>OX424573.1:175523758-176723758 GCA_949152435.1 Gastracanthus pulcherrimus | reverse complement strand
GCCTATAAAGCAGGCGGAAAATATAAAATCATCCTTTCGGTTCAGGTAGGACAAAAAGTATCGTGTGCACCACGGAAGGCAATTAACGGCTCACCTTCGGCTCGTCTCGCGTTGTTTGAGTTGCCTTGGCTACGCCTGAAATGCCCTCGTGATGATCGCCTACTTTCCGCCCTTGATACACAATATACTATTTTTTAACTGTATATCAATAATAATACATTATATGTGGGTATAAACATTATCATAAAAGACCCCACGACATTGAAAATGGTATAGAAATACGTGTATTTGCATTCGATTTGTATTCGTATTCACGACTTTGATAGATTTGAGTTCTGTAGTTACGCTGATAATATAAGTAAAGTAAAGTTTTGTGATAATAAAAAAAGGTTTTGCTAAAAACATGTTGTAACATATTTTGAGTTATAAGGAATCAAAATACACTATTTTTAGAAAATGTCCACATGGACGTGTATGGGTGCGTGTGCGTGAGCGTGTGCGTGTACGTGTACGTGTGCTTGCGCGTGTGAGTGTGAGTGTGCGTGTGTGTGTGTGTGTGTATTTGTGTGTGTATGTGCGCAGGTGTGTGCGCGCGCGTGTGAGTGTCTGTATTCCTCTACATCTCGAGTTATCCACGATATAAATTAATGTTTTGGGGTTTATTTTTTTGTTTGTCTTACGGAAAGACGGCTCAAAATAGTACATTATGTAACAAGGGCAAAATTTTCTCGAGTTACATATAGTACTTTATGCCCATCTCAACTGCGGCCACTTTTTGACTTGGATAGTGGGACTAATGGACTGTTAAAAGATAATATTATTGAAAGACAATCGAGCATCAGGGTTATAAGAGCATACCTATACAATTACCTATCTTTTCTGACCCGAAATTTTGGATAAGATACTTCCATTCTTTTGTTATACTCGGAAACGTCATTTTTCTTAAACGGTTATGTCTCGGAAATATATCACGAACATTAATGGGAAAAAATGTATGGTTATTAGTAACATCAAGAGGGAAATTCAGTTAAATTTTTAATGCAATTTACGATCATAAGTTTATATTTTTTTTTGTAATTTATCTGTTAACAAACAATTACTGATAAAAAACACACCTTTCTTCATATATTTATTTAGTTTGAGGAAGCTAAGTACCAATAAATTGGCAGCGGTTTTCGATAAGAATACATTTTTCATGATATAATAACTATTTTTACTGTAAATTTGAACATTTTATTAAAATACAATAGATACTTTTTTCTTTTCTTTTTTATGGTCGTCAGGTCTCTTTGTTTGGCTATAATACACCCTTGTATATTTCTTGCTCTGCCGCAATTTTTTTTTTCGTAGGAGTATGAATAATCGAAGAGGGTGACCGAACATGCATGAAAATTCGAGAACTTGTAACTCTTTTAAATTGAATTATTTTTCGTATATTTTTGGTCACACTTTTCGGCTAATCCACTGAAAAATAGCGTTTTAGAATATGTATAGGAATTCAAGTAGAATCTACAAACCAAAGTATGTAAAATCTACAAGTTAAAGGTTTGGAAAAAATTCCAAACTGTTTTCTGAAAATTAACAAACCACAGTTATGAATATTCCTAAATCTTGAACATCCATTAAGAGATACTCGCGCACATATCAGTCCATCTTGGAGCTCTATTTAATCCTCTATGGCACTATGTCCGAGGTGTAAAAGGCCGATTTTGATGTATAAGAGCTCTGCAATTTTTTATGTACACGTGTTAAGGGGTAAAGCCAAATGTATAGCCCGTAAAAATGCATGATTAATGGTGTATTTTTAAAACAAATGATAAGGTATATAAAAAATGAACTGATAGGCTTTACTGCACATGTCCTTGTGTATAAAAATGTTTATATTTGATTTTTCTTTTAAAATGGCAGCGCTAGACTCGATGTATGCAGCATACTTTCCAATTGACTATGTTCACGGCCGACTGTAAAAATCATCACCAGTGGATCCTAAGGTAGAAGACGATAAGTGTTTTCTTAAAATACAAAAAATTATTTATCAAAGTTCATAGAGATATAAAAAAGTATAATATTTTCAAAAAATGGCGCGCTTTGAAAGAAAGTTTCGTTTCTTTCGTTAAAAATGGCACCGAATATTGCCCGTAAATTAATTTTTATTTAGTGAGTTGTAAAATCTTTTTTTGCTCGCGTGTAGTTTGCAGTACGAGTCGAGGCGAGGAGTCACGAGTCGAAGGCGAGTGTATGTGTGTGCAGGTACATAAGTACATATGTACGTAGATAGGTCAGTGTGAATTTGCGCATGCGTGTATGTGTATTAGTCCAAAAGAGTGTGTACTTGATGTATGTGTGTATGTGCATGCTTGCGTGCACTAAATACACGTATATGCGCACCTGCATATGTAGATGAATGTGAAATATTAGTGTGCCTATGTGCATCCTTGTCTGTATTTGCGCGTAAACATGTTTCAGAGTGAGTGGGTACGCACGTTAACCTGTGAGTGCACGTTTAAATGTGTGTTTGTGTACGTGTGCATACCTAAGCGTGCGTATATTCGTAAATTTTGCGCGTATATGTATGTATGTATAGACATGCATATGTATGCGTGTATACGGACGTTTGTGTATGCTATGTGCACTGTGTACACTCTGTGATATATTCCACTGGCATTTTTCATATTTTTGAAATGTCGTTATATGATGGGTTACGTTTGTATTTTGCTTGTTTTTTGTCCTAATAAGTATCAGACGCTCTTATTATATAAGACGGATATATTTAGATGCATCGGATGCCCTTGGATGCATGTGATGCACTTGAATACATGAAAATAAATGCAGACGTATTATGTATGTATTAGATAAACTCGTATGCACTTTGATTAATTCGGATGCACTTGGATGTCGGATCATTGATATACGATTAAACATTAACTAAATTAATAATTGAACTATTAATCTACTAAATTAATTATACTATATTAATTATACTAAACAATATTAATGTGCAAATTAATCTACTATAGTATGCAAATAGCATCTCTACGCTTACGTATTGTTCCTAGTACAGAAATACGCTAACCTTTGAAACTCAATCTCTGATGTGGCCTTTACGTTCGTTCACTGACCCGCGGATTTAAATGTAATATATAGAAATAGATAAATGAGTTAGCTACTACATTTAAATAATAGTTCCACGTCTTCACATTATTTCCGCGCAGAGCTACGTGTAATGATACTATGTTTCACAGTAAACCTCTGACGTGCCGAATTACTGACCCCCGCTGTAATAGATACAAATGTACAAATAAATGCACTATAATATGCGCATAATAGATCTACGTTTATGCATTGTTCTTTGCACGGAGATACACTTATGCAGTATCTAAAACTAAATCTGAAGCATAATCCATGTTCGGTCGCTAATCCGTCATTTAAACATAAGAAAATTCATAGGTGAGATAGATATAGAAATACATAAATCTATCCACCGTTATATTCAAATAACAGTTCTGCGTTTACGCAATATTTTCATACAGAGCTACACGTAGTAATACTATGTTTCACAGAAAACGTCTGACGTGTCCGATCACTGACCCCTCGATGAAATAGATAGAGATGCGTAAATAAATCTACTATACTATGCGCATAATAGAACTACCTCTATGCATCGCTCTTTGCACATAGATACACTTATGAAGTGTCTAAAATTGAATCTCTGGCGTGTTTCATGTTCATTCACTGGATCGTAATTTAAATATAAGAAAATGCTTAAGTGAAATAGATATAGAATAACATAAATGTATCTACTGTTACATTCAAATAATAGTTGCCCATCCACTCGAGTTAGCAATAGCTGACCCACGATTCTCGGAATAGGAATAAATAAATTTCTAATTTCCTATGCACTTGCATATGTCAGTTTACGTTGCACATCTCGCGAGACTTGCATATTTGAGAGTCCATGCAGAATCCGTCTTATCAGAAGAACGGGACACGTCTACAACTGAACTTTACTGAACCTAAGAGTTTTCCAATAACATCGATGAGATCGAAAAGCAGATAGGTTTGAGGAAGTCATTGTGAGTTGTAAGAGATCCTTGTTGTAGAGAACATCGTCTGAGAAACGATACGACTGTTGGTCATACGTACCTATACATTCTGCGATTTAATTTAAGTTTTATACTTGCATCTTGCATTATGTCAGTGCATCATTATTAATCAAGTTATATCATAAGAAGTGATTTATAATTTAACAGCTACTTTATTATTTATTGTGTAATATTTTTAAAACTTCTACGACCTAATGAATCTCAAAATGAATCCATCATCTGAATGAAAAATTAAGTAAAGATTATAAATCCTATAATAGTAAGTTATCTTCATATTTCAATCCCGTTCCTCCTACAAACAGTAAGTACTAGGTGTATCTGTGCAGCTAAAAATGGGTAGAGCCCGTATGCGTGTTTACGTGTGTGTGTGTGTGTCTGTGTGCGTGTCTGTCTCCATGTGTAAGTGTGTGTGCGTGGATCCGTGTGTATGTGTGAGCCTGTATGGATGCGTTTGCGTACGTGTCACTGTGCGCGTGTAGGTGTAGATCTGTCAGCGCGTATATGGTCTATGTGTGTCTACGTGCGCGTCTGTGTGTGCCTGTGTTTCCGTGCATGTGTGCGCGTATCTGTGCCTGTGTGCGTGTATCTATGTCTGTGTGCGTGTGTGCGTGTCTTCGTACGTGTTTGTGTGTATGTGTGCGAGTATGTGCGTGTTTGTGTGGCTTCGTGTGCGTGAGTTCATGTGTGTGTTCGCGCGTGTGTGTGTGTATTTATGTGTGTGTAGTGTGTGTATTTTTATGTGTGTGTGTGTATGTGTTGGAAAGATAACGCGATGCTAGAATCCGGTAACTTCACCTTTTTATATTGGGGCGCGAGCGGGCATTCTCTAGGCACCGGATTTCTTGTTAACAAAAGCATCATACATTCCGTTATAAGTTGCAATTTCGTGAATGACCGACTCTCGTATATAATTATCGAAGGAGCGTAGTATAATTACATGGTTATTAACGTCCACTGTCCTACGAAGGACAAAGAGGAAGAAGTCGAAGATCTTTATTATGAAACTTTAGAGCAATTAATCGATCAATTCGCGTCTTACGACACCAAAATAGTAGTGGGGGATTTCAATGCTAAAATAGGGAGAGAGGAAATGTTTAGGCCCACTATAGGCAAAGAAAGTCTGCACAAAACCAGCAACGATAACGGTATTAGGGTCATAAATTTCGCGGCCGCAAAAGATCTTATAGTCGAGACCACGTGCTTCAAGCACAAGGATATACACAAGGCAACGTGGACATCACCGGACGGGACCACGCACAATCAAATCGATCATTTTCTTATTGATAAGAGACGCCACACCAATGTACTCGACGTAAGGACCTATACGGGGGCGGATTACGACTCGGATCATTATCTAGTAGTGGCCAAATCAAGAGCCAGATTAGTAGCCGGTCAAAATAGTAAGCGAGCGAACAAAGTAGAAGCCTTTGATATTCGAAAACTACGAAGCGCGGTAGAGCGAATCAAGTACCAAGTAGAAGTTAGCAACCGATTTCAGGTGCTCGAGGAAACGGATGCACAGACAGGAGTAGATGACGATCCGAACAGGTTATGGGGGGCTATCGAAAAAACTATAAAAGGGGCCGCGAACAAAGTACTGGGTAAGAAAAAAAGGCCAAAGAGCAAACCATGGTTTGACGAAGAGTGCGAACTCTAGTTTGAAAGGCGCAAGAAGGCTAAATTAGATAGCGTACACAAGGAAAGCGGTAGGGCCGTAGAAGAATACCATGAAATAAGAAAGCAAGTGGGTGTGATTTACAGAAACAAGAAGCGCGAGTATCAGAAAAATGAAATTAGAAAAATAGAAGCTAATAGTAACGAAAATAATCCGCGCGAGATGTACAAAGGAATAAACGCTATTAGGAAGGGTTTTCAGAGTAGATCGCAGTTAATGAAAGATAAGGACGGGAACCTCGTGACAAGCGAAAATGAACTATTGAAATTATGGAAAGACTGTTTCGATAAGTTATTAAACGTGCATGAAAACTCTGAGGAAATGGTAGACGAAATCCACACTGCTGAACTCCATATGGACGAACCGACCTACAACGAAGTAGAGGCCGCGATCAAAAAGCTAAAAAAAAAATAAGGCCGCAGGAATCGATTCTATACCAGCTGAACTACTTAAATATGGGGGCACCACGCTTACATCTAAAATTTTTGATCTAGTATGTGCTATTTGGAGAAATGAAACAGTACCAGAAAATTGGAAAGAATCCAGCATCATACCGATGTTTAAAAAGGGAGATAAAACAGACTGCAATAACTACCGGGGAATCTCACTTTTAGCTACCTGCTACAAAGTTCTGCCAAACGTAATACATGCCAGACTCACACCATTCGCGGAAGATATAATAGTAGATTATCAGTGTGGATTCCGGCGCAACAGGTCGACGAGCGATCAAATGTTTACCATAAGACAATTATTAGAGAAAATGTGGAAATATTGCGAAACTATACACCAGCTATTTGTGGACTTTAAGAAAGCGTACGACTCTGTCAAACGAAGCAAAATGTATGAAATCCTAGTGCTCCTTGGCGTACCAAAAAAACTCGTAAAATTAATTCAAATATGTCTGAACGGAAGCACTGGAAAGGTCCGAGTAGGCGGTAATATATCCGAATCGTTCATGATACGCGACGGTTTGAAGCAAGGTGACGGGCTTTCAACGGTACTCTATAACTTGACGCTAGAGTATGTTGTTAGAAAAATGCAGGCTAGCGAGCTAGGCGCAACACTCAACGGAACAACGCAGATTTTAGGCTATGCGTATGACTTGGATATAGTGGGAGATAATGGTGAAACGGTGGCGAGAAACGCGGAAATCCTTATAAATGCGGCTAAAGACACGGGGTTAGAACTGAGCGAATCGAAAACAAAATATATGATCATGGAGAAACTGGGTATTCGCGAAGGAGATGGGGATCTCAGAGTCGGAAATTTCACTTTTGAAAAGGTTAGCGAATTCAGATATTTAGGTGCAACTATAAATGATCTAAACGAATTTAAATCCGAGATTAATAAGAGACTTCATTCGGGTAATGCCTGCTTCTACGCTGTGAATAGATTACTTAAGTCAAAGCTACTGTCGAAAAATGGCAAAATAAGGATATATAGGACTATAATAATGCCGGTAATCTTGTTCGGGTGTGAAACCTGGGCGCTCACTAAAGCGGAAGACAATCGTTTTAGGGTATTTGAAAATAAGGTTCTGCGGAAAATATACGGGCCAAGCAAAGATGAGGAAACTGGGGAGTGGAGGAAACTGCACAATGTTATCCAAATATTAACAGAATAATAAAATCACGGAGACTAAGATGGGCAGGGCACGTGGGAAGAATGGGCGATGATCGTACGGCAGCGCGCATAATGAAAGGAAAACCGAAAGCAACGCGATCTCTAGGTAGACCTAGACGCCGATAGGAGGATAACGTAAAAGCAGACGTAACTGAAATTGGGCGGGAGGGCGCGAAATGGATGGGGTTGGCACAAAATAGGGAAACGTGGAAGGCTTGCGAAGATGAGGCGATGAACTTTCAAGTTCGAAATGCCACTTAAAAAAAGTGTGTGTATGTGTGTGTCTGTGTGTGTATGTGTGTGCGTGTATGTGTATTTGTGTATGTGTGTGTATGTGTGTGTGTATGTGTATGTGTGTATGTGTGTATGTGTATATGAGTATATGTGTGTATGTGTGTATGTGTGTATGCGTGTATGTGTGTATGTGTGTATATATGTATGTATGTATACATGTATGTATGAATGCGGAAGCCTGATCTGGTTGCTACAAAGCACATTAGAATAAAGTGGCGAAGTACAGGGACAACCGAGATCTCGTCACCGCCGTAGAATCTTGGCGTGGCAAGTCCTATGAGACTGTCAAATTCTCGTCGTGCACTCTTTCGTGGAGGCGCGTCTGGTCAGCGAAGTCCGTTGACTTTCTGCTAGAGCTTGGGCTGACGAAGAGACTCTTAGCGGGCATAACGACGAGAGTTCTCCAAGGAAGCTACATGAATTGGATCCGCTGGAGCCAAATGACGTATGTTTTCAACGGTCGCTCGGCAGCTCCAGAGGGTGTGGGATAGGTGTGGGAATGTAATATAACGGCGAGACCACGGCCCGTAACATCAAGCGTGCAATGGACACAGGCATTACCATCAGGGGTTTTTTTTTAGTGAGTCGGACCCAAAATAATCGAATGGTGTATATATGAGGTACCACCGGTAAGCCTTTCGAGTCTCGTACATAAGCACGAAAAGCTCGGACGGCTGGGTGGTTGCCCGGGCCAGCCTCACACACGGGAGCGCAACACAACAATAGCACGCGTGCTCCTATGGTGCTGGAGAAGCATTTTTTTCTTTCTTCATTTTCGAATCCCCTGCCTGTCTGACCTTAAAAAAAAAATATGTATGTATGTATGTATATATGTATGTATGTATTGGCACTTATGCGGCCACAAAAAATATTAACATCTAAGTACATACATAGGTAAAAAATACTTGTATAGCAACATGTATAGCAAAAATAACAATTTTTATAATTAATAACAACTAAATATTAACTATTTAAGTTATTTGAACTGGAACGTTACATATATAAACACGTCTACATAATGCCTAAAACTACTTTATGCAGACGTATACATAAGTAATATTGTTACTTACGCAGACAATAACAACATTAATATTGACACAACAGTACTTATGATGACATTTGAAAAAAAAATCAAAGTTCTTTTCACCATGGTGGAAGAAGAAAAGAGCTATGCTCCCACGAAGGCTTCCGAACGTCCTTAATTTATGGCCAAGTATTTTCAATGAGCTGCAAATGGCGAAAGTACCGAAGGCTCTGAAGAAACATACCTTATTTATTTCTACCATAGGTAAGAACAAGATATATCATACACACAGATATATATATATATATATATATATATATACAGAGAAAATTGTTCATTATTGTTTTTAGGATCAGCCGCGTTTCGAAACCATGACTGTTATTATTTTCAATTAAAAATATAAGAATAGTTGTTTCAGGCATCCCGATATAATCTCTTGAAGAAAAATTAAAACCTATAGGATTGTAACTAAGTGTGAAAAAATGATAAGATTTGTTTAAATTCATAACAGAAATAATAAAAATTATTAGAAACAAATTTAAAAATTTTACAAAAGGTTAAAAATTAATTTAAATTTATGAAAGTGAACTTTTTTTTAGCAAAAATTGTCATTCTAAACTTCAGACCCATATGTTTTTAGAATTTAGTGGATAAATATATTATATCGTATCTATAAAGTACGAAATCACCATGTTAGAGCATTTTTTCATCAAATCAACTATAAATAAATGTATTTTTACACAGCAAAAGTTTTTCCGAGTTACAACTGTCTGCAACTATGTACTCACTATAAACGAGCGTTATATTTTATCTCATTAGTGAAGGGTTGATAGTTTCTCGTCAGTTCAACGAAAGTATTTCTCAAATTTGTACAGTACTGAGTGGCCCATGACGTGTTCAACCTTATTTAAATAACAATAGTTTTTTGTCAGAGTTAAACAATGGCTGTTACTGTTAATGTTATACTATAGGATAGTATACAGTTTGAAGAATAAATAAAGAGAAAATGTAAGAGAATGTAAAAAAATGTGTGAAAATCATAATTTATACTACAACATCATAATATATGGTAATTAAATTGAATATGATTAAAAACTTTTGGTACTTTCAGGTCAAACAAGAAACATTTTGTTATTAGTACATGCAACTAATTGTAAATGGAATCATATAACTAAATATATTACTTTTATTCACAGATCCAGATGCACACTGTTTTTAGTATGTTTAATTCCACAAATTTATCAAAATTTGTTGAAAATGTAAAAAAATGTTTAAATTATACTGAAGAAATGAATATTGAAAAGAATTATTTTCAAGGCTAGTCTCAAAGAAAAGTTGATCATACGAAAAATGAGGGACTAGAATTCAACAGTGAATTACGAGGGTAGTTCAATAAGTCTTTAGAATGACCAACAGATGGCGCGCGAATCGCTCCAAATCATCTGTTTTCAGTCAGCACCACTCCCGACTAGATATATGGTGCAGTCACAGTCCACATCTTCTGAGTTTACGTGTTTTTATAACCAATTGAAAAAAAATTGCTTGTTAAGAAAAATGGAAAAAAACGAGTTCAGAGCGGTAATTAAACATTTTCATTTAAAGGGTTTAACTCCATATGAGATAAAAAATGAATTGGACTCAGTTCATGGCACATCTGCCCCTGCCTTAGCAACGGTTTATAACTGGGTAAATGAATTTAAGCGTGGTCGTACATCAATAAGTGACGAACCACGTTCAGGAAGGCCCGTAGAAGCAACTACTCCCGAAATCATCAATAAAATCCACGATATGGTGTTGAAGGATAGAAGATTAAAAGTGCGTGAGTTAGCTGAGGCCACAAGGATATCTATAGGTGCAGTTGTTTCAATTCTACATGAAAAATTAGGCATGAAAAAGCTATCGGCAAGATGGGTGCCGCGTTTGCTCTCAGCTGAGAATAAACGCAATAGAGTGGTCGCCTCTGAGGCTCTTTTGTCGCGCATAAGTCGGAATCCTGAGGAATTTTTTCGTCGATTTGTGACTGTGGATGAAACATGGATACAGCACTACACTCCTGAGACAAAGGAACAATCCAAACAGTGGATTTCCACAGGCGAACCAGCTCCAAAGAAGCAAAGACCGTAAAGTCAGCTGGTAAGGTTATGGCTACAGTTTTTTGGGATGCACGTGGAATTATACTTATTGACTACTTGGAAAAGGGTAAAACAATTACTGGTGAGTATTATGCATCATTATTAGAGCAGCTGAAAGAAGAAATTAAAAAAAAAACGACCACATTTGGCGAGAAAAAATTCTCTTTCATCACGACAACGCCCGAGTTCACACATGCTTCGTTTCAATGGCTAAAATTGAAGAACTAAAATTCGAATTGTTCGAACACCCACCGTATTCACCAGATTTAGCCCCCAGTGACTTTTTCTTATTTCCAAACTTGAAAAAATGGCTCGGTGGACAGAGATTTACGGACAACGAAGACGTCATTGCCTCTGTAAGTGCTTATTTTGAGGAACTTCCGAAAACGCACTTTTCTGAAGGATTAAAAAAACTTAAAAAGCGATTGACCAAGTGTATAGAGCTCCAAGAAGATTATGTTGAAAAATAAAAAAAAATTTACCCAAAAAAAATTGTTTTTATACTTTATTCTAAAGACTTATTGAACTACCCTCGTATATACAAAGCTAATAAAATGTATAAAAAACTTTAATAGGGCAATCACTTTAGACAAGGATGTATTCAATCTTATAAGTGAACAAATTGAGATAATAGAATCTTATGTATATAAGAATCATCTTAATAAAAATGTTACATCGTTAAAAAAATTTATTGATAAATACAATTTTATAATACAAAAAGATGTAAATAGCGAGTATTGATCAATAATATCTTCTGTTTCTTTCTTCGTCTTTTATTACATTAAAATTTGAAATGATTTGCATGGGTGGATGGGTAAGCACTTGGGCAGATAGATATAGATATAGATATTCGAGTCAATGCATGGGTGGATGGTTCGTTGCATGGAAGGATAATTCAATGAGTTGGTGCATCGATGTATGTGTATGTATGTATGTATGTGTATGTATGTAAGGTATGTGCAGGAGCCTAGGTAGATAGGATATCCATAATAAAAAAATCATCATATGATATAATTAATCATATCATTTTTTTATGATTTTTCTTATGATTCTTCATATTCTTTACAGTATGAATTTTAGAATATTTAAACAAAAATTCAAAATAAAAATGTTGTAATTGATAATGGAGTATTTATGTAGAAATATGCCCGATTTGGAGGAAAAAATATATATTTTTAACCGACTTCGAAAAAGGAGGAGGTTCTCAATTCGACATGGCTTTTTTTTATGTTTGTCTAGCGATTATTCCAAAAGAACTCGACCGATTCGGATGAAATTTTTTTATATGAAAGGTAATTATGCTCCGGTGGTCCCACTAAAATTTTGTGATTATTGGTCCAGTATCTCGCCAGTAATTTAGTTTTTTATGAATATTGTTTCTGTACATTTCGGCCTCTGCCGACTCTGTCCGCCGATTATTCGGAAACTATTGAACCGATTTGGATAAACTATTTTTTGAATAAAAGAGAATTATCCCATGGTGGTTCCATTATATAAGTGGGCCAGTATGGAGCCTGTACTACGTCAGTACTGGCGTTTTTATTTTATGTTTATCCTGCGATTATTCCAAAAAATACTTGACTGATTCGGTTGAAAATAATTATTTCAAACTTGCAGCTCTTTGCTTATTTAATTTTCTTTATCATTAATTATATTGCATATAATTATATTGATAATATAATTATATTATATTGATAATATAATTATATTACATTGATAATATAATTATATTGAATATAATTATATTGAAAATAAAATAACCCAGAACTCACCACGTGGAGGTGGCTGCAATTCGAGTTCCACCCAGCTTCTACCCAACCACCCAGCCAAACGTAGAAACAGGAATGACGATATGACAATAATATAAAATATTGTTTTTATATTTCATGCAGAGAAACTATATAAATTGAATGAAACTCAGCCCTTACAACAAAAAAGTCTGAAATAAAAAAATTTTTTGAAAAAAAAAACAAAGAACCGACTTTGAAAAATGCACTAAAAACTGTGAAATAATTCACAAAAATGTTCTCGAAGTCGGTGCCGAATTACAAATTGACATATACCGTCACCTCTGTTCGTTTCATTGGGAATTTTATTCTTGACTAATTGTTTCATAGCGTAGTTTGCGTACCGCCGCTAGGTGGCGATGGCCTAAGCACATTAAGATTATCCCGGGGATAATACATAAAAGCTCGCGCCAGCAGTTACAATAAATTGTAAAAGTATTATTTGAATTATATGTGATAGTTTAGCCGATGACTATCATTTGAAGAAGATTGTTGCATTAGAAGTTCTTTTTAAAAGCATTTTCTTTCAAACAGTGCTTTCGGTTACGGGTTATTAGCTTTAAGTGGGATATACGATAGTGGGATACATATTTCGTTCCAGGTTTAACGAAATTGGACCCATTTCAATATTATTTATAAATTATATTCTTGAGCAAGATACTACCGTCACGGACCCTATTGTGGATCAGTGCATCTATTGTGAATCAGTTTATGTTAAAACTATATTGTGAAAGTTTTGCGTTACTTTTATTATTATTATGAAAGCGCGTATTCTTATGTATCAAAATTATTAAAGAAGTAATGCAAAACTGTTATAATGCCTATTTAGAAGTAAATGATTCACAATAGAGGCACTGATCTACAATAGGGTCTCTGACCCGTATATGTCAATTTGTAATTCGGCGCCGACTTCGAGAACATTTTTTTTAAAAAAGTTTTTTTATTTCAAAGGAGTTGTGGGACATATATTCAGTAAAATTTTAGTAGAAATAAAAATTAAATTCCAACGCATGCACCTTCTGAAAAGACCAATCACACGGCCATTCTGCGTTCATCTATCTCTCACTGGATTGATTAGCGCAAGAAGGTTAGGTTACTATCAGTGCACGGTACGCTCGGTTCCGTCTTTCAACAGTGCCCTAACTTTTACTGACATAGAAAAGAAAAAATCTAGATTGAGCGCATAATTTATTGTATATTCTGTACAATTAGGCAATACTAAGAGTAACACACTCAAATGGTTTTTCAACACAACTATTTAAATTTGTTCTGTACCTTCTATACCTAGAATCACATATAACCTCGGCTATGTTGTTATATTCATACCTCTTAGACCTGAAATATTGGAATGAATTGTAAATAATATGAAAACTTATTAACCGTAAATACGAATCTCTTTCTAGTCTTAAAGATATATACTAAAACAAAGCAAAAGTCATACTAAACAAATGATAGCTGTTTTCTACTTTTTACAATTCCTACTCGGGTATATGATTTAAATATTCTGTCAATGACTTTTGAAGAAAATACAATATTTTAAATGCTTCATTAGCTTGTCATTTTACGGGGAATCCGCTATAAAATAGCTAATAAAGGAATTGAATTTTTATGATAATTAGCACTGACATTTCTTTTCGATTAAAAATTTAATTTATTTTGAAAAATATTTAATATATAAAATTCAACCCAACCCCTTTTTTCTTTATTAAAGATCCTTTATGATCACTGGAAATATTTTTTTACTATATTGGTATTGGTATCCTGAGTAATAGCAAAAATAAATCCTAGGTAATTATTATCATTAGTATCAATATTATCATATTCACCAACTACTGAAGAGAGTGAAAATATAGATGTACTCATGGCTCCAAAATTGAAGGAATTACAGGATTATGATTATAGATTAGTAGCATTTTGTATAATGCACTATTATGAAAACTTTGCGCTCTGTATTTACACGAATCAGAAAATGTTAGTGGAAGAAAAAAAGTTATTCTTGATAAATTACACAATGGAAAATGTTCTGAGACTGATAAATCAAGATTGGACAATCGTTTTAATATGTACAATATTCACCTGCAAAGAGTATCTCAAATAGTAGTAAATTATGGTATGTATTTTAAAAATGTTTATATTGTATTTGGCATCTTACTAGAATAATTTTAGCATGTACGAGGGTCGTTCTATAAGTTCTTAGAAAAAGATAGAAAAAAAATTTTTTTGGGTAGATTCTTTTGATTTTTTAACATAATCTCCTTTTAGCTTGATACATTTTTCCAAATTTTGTTTGGGCGATGACCTAACAACCCTCCTCCTTCGACGTAAAATGCATTTTTCAGGTTATGTTTTTAAGTTATGGATGAAATGGTGACCTGAAGGGATTAAATGGATCTTGGATTCAGATTTATTGATCTCGAAATTGCAAGAGTACAATATCTGTTCCATCTAATCGTTTAGTTTGTATTCACGGCTAAAGAAAAGCCCGTCTTAGGCATTTTTGAAGTTGCGTTTTGAGGTAAGGGTCGAAATGGTGACTTGATGCAATGAAATCGGATTAGGATTTATTGGTCTCAAAAATATAAGAGTACAATGTCTGCACCACCTGATCGTTTAGTTTATATTTCGTCCCATAAGATGTCCATGTTAGTCATTTTAGTGGTTATGTTTTGGGTTTTATGAAAACTTAGTCGTGCTAGGTCAATTTTGATGGCGGATTCGGATTTTGTGAGTCAAAATACAAAGGGATAGATGGGTCTAGTCACCAGATCAAGATTTTTTTGTAGGGCTGCGTTATAAGCATGTTCTTATAACAAACATTGTAATATTAAGGGATTGCATTCTTGTACAATAAAATAACTTTATGAATATGTAAAGTGCATTGTGTTTTACAGTTCTCAAACAACGTATATTATTAGACATGCAAACTCGGCAGAAGAAAGTGGTTTTGAAGCCCCTTATACAGAATACAATAACAATTGAAAAAAATGAAGTGTATTCTGCTCTGGTGACTTCAAATGAATCTTTATCCATGTACATTAATAGGTTGGATAACGAAAGTACTTTTCTTACAATAGAGAAGATATGTAAAATTGTGGGTGTTAATAATTGTAAAATTAATGATAGTAATACTGTGAAAGATAAATCTTTTTTTATTCTAATATTTATTATAATAAAGAAATTTTATTATTTTAAATAATTTCATGAATATTGTTATCGAGGTATTTATGCAAAAAATTCAAATTTAGGAGAGGTTCATGATTCCGCATGTATACTTGATGATGCTAGAACAGAGCAAGAGTAAAGCAAATCTTTAAAAAAAATGCTTTAAAGAAGTCAAAAAATTTGACTCTTTGTAGAAGTATATATTTTACTATATTATAATAAGTTTTACCATTCTGCTGATTACGCTCGTAATGTTACTTACATAAGATAGGTGATTCGAATGCTAATGAAAGTACTGCATAATCAAATAAAACTTATACAGGCTATTTATTAATATACAAATGTATCTCCACAAAAAAATTTTAACCAGGCTGCTAGATAAATTTTAGAGAAAAAATTACTTGAAAATCGTCTATATTTCACATATCTTATTATAGGAGTTGATGCAAGTCTGAACAGTAATATTCAGGCATTTGTTCTAAAATTACAAATAAGTTATTGTATTCTAAACCAATTTAAAGAATTGTTATTCTTTTCTTATGTAGTCAATAAAAACAAAAAGTTACAATAGGATTGATGCAATATTTATTTCATAAAAAATAAAATAAATTTTCAATTTTTCTGAATTTACAGTGATGTCTCCCTTTGATAAATAACTACTTTTAAATGGATAATTGACTATACGTTACTTGCGTTACGTTACGTTACGTTATATCTAGCTAGTAAGATATTAATTTACGTACCAACTGTTGTATTGTTGTTGATGTTGCAATCATCACTGAGACTACTTCCTTTATTTTCATCATTTTCCATATATTTATCGGAATCAGGGGAAGAACAACCTTTATTTAAATAATTTATATTAAATAGTGCGCAAATAAAATAATTTAATTAATTATGCTTATTAAATAAAATAAATTAACAGATACATTAAATGAGATAATATAACAGATCATTGCGCTTTATTTGTGGGGCACTAAAAACTATGGAGCGGGCTACGCTGTCTACACAGTATGAAAAGTAAGCACATATGTTAATCTCTAATATTTCTAAATGGAATTCAACTTTATAATGTATAAGTTTTATTCTCATTAGCATGATATAATTAGAATTTTAAATATATAATTTTATATAAAAAAATTAGACAGATTTTATTCAGAATACAGCATGTCGTTGTTAAGGAGTATCTAGCTAAAATACTAAATTTTTTTTATTATTCAATTTTCATCTACTTTTAACATCAATAGCCTAATATAAATATAGATTTCTAATTAATTAAGAAGATAGAGAAAAATAGAGGAGTTACGTGCAAAAACCACTTAAAATGATTATTTTTTTATTGAAAAATCTTGCATTAAAAACTTTAGAAGTGATGATTTGCGTATAATAAAATAAAATAAGAGGTCACAATACTAAATTTTATAGATATTGCCTAGTAGAGTATGATTCTAGAGATTATTTAATAAACAGTCAAGTAAGTAAAAATACTTATCAAAACGTTTTCAATTGTTTTAACACGCAACTCTATTGCGATTTTGCAATTATAGAAAAGCTTATTTGATCACACTCCATGTTAAATTTTTTTAATAATTTTATAAATATTATTTTATAAAAAACAATACATTGGGTCTTTTTTATCAATAAACAATAACCAAAAATTTTTTCAAGTAATCTCATCCGTTTATTATTCCGAACTCTTCTTTCTCGTTTTAACTCTTTAGGTCCTAGAGAATATAGTTCAGGACCAGATCACAGAGTTTTACAAACCAAAAAGATACCTTGACCCAATGCAGATGGTCTTTGCATTATTAATGGGCTTTATGGATTTATTTGTTATTAGGTATTATGGATTACTTAGGTTTATAGGTTATTGGGGTTTATAGATTTTTAGGATTTATGAATTATTGAGGTTTATGGGTTGTTTGCTTTTAAGGGTTATTAGGGTTTATGAGTTGGTAGGGTTTATGGACCATTAGGGTTTGTAGGTTGTTAAGGTTTATGGGCCATTCTAGAGATATAAACGATAAAAATAGCATAACCTCAAATAATTCTGAATGTAAAGGTCGTTATAAACTAGGCTTCTAACAGTCTAAAGATATAGTAAAAATCTAACATTCCGTAAATTTTCAAAAAGAATAATGACGTTTTACTCAAGTTATCCTTCGCAAAAAGAAAACGATTTTTTTACAAAATTATTTTTTTCTCGAAAAAGGGGAAGGATAAAGACTTGAAAGTTTTACAAAATATTCTTATCCATATTTCTAATCACCTCGGATTTTTAAAAAAAATTTTCATGTTACATTTCCCAGATATCACCGTTTAAACAAAACACGACGTTTTCGTGAATAACAGAAAAAAGAAAGAAGATTATTTAAAATTTTGGATCGAAATAGATAGGTAATTTTATGCTTCTTCAAATGCATAAAAATAAATCGATGATATTATTTCCAACATACTAAAAGACCCGAAAAACTGAAACTCAAAAGTCGAAAAACCGCTAAAAATACCAGAAAAATATCGAAAAACAACAATAATTTTGGTCAGTTCCCTTCCATTAAAAAAAAAACAAAATCATTGAACTCTGAAACATTCATTTTGACCGTAAATGTTCTTCATACACATCCGTCCACACACACACATACACACACGTATCACATACACACGCACACGGTCACGCAAACGCACACGCACACGCACCCGGTTACACACATGCCCACGCACATGCACACGTACACGCTCACGCACACGCACACGCACACGCACACACATACACACAAAATGTGTTGCAAAAGTTAATATCAATTGAAAAAAATGTTACTTGATATGCAATAATTTGTTAAGTTTTTATACAATTTAAATATTTTTTCATAACCATATGTATCTCTATATTTATAAAAATATACTTGTTGTATTTACT
Source organism: Gastracanthus pulcherrimus (assembly GCA_949152435.1). Lineage (NCBI taxonomy): Eukaryota > Metazoa > Arthropoda > Insecta > Hymenoptera > Pteromalidae > Gastracanthus > Gastracanthus pulcherrimus. The sequence goes on along the minus strand of OX424573.1, from coordinate 176,705,041 downwards.
TTTTAACGTAGAATTAAAAGAAAAAAATATGGAACATTTAATTAAGTTGGAGAAAGTTACTGCCAATGAATTGGCAGCTGCTTTTACAATATGTATCTACTAATTAAATACTTTTAGTTTACATGGATGCTTTTTCATCTTCCTAAAGACGTAAAACAAAGCTTTCTTCTACACTGTTTTCTAAGCACTATGAATGATCTGCGCACTAGCAGACTCGCATACAAAATCATATTTTCTATTGTAACAATAATTCATGCATTTCTTAAATTAACAATGTCTTCATATTCTGTAGTAATGAAATAATAAATAATAAATGCAGGCTTTACTACGTTTCAAATGTGCTTTGCGCAATGAATTTTGCATTAAATACGCAAGCTTCTAAGTACAATGCTGCAGTTTCATATCTCGATAAGTTCTGAAAGATTAATACATCACCCAGGGAACTCGACCAAAACAAAGCATCGTATTTTGATTGGCTAAGATACGGAAAACAAGGCAAAGAGAAGGATTTGCATTCTTATCAATCAGTTCTAAGCTCGTGCTTCTACGAAACAATGCAGGTCTTAAGTAATAAGATTTTAATTTTAAAAAAGTACTTCATTTTAAAAACTTTTTTTGCTATAATTGGTTTGTTTTGTATAGAAATATTCTAGGAACAGTTCCACGATGACACCGTTATTTTGTACATCGTTTAAGTGCTGTTTAAAAGTGTTTGGTTTCTGGCCGTACGAATGCAACGCGATTGGACCGCTGGTGTTATTCTCGTTTCTCGGTACCACTTTGCCTTTTCAATGCTGGCATGCATTTACTCTCACTAATAATTTGCCTATATTAATGGACAATTTAAGCGATGTTTTTGTGGGGATGTTGATGTTTATCGAATTTTGTATATTGTGGAAGCACAAAAGGTTTAAAAATGACATACTAATATAGTTAAAAAATAAAATAGTTAAATTATTGGCTTCTTTGACTCCTTTAGCAATTGGAATAAAGTAGAAATATTCATGGGTCCTAGAAGAAATGACCTACGTAACATGTTCTAATAAGAAAAAATAAATTTTATTTAAGGTTATTTCTTATAGTGACATTCAGGTGATAAACTTATTACAAGACAGTTTAAATTATGAATTTTTTCACTTTTTAATATTATTTGATACTAGCTTATTAGACTACTATAGCTAAAGAGATGCAATATTTGTAATATTACAACGCAAAATCGGTATTTTCTAACTGTAACGCATAAAATAAGTTCTTTCTCTGGATCCATCAATATATTTGATGAAAAATAATATGCTTGGTACTATTTTTACATTTTTAAACGACATACGTAATCTTTTTTGATCATAGTGACATCGAATATTTATTACAAGAAATAGCCGATGATTGGAATAGGAAAATAATTCCTGATAAATGGAAGACCCTTGCACGCTATGCTAGCATAATTTGTAATATCGATCTGATTCTCTACTTTGGTACTGTTATATTGTATTATCCAGATGTCATACTTTCGTATATTGGAAAACCTATAGAGGAGAGAAATATGTTATTTAAAACGTATTATCCATTTAATTTCCGCAAAACTCCTTTATACGAAATCTTAAATATAACTTACTTCTTTCAAGGATTACTACTGGTTGTAGCTGATATATTTAGTAAAACTCTCCTTGTAATTTTGGTAAATCATGATACGTTTTACACTAATTTATGCTTTTAGACATTATAATTTTTAGTTACGTTTCTAGTAGATTTTGCACGTCAGCGCTCAAATATATCTGTTGGAGAGTGAATTCGAGGAATATTCGCGCAAATGTATTGATTTGCATAACACTAACAGTAAAATAAATTCTGACAGTTTAAAGCTTGTGATAAGGCAACATTTAAAAATTATAGAGTTTGTCCAAAGAATCAATGATATTTATTCATATGTTTCACTGTCTCATTTGATATTTAGCAATGTGATTATATGTGTCACGGGATTCGTTATAATTACAGTACGTATAATAGATTTTTAAATATAAGTAATTTATATTATAGAGAGTGCATACATTGAATATTAAAAATCAATTTTAAGGCAATGGAGACTGCTGATATAATGCTTTTGATCAAATTTATAGTATTTATTATAACGATGTTTCTGCAAGCTGCTTATTTTTGCTTTGCTGGCCAATATCTTTGTAACAGGGTAAGTATTAATAGTATATAATATTTTTAAAAATATTATGTCATGAGAATTCTACTTTTTGATAATCGTTTTAGGGTGAGTCGATAGTATTTACAATAAATAATTCTTACTGGTATAATACCGAATCGAAAGAAATTAGAGTCATAATCTTTCTACTGTTGAATGCACAAAAATCTTTGACGCTTAGTGGTGGAAAGTTATTTGAAGTTTCAGCGAACAGTTTTACCATGGTTAGAAAGTTTAATTAATTTGACTTATTATTTAATTCAAATAAAGCAATAATATTTGTTAGAACTTTTAGAGTCAATAGGGGAGATGCGGCATGATTGAAGCACCTAAGCTTAATCATTAAGGTAGTTGTAGCATTACAAACCTGTTATAAAGTTAATTTTATTCTAATTCTACATATAATAATGGTATTCGTGCTTCAAATTGCAGAATATACTACATTACAGCATAAAATCTATATAAATAATTAAATCGCTACTAACTGCTTTCTCAAAGAGAGGACCTGACTAATCGATTTATAAATTCTTATACTGGAAATGTGCATTAAATACATTAATGCTAAATATAATTTTTGATTTCAAACTTCGGAATAGCCTTAAAGCCTTAATTATTATGGCTGTACTCTTAAGACGAGAAGGCTAGCCATTGATTTTCTTGTTATACGTACACTGAGAAAGAATATTACCATAATTGAAGTAATTATTACAAAAGTCAATTGTAAAAAGTACTATGTAGCATGGTAAATATTACCAATTAGAAAAATACCTATTTTGAATTGAAATGATTCAAAGAAAATGAGAAAAAAATTACCATTCTGACTTGTAAAATTCGAAATGCTGGAGCAGCTAGAGGGCTTTCCAATGCAGCATGGAAAAAAGTAACAGTGGAGCTTGTAACTTGTCCCACATAACAAATTAAATATTACTGCCAAGCATATGAAAAGTGTGCTTGGAGTTCTCATATACAGGTGAATTTTATAGTTCGTTTAAAAGTGAAATCACAGTAACTCGGAACGTGTGTATGGGTGTGTGGATGTGGATGTGTGTGTGCGTATGTGTGGGTTTGTGTACGTGTGTATGAGAGGTGGGTGCGTATGTATCCTTCTATATTTCGAGTAATACACGGTTATATTTAATGTTTCAAGATTAATTTTTTTTATTATTGACGCATGAAGGTGGCTGACAATTAATATTTTTGATTGGTTGATGCTTTTTGTTCTTTTAGCAATATTTCGAATTTCGGGTTTTAGTTGTTCAGGTTTTTTTATACGTTAAAATTAATATAATCGATTTGGATAAAATTCATTTGAAACAGCTTAAAATTACCTATCTTATCCGACACGAAATTTTTGATAAGGTAATTAAATCCCTGCTTTTGTTATACCTGCAAACGTCATTTTTTTAAACGGTTATATCTCAGAATTATATCATGGAAATTTATTGAAAAAAATTCTGGTTATTTATATTACCAAGAGAAATATTCAGTAAAATTTGGGAGTATTAATGCATTATAATGTATATAGTTAATCTGTGTAACATCAGATTTTAAAGGAATCCTAAGAAAACTTTAGAAGGTACATATGAAAATCGCGAAGGTACAGCCCTTTCAAATTTTAACCGTACACGCATAATGTTGTTATAAAGCCATAGTACAAATTTGAGAAGATTCCTAAGAAAATCGAAATCTGCTACAATTACCTTAATGATCTAAATATAAAGGTAGTCAAGATGTAAATAAAATTATGCAAACTGCTAGTTAAACATGTTTACTTTAAAAAGGATCAATTTTTATTCATATAAAAAAATATGTAATCGATTAATTAAAAAAAGGTTTTTATATTATAGCATATCAACTGATTTGTTTTAGTAAAAATTGTATCCAACAAAAATCAGTATAGATCATAAATACTTTGAATAAACATTTTATTTTCATAATCTTTAACGCATGCCGAATACGTTTTAATAGCGTAAATAACCCCTTTCTCTTGTGGACTGTTTAATGCAAAAGTTAGAAGATCTTAGAGCAAAATTACTCGTGCACCAACGAACCCGCCATGGACTATTTTATTATTTTCTTTACCTACTACAGCATAATTACATAAAGTAAAAACTGTAAAAACAAATACTATTGTCTAAGAGTAGAAAACTTAAACTATTTTCAAGTGCATTTACTTTCATCCTTTTATATACATGAAGATGTTACTTTCGTGAATATGTTTCGATTTCAATAATTATTTATATTCTTTCTATTTATACTATACTGAATGAAATAAACTAACATTTATTTTGAAAAACAAACAAGTATTCCAGATAATGAAGTGTGTCATTGAAGTCGCTGATCCAACCAAGCCGCTCTTCCCCTAATACTTTATATATATTAATAATATTTTTAACACAAAGAATTAATTTTCAGATTGTAAAAACGTCTGCTTCTTATTTATCAGTTCTTCGAACTATGTACAACTAAAAATTATAATTCGAGAACATAGTTTTCCCTCTATATTATTATGAAAATGTCGCCGCCGGCGCCTTCGTTTCAAGAATTTTGCGTATACGTAAAAGAAGATCATAAAGACATCGATTGGAAACCCAGCCGCAAAAATCAAATAGAAATTGTTAAAATGTTACTAAATTAGATAATAAAGAATGAACAAAGACGTCGAGTGAAATTAAAAGTGATTATTTTAATTGTGTATTTGCAACAACACCTTAAAATTACAACTTTCTCTTTGCGCTTCTTTCCAATAATGTGTGAAGAATTGGGATTGATTGAGGTTCATTTGAAGAAGCTTGTTGCGATTGAATTTTACATCAGTATCGAAGTCAAGGAATACTACTCTTTATACTTATATCTATATTTAATAACTTAATTTCGGTTATGGACTTAGCATTCAACCAACGTATTTTTTATTCCGCCGTATGTTTGGGAATTGGCGAGCGAAGTGAACAGGGGGCGAAACCCCCCTAGTGTAAATAAAAATATTTTATGCGTTCTGATTAATTTTTATACAGTTTAATACAAAGTTTAATAACAATTTATTAGCAAAATTTATATAAGCTTAAACAAAGTATTATACAGAAGAGTGGTATCAAAATTAACGTTAAATATATAAAATATAAAATATAAAATATGGTAAATTCAGATTGATAAAAGCATTTAAAAATCGCTTTCTTACGGAAAAAGTAACGATGAAAATTTTCAGATCAGAGATTTTGATAAAGCATTTTATTGTGGGGTCGATGCGGTAGTACCACCAAAAACTCAAGCTAGTTTGTTTTTTATTTTGGTTTGTGATTTTCTGATGATGCAGTGCATAGCGAGGTTAGAGAAAACGATAATTTTATGACTTTTCAGGATTTTTAAAGTATTTAGCAAATATATTTATCTTAAAAGCTCTATTTCGTAGCTAGGTAAATGTTACTTGCTATATTAAGCGACAAGTGGCGCCCCTCTGGTGGCTAAATTTCGAAACTTTGAGAGTGCAAAAATAACGTCTCGAATTTTCTAATAAATTGCAGAATAATAAATTATATTACAAATTTGTTCAATACAAAGAAGAAAGATGAAAAAAAATATGTTGAAGGGTAAAAAATGTTTTATAAAGGTCAACTATCTGGGGGGTGTTAAACTTTTGGAATGTATAAAGTGCCAAAAGTCAACAATGTAGAGAGTTGATAGTTATTAAAATGAAAATTCAGAAAGTCTAAACTTTCGAAAGTAAAAATATCGAAAGTTAAAAGTTTTGAAAATGAAAATTAAGAAAGTCTAAACTTTAGAAAGTTAAAATATAGAAAGCTGAAAGTTTCGAAAATGAAAATTTAGAAAGTAAATAGTATCGAAGGTAAAAATACAGTAAGTAAAAAGTTTCGAAAGTGAAATTACAGAAACTCCGAAGTGTGCAAAGTATAAATTCAAAAAGATAAAGGTTTCGAATATGTAATTACAGAAACTTCAAAGTGTCGAAAGTATAAATTCATAAAGTTAAAAGTTTCGAAAATGAAAATACAAAAATTCGAAAGTGTCGAAAGTATAAATTCAGAAAAATAAAAGTGTCGAAAGTGAAAATACAATATTTCGAAAGTGTCGAAAGTATAAATTAATAAAATTAAAAGTTTTTCGAATATATCTGTATATTATTAAAATTCATTACATTGATGATTCGAAATTACCGTTTTCTAACGATTTTGGTCACTTATTTCATTAATCTATGAAGTGAGATTTTGAATAATTTAGCAAAATTAAAACAGAGAGACACATTACATAGAATTAAGAAAAATCGTTTCTTGAATCAATGATAATGTGAATCGTCGACACATACTTTAGAGTTTCTGTAATTTCATTTTTTAAACTTTTATTTTTATGAATTTAAACTTTCGATACGTTCGACTTTCTGTATTTTCTCTTTCGATACTATTTACTTTTTAAATTTTCATTGTGTAGTTTGAATAAAACCGCTGCAAATTCATTGGCACTTAGTTTCCTCAAACTAAATTAATTGTTCCAATATAAAATTCTTTGTTCTAATAAATTAATTTAAAATTGCTATATTTCTTTCTAATTAATAGCTGAAAAAGGGTGTTCATTTTTATCATTTTTAATCCTTATCACAGGAATTTTCTCTCTTTACATAATTTATAAAAATTATTTAAATATTTAAATTAAATGTAATCAGATGTTAGTACGTAGATTCACTGAATTCCGAATTATCTAAAATTTTGTGTACGATTTGCCATCATAGATTTCCGAGATATAGCCATTTAAACTAAATATGACTTTTTTCGTGTATAACAAAAGAAGGGAAAGAGCCTATCCAAAATTTTTGGTTCTAAAAGATAGGTAATTTTATGCTCTTTTTGATGCATCTCCACTAAATTGATCATAATATTTCTAACATATCAAAAAACTCAAAAAGGAAAAAAAGAAATTTCAATTCACATTAAAAAACGAAAAAAATTAGCCGCGTTTGGTCAAAAATGACCGTGCTATTCTCGAAATATAAGCAATCAAAAAAAAAATTTCAACCAATACATAACCTCAAATATCTCGGAATATAAAGCTCGTTATGTTCTGGGCAAATAATTCAACTAAGAAATAGTAAAAAGCTAACTATTTTGAAAGTTTCACTACAATAAGTCAATATTTCATTGTAACTTTTATACTCTTGATTTATATTAATTTCTCGAAGTATAAAAATAAGTTTTTAAAATACTTTTTTTATCAGTTTTTTTGGTATTTTTAAATTTCGCGATAAGTGGTTGCCTCATTCCAAACCCCTGACCTACGCTGTTCACGTCGATCAACGTAACAGAAAAGAGCAAGAAATTTTATTTTATATAATTTTAAATTGTGGTTTTAAATTTGTAAATTATTTGTTCTCAACATTGCAAGTATACATGCCTATGAAATATCATTGAACACAAAGTGCAGGTCTGTTAGGTCACCGACGATGGTGGTCTTCTCCATTGCATTTACATAAATATGTCTACGTGCATAGTGTCCTCGAATGCGGCGTGTAAATTACGTGGGGCTCTCGGAGACGAGGTCTAGGTGTTACGCACCAGGAAAAATTAAGTTTAGATTATTCGTTTCGAAGCTTTTAATCTATACGTGGACATTGCATTCAATTAAGGTGTATATACAACTAGGGTTCTAGAAGATGAGGTGTGGGTCTTACGCATTGGTAAAAATTCAGTTTAAATTGTGCGCTCTGAGGCTTTTGATGTCTACGCGAACATTCCCTTTGAATGACACGTGTATACCATCCGGGCCTCTCGGAGGAGGTGTTAAGGTGTGACGCACGGAGATAATCGATGTCTAGATAGTGTGCTTCGAGGCTTTTGACGTTTACATTGACATTCTCTTCCAGTGAGGTGTGTATACCCCCAGTTGCTCTCGGAGAAGGGGTCCAGGTGTTATGCACTACCAAAAATCAAGTCTGGATTGTGCGCTCTGAGGCTTTTTACGTCTACGTGCATATTGTACTCGAGTACAGTACCTAGATCACCCTGAGGTCTCAGAGATGAGGTCCAGGTGTCGCGCATGAGAATAAATTATGTGCACCAAGGAAAATACAGTCTAACTTGTGCGTTTCGAGGCTTTTGATGTCTACGTGTATATTGTACTCGAGTACAGTACCTAGATCACCCGGAGCACTTGGAGATGAGGTCCACGTTTCGCGCACGAGAATAAATTATGTGCAACGAGGAAAATCAAGTCTAGCTTGTGCTCTTCGAGGCTTTTGATGACTACGTTGACATTGTCTTTGAGTAAGGCGTGTATATCACCTGGAGCTCTCGATGATGAGGTCCTGGTGTTACGCACTATGAAAAATCAAGTCTAGATTCTGCACTCCGTGGCTTTTAATGTATTCGTGTAAATTGTCTTCGAGTTAGGTGTGTATACCACCCTGGTCTTTCGTAAATGAGATCCAGGGCGCATGCCGGAATGTCAGTTTTTGGATGTCCGTTCTGATGGCACTTAATATTTTAGAATACAGAATTGATTAAATCGTACATCGAAAATACTTTAATTTTCAAAAATTTTATTAGAAAATATTCTTAGAATATTTTTAATGTTCACTTTTTAATTAACGGGGAGTGCGGGTAATGTGGCCACCTTAAGGAGCTTTCGATTCCCAGTCGATATATGTCGGGTTTTGAGGCTTCGGAAACTATTGAGACACGTTATTTGAACCTTTAACTCTAATACCGCATGAGTTTTTTGCAAATAATTACTCTCTGAATTTTAGTTAAAGAAGTTCTAAGTAGTTAAAAAGTTCTTATGGTAAAGTCATATAGTAAGTGTTTCCAAAAGTCAAGACGAGCTTAGCAGAGACTTCTTTTATTTGTTATTTAACTACAGTGCTGTAGCTCACGCTTTGCTGTCGATATTTTGGGATTAGTAGGTCTAGGAATTTTGAAGAAGCAACAGCCGTTTTTATAGGCGTCCATTACCTTTTACCTTGCTATGCATTCGTATGGCCACTTTATCTATCGATAAACGTCAACGAAAGTTGCAATTTTCGCATCGAAAATGAACTCTACGGAAAAAACTGGCACATGCATCTTAAAGTACGTAAAAGAAGCTACAATTTCATGTACCGTATGATTTTTATTTGCTCATATCTCGTTGACAAAAATGGTTTCGTTACATGCATCCACTGCTAAGAAATCATAATTTTTATGCTTTCGCGCGTGAACATGACACTATCTTATAATTTGAGGGAAATAAATTTAGTATCCTTTAAAATACATTTTTAATCATAAAAATCTACATATGATTTATTTCCCGTGTTATATATCGTTTATTAATTTTAAATGTTACTCTGGGGTAAAATTGGGGACGAGGGATCGAAAAAATTGACGTTCTTAAAACCAAATATATTGTAAACCATTCACAAGTAAATCAAATATGTTATTATAAATATTGTGAACGCTAATTATGAAACTAAAGTCAGATTTTCGAAATTCAATTTTTAAAGGCGATAACGAATTTTTTAAATGCTATAAAGCAACACAAGCTAAAAAATAAATAATAAACAAAACAATTAATAAACAATACGATGATGGTATAAATAATACTAACGTAAATGTTTTTAAAAAAATTCTATTCAATTAAAAAGAAAAATTAAATAATATTCATATAAAATCAATCAATTTATAATATAGGCCAAAGAAATATATCGAATATTATTCAACAAAACATATACGATTCTAAAGTTAAATTATAGGTAAAAACGAATTTTAAGTATACTATTCACTATAAATATACGAGTGCGCGGCAGTGCGCATAAATGTTTCTAGTACAAATAAACCCACCATCCCAAAGCGGATTTCATCCTGGTATAAGTTGTCCCCACTCCACAGGCATAACCCTGGACATGTGCGGGATGTGATTAGGTAGAATAATATAAAAGTATGAAAAAATAACTATGAGACATTTGCTATGCCAAAAGGCTGCATAACATACAAAAATAAGTTACCTTATCAATGTCAGAGAATTGTACAATAAAAAAAGGTTTAAAAAACGAGTAAATGAATCTTTAAATTTCTTTTTAATTTCGAATCTTTATTAAAAATCTAAAAAAATGAGACCTGTTTGGTGCAAAATGATCGTGCCATTCTCGAGATACACTCGATCAAAACAATTTTTAAGAAACAAATAACCTCAAATATCTCGATATATAATGGTCATTATGATCTGGACTTAGAACTCGTTCAAGAGATACTAATGAGCTACCGTTTTGAAAAGTTTCAGATCAAATGCTGACGATTTACTCCAGAATTCGATACTGAATAAAAATCGTTTTTATTTACAGAAAGATTTTTCTGTTAACATAAGAAAAAGATAAAGTCTCAAAAAAATTTAAGAATATTCCTTCTCTATATTCCTAACCGTATCAATTTTTTAAAAAAATTGTCCTTTTTATATTTCACAAATATAACCGTTTGAACCATTATAACCATTTACGCACACGATTTGTTTTCAAAAACAACCAAACGGTGGTAAATTGTTAATTTTTAGAAGTTCAGAGAAAAACGTCCCAACAAATAATTTTTAATTTACCACCAAAATTTATTTCCAATCTAAAACGGACGGAACTTTTGACCACATTATCTTTAAAAATTCATAAACCCATAAAATTAAAGGTCTAAATGTCAGCTTTCATATGAAGCTGTAAGTAAATAGGTATGATGTAAATTACATAGAGTAAATTACGTCAATGTACTTTAGTACTACGCATTTGTACATGAAAATTATAAGTTAATATTCAAACATTTTACAGGGACACAAAATAAAATCTAAACATCTAAAAAAATTCTATACATCCGTACATGTCAAAAGAAGATATTTTAATGGCAATTGTCGATGCCTAAAGGCACGGGTTTGAATAAAAAAAAATTTTCGAGGTATTAGAAATCATTCCTTTAACATAAAGATACAATCTAGGGGGAGGGGCAGGACCGTGAAGGTTACTTTCGAAAATAACCAGTACTAATGCACATGTACATGCATTCACACACACATGCACACATGCACATACACACATACATAAGGTGCACACCACGCATACACACACGATCATATATATATATATATATATATATATATATATATATATATATATATATATATATATATATATATATATATATATATACACACAACCTGTACAGATACATATACACACAGGCGCATACACACATACACATACAAACGTAAACACAGGTGCATACGCACATACATGCAGTCGCTCACACACACACATACACATACAAACATACACACAGCCGCACACACACGCAAGTGCACACAATCGCATAGATACACACATACACTCAGGCGTGCACATACGCGTACGCACACTCGAACGCAAAAAAATGTTTATGTTATGTTACTAGAATCTATACACCATTAAGAAACCAGTTGTTAAAAAATATATTCAATTTAAACATTGAAATTATATATATATATATATATATATATATATATATATATATATATTATTATGTTTAAATTATTATGTTTAAATACCTTATATATAGATAGGCTGACCATTTAGTGATTGGACTACTGATATACTATATATGATTTTTACAACATAGATAATTTTTTCAGAACTTTTTTTGTACTACAATGTTAATTATTTTCAATCCTCTATATTCTTCTGAATTTGTACACGAAATAATATCTACTAATTAAAAACTTTTAAAGTACATGAATGCTTTTTCATCTTCATAAAGATCTAAAGTACAGTTTTAGTCTACAATGTTTTCTAACCACTATGAAAGATCCGCGCACTCGCAAACTCGCATACAAAATGATATTTTCTCTTGTAACAATAATTCATGCATTTCTTAAATTATCAATGTCTCCATATTCTGTACTAATAAAATAATAAATAACGAATGCAGGCTTTACTATGTTTCAAATGTGCTTTGCGTAATGAATTTTGCATTAAATACGTAAGCTTCTAAGTACAACGTTGTAGTTTCATATCTCGATAAATTCTGAAAGATTAATACATCACCCAGGGAACTCGATCAAAACAAAGCATCGCATTTTGATTGTCTAACATACGCAAAACAAGGCAAAGAGAAGGATGTGCATTCTTATCAATCAGTTCTGAACTCGTGCTTCTACGACACAATGCAGCTCTTACAATTAGTAATAAGATTTTAATTTAAAAAAAGTACTGAATTTTAAAAACGTTATTTAAAAAGATAGATTAGTCTGTATAGAAATATTCTAGAAATAGTTTCACGATGATACCATTATTTTGTAAAGCGTTTAAGTTCTGCTTAAAAGTATTTGGCATCTGGCCATATGATTTTAATGCCATTGGACCGTTTGTATTTCTTTCGTTTTTCGGCACCACAATGCCCTTTCAATTCTGGAATGCATTTACTCAAACTCATAATTGGGTTATACTAATGGACAATTTAAGCGATGTTTTTGTGGAGATGGATATGTTTATCGAATTTTGCATATTGTGGAAACACAGAAGGTTTGAAAATGATATATTAATAGGTATATAGTTAAGTAATAAAATAGTGAAATTATTCGATTTTATGACTTCTTTAGTAATTTTAGTAAAGTAGAAATATTCATGGGTCCTAAAAGAAAAGACCTACGTAACGTATTCTCATGAGAAAAAGTGAATTTCATCTAAGAGTATTTTTTATAGCGACATTGAGGTGATAGTATTATTACAAGACAGTTTGAATTATACATTTTTTCACTTTTTAATATTACTTGATGCTTATTATAGCTAAAAAGATGCAATATTTGTAATATTAATATGCAAAATAGGTATTTTCTAACTGAAACGCATAACGTAAGTCCTTTCTCTGGATTCATTGATATATTTAATGAAAAATAATATGTTTGATACTATTTTTACAATTCTAAACGATATACGTAATCTTTTTTGATCATAGTGACATCGAATATTTATTACAAGAAATAGCCGATGATTGGAGTAGAAAAATACTTCCTGATAAATGGAAGACTCTTGCACGCTATGCTAGCATAATTTGTAATATCAATGTGATTCTCTACTTTGGTGCTGTTGTATCGTATTATCCAGAAGTGATACATTCGTACATTGAAAAACCTATCGAGAAGAGAGACATGTTATTTAAAACGTATTATCCATTTAATTTTCGTAGAACTCCTCTATACGAAATCATAAATTTTACTTACTTGGTTCAAGCACTAATACTGGTCACAGCTGATATATTAAATAAAACTCTCCTAATAACTTTGGTAAATCATGATACGTTTTGCACTAATTTATGTTTTTAGATATTATAATTTTTAGTTACATTTCAAACAGATTTTGCATATCAGTGCTCAAATATATCTGTTGGAAAGCCAAATCGAGGAATATTCACGTAAATGTATTGATTTGCATGATACTAACGGTAATAGAAATTTTGACAGTTTAAAGCTTGTCATAAGGCAACATTTAAAAATTTTAGATTTAGTCGGAAGAATCAATGATATTTATTCATATATTTCACTATCGCAATTAACATTTAGCAATGTGACTATATGTGTCACGGGATTCGTTATAATTTCGGTACGTATTATGAAATATAAACAATTTAGATTGCAAAGAGCGCATAACTTGAATGTTAAAAATTAATTTTAAGGCAATGAAGACTGATGATATGATGCTTTTGATCAAATTTATAGCATTTATTCTGCTGATGTTTCTGCGAGCTGCTTATTTTTGCTTTGCTGGCCAATATCTTTGTAACAGGGTAAGTATTAAAAGTGCATATCTTTAAAAATAAAATTGAAAAAAATACTATCTCATGAGAATTCTATTTCTTGATCATTTCTTTAGGGTGAGTCAATAGTACTTACGATAAATAATTCTTACTGGTATAATACCGAATCTAAACAAATTAGAGTATTGATGTTTCTATTGGTGAATGCACAAAAAACATTGACCCTTAGTGGTGGAAAGTTATTTGAACTTTCAGCGAGCAGTTTTACGATGGTTAGAAAGATCCATTAATTTTACCTATTTTTTAATTGAAATAAAGCAAAATATTTGTTAAAACTTTTTGAGTAAACGGGGGAGATGTGACATGATTGGAGCAACTAACAAAATGCTATGCAAAAGAATATGTATTCATATAAAAGAATATGTAAACGAGTGATTAAAAAATATTTTTAGTCATTTAATCGGACGATTACGCGGGTTGATGGCGCGCATATATATTATATTGAAAACGAAACAGCTCGTCCGCAAAGAAAATAGTATATGCTGTTTTAAGTTAATTCCAAAAATTATTTGAATACCTACACAATCACTACTAAGGCGCTCTGGTAGATACGTTGACGAGTTTTTCGCAAATAAATCATTAAAATCACAACAGTTTGTAGCCAGTTTGTTAAAAATGGGTAAAAAGTGTGTTCTTACCGCAAATCCAATATTCGTATCAAGTACAACTATTTTGTAATATATATTAGAAAAAAAAAGTTATTAATTACAACTGATTTTTATTACAAAACACGTATAACATTAAATGAAGTAATCAATTTATTATAAATATTTCTCTCGATAGCGGCAGCGAACTTGACCAGCCGGACTGGTCAATTTTCTACCAGAGCAAATAAACATTTTACTTTTACAATCTTTAACGCATACCGAATGCGTTTTAATAGTGTAAATAATCTCGTTCCTATGTAGACTGTTTAATGCAAAAGTTTAAAGGTTTAGAGCAAAATCACTTGGGCACCAACGAACCTGCCTTGAACTTTTTTTATTAATTTATTTACCTACTATAGTATAATTACATAAAGTAAAAACTGTAAAAACAAATACTATTGTCTAAAAGTAGAAAGTTTAAACTATTTTCAGGTGCCTTTACTTTCATTATTTAATATACTGAAGATGTAACTTTCGTTAATATGTTTCGCTTTCAATAATTTTTTATGTTCTTTCTATTTATACTATACTGATTGAAATAAACTAACTTTCATTTTGAAAAACAAACAAGTATTCCAGATAATGAAGTGTGTCATTGAAGTCGCTGAGCCAACCAAGCCGCTCTTCCCCTAATACTTTATATATATTAATAATATTTTTAACACAAAAAATTAATTTTCAGATTGTAAAAACGTCTGCTTCTTATCTATCAGTTCTGCGAACTATGTACACCTAAGAAGTAGCATTCGAAAACGTAATTTGTAAATAAAAATATTTTATACGTTCTCATGAATTTTTATACAGTTCAATACGAAATTTAATAACAACGTATTATATAATATTGTGGTATCAAAATAAATGTTATATATATAAAATATTATGAATTCAGTATAATAATAGCATTTAAAAGTTGCTTTGGTACGGAGAAAGTAATGATGAAAATTTTCAGATAAGAGATTTTGATAAGGCATTTCATTGAGTGGTCAATGCGGTGGTACCGCCAAAAACTCAAGCTACGTTTTAAAATTATTTTGTTTTTTGCATTCTCGAAGAGAAATTCATTGCTCCACGAGAAAAGGAGAAAAATGGACAACTACAACTTGAGTGATTTTTGATATTTTATATATATCAAACTTAACATGTTTATGAAACCCGCAAGTAAATTTGTTTCAAAATAAATTGTTTTGCTGAAACCATGCATAAAATAATATGGTACATTGCAGTCTATACATTTTTTGAAGTGACTTTCCACTCTTTTGGAGTGAAATATGACTCCAAGCGATCTTGAAAACACAGTCACTTGTTTTGGAGTGAATCTTCACTTTTAGAAAGAGTGAATAAATCACTCTTTTGTAAAAGTGACTTTTCACTCTATTTTGGTTACACTTTTCGGCTAATCCACTGAAAAATAGCGTTTTAGAATATGTATAGGAATTCAAGTAGAATCTACAAACCAAAGTATGTGAAATCTAGAAATCAAAGGCTTGGAAAAAATTCAACACTATTTTCTGAAAATTAACAAACCACAATTATGAATATTCCTAAATCTTCAACATCCATTAAGAGATACTTGCGCACATATCAGTCCATCTTGGAGCTCTATTTAATCCTTTACGGCACTAAGGGGTAAAGCCAAATGTATAGCCCGTAAAAATGCATGATTAGTGGGATATATTTTTAAAACAAATGATAAGGTATATAAAAAATGAACTGATAGGCTTTACTGCACATGTCCTTGTGTTTAAAAAAATGTTTATATATGATTTTTCTTTTAAAATGGCAGCGCTAGACTCGATGTATGCAGCATACTTTCCAATTGACTCTGTTTACGGCCGGCTGTAAAAATCATCACCAGTGGATCCTAAGCTAGAAGACGATAAGTGTTTTCTTAATATAGAAAAGATTATTTATCAAAGTTCATAGAGTTATTAAAAAGTATAAAATTTTTAAAAAATGGCTCGCTTTGAAAGAAAGTTTCATTTTTTCCGTTAAAAATGGCACCAAACATTGCCCGTAAAATAAAATTTTTTTAGTGAGTTGTAAAATCTTTTTTTGCTTGCGTGTAGTTTGCAGTACGAGTCTAGGCGACGATGCACGAGTCGAAGGCGAGTGTATGTGTGTGCAGGTACATAAGTACATATGTACGTAGATAGGTAAGTGTATAATGTGCATGCGTTTATGTGTATTAGTCCACAAGAGTGTGTAGTTGATGTATGTGTGTATGTGCATGATTGCGTCTAATAAATATATGTACATGCGTACCTGCATATGTGAATGAATGTGAAATATTAGAGTGCATATGTGCATCCATATGTATGTTTGCGCATGAACATGTTTCAGAGTGAGTGGGTACGCACGTTAACCTGTGAGTGCACGTCTAAATGTGTGTTTGTGTACGTGTGTATACCTAAGCGTGCGCATATTCGTAAGGTTTGCGCGTATATGTATGTATGTATAGACATGCGTATGTATGCGTGTATACGTACGTTTGTGTATGTCTATGTGCACTGTGTACACTCTGTGATATTTTCCATTATATATAAATGTCGTCATATGATGGGTTACGTGTGTATTTTGTTTGTTTTTTGTCCCAATAAGCATCAGACGCTCTTATGTAAGACGGATATATTTAGATGTATCGGATGCACTTGGATGCATGTAAATGCATCTGATGCTCCTGAATGCATGAAAATAAATTCAGATGCATCAGATAGACTCAAATGCACTTTGATTGATTCGGATGCACTTGGATGCACCCGATATACGTGGATGCTCTGGGTGCAATTTTATACAACGGATTCGCGTGGATGCACTTGGATGAACCGAATGCACGTGGATACACCGGATGTACTTGAGTGCACGTGGTTACACCGGATGTACTTGAGTGCACCGGATGTATTTGCGTTCTCCGGATGAACATGGATGCACAGAATGCACAGGATACTCGTGAATAAAAAGGATGCATTAGGATGTAAGGTCACGTACTTTTCCAAAAAAAGGAATGCAAAGTCATGAAAATAACATAGAAGTTTACCTTTTAATTACACGAGTATTATTACCCCGATTTTGATAAAATTAATCTGTGAATCCCTAATAGTCTCCTCGTGAGTTTTATTACGCTAGATTAGATTGCTACGATGTAGCATTAACGCTTTTAAAAATGTTTTCACGAATGAATATACTGAAGTTGAATTAGTATTTTTGCAGTTATTATATTGCAAAAGATTATTGTCAATCTGACTAAACTATTGTATTGTGCAGACCCATTTATATATGAATGTAACATTGTATGTATTTCTTTTTTTACTTAAGAATGTAGACTTACGCATGGAGTATGCCTGAAAGCGCATTTCTGACGTGTCTGATCATTGATATACGATTAAACATTAACTAAATTAATAATTGAACTATTAATCTACTAAATTAATTATACTATATTAATTATACTAAACAATATTAATGTGCAAATTAATCTACTATAGTATGCAAATAGCATCTCTACTTTTACGTATTGTTCCTAGTACAGAAATACGCTAACCTTTGAAACTCAATCTCTGATGTGGCCTTTACGTTCGTTCACTGACCCGCGGATTTAAATGTAATATATAGAAATAGATAAATGAGTTCGCTATTACATTTAAATAATAGTTCCACGTCTTCACAATATTTCCGCGTAGAGCTACGTGTAATGATACTATGTTTTACAGTAAACCTCTGACGTGCCCGATTACTGACCCCCACTGTAATAGATACAAATGTACAAATAAATCCACTATAATATGCGCATAATAGATGTACATTTATGCATTGTTCTTTGCACGGAGATACACTTATGCAGTATCTAAAACTAAATCTGTGGCATAATCCATGTTCTGTCGCTAATCCGTCATTTAAACATAAGAAAATTCATACGTGATATAGATATTGAAATACATAAATTTATCCATCGTTATATTCAAATAATAGTTCTGCGTTTACGTAATATTTTCATACAGAGCTACACGTAGTAATACTATGTTTCACAGAAAACGTCTGACGTGGCCGATCACTGACCCCTCGATGAAATAGATAGAGATACATAAATAGATTCACTATATTATGCGCATAATAGATCTACCTCTATGCATCGCTCTTTGCACATAGATACACTCATGCAGTGTTTAAAATTAAATCTCTGGCGTGACCCATGTTCATTCACTGGCCCGCAATTTAAACATAAGAAAATGCTTAGGTGAAATAGATATAGAACAATATAAATGTATCCACTAATAGATTCAAATAATAGTTCCACGTCCACGGAAGCTACCAATAGCTGACCCTCGATTTTCGGAATAGGAATAAATAGATTTCTAATTTCCTATGCACTTGCATGTGTCAGTTTCCGTTGCACATCTCCTGCGGCCTACCATCTCGCGAGACTTGCATATTTGAGAGTCCATGCAGAATCCGTGTTATCAGAAGAACGGGACACGTCTACAACTGAACTTTACTGAACCTAAGAGTTTTCCAAAATTTCTCTAAAATAATTTCTCTAAAATACATTTCTTATAAGAAATCTGATCTATAAAATAAGCTTTTATGCATATTATTTGTTACTTTATGCAGTTATTTTTTTCAACTTTATTAATTTGAACAATCTAAGAATACGAAGTAGTGAAGAAAAAAGAGTATAATCGTATTGCTTGGGGCCTGCGGCGGCTCAGTCGGTAGAGTGTCGGATTCCCACGCCGGTGACCCGGGTTCGAATCCTAGTCTCTGCCGATTGATACAAGCACCTCTGTAAAAATTACATGTGCTTTGTTTACAAACACACCGCAGACCCCCGTCGTCGATTAGCACCACATGGAAGCACAAACATGGCGACGTTAAATAATAATAAAAAAAAAAAAAAAAATCCTATTGCTTTTTTGTGATTTGAATTTAAATTACTAAGCAGAATTGGGGTAATACCGGTCACAATGTTATTTATATGACGCTCCCGAAAGTGAGGCTAAGAAAATGTTGCGCTGCGCTCTCAGGTAGGGCAACTTTGCTTAAGTGTTTTTGATTGAACAGTGGTTATGTGTTACCTGTTTCTCTATGTAAGTGCGAATAATAACACGACTGATCATATGAAGGTCCATATAACTAATTTAAAGAAATTTTTCACCTACAAAAGTAACTTTTTAATAGTGGCCGGAATTGTACCGAGGCTGACCGGTATTACCCTTTGATGTGGAGTAAATTCAGTCAAAATTCTTTTTCTTATTTCGTCTTATAGCTTCGATATCTAACATTTTTATATTAAATCAATACGAAATATTTAAAGGCAATGGTTTGAACTAACAGAATAATTATTTAAAGTTAATAAAAAACAATTTGGAAGTGGAAATAACAAGCACGTTTGCTTAGGTGACCGGCAATACCCCGTTCTCCCCTGTGTATGTATGTTTACATGTATACATATATGCATGCATACACAGACATATATATAGATATATATATATATATATATATATATATATATATATATATATATATATATATATATATATATATATATATATATGAATCTTAAAATTCAGAATCCTCAAGAAAAAATGAAAAAAATCAGCCCCAGTTGGCAAAAAATGACCGCGCCGTTCTCAAGATATAAGCAATCAAAATAAAATTTTAAATAAATCATAATTTCCAATATCTTGAATTATAAATGTCCTCATGATCTGGGCAAAGAATTTAGCCAAGAGATAAGGTAAATGTTCCAATTTCTGCTCACGTCCCTATTTTTAATCACTCGAAGTGTTTCTGTTATTATAGATATGAAGGTTGTTTTAATATATATTATATCCAAGCCATAATACCTTTTTAGTATTATAACTAAAAACTGCAGTGCTGAATTAAAAATATTGTAAATTCTGATAAAAACCTTGATAATAGTTATAGTTTGAGGTTAGAAGCAGATGCATTCTGCATGTCTCTATTTCTAATCACGAAAAAATAACGCTTTAGTTGTATTTATACAATCTGTACACTGTTTTCTACTTATGCATCGTGAAGTATTTACGCGTATTAACATACTAATATAATAAAGAGATACAAATCATATGAATGAAGTCTATAAAATCAACGGTGATCAGAAATAGGTAGACATCGAAATCACGGCTTTTTGCTGTGAACAGAAATAGATGCATTTTACGTACGGGTTTTACGCATTTACATTGTATTATTCGATTCACAATTAAGATAATAATCATCTGCTTTATAAATTAACCCATTAAGCCCTGAATAGACGTTTTTTAAAGACGTTTTTAGGCGACTCTATTTGTTACAAAATCTGATGTCAAAAAATTCCAAAATAATATTTTCTAACGTAAGATTGTCTGAAATTTTGAAATATGCATTCAGAATTTTCTAGATACTGTTAACTAAAAAAGTTATATTTATTTATTTAACAAAAAATACGAAATTTTCATAGAAAAAATTATTTCTTTGAATATTTTCGTATTGCAATCGCAAAAGATATCTCTACATAGTGATTTTTTTGCGTCCATGGACGTTTAACTTCAAAATGTATAGGTAGGTTTTATGAAATTCAAGATGGCGACATCTAATATGGCGGCTCAAACCCAAAAATTTTATACTATTTCGGATAATTTGGATTAAAACAATATGTTCAAATGAATTTTCATACTAATTAGTATATAGAGGTTTTTCGGGTCGTTGACTATGAATCCGTTATCGGATTTTTCAAATTCAAGATGGCGTATCCAATATGGTTGCCAAAAATTATAAAAACTTTGCAAATTTCATAAATGTTCGTGTATAAGGGTTTTTTGGGTAGCTTATTACGAATCCGTATTCGGATTTTCTGAATTTAAAATGGTGGATCCAATATGGCGCCTCAAAACCGAAAATTTTATACTATTTCTGATAATTTGGATTAAACCAATATTTTCAATTGAATTTTCATATAAATTTTTATACAGGGATTTTTCGGGTCGTTGACTACAAATCCGTAATCGGATTTTCCAAATTCAAGATGGAGGATCCAAGATGGCTGTCAAAAATTGTGTATTAGAAATATGTGTATAAAGGTCTTTTCTGCAACTGATTTCGAATCTGTCATCAAATTTTGCGTATTCCAGATCGTGGATCTAATATACCTGTCGACATTATGACAATTACAAAATACGTTCCTTAGCCATCAAAATATGTTGCCGTTGCCCGGCTCTCACCGCGGGGAGGTGAACATGTATCAGAGAGCCTTTTCTTAATTTTTGTTTTATAATAGTAAGTCAAAGTGTTATAAAATTAAAAATTTTTAATATTTATAATTACTTATGAAAAATTAAAAAGCAAGATGAACGTGAAAAAACATTGCAGATTTTACACATATTTTGCGTTCTCGAACTACGTTTTTGAAAATTTTCACAATTTCTTTTAGTTTTAACACTTCTGCTTTCGTGTATTTTGTTTACTTGAGTTTACTTGCCTTTCCAAGATAGAAATCTGCGAGTTCTAAAGAAATTTGTTTAGTTCCTACTTTTTTATCATGTACTAAATTTCAAAGAATAGTTGCTTTAGTGATGGATGATTGAATGAGTCTCAGAAGCATTGGCCAAGTCTATTTCTTCGCTCTTATAGAGGGCATTAAATTACTGCAGTGCGCATCATGTAGATCAACACTACCCATAAACATATTGTAAAGTTTAAATGCCATAGGAAAAGGTAATTCTACTCTAGAATGTTCTTCCACAGAAAATCGTTTCACGTTGTGTAGTGGAGTAACTCCCGCTGCTGTTGAAAGTATTGATACTGGTTTCGAATCCATAACTGTAATATATTTCATACTGCTAGTTTTTTCATGTTTAACAATGTACGTGCCTCGTTCTGCTTTTTTATTAAGAATATTTTTTTCTTTGACTCTATTTGTTCTTACAGTACATGTTGCTCTTAAACCAAGATTTTTCAAGTGAACTAATACGTCTGGACTGGAAAAAAAATTATCAAAATATAAGTGGTAATCAATTATTTTTCGAAGACCAACTAATACGAGCAATTTTTGAATCATCAACATAACAACACGACTTCCCAGAGCACATTTAGTCAGTTTGACATTATTATCCACAGAATAAATATTTGTTCCCTTACCACAATAAATATCACAGTCGAACAAATATCCTTCGATGCTAGAAATACCCCACATTTTCAACCCAAATCGATCTGATTTAGCTGGCATGAACTGAAGCAAATTAGTTCTACCATGAAATTTTACCATCATTTCATCTGTAGAAAAAAAACCAAATTGATTAATATTTTTTCTAAAAATTTCAAGAACTTTTCTTACTCCCCAAGCTTTATCATTATCGTCTTTATCTTGTGATTTAGATAATTTTATTTTGAATTTGATTTTTATGAAATTGTAGCGACTCATTGCTGATGCAACAGTTCTACATTCTAGTAATGGGTGTGTAGACCAGTAATCTGTTTGCGACTTTCGTTCATTAAAGATAATTGCCATGTTATTGGCTCTATCTTTACCTGTTTTTAAATTTTGACCTTTGAATATTTTTATTTCGAATTTGAATGGCACTTTATTCTTAACAGTCTAAGGCTCAAGCATCAAATTCGTTGTCAAAATATTCTGAAAAAATTCAGGAATGATTGTTGGGCCTTGGGATTTGGATATGAGCAATAATTCTTAAAAAAAATTCTTTGTGTTCTCGGCTATTTTGCGGTCTAAAATATCTTAGACCCACCTAACGAGATCGGAAATGATCTACTTTGATCTGATCCATACATTTAGATTAAATGAAAGTTCAAATGCCACCAAACGGATTTTGGATCAATGATTTTGTGTCAGACAAAACAACTTCGATTTTATGAGAACCTGGGGTGTCTTTGAGCCACGCAGCTTTTTTGATTGCTTAAGTTTTTAAAAAGGTAAGACGCATTATATCTTATGTATTTACACATAATAATATACATGAACAATATTTGGGTGATTGTCAGTAAACAGTCAAATTTGGAGTTCAAAATCTCGAAAATTTGAATTTTAGTTTGAACTTTGAAAAGTGTATTTATACTGCAAAAAATACATTCTTAAAGCACCTAATTATTTACGTTGCAAAAAAGACGTCCTTTGTGACGTGTATTTCACGTCCCAATAATATTAAATACGGGCAGTCAATCGCGACCCAGTCGCCCGTCACCGGAGCCGAGCATTTCTCACATTCAATGAGTATTGTTATTAATGGGGTATTGTTATTATTTGTTGAGGGAATGAGGATAAGGAGTCGCGACCGAGGAAGGCCGCAGACCGGCACACACACGCACACACCCATACCAGCGACACCAGCGGATCGCCGCAGCGACGACTGCTTGGAGCGAGCAACGGCGACGAGCATACCCATACAGGCACAGCACCAACATCACTGCACACTGTACGCGCGACTCTCTCTCTCTCGATTGCTCTTTCTTCCTCGCCTCTCGAGGATGATGAGCCGCTGT
Source organism: Gastracanthus pulcherrimus (assembly GCA_949152435.1). Lineage (NCBI taxonomy): Eukaryota > Metazoa > Arthropoda > Insecta > Hymenoptera > Pteromalidae > Gastracanthus > Gastracanthus pulcherrimus. The sequence continues at coordinate 176,680,916 of OX424573.1, read as the reverse complement.
CCGCGCACACATATACACACACGCGCGCGCGACCGCCCTCTCTCCCGATGCACGCAGACGCGGGAGGAGAGAGGATTCACAGCGGCAGCGGCGGCTTCCTCGAGGCACACCAACTCGGCTGTAGCCAAGAGAGAGAGAGAGAGAGAGATACCGACTCGGCTGTCGGCAGAGGGGAGAGCTAGCAGCCGCCGCGCCGCGAGCCGCATGAAGCTGCCGGCCTCTCCTAGCGTAGGCCGACGCGCGCACGTCGCCGCTGCCAACTGTGTTGGTCCGGCAGCGATAAAACCGAAAGCGCCCGATATAGATATACACGCCGGGTTGCCGCGCGTGTATATCTAGCAATTCATAATTGCCCGCGCTGCGTAAGCAGGGCGGTATTAGCGAGGCGAGCCAATGAGGAGTAGCGACTCAAATCACCGCGGACTTGGCCTTGATTTTTGCATCTAGGGAAAATCAAGGCCAATCACCGTAAAGGAAAGGGCGGAAGCAACCGGAGTTTGAGCTGAAGTTGCGCGAGAAGAAAAGCCAAAATTTTGGGAGAGATTTCCGCCCTCTCCGGTTTTGAGCATTGACTGCCCGGCCTTCAACACAGATAGTCGCGAGAAAGTTTTGCCTGCCGTGCGAGCATTGAGACCGCGTGGAGAGACCTTTGACGTAGACATATTCCCGGAGAGCGATAGATTGGGCTAAATTAACCGGCGACCTGTGACCTGCGAGGAAGAACATCGCGGACGCGCCCGACTAACCACGGTGAGTGGACTGTAATTGCCGAGCTTCCCTCGGCACTTGCAAGTGAAATATATAATTGTAGTACATCGCCGCCATGTGCTCGAGGTTCTTAGGAAAATAAATCCGTGGTGGTGTGACACCGGTATATATAAGGTCAGTGCGGGTCGGACCGGTAGTAAATTCAAGTATTAGTGTGGGGAAATTCATGCGACTCGGGAAGTCGGGAGACGTGGTGAGAGTGGTCGTCGCGAGGGACGCGTGATTAGGCTAGCGTAGCCATTTTTTATATAGCGATAAATTAGATATAAGAGAAATTGTAATTTGCGACCGGTAGTATTACCCGACGATGATAAATAAAGTTGAATATATTTAAAGTGAAATTTGTGGGTGCTTATTAAAGATCTATCAATTCCTGATTTTTCCTCCTCACGGAACTCCCTCGGGGAAAGGGCTCGTGCCGAGTTAGCCGCGCTTTACCTGGCGCCCATTAAGTTAGAAAATTTGGTAAAGTGTCGAGACAAAGTAAGCATCACAATTGTAGTGGTTTCTGGATTCCAACAAGAATGCCATGTTACAAATGACGTACCAACGGGGGCTTAGTGACTCAGGAAAAAAACAGGAAAAATAGCAAAATAAGTTAATTAAGAAAGTTCGGGAAATATCAGAAAATTTTTTTTTTACACAGTGTCGAGCCAGCGAAAGTGCAGCGACTAAAACGTTTTTTTTGTGTCGTATGAAAATTTCGGTAAAGTGGAAAAATTAATTTTTGTGTGTTTAAGGAATTTATAAGTAGGACTTAGAAAATTTTTCACTTGAGCTATTGGGTTATAAATGGGACTTTAAAAATTGGTTTCACTTGAGCTATTGGGTTATAAATTGGACTTAGAAAATTTTCACTTGGGGTAATCGACTAATAAAGTTTTCGATTTCGAGAATTTCCCGGAAAATTTTTTTGGATAATTTTGAGAATTTTCCGAAGTTATTTTTTGAAAAGTTTTCGATTTTGAGAATTTTCCGGAAAATTTTTTTGGATATTTTTGAGAATTTTCCGAAATTATTTTTTGAAAATTTTTCGATTTTGAGAATTTTCCGGAAAAATTTTTTGGATTTTTTTGAGAATTTTCCGAAATTATTTTTTGAAAATTTTTCGATTTCGGGAATTTTCCGGAAAATTTTTTTGGATTTTTTTTTGAGAATTTTCCGAAATTATTTTTTGAAAATTTTTCGATTTTGAGAATTTTCCGGAAAAATTTTTTGGATTTTTTTTGAGAATTTTCCGAAATTATTTTTTGAAAATTTTTCGATTTTGAGAATTTTCCGGAAAAGTTTTTTGGATATTTTTGAGAATTTTCCGAAATTATTTTTTGAGAATTTTTCGATTTTGAGAATTTTCCGGGAAAGTCTTTGGAAGTTTTTGAGAATTTTCCGAAGTTATTTTTGGAAGATTTTTCGATTTTGGGAATTTTCCGGAAGATTTTTTTGGAGATTTTTGTGAATTTTCCGAAGTTATCTTTTTTTTGAAAGTTTTTGATTTTCGGAATTTTTCGAAAAATTTTTTTGTTTATGTGAGGAATGTTCTAAAGGAAGGAAGAGTTTTTTTTGAGATTTTGAGAATTTTCGAAGATATTTTTTTTGAAGGGTTTTTGTTGGAAAATTTTTTTTTGGATTTGAGAGTTTTTTTTGATATTCTTGAAAATTTTTCGAAAATTTCTGAGCGATTTATTTAGGGCTTTCACAGGTTGGGTGTGTAGTGAAGAAAGTTTTCGTGTCAATTGAGACCTTTCGTAGGATTCTTTGAGTATTGAAAATTTTCGGTTATTGAAGGAAGCTTGTAGCGATATATAAAGAAAATAGCGAATTACCAGTGTAAGCGGAAGGCTGCGGCGACGCACTGAAAATAATAGCGATAAATAGAGAAGGTGGGGAAAATAGGAGACAAATTCAGAAAATCTTTGTTGGAGATTTGGTGAAATTTGAGTAATGAGCTAGAGTGATAGATAAATTAATTTGGTGTAATTTTCTGAATTCTGTCCTATTTTTCAAGTCTTCTCAACGACTTAAAGTAGTAGAGTAGGAGTCACACCACCGTATAGGGAAAATTCATTTGGCGAACACCTCCACAAAATATTATTGCTGTGCTACTACCCCCAAATCGATTAGTAAGAACGATTTATAATTAGTTAAGAGTAAAATTTTTGTAACAACTACTGGAAATTGGGTATAAAAATACAACAACTAAAGTTATTGTATTTATAGTATAACTACTGTGTCAAAGGAAAAATTGATTATTACATATATTTATATTTATTTAATTGTATTGGAAATTATTTACTGAAAATTGATTGCGACCAAGAAGAAACCTCAGATTATTACTTCAGATATAAACAAGAAAAGAAGACCAAGAACTACTGAAAACTGAATAGCGACTTTATTAGATTCGCGTCAGGGTATTTCAGCAGCTACTCAAGAGCTAGGCAAACAAATTTCGAGTAGGCATTTTCAGCTAAAGGAACCGATAAAGAAGACCTCAAGAAAAGAAGCTATTTTCTTTGTTTATCTCCTTTTGTCCCTTTAGCAAAAGTACATACGGTAATCTCCAGAGTAACATACATATATAAATATACATATTATTATTATAAATCATTATAAAAATTGAAAATTAGTGACACAGTAGTTAGGCAGGAAAATTGTCCCGTAAAAGAGTTAAGACTGATTCCTTTATTTGCGACCTCTCCATTCACGTGCACCAGGTATTGCAAGTCAAATCCCCGTCTTTGAAAAGATTCCAAAGACTTGGGCGGGCCCTCCCAACATAGCGAATACTGCAGTAACTGTAGAGTGTAACTAGCGACCAAACCGCTGCTTTGTTTTCGTCCCTTAGTGTACGAGTAGAGTACAAAATGAACACAAGACAAGCAGCAAAGAAGGATCCGCGCATACGCCAGCGAATGGCAGTATCAAGTAGAATAAATGGGATGGACCCGAGCGAACTTATAATAATTCTAGATCAGATGGGACTTAGCATATCTGGGACAACAGCCCAACTTAGAGACAGACTCTTGCGGGCAAGTATTAGGTCAGTGGAACCAGAGGCAGCAGTAAATTGGGATACAGTATGGGATGAAAGACCATGGGATCAAGTACCAGCAACATCGGCGGCCATAATGCGAGAGGAATCTTTTGAACAAATACCTCAGAAGAAGAAAAGAGGTAGGAAGCCTAAGAGAAGGACCAAAGAAGTAGAGTTGCAAAGCACGGAAACGGAGTATAGCCAAGAAGAGGGACAGGCAATCACGGAGCAGATTCAAGAAGTCACAACACAACAACAAACGACCGATGTACCAGTAGTTACGCTAGAAACGATAAGCAAAGCGACCACCACTATTACTACGACGACACCAGTTCGTACACGGGGACCAACGGATAGCTTCGCGATGCAGATGGTGTCTGCAAACACACGACCAAGAGTGCAAACAGGGTTTCCACCGCAACTCTTGGCGATGAGCAGTCATACACAGCTGGCATATACTCCGGGACTAATGAAGATGATACCAACCGGCTACCAGTGGAGGCTACCAGAGCCACTTTTCCATTATACAGGAAATCATCCATCACCGGATTCCAGTACGGGAACTCCCGCGGTACCCATGATCCAGAGACCAATACAATTGATTACATCAGCGTCAACGGCGTCGGAACCAACGTTACCTTCGATGCCAACCACCGCAGCGCCGTCGGTCACACGACCTCCTGCAATGGCACAAGCAACGAACGTCGGGGCCGATCCGGGGACTAGTCAGAGGGGGCAACCCCTAGCAAGAAGTGACAATCCGACAGGAACATCACAAAGCCAAACGCCACTGCAGAGGATAAACCCGAACGACAGTATTCAATATATTGGACAAGTAAAACATAGAGACCCCATAACCAGTAACCCAAGAAATGGAAACTCAACAGATAGTAGCGACGTAAGCAACAAAGAAGAAGATAAGAATCGAGAAGAAGATGCCATTCAACGAGGGGCAGGACCATACGAACGGCTACTGCAGGAGTTTGAACATCTGAAAATGGCACAACATAGACCAATTCTCCTCCGAGAACCGGTATACGCGCCACAACCTCCAGTAGTCCCACCTCCGGTAGCACACCCACAGGATTACGTAGACACTCCGAGACCACCGAGGGGATCTCAAGAGAGAAGAGAGCGACCCAGAAATCACGAAGTGGCAGAGATTCGGAGGCCTAAGGTGAACACCGTTCGTAGGCCAACAGACCAGCAAACCGAAGCATCAAAACAGAGAAGAGGAGAACGAAAGCGACTGTCATCGAGTAGCTCGGAAAGTAGCGTACTAGACCGAAGATTAGTGAAGAAGAGAGATAGCCGTAAAGTGAAAAACCGTAGACATAGGAGTTCGAGTAATAGTACCACAAGTAGCGACGGTAATACAACGTCATCAGATTCAGATAGCGACCACAATAAAAGAAGTACAAAACACAGGAGAGGCCACAAACGGAACCAGTCGATATCGACTAGCGATTCGGAATATGAAGATAAAAACATGAAACAAAAAAATAGGAAAAGTCATTCGAATGCAGATATAGCGGGGAAGAATGTTAAAATATTGCAGAGCTGGAACCTAAAGTTCAATGGGGAAGATAAGGAGCCAGAGGAAATTTTGGACCGGCTGCAGGATTGCAAAGCAAGCCTAGCCATGAGCGATAGGGAGCTGTTGAATGCTTTACCATCGATCTTTTCGAAAAATGCTAGCAGATGGTATCGATCGAAGCGACCAGACTTAAAATCATGGAAAGACTTTAAAAAAGCATTCAGAAGGCAGTATTTGGGTCACAGAGATGAAGAAGACACGATGACGGACTTACGGAACCGATCGATGGCAAAAGGAGAAAAGATTGCCAATTATATATCCTGCGTAGAATACATTGTCGACCACTTTAAGCGACCCCCATCCAGGAAAACAATAGTAAAACAGGCCTACAAGGGCTTGAGGAAAGACTATCGACACTTCATGGCGGGGAAAGAAATCAAGACGCTCAAGGATATAGAGAAACTAGGAAGAATTTGGGAAAAGGAGAAAGAACTAGATGACCGGTTTGAAGAGCCTCCACCAAAGGAGAAGATGAGCATACCAGGTGCAGCATACTCTGGGACACCCTCAGTCCGTAAGGTAGCGGCAGCCTACGAGAAATCGAACCCAGAAAGCGACACTAGCGACAGCACATCAGCGACAACCAAACCGGCGAGAAAGAGGAATTGGAATAGAAAAGCGAAGAAAAAACAAAAACAAATAAATGCGGTAGCCGCTGCCAAGGAGAATCAAAGGCCTGAGGCCAACGTACAAGCGACCCCAGTACAGCCAGCCTCACACAACGCGACCGCAACGATGACGCACAGCACACCGCTAAATCCACTGCGACCGAGTTTTGTGCCCGCTTGGCAATGGTCTCCTCCCCAGAATGTTAACTCGTTTCAGGGTAGAGGTGGTCAGGCCCAAGGATTCACCGGCCAAGGCACCTATAATATGAGAGGAAATAGAGACCAAAATGGGCCTTCTGCCCAAAATATACCAGTATATGGTGCATGCTATACATGCCAGACGGTAGGGCACCGAGCAAGAGAATGTCCACAAAGGACATGCTACTTGTGTAGGGCTATGGGACACTATGCAAGCGAATGTCCCAATAGACAGCCGGCATGGCGGTCTTCTCCAAATAATCAGGCCATGGGAAACGGGATGCAGGGGAGGCAGAAGAGTCCCATACCTCCTCAGCAACCGCAAACGGGACGCAACTGGCAACAATAAAGGGAAGCCAGCATAGCGCCCAACCGACCATACAGGAGAAGAGAATAGCGACCCCAGAGAACGCGAGAATTAGCAGCGACCAAGAGAGAAGTGGATCGATGAGAGTCGAGGCAGAGGAAAGTATTAAGTCCACATTGTCAGATGGGGAGACCCACCCAGTATGGAGCAATACTTCAAACAGCGGAGGATTAAATGGGACCTCACCAATAGCGACCACAAAACCATTAATTAAAGAGAGTAGTGAGAGCAACAAAATTCGAGAAGAAAGAGAAAAAGCAGAGAGTAGAAAGAGTAGAGAGAGCAACAAAATTCGAGAAGAGAGAGAAATAGTAGAGAATAGAGAGAGTCGTGAGAGCAAAAGGGTGACCGAAAGAGTGACAACCTTACCGATCCTCGAAGGGTCCGACGTAACGGCGCTCAATCCAACAGCTGACGAGCAGAAGGATTTCGAGCACCTAGCCCTCGTACTCGAGGCGGTCGACCTTCTGGAAGGGTCACAGGTGTCCACTCCCTCGTTGGGGGGCCCCTCCACCTTTGTTACAGACCTAGATGTTGGGGTGCCCACATCTAGTCTAGGGGGGGAGAGCAGCGTACCACGTACGCCAGAGGCCGACCAACTTGAGGTTCCGGAACCAGGCGAAGTCGAAGTCGCAGGTATGAGCGCAGAGAACCGCATCTTCACGAAGGTAATACTAGGTGGTAGACCGTACAGAGCCCTAATTGATGGAGGAGCCACGGTCTCCCTAGTAGGACCAGAGATAGCGGCTAAGTTCAAGGACCGATTGCGACCAGCGAACTCTGTTATAAGAAGTGTGTTAGGTGGAACAAAGAAAGTATTGGGGTATCTGGACATCAACATGGAATTGGATGGCAGATCCAGGAAGCTCACGGTAAGAGCCGTAGATCCTTGCGACCACGACATTTTACTTGGACAGGACTTTACCAACCCATGGGACGTTGATGTAAGATACGGCAGACGGATGTGGAGGACTAACGAGGGCCCGTGGAAGCAATCTTGGGACGACGAGGAAATCGAAGCGACCCCAGCATACGCCGAATGCGCCGGAATTACCGAGGCAGACGACGAGCAGCGGAAAGCCATAGAAGACCTAGTGACCAAGATATTACCTCCGCCATCGGAAAATTTAGGAACGACCACACTGACCGAACATCACATAGATGTACTCTCCGCAGCCGCCATCAAACATCGGCCAAGGAGAATGTCACCCAAACTTCTGCAAGTAGTACACGAAGAGATAGAGAAGATGTTTAGGAGTGGAGTAATAGAGCGATCGGCAAGTGAATGGAGTAGCGCCCCGGTAATCATCAAGAAGCCAGACGGGAGCTATAGATTTTGTATAGATTATCGCGACCTCAACAAAGTGACCCGAAAGGATGCATATCCTATCAGGAGCATGGATTCCATATTGGACAAATTGCGTAAAGCCAAATATTTGACCAAAATTGACCTCAAGCAAGCCTATTTTCAAGTACCGATGGAGCAAAGCAGCAAGAAATTTACAGCATTTGCAGTGCCGGGGTCAGGGCTTTGGCAATTTGTAAAAATGCCCTTCGGACTAACGAATGCGCCCATGACCTTCCAACGCCTGATCGATGCTTTGTTTGGCGTCCAGTATGAACCATATGTGTTTGGATACTTGGACGACATAATTATAGCGACCGAGACCTTTGAGGAACATCTCCAATGGTTGGAGCTGGTCCTCAAGAAGCTGGTCGAAGCAGGATTGGTAGTAAATCGGAAAAAGTGCGAATTCTGCTGCTCGAGAGTGACGTACTTAGGCTTCTTGCTTGATAAAGATGGATTGCGACCAGATCCAGAAAAGGTATCGCCAGTGACAGAATATCCAGCGCCGAAGACCGTGAAGCAGCTGAGACGATTTCTGGGTATGGTAGGATGGTACTCGCGATTCATTGAGAACGACTCGGAGATGAAAATTCCGTTAGTGAAGTTACTAAGAAAGGGGCAAGAGTGGAAATGGGATAGCGACCAACAAGAGGCCTTTGAAGGTCTAAAGAAGGCGCTAACGGTGGCTCCGGTCCTGGCAAGACCAGATTTTGGCAAAACCTTCACGGTCCAGAGTGATGCAAGCGGAGTGGCGATTGGGGCGGTTTTGACACAGGAAGGGGATGATGGAGAGCACCCCATCGTATATGTGAGTAGAGTACTCACGGCGGCTGAACGAAATTATACCACGTCCGAAAGAGAATGCCTGGCGTTATTATGGGCCATTAAGAAGCTGCGACCATACCTTGAAGGGTACGAATTCAAGGCCATCACCGACCATAGCGCCCTCCAATGGCTTCGTAATCTGAAGGACCCTACTGGACGACTAGCCCGTTGGGCACTTGAAATGCAGCAGTGGGACTTCGAAGTAATCCATCGGAAGGGCACTCTGCTGAAAGTGCCTGATGCGTTGTCCAGGATGTATGAAGATGGAGGGGAAATAGCTGGATTTGAAGAGATACAGGACAAGCGATACGTAACGAGGATGGAAGAAGTACAAAGACACCCACACCGATTCCCAGATTGGCGAATTGAAGATGGCATGTTGTACAAATTTCGTAGCGACCCCCTATTAGACCCAGTGACATCTCGAGAAGAAGGATGGAGACTGGTCGTCCCAGTAGAGTACCGTGAGAGAGTGATGACGGAGAGCCACTCCATCACCTCCGCGGGACACCTGGGACTTGAGAAGACCTATGACCGAGTGGCCCGCGAGTACTACTGGCAAGGCATGTACTACGACGTGCGCCACTTCGTCCAGGCTTGTCTCGAATGCCAGAAGCACAAGTCCTCTCAGACGGGACCCCTAGGGCTACTAGGAAAAAGAATTGTAGAGCGACCATGGGCCGTAGTGGCAGCAGATCTTATGGAATTTCCACCAAGTAAGAGCCAATTCAAATACTTGGTGGTATTCCAAGATCTCTTCACGCGGTGGATCGAGCTGAAGCCGCTGAGGAAGGCGGATGGCAAGTCGGTGGCTCGCGCCCTAGAGGAGCTCATCTTGTTTCGGTGGGAGACGCCGAACTACGTACTCACAGATAACGGGAAAGAGTTCATCAATAAGCACCTGACCGCCACGCTGAAGGAGTATGGAGTGACCCATGTGACCACGCCACCGTACCATCCGCAAGCCAATCCAGTGGAGAGAAGCAATCGAACCCTAAAGACCATGATAGCGACCTTCGTAAAACAAGACCATCGGAATTGGGATGCCCATCTTCATGAGTTTAGGCATGCAGTCAACACTGCCATGCAAGCGACCACCAAGGTATCACCAGCCTTCTTGAATTATGGACGACACCCAAGGCCGGTGAAGAGTTTACGAAGAGAAGTAGAGCCAAAGCGACCAATTATTAGTAGCGACCCTGAAGATTGGTTAGAGAGAGTAAGAAGACTGGATGCCCTACGCGACCTAGTAATCAGGCATATCGATTCGGCAAAGGAGCGACAAGCCAAATACTACAATCGTGGCAGGAAGGAGGCGACATTCCAGGTAGGAGACTTAGTAATGAGGGCAAACCACCACTTGTCAAACAAAGACAAGCGCTTTTCGGCTAAGTTAGCTGGCCGGTTTGACGGCCCGTTTGCCATCAAAGAAGTTAAGTCTCCGCTGGTATACGTGCTAAATATGGGTGAGGATAAAAGAATACCCGAGGTGCACGTGAGTGAATTGAAAAGATATATTCCCCCAAGGGGGAGAGCCCCGTAGTAGCGACCCCCTCTTTACCAGCGACCTCGAAGTTGTTATATTTTTTTTTGTTTGTCGTTATGTTCACAGATTTAAGAAGAGAACCACCGATCATAATGTTCAGAGCTAGGGGAGTACGCAGAGGCCGAACGAGCCGAGGAGATCACCACCCTTATCCCGAGTTTGAATACCCCGTTAGCTGCCGTATCCTGAATGACGATCGGGTACAGCAAGTGGAAGCTATGGCGACCCTTCGTAGCCCTCCACCTACGATTGGAGATAGCCCCATGACCGCCCCCGAATGGGAAACCGCGGTGCAGCAGGAGTGGGAGCAGCAGGAGACTAATCGGGCCTTCAACGCCCTGATGGCTACGACCCAGACCCAAGAGTTCCCACGGGAGTTACCCCCATCCTATCCTGCTGAAGTGGAACCCATGGGCCCCGCGGACATCGAGGTTGGAACCCACGCTCCACCGGGACACGACGATACCCAGCAACTCGTAGAGGATGGGAGGGTCCAGGAAGCTGGGCAAGGAATGGCGGGCCACGGGGTCGCCCCTCACTGCGAGCCACGGGCTATGTCGTTCGTAGCGACCCAGGTCAGCGACCCCACCGGAGCAGAACCATCAAGAGACCAGATGGCGTCGATCGCCCCGAGCGACCCGAGACGAGTCACCTGGGCGGATGAGCAGGAGGAAGAGAAAGCCATCCGGGAGCGGATGAGGAACCGCCGACTCCAACCCGTCCCTCAGCAAGTGGAGGTTGAACACCCTCCTCCACCCGTGGGGAGTTTGGCAGCGCGGCTGATGGCTGCTCGGGCTACGGGAGCGATATCTCGTCGTCTGGCCCAAGAGGTGGAGCAAACGGAGGAACCGCTTTCAGAAGAACATCATAGTGCCGCTAGTCAACGGGAGATTCCAGAAGGGGAGGAATCAAGGGAGCCTTGTCCGGAACCCGACATACCCCCGACGCACCCGACTCCTCCATCGATTCCCCTGGAAACAGGGCCGTCAAGGACCCCATTGGCCTGGGACCTGGACGAGGAATTGACCGTGAGTGGAGAGGTTGCCGGGTTGAGGGAAGTCCCCTACCCTCCCCCTATCTCAGCTCGGAGGCATCGGTATAACCCGCGCCGGCAACTCCAGTTAGATGATTACGAGTCGCCGGTGGCGGAGAGGGTGGCAGCCATGCGCGCGCAGTCACCACCCCCGGGACCGGCGCTTCTCAGCAGTCGGCGGCCGGTGTCCGTCGAGCCGGTGGAGACCCGCCGGGTGAAGCTCACGGGCATTATGTTTAGCCACGGACTAGTCCCCATACCCTCTGACCCGACGCTTGACCCTCCTGAGGGGGCTTGAAACAATTGTTGGCAGAAGGGGCACATATCGTCAAGGTGTCCGAGGCCCCGCCAAAATACTTGGTGTCGCAACTGCGGCAGGCGGGGCGTAAAAGTGACGAGCTGCCCCAGATGCAGTGAGCCTCACCGGGACTGGGTCCGGTGGAAGTATGAGGGGGGATCGGCCCCGCTGGGCATGAGCCTAAGAGACGAACCTCGCGATCCTCTGCCGGGGACGGGTACGGCGTCGTCGACAGCCGGGGAACCGGCTCCGGCGCGGGGGGTCTCGCAACCGTCTACGTTGCCCTCAGCGACGGTATCCCCGCCGGAGCGGAGTCTTAGGAACCCAGAGAGACCGACGCCAGCCCCGCGTCATGTACTGCAACCACCACCAGACCCACCAAGCGACCACTCTAGGGCTGCCGCCCCGCAAGAGGATATCATGGGAAGGATCCAGCGGCTGGCGGAGAGCCTTTCGGACTTTCCGCCACACGATCGAGCTGCCCTGCTACGAGCCACCTTGGAGGCCCACCGCCTCGAGAAGAGCCATAAAAGCGACCCATAGAAGGAGGGTAACCTGGCGATCTAGCGACCATCATCATAATAGCGACCATCCGAGACCCTAAGCATCGGCGACCAAAGGGGCACAACCTGAGAACTAGTAGCGACCAAGACCTGGAGTGACGGAGGCATACCCATGCCCAGTAAGTTGTTAAAAGGCTTATTATATATTTATTTATTTGGAAATTTTTTTATTTTTATGATTTCCCCTATGGTTGCGCGATCTATGAGCGCGGTTGCTCTGTGGTCGGATTGGGAGTAGTAAGGTGGAGGTTCTAATACATTTTTTGTTTTCAGTGATTAGTTTAAGTGTATAGATGTATATATATATTGTTTTTTTTTGCAAAAGCTCTGGTGCCGAGGGTTGTTCGGGAATCGCGTTGATGGGATACAATGGCCCAATTAGAGTCTCGTTGATTATTGGAATAACCAGTCCACTCCTGGCGGTGTGTCCCGTTTAGGGGGGGAGAGTTTGTGACGTGTATTTCACGTCCCAATAATATTAAATACGGGCAGTCAATCGCGACCCAGTCGCCCGTCACCGGAGCCGAGCATTTCTCACATTCAATGAGTATTGTTATTAATGGGGTATTGTTATTATTTGTTGAGGGAATGAGGATAAGGAGTCGCGACCGAGGAAGGCCGCAGACCGGCACACACACGCACACACCCATACCAGCGACACCAGCGGATCGCCGCAGCGACGACTGCTTGGAGCGAGCAACGGCGACGAGCATACCCATACAGGCACAGCACCAACATCACTGCACACTGTACGCGCGACTCTCTCTCTCTCGATTGCTCTTTCTTCCTCGCCTCTCGAGGATGATGAGCCGCTGTCCGCGCACACATATACACACACGCGCGCGCGACCGCCCTCTCTCCCGATGCACGCAGACGCGGGAGGAGAGAGGATTCACAGCGGCAGCGGCGGCTTCCTCGAGGCACACCAACTCGGCTGTAGCCAAGAGAGAGAGAGAGAGAGAGATACCGACTCGGCTGTCGGCAGAGGGGAGAGCTAGCAGCCGCCGCGCCGCGAGCCGCATGAAGCTGCCGGCCTCTCCTAGCGTAGGCCGACGCGCGCACGTCGCCGCTGCCAACTGTGTTGGTCCGGCAGCGATAAAACCGAAAGCGCCCGATATAGATATACACGCCGGGTTGCCGCGCGTGTATATCTAGCAATTCATAATTGCCCGCGCTGCGTAAGCAGGGCGGTATTAGCGAGGCGAGCCAATGAGGAGTAGCGACTCAAATCACCGCGGACTTGGCCTTGATTTTTGCATCTAGGGAAAATCAAGGCCAATCACCGTAAAGGAAAGGGCGGAAGCAACCGGAGTTTGAGCTGAAGTTGCGCGAGAAGAAAAGCCAAAATTTTGGGAGAGATTTCCGCCCTCTCCGGTTTTGAGCATTGACTGCCCGGCCTTCAACACAGATAGTCGCGAGAAAGTTTTGCCTGCCGTGCGAGCATTGAGACCGCGTGGAGAGACCTTTGACGTAGACATATTCCCGGAGAGCGATAGATTGGGCTAAATTAACCGGCGACCTGTGACCTGCGAGGAAGAACATCGCGGACGCGCCCGACTAACCACGGTGAGTGGACTGTAATTGCCGAGCTTCCCTCGGCACTTGCAAGTGAAATATATAATTGTAGTACATCGCCGCCATGTGCTCGAGGTTCTTAGGAAAATAAATCCGTGGTGGTGTGACACCGGTATATATAAGGTCAGTGCGGGTCGGACCGGTAGTAAATTCAAGTATTAGTGTGGGGAAATTCATGCGACTCGGGAAGTCGGGAGACGTGGTGAGAGTGGTCGTCGCGAGGGACGCGTGATTAGGCTAGCGTAGCCATTTTTTATATAGCGATAAATTAGATATAAGAGAAATTGTAATTTGCGACCGGTAGTATTACCCGACGATGATAAATAAAGTTGAATATATTTAAAGTGAAATTTGTGGGTGCTTATTAAAGATCTATCAATTCCTGATTTTTCCTCCTCACGGAACTCCCTCGGGGAAAGGGCTCGTGCCGAGTTAGCCGCGCTTTACCTGGCGCCCATTAAGTTAGAAAATTTGGTAAAGTGTCGAGACAAAGTAAGCATCACAATTGTAGTGGTTTCTGGATTCCAACAAGAATGCCATGTTACACCTTAAAGCACCTAATTATGATAAAAAGCTTTTAAAATTAAATCTTTATGGAATTTAAAATGGAAAAATTTAGTTCTACCACGGAGTTTACATAGCCACGGAAGTGACATGTTGTAATTAAATTGTTTTTATTTAGTAATCTAATTATGTCATAATTTTTCCGCTCATACTTATTTTAAATATAGAACGAACTACTACAAGAAATATGTTTTAAATGGTAAAGCTTTGAACTAACCGCAGATTAGAATACAACTGAAGTGACTGAACAAAGTTTACCTACCTTATACTCATAAATAATGATCTCAATTCCAAAAAGAGTTCAAGTGTCCATGTCTGGAACTGTTTTGATTTTTATTCTCATGTACCTAATTTGAAATAACGACGCTAGGGGTGCCGTATATCATCGTTGGAAATTTATTCGTTAAATTGTGAAATAATTTTAATTTCTGCTAAATCGAAGGATAAAATGCTAATGTGAGTAAAATTCATTTTGATATATTAGAATGTCGTTCAACTTTTATATTGTAGTTATATAATCTTGGTTTAAAATTACATAGATTTAAATAATAAATATTCAGTTATCCTTACTAATATATACATGTGAAAGTTTGTTTGTTTGTTTGTTACCTCATCCCGCACAAACTACTGCACCAGCCTATCTTAATAAAATTTTAACGATTCTCTTTGTTTTTTTCAGAGAAACACATAGCCCACATAAGATTGCGATAATGCTTCAGTTTCACATTAAAAGTGTAAAAGACATTCATGTGCCTAATTATAAAACCAAATCACAGCTGTTTGAAACTGACAATGAATTAATGCCAAAAGTGAAAAGTTTTGTCGATTGGCCCATATAGCATAATATTGTATTATTTATTTATCCGTTCTATATAATAAAGAATGCTTTTTGATCTGCAAAGTTCATTAATCAACAACGATTTAGGTCATAATTTGCACAGGGCAATTAATATGATCTTAGCATCTTTCAATATTAGAAAATTAAACTACAAGTCTACGCTTAATTAATGAATAAGAATTATTTTTCCTCTGTAAAATTTATATATCGATCCATATTTAAACATAGATGATGCAGTACCGTTTTTTATATTTATCATTCATGCTTATAGATTATTTAAATATAATATATATTATTATTTTATTGAATACATAAAATACACAATCGATGCGCTAAAGAAAAAAATATATACAAGAAGCTATCAACGTATGGATAATGTAAGAACAAGCGATGTGAATTTATTTGCCGAGAGTTTTAATGTAATTTACAGGACTTATCTTAAGATTTTTTTTATTTGTTAAAACATTTCTATAAAAAATAATACGACAGATCATTATCAATTAAGTCACTATAAGGCCTTAAAAGCTTACGAGATCGAAAAAGAACAGGAATCAGAATTCAATGTATGATCAGTTTTTTTTATTATCGGTACTTACGATCTTTGACGATGTACAAAATACTAAAGTAAAAGTAAAGTTTAATAGCGAACAGTGCGTGCACTCTAGAAATGAAAGCTATTACTTTCAATTTACATATATAATTGATTACTTATTCATAGCTAGAATTTGTTCCTTGGTTATGTATTCATAAAGCGCAAGCATAAGCGAGCATTTTTCTTATCCACTTATTTGCATAAAAGATTAGAGAGATTATGCACGTCAATTTCTTTTTGTCGCGTGTGCGCAGTATAATCGAGTGTCTTTTCAAATCAACGCTCTATCATTGTCTTCTTGTATTGTAAAGAGCTTCTAGATAGACTGTTTTGTATGTAACATTAGCTACTAATTTTTTTGTATTTTAATGTCTTGTATAATATATAGCAAATTTTTATGATTTTTTAAAAGTATCTTTGTATTTATAAGATATGCGATTGTATATACCGTTTTTCGATTTACAAAATAAGACCGAATACGCAGAGGATTTATAAAAGCAGCATTAAAGATAAAAATCTTGATTTAAGATCATTATACCCTATGTTTTAAATAATATGCTTTAACTGCATCCATTAATAGAAATGCACATTTCATTTTCATAAAACACGCATACATCACTTACATCGAATACAATTTATACGCAGATTAGCAATTTAAGTATAAAATACGTATACCGATTGTAGAATTTTACTACAATTTTTGAAGCAGTAATACAAATATAGCATGAATCGCGATATTTTTATTGGACACCATCGTTTTGGATTAAGAATCGTCGGTGGTTGGCCGAGACACACGCAACTGCCGGGTTTTCATATGGCCATAGGATTACTCCTGTTCTTTCTGATCTTCGAAATATGGAACATCATCGTTGTTTACCGCGATCTCGAGAAGCTGATGGACAATTTGGTATCTACAATTGGTGTAGTCCTGGGATTATTTAAAATTATCATAATACGACTGAAACGCAGGTAAATATAATTAGTTAAAAATTATTGTTTTGCAATATATATAGTAAGAGCTTCTTTAACCCATTATTACCGAGGCATCCGAAATGACTTTTTCATTTTTGTGCGTATTTTTAATCAACTTATTGTTCATCAATTTGTGTAAAACTTTGTAAACAAAAGAAAACATTCATAATAGATCACTTTTCGAAACAACTTTTTTCAAACAACTATGTTGGGCTGCATTGGTTGTGTTTTAAGAGAAAATTCAATTGAAGGGTCAAATACAAGATGACGATGTTAAATTTGCAGCTGAAAATTTGATAAACTGACAAATTACGCAGTTCAAAGGAACAGGTTTACCAAATGTCTATATTCCAGAAAGTATTTATGAAATCTCGTACTCTGTAGATTTTTGGAACGCTGATTACTTTCATTAAAAACCAGTAATGTTTTAATTTTTTTGCTGCCACGTGGGATCATTCATTTTGAATTTTGAATTTTTTACATCGGATTCTCAATCAGCGATCCGAAAATCCCCCATATACCGATTTTTACTGGCAAACAGTAATTTTTTAACCTTCTCGCCACTATATTGCATCGGCTCTTTGAATTTCGAAATTCTGGCTTCATTTTCGTAATCAGCGACACAAAAAAAAATCCGGATGTTAATTTTCACCAAAAAACAGTCATTTTTTTAATTTTTCACCGCCATATTGGATCGGCTATATTGAATTGTGAATTTCTGATCGGATTCGTAATCAGCGTCCCGAAAACATACCAGGTACGAGATTTCAGAAATATTTGCTGGAATACAATAGAACCTTCCGGCACTGCGACTTACGGCACTGGCAAGTTTTGTACGGCCCTGGTGCTCGAGGCTGATAGACTGGCGAAAATTCACAGTGCCGGGGGATAGCTAGTTCCGAGTTTTACAGTAGCGGAAGATTCTACCTTATATACATTTGGTAAACTTTGTCCTTTGAATTGCATAATTTGTGAGTTTTTCCAAATTTCAACTGCAAATTTAACATCGCCACCTCGTATTTGACCCTTCAATTCATTGTTAGTCTGTTAACGTATGTCAACGTATATTAGTCAACGTATATTATATCTAGACGTTATTCATAAAATCTGGAAAATTGGCTTATCTGAAGTGATACTAGCAACATTTCTTTCAAAATATATATGAATAATTTTTTTTCTTGATATAGAAAGAAGTATAAGATTTCGTTGATAAAACATTATGATTTTAGGCCATACCATATATAATCTAATTGCAAATAGACTTCATACAGAATGTTTAAAATTAGTTAATTAATTTTGTATAAATCTTGTATCATCATACGTACTTAGTAAATTATTTAAGTCTATGTACTTCTTTTAGTATTTTAAAATGTGTACAAATAAAGATTAAAAAGATGTTTTACTCCAATCATTATAGTTCTCTTTCAGAAAATGACATAGAAATTCATTTTTTATAACACGTGAATAAAAAAGACCATTTTCGGCGCCTATAAAGTGCAACGAAAATAGAGTTTTCCGAGCGTCAAATGAAGGGTACCGAAAATACTCATTTTCGCTACCTTTTATTGGTAGCGAAAATACTCATTTTCGCTATCTTTTATTTTCGGTACCCTGTATTTATTTTTGCTCCATTTCCTTAATAAAGTGGACGACTCGAAAAACTCTATTATCAATCCACTTTGTAGACGACAAAGAATGGCCTTCTTTATGCACTTGTTATAAAAAATACGGTACGCAACTTGGGGCAAAAGGGTATTTCCAGACTCGGATGATGATTTTGAGCACTCGTGTTCAATCATCATCCTCGCTTGGAAATACCTATTTTCGCCCCTAGTTGCGTAATATACTATTCTATGCGTCTACATGAAAATGTACGCTAATTTTAATAGGCATCGATTCTATGAGATAAAAATATTTTAGAAGCAAAATTCATTAATTTTTTTAATTTTCAAAAATTAGGAAGCTAACGTCGGTGATAAATCAAATTTTTGAAGACTGGAATATTGCAAACCAGGAGCATGTATCTGAAGTGATGGTAGAAAATTGTACTCGTTCTCAAGCCATGTCCAAATTAGTCATTTTGCTTTACAACTCCATGAATTTTACGTACTTCTTAAGAACAGTATTATCCTACATTTTCGATGTTGTCGAAGACAGAAAGTTTCTTGCTCAAATCACGTTTCCCATCGATGGCAGACAATCGCCGATCTACGAAGTCACCATTATTTTACAATTTATCACAGCATCGATATGTTTCAACAGCCAAGCTCTGATTGAAGGTCTCCTTGCTACCTCGGTAAATATAAATATCAATGAAAATTTTTTAGGGACAACCAGGGCGTGAACTTTAACCCCAAAGGCTTTTGATTTTTCATAGTAACTCAATAATGAAAACAAGAAAATATATAATGTAAATAAGTAATCATATACTTTACTTTATGCAATTTGAATTTTTACAAAAAAACTTACTGCAAAAGAAAGTTTTTATATCGCAATGGATAAACGTTGGGGTGCAAGGATATATAAAGAAGTGCGTGGATTGATAAACGTTTGTGTCGATGTACGTATGTGGGTGTACGTGTGAGAGGATGGATGTGAGTGTACAACGGAAAATGAGTAAGTACGCATGTAGGTACTGTAGATAGATAGATAGATGGCTGTTCAGGTTGATTAGTTGATCGGTATGTAGGTGGAGAAATGGATGTGTGGATGGATGGACAGGTGTGGGTAATTACGTAAGTGTGTGAGTGGATGAATAGATGAGTGGGTGGATAGATAGGTACGTGAGTGGATGAATGGATTAGGGAATGGATGGATAGGTGTCGGTGGGTAGATAGGTATATGGGTGAATAAATATATGAGTGGGTGAGAGATAGTTATGTTGGTGAATGAATAGATGAGTGGATGAGTAGATAGGTATATGGGTTGGAAAATAGGTTTGAGGGCGGATAGATAGGTGTAGGTGAGTGGATACACGCGTAGGTGGTTAAATTGATACGTGGATGGACGGATGAGTTTGTGCGAGATGACTTTTGTTGGATGGCAAAATTTACTGAGTACTTTTTATCCAATAACTTAAAATTTTATATATATAAAGCTTTCACAGCAAACAAAATTTTTAAGATTTATGAAGTTTAGAACATGAAGAATAAAGTTAATATTGATAAAATCAAGTTTTAAATGGTTCGAACTCATGTAAAATTGAATTTAAGATTATCTTCATACTTTACATTTCATAAATCCTTATTTTTCTTTAAAAAATTCAACTCTCTCAGTCCTTTGTCAAATTATTGAGGTAGCCACTTTTCCTACTGTAGCCATTATGTCCCTACGTTCCGTATATTAAATCACAATGCATTATTACGAATAAGAGTTAATTGTGTAATTGTACTATTACTTAACGTAGCATAATAATTATGCAATCAGGTTCTACATGCATGTTCAAAAGTGGATATTGTACGAAAAGAAATTGTGAAATTTTCAATGATTTATCAATCGCATTATGATAATAAGAAACTTATATTGATAACGTTAAGACAATTATCCCAAAAGCACTTGAAATTTATTAAATTTTCGGAAAACATTGAGGACATCTTTTCATATGTATCGTTTTTCCACGTCTTCTTCTTGACATTGATTCAAGTTGTATCTGGATACATGTTCATTGATGTAAGATAATGAAATATATGTACTAAAAATATTAGATGGATTGATAACATTGTTATTAACTTAAATGTTTACAGGGACTGGAAAGAGGTGCAAAACCTATCAATTTGATTCACTATGCCATATTAACTATATCATTTTTATTAAGTGCAGGATATTATTGTATTGCTGGGGAGTACCTAACGAGTCAGGTTCGTTATAATATATTTCTTAATCTTCAATTGTTGAAAATGAATGATTTTATCATTTTTCAGAGTCAACTAATTTTCAATGAATTGTATAACTGTTATTGGTATTCATTTCCGAGCTCTGATAAAAAGGCAATAAACTTTATGTTAGTTAAAGCTCGAAAACCAGTCAATCTTACAGTTGGAAAATTCAGTAATTTGTCACTTATAACTTTAACCAGTGTAAATAGATTTTTTGGTTTTGTACTATTACTACAAACGATTATGTATACTCATAATAACGTGTGACCTTCTTATAACGAGATACGAAGACTGATCTTATGAAAATTTTGTACTGAAGTGTTTTAATACAACTGACTTTTTCAGATTATGAAGACTTCCTTCTCGTACCTTTCATTAGTCCGAGCGGTTCGTTAAGAATAACTAGAATATCCTGGCATGACACGAAACATAAATAAACTACCGCGGTAATAATTTCTTAAACTTATTTTTACGTTTTGTTTATTTTTATTTAAATTATTTTTAAAGAAGACAATTTATTTAATAAAATATTAAATCAATTTTTGTAATTACGTAAGACTTGATTTAGATAATTGATTAATAACAAATTTGAGTCTTCAGCTTTTTCTTAATAATACATTTATTTCAGTCATTTATTTTTTTTACTGCACTGATGAAATCCAATATTTATTTTGAACCTTATGAGTATACATGCAGAATGAATTCTGCGACATCCGCGTGACTACATAAGGGATTCAGTACAATCTTGGAGTTATGTGATAACTTCAAGGAAGATTTGTGTAAAATAGAAACCTAGTCATATGAGATCCATATAAGCACTCATGTACGATCATAATATACAGTAGTATATATGGTAGTATAATATTTTCATGAAAAACACTTTGACAATTTTTTACAATAAAAACAATCGTTATCTAAAGTCGCTATAAGAAAAGATATGGTAGTTAACAAAAAATTAGTATATTCATATAAACCGAATAAATTTTTTTTTTTATCTTTAACGAGCTTCCAAATGACTTAAAATTTTAGCAGTGTCTATTAGTTACTATTTTTGTTAACAAATACAATTTTTACATCACCTTAAGTATAATGATCTAAGACATTGCAGGTGAATATTTGCGGAACCAGTTTAGTCTTCAAATGAATTTGTTAAAAATAAATAAATTTGTATAAGTTTAACTAATCATTTTATTCTACTATATACAAGAGTATACAAAGTACAAATTTTCGATTAATTAGATAATTATTCTTGGTAAGAGTTTTATGCTAATGATAAAAGCGATAAGTTTTATAAATAATGAAAGCCCGAAATCCAATGTGACTCACGACGACAAAATTCAGCCAATTGTCGCTCACTTAATTAAGGAATGTAATTCTATTATAATTATCATTTGGTTTAAATTACAATAAGTATCCTAAGCTTATTTTAGTTAATAATGAGATAGTTAACATAAAAGGTTACTTTATAGATAATTAGGATTTATTTATCTTTACTTTTATTGGCTCGAGTAGCTCGATAATAAAATACATGGGATTAGATATATACTTACTTCTTTAAAATATAAAGATACAATGATTCTATAGCTACATAAATATGAGGGTGACTAATATAGGATGAAGTCATTAATTTATATTTTTGAACATATAACAATAAATTTTATATTTTTAAACTAGTAGTTAAATAATGCATTATTTCAAACGTATATATTAAATGCACGATAAAATAAATATAGTATACCTATGCACATGAATGCACGTGCTAAACATTGGTTGGGATACGTAAGCTCTGCATTCTAAATGCTTTCGTTCTTCGGAAAAGAAGCTTCGCTAGAGAGAAAAATACTATTATATTTTTGTACCCTGTAATCATTGCAGCGTCTCTACGTTCAAAGAGCCAGAGTGTAGGTGCTTTCTCCCTCGATGCGTTGCATAAAGAATATGCTACAAAAATGTATAAGTGGTCATATTCAAGGGGAAAACTTGCGCTTTTAATTTATTTATTCATAGTACGCGAGCATAGCCTGGTATATTCATTGAATCAAAAAGAATAAAAATATGTTCATCTTATCTGCTTTTTAGATAACATGAACAATTAACATATATTTACTTGTTTTTGTTTATTTATTTCATGTTGATACTAATTACCGAGATTATGTTATCCCTTGCTTTAAAATCGTAGAAACAAAACAAAGGAATAAGAGACTTTCAACGTACGTTAGATATTGTATTCTCAAGCGCGAAGAAATTGCGCTCAAGGGGAAAAATATTACACCTCCCTTACAGGAAAGTAAACGAAGGCGAAAACATAGAAACTTCGAAATAATGAATTCACAGAGTACACAATATGTTGCGTACGATGCACGGAATTTTATATTATACATATTAAGTTCGTTGACCACTAATCTACAGACCATAGACTATGCAAGCTACAAACTTTCACTCACTGTTTCTATATCCTCGATGGAAGGAAAAGTTTTTCTTGGCGGTTATATATTCAAGCTGTGTGAATGTGTATATGTTGTGTTCGTGATGTAATGAAAATAGTAAGTAAAGCCAGTGCGAAGCCGGTGCTCTTGGAGAAACGCCAGTCGGGCGCGACGAACTTATTTTATTTCCTTTTTGCAGCGTATTACGAATTTTGGGCGTCCAAAAGTATTGCGAATATTCGAAGTACGTAATTAAAGAGAACTTTATCTTGCTTTATGTTGATTGGAGTTTTGTAAATTAAATTTCATACTGCGAATAAGTAGTGATATGAATAATTTTCAAGTATTTAATTGAATCATGCATAATAACATGATTAATTAAACAAAAGTAATTATGAATGAGTTGCGTATCTTGATGGACAGTATTATCGACTGAAAAGTCCAAGGTATTTGAGGTCTGTCAAGTATTTCAAATCAATCTTGTATTTTATTATCATTTGTTTATATTTTTAAATGCTTTTATTTACTTTGCAGGCCGTAGTTATCTGCCTATTCGCAATAATTTAGATAGTTTCATATGAGCTTAAAAATGAAATTTTTATGATAAATACAGGCCGAATGCCAATGTATTTTAATATTTTATTCGGGTCCGTTTGCGCAATATTAGACCCAATTAGGCTACGTTTGGGATATATTGAGAAAGATTTAGATTTTTTGATTATCGTATATTTTCTAAAATTTATTCGTCTTTCAAGTATGTGTTTATGCATTTGAAAAATTAAATTTATATGTGTTAAGATTCTTATACTTTTGCGAATCAATCCGTATTACGATATCCATGTGGCATGCAAGAGCACGTGCGAGTATTTTTGTGTCTGTATTTGTGCGTACCTGTATACCTATGTATATGTGAGTGCGTACATGTTTGTGACTACGCGCATACCTCACTAATGATTTGTTTATATTTAATCGCAACCTTTTGGAGTAACAGAGGTAATTATTCAGATCAAAGAGCGAACATCTGAGACCAAATAAGAATGTAAATATTATGGACTATTTAATTTTTACGATATCATTTCCACGGAAGCGATATTAAAAGTGTTTTAGCCGGTTAAATTAATATATTAAATCAAATAATTTCATATTGGAATGATTAGTTAAATTTAAGATAAAATAACTTTCTTAAATTTAAAAGCAGACACAATTTGTACGCCTTAATTTTGTTGTAAATTTTTATACTAAACGATGAAGCGATCGTAACTATATTTAGAGTTGTAAATACATCTAATTCTTCGAAATAAAGAAGCGCAGCTTTGAATATCGTGAATTAACTTGTTTCTTCCCTAGTTCGAGTATCTCTTGAAACGTAATTTTTTCATCTAAATTTCATTATTGTATTATAGTTACTTATCCATTTTTAACTAATTTTTAGAAGGATTTTTATTACCGTATGTAGTATTTTGTGTACGAAATCGGGTTGAAATTTTTTTTAATGTATTAGTTTTTCAGATAATGTTTCAAGATAGAAGCGTGTTGGACTATGTATCATGTATGTACTTTCATAGCAATCTATGGATGATCAAGCAATGACATGTTGCATCATATTTCAAGTGACGCTTCAATCTGAGCAATAGGACTTTTTATAGTTTATTCACTAGGTAAGTGATTTTAACACCTTGACTGTCAATAATGGAAAAATCCACAAAAAATAAAGTGGTCAAAAGTGCTCCACGACAGACAGATACGCACATTATAAATCCTACTAGCACAAATAAAATTTAATTTCTTCCTCAAGAAGGAAGCTTTGTGAAAGTAAAAAAAGTTTTGCTAAAAACATGCTAGAAACATGATTTGAGATATAAGGAATCAAAATACACTAGTTTTAGAAAATGTCCGTATGGATGTGTGTGTGTATGTGTGGGTGAGTGTGTGTGTTTTAGAGAGTGTGTTAGAGAGTGTGTGTGTTAGAGAGTGTGTGTATGTGTTTGTATGTATGGGTGTGCGTGCGTGCGTTCATGTGTGCGTGTATGCATGCGTGCGTGTATGTGTGTGTATGTATGTATGCACTCATATCTTGAGTAATCCTCGGTACACAGAGAGAATTTTCTGATAAAAATTACCGTGAAAATCATTGTAAACGTGGGATATTCTGTCTTCAGGGGGGAAATTACCCTACTGAACGGTAAAAATTAACGTTATTCATTATAAATTTTACCATTCAGCACGGTAAATTTTACCGTTCAGTAGGGTATTTTTTTCCCATGAAGTCAGAATATCCCACGTTTACAATGATTTTTACGGTAATTTTTATCAGAAAATTCTCTCTGTGTAACATTTAATGCTTCAGGGCTAATTTTGTTTATTTTTCTTTACCGAAGGGGACACAATAATAACTTTTTCACCATACCCTGGCCGAAAGTACCACATTTCCTCCCGGCTCCGAAATTGAAATTGTGTCAGTTTCGGCCCGGGTATGGTTAGAAATAGTATATGTACCACGGGAGGAAAAATGGCTACCC
This sequence comes from Gastracanthus pulcherrimus, assembly GCA_949152435.1. Lineage (NCBI taxonomy): Eukaryota > Metazoa > Arthropoda > Insecta > Hymenoptera > Pteromalidae > Gastracanthus > Gastracanthus pulcherrimus. The sequence continues at coordinate 176,655,373 of OX424573.1, read as the reverse complement.
CATAGCACGTGTAAATTGCCACCCAAGCCGAAGGCGAGCAATACTTTTCATCCCTAGATGCGAAATATAGTATTATAGTTTTTCTGATATTTTTTGTTTTCTAGAGGTTTTTCGATTTTTGGCTTTTAGTTTTTCTGTTTTTTTGGTACGCTAGAAATAATATCATCGATACAGTGAAAATGAATTTCAAATAGCATAAAATTACCTATCTTTTACCACCCGAAATTTCGGATAAGGTGTTTCCATTCTCTTGTTATACACGGAAATGTCATTTTTTGTTTGAACAGTGATTTCTCTGAATTATATGATGGAAAGTTTTTGAAAAAAAATGAGGTAATTAGGACAATGGACAAGATTATTCTGTAAAATGTTTGAGACATTTTATTTTTCTATCATTGAGAAAAAAATCATTTTGTAAAAGAAATTGATTTTCTATGGCAAACGATAACTTGAGTAAAACGGCATTATTTCTTCTGAAATTTTCCAAAAGGGTAGCTTTTTACAATCTCGCAGCTAAGTTCTTTGCCCAGATCATGATGACTTTTATTTTTCAAGATATTAGAGATTATATTTTTTAACAAATTTTTTTTGATTGCTTATTTCTTGGGTATTACACGGTAAACTTTTACCAATGAACGTTTATGTCTTTCATCTATTGAAAAATAATTTAAATGAAAAAGAATTTTCAAGATTCATTGAATCGTTTTTGTTTTATAACATTTTTCATTTTTCAGTAATGTTTGTCCAGATAAAGCTCATTTTATACGTTTTTTGATGAAGTTTAGAAATCAAAAAAAATTTAAGATTTATCGATTCGATTTTGTTTTATAGTTATTTTCAATTCATGATATTCATTTTCTTTTTTAAAAAAATTTTAATAGCTTTTTTCTTGAGTATTATGAGGTAAATTTTGGCGATTTTAAGATCATTGTTCAGGATTTTTTATGAAGATTTGAAATTAAGAAGAATTTTTAAGAATCATCGATTCATTTCTTGTATAACATTTTTTATTTCGATGATATTCATTTTGTTTTTTTAATTTTTAATAGCTTTTTTCGTGAGTATTATGAGGTAATTTTTGGCGATTCAAAGCTCTATGTCTATTTATTGATACACATGTCTTTATAAACACATTAGTCGAACACATGTAGATGCGGTTTATCATTAAGAGAACGCGTCAGACCTACTATACTTGCGGATAAATATAACCGAAAATTTCGTTTTTTACAATATATATGCATCAGAGCCAAATTTCCTTATCAGGAATGCTTTATAACAATAATTTAAATGTTCAGCTATGTATTTTTCTATGTATTTTCCGTAAATAGAGCAACCCTAAAAATAAAATTTTTCAATATATATATCGGTGGATAAAGTAGGTCTGACGCATCACCTTATAAAATACCGTCACTGGCATTGCCGCTGCCATGTATGCGCTCAGGGAATACAACACCCTAATATACATATAAGAATGGGAGGGGCCACGCCTCTGTACCAATCACGCATGACAACCAGCGCTACTGGTCGAGACTCGCACTGGTCGAGGCGGCCCCAGGAGAAGAGCGACAAGAAGGAGGGGCCGCCAGAGCGTATATCATCAAGTAAGTAGTAATGGACTGCATCAACAACGCTGAATTCAATGAGCTCTTCTTATCTAATAAGTTTACGGTATCAATACAATTCTTGGATGCGATGGCGATATAAAATAAAACGCTGCTTTCCTCCTGCAATGAAAAAAATAAAAGGCTACTTCTACTCGAGGGGTAGAAGCAGTGTATGCTTGGCTCCCGACACGACGAAATATGCGCACAGTAGACGCGCAGAAGACTGAAAGTGAGGCTATGCCACACCCACACGCAAACGCACGCACACACACAAATGCACACGCACACACACACACACATAGGCCCACAAAAGGGGTAAGCTGTGCTTGGATTTAAGGTATCTGGAACTAGGGTTTGCGGATTCAGAATTTGTGGACTGGGGTTTTGGGATTTGAAGTTTATTAGTTAGGAGTTTTTGAGCTGAAGGTCTTTGGAATTATGATTTTTGAATTTGGAGCCTTTTAGTTTGGGGTTTATGGCTTTGTAGGTTTCGCGTCTTGACCCGTGTACAAAAATAAGTCTGGGAAGTCTAGCAAATTCTAGCAAAAACTCTGGCTCAGAAGGTTTTACAAAATTCTGACTACAGAGACGATCCCAGACTTTTAGCAAAAAGTGCAATACAAAAGCATAGCGTTTCGTCAAGTCTGCGGTAACCTAAGCATTAGTCTCCTTTTTACAAATATTTAAATTGCGTAGAAGATTCCAATATTTAAAAAAATGTTTCCACTTAATCTAAAACTATTATTTGTTACGATTCCGGTCGATATTAACAATAAGTGTGGTGTCCTAATTACTTGTATGTAAAAATAAGTGACATAATTCAACAAAAGTTTGGAATATACTCTGGGATCGTCTCCGTAGCCAGACTTTTGAAAGATTTTCTAAACCAGACTTTTGCTATACTTGTCCCAGACTTAGTTTTCTTTACACGGCGAGTTTAGAATTTTTTATTTGACGAAGTATCTAGTAATGTGTCAATGAAAAGATAGGTTTTCGTAAATTTTCGTTCAGTTTTCGGTTTGACGTTACCTCAAAAAATATAAAAAATATCCGGGTTTAAATTCCAGCACAGCATACCCCTTTTGTGGACCTACGTTATTTTTTATATATGAAGCGATTTATTGAGAGCGTAGCCGCCATATGGGATATATCATATTAAGTTAAGAAATTCTGATTGTAGATTCGTATTCAGCGATCTCAAAAATCTCTCAGTAACGATTTTCAAATGGATTTAAGTAGTTTAAATTGTATTGATCATGAAAATATTGATAATTGTCCGCCATCTTGGATCCTCCATTTCAAGTTGTCAGACATCTCTTAGTAATTATTTCTTATGTTATTTATGTTATATTTAGAATCCTCGAAAACGATTCATTGAGAGCATGGCCGCCATATTGGAACCGTTATTATGAATTATGAAATTCTGACTGCAGATTTGAATTCAGCAATCTCAAAAACCCCTAGTACCGATTTTTAATCAATCTTACAGATTTCTGTTACGCTAAAATCGACAACTTGACGCGAAGTTAATTCATGAATGGTTACTCGATAATCGGAACTTTAACTTAAAAAAATGTACTTTCCGATCATTTTTGATAAATTACACAGCGAGAAATATATAAAGAAAGCTCTATCTTATGCTTCTCCCCAAATGGGCAAAAATCGGCCTCTTTTTAAATATTGTTCTTTGGATACTACATTGTATTAGTCTCAGCGGAGGCAGGTAAATAGCCTGCTATGTATTCATATAATATATCGATATATTAGGATTTTTGTTGTAAATGTCTAATGTAATAAAATAAATAAGGTGTAGATTTCTGAAAACCTGTTTTTAATTATTCTAAAATGATTTGGCTTCAAGATTCTCAATGGATAAGGCTAACATTCCTAGGAATATTCTTTAAGGTATTATAATTAAAAGTACGTTTCTTTGATCATATTTATATGTAAAATAGTATAAAAATTGAATTAATAAAAAACAATATGCTATTTTTTGTTATTCATTATTTTGAAAATTTTTATATTTATCATAATGACGGACGTAAACTACATAAAAAAGATAAAAACGTACTTTATTTGATTTGGTTTGAAAAAAACTCGCAGTTCTTGAACTACAACTTAAAATTGTCTGAAGTTAGTTCGCCCATTTGGACTTGATGCCAAGTCTCTTTTGTAAACTTAAAAAGTTAGGTGTAAAATAACTTCAAATTTTATGAGAAATGATATTGTTATACGTCAAATTAGTAGTGTACCCACACCTTAAAATTTTGAAGTTTCGAGTGAAACGCAGGTATATGTAGATTTGTTCTCTAATATATCTAATATTTTGTTTGTAATATTCAAACGTCAGCATAATTATGTATATAATGATAATGATAACCCATTTCATAAGAATTGTTTAATGGTGCAAAATGAAGGAGACGTAAATTGATGAGTAACACTTGGTTTGACGACCGGATTATTGAATGCAAAGATACTGCAAGTGGAATAATGCCCCAAAATGTTTCGCATTCGTAATTTATGTACAAGTTGTTTATGGTTACTTACAACTGTATGAATGTTACATATGTACATACTTATGGCATTATTTTCATACTTGTGTGATACGGTGGAAAGCAGATAGTTTCTAACAGAGCTCATATATCCTATATATATATATATATATATATATATATATATATATATATATATATATATATATATGTAGCAGTATCGATGATGTATGAAATTGTATTTATCGAACAGATTGTAGCTGCTGTGTGTTAATAGTCATGCGCCAATTGCAAGTTTTCTCGCCTCTGTAGTAAATATCTAATGGAATTCTGCAAAAACAATTGAATGTTAAATCAATTACGACACATACGTAAATACTACATGCTTGTTTAAAAATGGAAAGTGTTCAAAGAGAAATCATGAAATACTCGGAAACTTGTAGACATAAAAATCGTAACAAGAATTTTACATTACTGATGATAAAAAAATTGTATTAAAAACACTTAGAATTAATTGAATTCACAGAAAACATTCTATTTTTTTATATATTTCATTTTTCAATATTTCCATCATCGTACTGATATACATTTTTTGTTGTTACATATTTTTTAACCAAAAAGAATATTATTGAAAACTCTTAACTTCGAAACATGAATTAATTATCTGCATTCTTCCATTTTGATAATTACAGATGATTAAAGATAAAAAATTATCAGTTTTTCAGATTATTTCATAGTATGCAATTTCTCTTATTTATTGAGTTCTGACTATAATTAATTGGCGAGTATTTGACAAACTAGATTTTCAAAGTAATCTTGTTTTTGGCTATCTACATGGAATCTTTGGCATGAGTTCGAGTCCCTAGGTAATGTTTATGTTGTGAGGACCCACGAACTGGTACATTTAGAATTTAGTTTAGCAAATTTTAGCAAATTTAACGATTTTTTGCTTGAGTTTTTAATTGACTTCAAAAAGAAGAAAGTTATCAATACCCGTAAGTGCACTATATATTATCATCATCGCTTTTTATGAAATTGCAAAGAATTCATAGAAATATTTTTTTTAACGATAAATTGGATTTTTTCAGATGTACATAACAATTTTCCCACACTTTTCACTAGAAAGAACAATACACATTTGACATTAATTACACAATAATTATATGTTACGATACTCAATCATTGATTATTAATGTTAATTCTTATAATACTGAAGGCTAATAAATACGATGAGAAAAAAATGTACCTGTACACTGTAAGCTCTTGGTTTTATTCAATGTGAGCTATTCAGATTTCGTAAAGATACTGCATGTCTTGAACAGAAAGCATTAGTTCCCAAGTCTGTACGATTATATTTAAGCGGTGGTGAATAAAAAACGAAGTATGGAAAATGTCATACATTTTACGTAAAAACTCGTGATTTGAATTTATTTATGTATACAGTGGAAGTACAATCTATTGCATGCGACATTTTGAATTATTAAGCAATCAATGGTTTACAGATCTTTTCGTTCTACTTTTATATTCTCGTAACTGTGTATTTTCTTCAGTCTTTGCTATGCATAAAAAATCACACTGATTATAGAGGAATATGTTCGTTTGCGTATGCGCAGAACGGCTACTAAATTCCATTCCAATATTCGATTCGCACCAAACCTATGCATGCTCTAGACAGTCTTCTTTCAAAGTGAACAATTTATAAGGCTTGCCTTTTTATTTTACGATTATTCACTTATGATATAGATGGATAGTAAGTAAATACCGCACTGTAGTACCTGTCAGATGCGATGTGATACTATAATGATTAAAGAAAGTTATCAAATTTCTGAAGACTAGTAAAAGAGGATCATGTTGAATAACGTGATTATACGTCACGTTAAAGTAGGGTTACAAGTGATAGGTGTCTGGCCGGGATACACTAGCTCGATGGGATTTTTCACTTTGATTGGTTGGCTCCTGTTTGGCTTGACGTTTCAGTTATGGCACGCAGCGATCGTTTTTGGTAATCTCGATGGGCTGATGGGCAACTTGGGCGCCACGATGGCGATAGTTGCGGCGATACTAAAATTAATAGCGTTTCGCATAAAAGGCAGGTAAACAAATTAAATATGTAGTTTCGTTACTTTATTATCTTGCTAGTATGCTTTGTTATTATTAATTTAATAAAGATCGAATCTTAGGGTATAAAGATCTACCGGGTATAAAGATATACCGTGTTATGTGTTATATGAAAGATTCTCTGAATCTTTTAAATTTTCCCGCAGTAATACCTGTCATCTTTTAAAGGCTATACCTCTTCATGAAGCCGAATAATGAGCCTAATCCAAATGCGTGCGCTCTGGGTCGACAACCGATCCGTAATCTTGACCCGGAGCGCACGCATTTCGGATTAGGTTCATTATTCGGCTTCATGTAGAGGTGACTCTACTTCGGATAAAAATCTTTGATTCAAGTCAATAAGGGATTCCTAATATTTTAGTTAGATTATAAATTATGTGAATTTTGTACTTAAGATTTCTACAGTAAACTACTAAAATAGTAGGATAATGAGGGTCAGCGAGTTAAAATGTATTTTGCAAGGTAATTAATGTGAAAATAATTTATATAAAAGATTTTTTGTAACATATGCACGATTATCGCGCTCTTTCGTGCCTATAAAGCGGCCAAAAAGTCGCCGTTTACCGACCGACGACGATAAAGTTACTTTTTGTAACACATGAATGATTTTCACGTTTTTCTACCATCAAAACCGAGCCTAAATTGGCCGTTTTCCGACCAACGGGCGTAAAGTACTTTACGTTTGTTTGCAGTACTCGTCACTGACTCGCTGTACAGCTGGCGCTTATTATTAAATTATCTTCTCTTTCTTCTACTTGAAAAACTTTAATATACAATAATAGTTATCTCTATATGTGTATTTATGTATATTTATGTGTATCTCTGTGTGTGTATATGTATGTGTGAGTATGCGTGTGTGTGTGTGTGTGTAAGTGCGTGTGTGTGATTGTGTGTGTGTGTGTGTTTGTGTTTGTGGGTGTGTGTGTGTATGTGTGTGTGTGTATGTGTATGTGTGCGCCTTCATCTTCGGTTCGTGTTTGCTCGCCTCCAACTCGTACAGCAAACTCATAAGCGGTCGGAAAAAGTCTATTTCTTGCCCTTGGTACACAATATACTATTTGATATTTTTATTTACACGATCGGTTTTAACTACTTTTCATTAAGAAAATGGTTAGAATAGAAGGCATATTTTCACGAGGCATTAAGCAGTTAATAAAAGCAATGTTTCCAAATTTTTGTAGTTTCAAGCAATTTCTATCCTACATAATAAGAAAGGATTAGTAATGGTTACTAACAGGTTAGGTAATTTGGAGTCAATGGGAAAAATTCGCACTGATTACTTATCCGGTTAGTTTGTCCAGTCGAATTAGACAAAACTTCTTATAAACAATAGCCTGCTAATTTTCAAAGTGTAGTTTTATTTTATTATCATTCTTCATACCTTTAATAGTATATTGTGTACCTAGGGCTCGAAGTGGGCTTTTTTAGACCGACTGTGGAAATCATGTAAAATTTAGATGTTTTATTCTAATAGACTCATGGTTGCTGTATCACTCAAGTCTTGCCTTCCAGGCACAAAAAACACGAAAATCCAAACATGTGTCACAAAAAATTTGGTGTGCACCAAGTGCCAGTGGACTTTTTCTACCTCGTGTGTTTGCAGTACTCATCTCCGGCCTGCGGACACTCGCCTTGAACTCGTACTGCAAACTCCATACTCGGTCTAAAAAAGCCCACTTTATGCCCTTGGTACACAATATACCATTACTTCGTATGAGTTCTCACTGTATGCATATAAAGTGAAATACATAATAAATATTTATACTTTTCTAATTCGGGGCTTAGAACTCAGTCCTAATCGGGTTAGCAGTGAGTCATTATTAAATGATAAGATATTGAAGCTAGTTTAATACTGTTAAGTACTTATTTTATCCAAAAAGATTTATTTTTAAATTAGAATAAGATCTTTTTGTTGTTTTTGTTTTTTCAAAGAGAAAGTAGGCATTATTGGTAAGACCAGAATCCCAAATTGATAGTTATTCTAAGAAACCTGACGGGTAAACTTAAGACACCTAATAGACAATGCATAATATCTATTGCTACTTTGTAAAGTGCTTATTAAAAAATAATTTACATTAACTGCTATTTAAGAAAGCATTCTACTAAAGCAGTTAGCAGCTGTTTTTTAGTCATCTCTAACTTGTATTAAAAATAGAAATTGAGTGCCTTTTTAGAACGGCGAATGATAACAAAGTGAAAGGTTTATAATATACAAAAATTACAGGAATTAATACGCAATAGATAAAAATCATAGAAAATTACTCATATCGTTATTAAATACTTTGAGTGGAATGTATCTTATTATTTTACTTTATTTTACACAAAAAATTAGAAGTGCAATAGCCGTAATAAATGAAATGCACAATGACTGGACTATCGAGAATCAAACTTCCGATTGTGGAGTAATGATAAAACATATGAAACGGGCCAGTTATTTGACGAAATGGCTTATTGCGGCATATAATGGAACCGTCATCACTTATTTGATCAATGCCATTACAGCTTACAATTCTGAGATTGTTGAAAATAGACTGTACGTATTACCGGCAAAATTTCCTTCGTTTTGTAAAAACTCGCCTATTTTTGAAATCGTGTGCTTGACGCAATTTTTTGTGGCTGTTATAAGTACTAATAGCCATGCGACGCTGGAAGGTCTACTGACTATATTGGTATATATATTAATATTAATATAATTGTTAAACGACATTGAAGCATATTTTTGTGATCATTTTTAGATTCTACATGCCGGTACCAAAGTTTACATTCTGCAAAGAGAAATAGAAAAATTTTCTGCTATTTGTCAATCCGACGGTGATAAAGAAATTACGTCGGAGGCTATGAGAAATCTTATTAAGAAGCATCTGAATTTTATTGAATTTGTTGATAGGGTCAAGGATATTTATATTTACGTTTCATTTTTTCACGTTTTTACCTTTACTTTATTGCACGTCATAGTTGGATACATGTTCATCGATGTAAGTAAATCTTATTGATAAACTCTTTTTTGTACACAAAAAACATCGTGGCTAAAAAATGCATAAAATATTTTTATTCTATTTAGACATTAGAAAGAGGCGATAGATCAATTAAGTTATTTCTTTATGGATTATTTACAATAAGGTCTTTATTAAGTACAATGATCTATTGCGTTGCAGGTGAATATCTGATGAATCAGGTTAGTCTTCAAATAGATTTGCTAAAAATAAAAATTTGTATAAATTCAATTAATCATTTTATTATTCTATATATCAGAGTATGAGAATCTTCGATGGATTATATAACTGTTCTTGGTATGAATTTCGTGTTAATGATATAAAAGCTATGAGTTTTATGATAATGAAAGCTCGCAAACCAACGTGTCTCACGACATCAAAATTCAGTCAATTGTCACTTACTTATCTAACAAATGTAAGTAAAAAATAACCATCGTTGGTTTTAAGTTGCAACAACTATCCTAAGCTAATTTTAATTGCGATATTTAATATAAATGGTTACTTTATAGATAATTAGGACTTCTTTTTCTTTCCTTTCATTGGCTCGAGCAGCTCGATGATAAAACACTGTTTGAAATACATGGGATTTGATAACGGCTTCTTTGAGATCTACAGATGCAATGATTTGATATAGCTAAATAAGTAAAGGGGTCAATAATATCAAGTCACTGATGTATATATTTGGACATATTAGATCTATAGAATAAATTTTATTTTTTTAAACCAACAATTTATTGGAAAACATCAAACGTACACACAAAATGGAAAATAAAACAAATATAGTATATCTAAAGCCCGCGAATGTATGTGATATACACTGGGCCACGTAAGGTTTGAATTCTAAATATTTACATTTGTACCTAAGAAGCTTCTCTCGAGAGAGAAAGATTGTTATATTTTTGCACCCTGTAATCATTGCAGCGTTTCTATACCGTAAGACCCAGAGTGAAAGTGCTTTGACCCCTAATGTTGTGCATAAAGAATTAGCTACAAAAGCGTATAACATGATCATATTTGAGGGAAATTCTCATGCTTTTAATTTATTTATTCGTAGTACGCGAGAATAGCCTAGTATATGCACCGAATCGAGATTAATAAAAATAAGTTTATATGTTTTTTAGATAGTATGATTGAACAAACAACAATTTTTTTACCGATTTTTATTTATTTGTTCAATGTAAATACTGATTAGCGAGCTTGCGTTCAATCCTTGCTTTAAAGCAATAAAAATAAAATAAAATAAAATAAAATAAAATAAAATAAAATAAAATAAAATAAAATAAAATAAAATACAATAAAATAAAATAAAATAAAATAAAATAAAATAAAATAAAATAAAATAAAATAAAATAAAATAAAATAAAATAAAATAAAATAAAATAAAATAAAATAAAATAAAATAAAATAAAATAAAATAAAATAAAATAAAATAAAATAAAATAAAATAAAATAAAATAAAATAAAATAAAATAAAATAAAATAAAATAAAATAAAATAAAATAAAATAAAATAAAATAAAATAAAATAAAATAAAATAAAATAAAATAAAATAAAATAAAATAAAATAAAATAAAATAAAATAAAATAAAATAAAATAAAATAAAATAAAATAAAATAAAATAAAATAAAATAAAATAAAATAAAATAAAATAAAATAAAATAAAATAAAATAAAATAAAATAAAATAAAATAAAATAAAATAAAATAAAATAAAATAAAATAAAATAAAATAAAATAAAATAAAATAAAATAAAATAAAATAAAATAAAATAAAATAAAATAAAATAAAATAAAATAAAATAAAATAAAATAAAATAAAATAAAATAAAATAAAATAAAATAAAATAAAATAAAATAAAATAAAATAAAATAAAATAAAATAAAATAAAATAAAATAAAATAAAATAAAATAAAATAAAATAAAATAAAATAAAATAAAATAAAATAAAATAAAATAAAATAAAATAAAATAAAATAAAATAAAATAAAATAAAATAAAATAAAATAAAATAAAATAAAATAAAATAAAATAAAATAAAATAAAATAAAATAAAATAAAATAAAATAAAATAAAATAAAATAAAATAAAATAAAATAAAATAAAATAAAATAAAATAAAATAAAATAAAATAAAATAAAATAAAATAAAATAAAATAAAATAAAATAAAATAAAATAAAATAAAATAAAATAAAATAAAATAAAATAAAATAAAATAAAATAAAATAAAATAAAATAAAATAAAATAAAATAAAATAAACTGTGAAAATGAAACATTTGTGCTATCTATAAATCGTAGGCCACAAATATATAGACCATGGAGCATACAAGCTATAGACTTTCAGCAAACATTAAATTATATTATATCCTCTAACGCAAAAAGAAATTTGCTTAGAAGGAAAAAAATTGCATTGCCCTCACCTTCCCCGGAAAGTAGTCGAGGGCTAAGAAACTTCTTAATAACGAATTCACAACACACACATACGATACGCCGTCTACGATGCACTGTATTTCATTTGACGTATATATAGTTCGTAACCGCAAATCTATAGATCATGGATTGTGCCAACTACAAACTTTCAGCAAACAGTAAATTATAGTCTACCTCCAAACGCAAAGAGATATTCATCCAAGAGGGAAAAAGATAGATTGCTCTCAACCTTCCCGGAAAGTGGTCGGGGGCTAAAATACAAAAACTCTCTGATACATCGTATTTTTACATAGTGTACAAATCGCTGCATGTGATTTATTGTTTTTTATTTTATGTATGGACGTTAGATTATGCAACTCATCGATGGTAACGGTATCGCACTCACCCACCCTCCCTTATACATCTTCGATGGAAGGAAAAGTTTTTCTACGACAGTTGAATATTTAAACTGTGCAAATCTATATATGTTGTGCTTGCGGTGTTAAAATATAGCAAAAAACTTATTTTATTTGTTGTTTCGTAGAGTGTTATTACGAAATTTAGGGTACTTAAGAATATTGTTAATATTTTAGGACCTTGATCAAAGGAAACTTCATCTTGTTCAACGTTGATAGGTATTTATCAAATTAAATTTTATACTTTAGATATGTAATGATATAAATAATATCGAAGTCTTTAGACGGTTCAAGACGTAATGCAATAGTCCATATGTACAAGTTGTATCAAAATACATGGTGTCAGTCTAGTTACACATATATATATATATATATATACTGATATCACAGCTCGTCATATTTAATATAATTTAGTATAATTACATATATGAGGAATTACACAAGAAATCTGCACTTTGACGGTTCAAAAAAAAATTGAAAAAAAAAAATTGAGGCACACCTCTGCAACTATTTGTTTCTCATTCTATAGATCATATAATATCTGTAAAATATTTCCAACATGCAAAACAGACGATGTCATTTTTTTGAAACGTATATCAATTTCTCTTATGGGAATTTATATTCATATATTTATTAATTTGTTCACGCCATAGAATATAAAGTAGAGAAAAAAATCTTTAATTTTAGACGTGCCGTGATTAATAAGATTAACAATATCAAAAGTTATGAGTGATCATAGATAGTGAATAAACACGAAGAAACGCGAAAAAATGGTAAAAAATGAAAAATCATGAAATTTAGCAATTTTTTGTGTTTATTTACTATTTTTTATTTTTTATAACTTTTTATATTGATAATATTTTTAAAGACATCACGTCTCAAATTAAAGATTCCTTTCTCTTCTTTATATTCTATTGTGTGAAAAAATTGATTGTACCCTCAAAAACCAAGTAATTGTTATATCACTGATTACCGATTTTAGTCCATAATTCCCATGTTAAATTTCTGTAAGAGAAATTGATATACATTCTAAAACAATGACATGGTCTGTTTTGCATGTTGGACATTTTTTACATATATTATATGATCTATAGAACGAAAAAAAAATGATTGCAGAGGCGTGCTTCAACTTTTTAAAAATTATTTTTTGAACTGCCTAAGTGCAGATTTCTTGTGTAATTCCTTATATATGCCAATATCATAGTTTGTCACATTTATTATAATAATTGAACATTAACATATCAGTCGATTTAACGATCACTAGCAGTAGATACTATGTTTAATAAATACGAAAATTAAAATTCTACGTGAAACTGTGGGTTGGCCCGAAGTGCCTACGTGCCGGAGTCTTGAATTTGAACAAAGAAGGCAAGCACCTTGGGCCTGAAAAGAGAACAGACCCGTGTCGGTGTGCGACGCTGGAACCGAGTGCTCTCTAGCACCCAACCTACTGGAAGTTCTAGACTGTTTTCTTTTGAAAAAGGCCGCAAGGTACGATGGTTGTCCCATGTTGGTTATCTTGTACAGAAGCATCGTCACGCAACACGCCTTTCTTCCTACCATGTTTAGCTAGTCTAGTCGTTTTCTGTAAGGTGTGATGTGCTCGATCTTTCTTGTACCGCAGGTATATCACACACATGTATTCTGCAACCTCTGCAGTCTTGTCTGAAGCTCGCCTGACACATCGAGATATACCAGTGAGCAATAATCTAGATGAAACACAACAAAAGAGCTTGACAGTTGCTTGCGAAAAGTTTCGGTGGTGCAGGATCTAAAAGATCTAAGACTATAAGGGCTCTATTAACCTTTTGGCTAATAGCATCCACTTGCGACTGCCACATCAATTTAGAGCCCATAACAAGCAGAGGTTCGTTACAGTGTCAACGAATGGGACAAAGACATTGTCCTACACTTAAATGCCAGAAAGTTGCATGTCCTGAACTTTGTTAATGTTGTATTTAGAGTCGAATATTGTTGCTTTAGTTTTGCCAACATTGAGTCGCAGGTCGATCTCAAGGGTCTACTTCAACACTGCACGCGCCACAGTTGATAGGCAAATTATGCCAGGCGACTCAAGAAGATCGTCTCTAGTAACCCGTGTGTAGGTTTGCAGATAGTCCGCGTATAATCGGTGATTGATACTTTTGTCAGTGAGTACGTCACGTAAATCATTTATATACAGGCTGAATAGGAGAGGCTAAAAATAGGGCATAGCCCTGTGACACACCTATATTGATAGTTAACCAATATGATTTTCCATTCAATTTAGTGATCAATCTCTGGTCACGCCCTGTGATGTATGATTTAAGCCACAGGACCACTCTTGTAGAGAAGCCCAACCTGATCAACTTTTGCAATAATTTGGATGGAGAAATAGTGTCAAACGCATTACTAAAATCGAACATCAGCAGAACGGTCAATATTTACTTTTCACTTAGTCTGTCGCAGTCTATTCCACTCCTGATATCTTCAGTTAACTTTAACAGTGCTGTTTTCATGCTGTTGTACTATCTGAAACCCGTCTGCAGGGGATCGAAGATCATCTTTGATTTCAAGTACTCGGTTATCTGCTCATGGGAAATTTTCTCTAGGACCTTAGATAGGAAGCTCAAAATCGCAATGGGATGGAAGTTCGTAGCAGCAGATGGAGTTGTTGTTTTTTTAAGAGGCACTAGACTAAACAACCTCAAAAGACGTGCGAAGAAAGTGATTATATGAACATTAAACAATGTAATAGAGTTTTTTAAAAATGCATATAATTGTATACTTTTGTACACCTCTACATTGTCAAAGAAACATAAAGAAAATTACTTTTATATGGTTATTTCATTTTTATTTTCCATAAAGCATAGTGTAAATTTTCTAACATCAATTTCGATCAGGATATTACCACTTGCATTTTACAGAGGGAATATATTGTAATTTCATCTACTACTTCTCTAATATACCTTATCCCACTTTGGTTATACTTGTCCTCAACGAGCCTCCACTCAGAATGTGTATCGCCCCATTATTTATCGCCTCCATTATCTACATACCGATTCTGCTCTAATATGATTAGTACGTTTGCAACTTTTGCTTTAGCAGTTAGGTACAGAAGATCGTACGCCGCCTTGGACCTGTCTAGATTGATCTATAGGAATTTAGGCATTGCGATTGCTTCTACTATGGACTTCTTCTCTAGTCTTTCTAAGCACCGTATACGTTAACCCACACGCTTTATGTATGTGTGCTTCCCCAACGTTTCACTGCTTGGTCTATTTGGCGTTCTTTGGCACTCTGCCAATAGACGTCCAACTTTATCGCATTTAATACATGGTTTAGCACTGACCACCCGTTTGTCACTCTGCGATGCCCAGTGACCAAGCCCAAGAAAGATGAAACATTGCGGCACCTTTCTCCTGTCTTGGATTCTGACATACATCCAGTTTATTCTAATCTTACCTGTTTTAACTATTATTGACGCCACCACCCTTTGAGCTACCACTGTAAAAAGTTGCATTATTCTATACGTTGATCGTAAAGCCTTCACTGCTACCTAATGCGTATTATCCTGCTCCAGTTAGCGGTCAGAGCTACGACCTCCTCTTTGGTCATTGTCTCCCCTATATCTCTAATTTCCTAATAGATTTTCAGGGAAGCCTTCTCGGTATTACTACCTTTTTGAAGTTCCATCAGTAGGCCACCTATCAGTAGGTCACCTACTGTAGGTGCCCGTCTTTGGTCTTTTGAATTTTACTCACTATTGAACCACCCTTGATTGGATCCCCTCTGGGCTTAAACATCTCTAGCATGCCCGCAAATGTAACATTATTCTCTACACCTTCAATCAAAACTGCATCTGGTCGTGTCCTTGTGGTTTTACCTCTTCTGCAATTCGGTTTTCTCAAAACACCTCTTGGTTTCTCTTATTTGTTGCACGCCATTTCCTCCCATATCCTCTTCCTTATTCCTCGAAAAGCAACTTGCACTTCGTCAATTCGTTCAGTCTTGTTGTTCTCTCTCCTGCTTTGTGCTGTCTCATTATCCCTCTGGGGAGTGATGACATCATTTCTCTTATTCGCCTTTGTAAGAGGCCTCACAAAGATTGGTGTAATCTCGTAGGTTTTGTCAATATGTGTTTCTACATTCATTTGTTAGGACTTGACTGCTTTGGAAGATTCTTTTTAACGACATTCTAGCCTACCAGTCCAAATGTGAGCTTTGACTATCCCCTCTCTCACAGAGAGGAGCATATAGATTTGTGTACCTGCCTACATAATCTTCTATATCCTCCATGGTCCTCCTTATATCAGCGATCAGCATCTTGCTCCAGTTTTCAGTATTCGCCGTAAACAACTCCTGGAATTGGGTTGGAGGTTCCACGGACGTTCTGCTTTGTCAATGTAGGACTAGTACTCAGTTTTGCACCAGTACTGGGGGTCGTCCATAAATTACGGAAGGTTATTTAAAAATTTTAGACCTCCACTCCCCTCACGTAAGACATTAGACATCAAATTATTAATATTTAAATAAAAATGTCAATTCAAGTTAGGTGAATCAATCACACCAACAAATCAATTTGATAAATCCAACGTTTTTACTTGGATCGTCGTAAAAATGTATATACAGGGGTTTCTTAGTTTGCCAATTACGAATATGAAGTCTAAATTTTGAAATTCAAAATGTCGGATCTAATATGGACAAATATTTACTGTTGGCCAGTCATATTGGATCCGTCATTTTGACGGATCCAATATGACTAACAACGACTTCAAAAACTCCATGTATACCATTTTATAGATTCAATACCAAATTTACTAAAACTGTCTGATTTATAAATATATTAATTTTAGGTTGGTCATATTACATCCGTTATTTTGAATTTCATAATTTAGATTTCAACATCGAAATCCATGACCCCTTAGGACCCCAATACTACATTTTTACCAGCTATCATAGAATAAAGTTGGGATGATTATCATACCACTTGGTAAACGACGTAACTAAATAATTATTTCCATGATATATTTCCGAGATATAACCAATTGAAAAAAAGACATTTTCGTGTACAACAAAAGAAGGGAATTAGCTTATCAAATATTTGTAGTCGCATAAGATAGGGAATTTTAAGCTCTCTCAAATGTATTTTATCCGAATCGATTATATTAATTATAACCTATAAAAAAACTGAAAAACTCAAAAACTTAATATATTAAAGACAATAAAAATATTATTTGTCAGCCATCTTCGTGCATCAAAAACAAAAAAATGAGCCCTCAAAAATTAAAATTGGTTGTACCGTTTCCGAGATGTAGAGGACAACATACGTACATACAACAAACACACACACCTTTTGTAGAAGAAAAAATAATTTTAAAAAGAAAACGATTTTCTATGGCCCATGTTAACCCTTTAACGTGAATAACGACCAAAACCGTATCGTTGTGACCTGCATTGGCGTTAGTAAATCATGGATTCTACTTCATTTTCTTAAACGCTGAATTAAAATATTAATAATTTTACTTTTCACGTATACGCAGTAACGTATGATCAATTATTTAAGTGCCTTTTCAGCTTAGAAAGTAAAAAATTAGGCGTGCAATCGAACAAAATAGACGTTACTACTACTAATGCATGATTCACGTTAATGGATTAACTTGAGTAAAGCAGCATCATTTCTTCTGAAATTTTTCACAAAGTTAGCTTTATATTATCTCTTGGCTGAATTATTTGCCCAGATCATAAGGACTTTTATTTTTCAAGATATTTGTGGTTATATTTATTTTCAAAATTTTTAATTGCTTATTTTCTATGTATTACGCGGTAATTTTTTACCAAACAAAGCTATTTTTTTTTGTTTTTTGATAAAGATTTGAAATCAAAAAGGAATTTTAAAGATTCATTGATTCGCTTGTTATTTTTTATAAGCTATCTCCCTTCTTTTGTTGTACACGAAAACGTCATTTTTGTTTAAGGGGACAGGCCTGGGTTTTACCCAAAAAATGACTTTCTTTTTATGAGTCCATAAAACTTTTTATGTTTAAAAGTAATCATTCTGAAAATTTTGATACTATCAAAACCTAATAATATCTTAAATTTTAACGTTGTAAACTCTCAAAATCTTGATGCTAGACGTCACAATAAATCTCTATTTTCAATACCATATGTATTAAAGGAATTTTGATCCTCACACGATTCGAGGTGACATGGTGAACAAAATTTTCTTTTCGACGATTATTCGACTCCTTTTGACATGTATTAAAAAATGAATGGAGCACTTTTACATTACAATTTTTTTTATTATTTTTTTTCGGAGATCCAATCAATTTCTTAAAAAATATTAAAAAACTTTTTTCAAAAAATCTATTGGATCTCCGAAAAAGAATAATAATAAATAATTTAACGAAAAAGTGCTCCGCTCTTTTTGTAATACGAGTACATATCAAAAGGAGTCGAATAACCGTAAAAAAAAATTCTTTTGTTCATCGTCTCTCCCCGGATCGTGTGAGGATCAAAGTTCCTTTAATAAATATGATATTGAATACAGTGATTTATTGTGACGTGATGGATCAAGATGTTGAGGTTTTACAACGGTAAAATTTAAGATTTTATTGTGTTTTGATAGCATACAAATTTTAAGAATGATTACTTTTAAACATATAACGTTATCTGGACTCGTAAAGAAAAAATTTTTATTGGGTTTAACCCAGGCCTGGCCTTAACTCGGAAACATATGATGAAAAATTTTTAAAATAAATTGAGCTGAATTAGGTAACTTTCCACCATTTCTTGGCTGAACTCTTTGCCCAGGCCGTAAGGTCTTTTATCTTTCAAGATATTTGAGGTTATATATTTTTTTAATTATGATTGTTTATATCTTGAGAATGTTGCGGTTATTTTTTATATAACAAATGATTTCTTTTTTTTTATGAACATACGGAATTAGAAAAAAAAATAAAGATTCCTCTATTCGTTTTTATTTTATAATTATTTTTCTATTTTACTATATTTTGAAAACTATAATGTAATTTATGATCATAAGCTTATAATTTTTTGGTATTTTTACTTTTAACAAACAATTAATGATAAAAAACACACCTTTCTTGAGCTATTAATTAGAAAGAAATATATCAATTTTAAAATTAACATATTAGAATGAAGAAATTTATATTGGAACGATTTATTTAGTTTGAGGAAGCTAAGTGTCAATGAATTGGCAGCAGAGGTTTTCATTGCTAATGGACATGTAGCTGTAGAACATAACATGAAAAGAAATTAGAGACAGAATTATATAAATATAGAATATACCCATGTTTTCTTAAACAAATTTTAACATCCGCACCAAAAGCGAAGGAGACCTAAAATCTTGAAAAGACACATCTTCAAGCCGATGCCTTTCGAATGATACATAATTCATATGCTTTGGGCGCGTGGTCAGATCTGTACGACTGTCACGTAATTTGCACTTATTCTTTATTACTTAACGAACCCTGAAATCTTTCTAAATTTACCAATTTTATATTGACCCTAAAAAAATGTTAAATTTACAAATGTTTATCTTACTCTAGGGATCACTGATCGTATTTCGTTGGTGAAACATAAACATAAACATTGCTAAATTTCGGTGGACTAAACATGGCTTATTTTCCGTGAAAAGCAATTTTTTAAAGATTTATTTTTACAAATAAAATACCCTTTTAATAAAAAATGTGTAATAATAAACTGTAATTCTATATCAATTTATAGCTAAAATATAGTATCACATTCATGCTTATAGCGTTTAAAATGTGCAGTGTGACACAAAATTGTAGAACTGCCTAATCTTAAATATACCGAAAGACATCTGAGAAACTATCACAACAAAACAAATGTTAAAAATTATTTGAGTTGTTTGAAAAATTTACCTTTTTTCATCCTCTTTTTTCCAAGAAGCAATGAAGCTAGCAGACACGCACCCACGCACGCACACATGACACTATATTGTATTTATACTAGATTACATTAATATTTCGTCTGACAAGTATTATTAGTTATATTAAAAAAGATAAATTAATTATCAATAGTGAAAACAATTTAATTTTAATTTTGAATACTCTGGTAGAAACGGTAACCAACCAAGTTTGCCAAGTGTATACCAAATCGCAATGATTTGGTCAACGATTTAGCCATCGGTTGGTAAAAAATCCCGCTTATTTCGTCATGGAAAAACCATTGTCGTTGGCAAATGAGACCTAATTTTAAAAATCAGAAAAAAGGAAATTTGTCACGATATTATAATTAAAATAGTTCATGAAACATTGACTCATTGATACAAAGTTGCAAAATCACATAGAGAAGATAACTTTACTTTATAAAAGTAGGTTATAATAAATATACCTTTCGCAGATTTTCAGATTACATTATTAAATATGAATATGTCAAAGTTAAATGTTAAATGAATTAATAAATAAATTAATAGATTGATGTATGATTTTTAAAGTCAAATGATAATTAAAACTTAATTTAATTAAAAATACATTTTAATATTGGACTAGGGTTATGTAAATATTTATAAAATATAAATTTATTTAGCACACAATTTATTCAAATGTTTTTATATTTATTGATAATCCCTCTGCGCAGAAAGCAGAGTATACTCGTCCAAAACGCACGTTATTTTTGTATTCATTTTGCACCACAAATTTAAATCTTTACTTCGTTAGGATATCTACAACTTCTCAAATTGAAGCTGAATAGTATAGCTTTAATTTAGAAAGTCCTGGAAGTTTTCAGAAAATATTGTTGCAGACTTACATTCGATCTAATCCATATACACGAAAATAAACTTCTACGCAGGAGGGATAAGAATTGTAAGAGCAGAGAAATGAGAACACTTATTGAATCACTTTGTAATTCACTATTTAACTTTGCTGAATGATGAACAAATTTGCTTCACGAACATTCTCTTCTAATTTCCTAACCTTTTTCCTCTGTCGATATTCTTTAGAATGATTCTTACTGCAATTCATGTTGTATAAAGTATTCAATAATATCAGAAATGCAGGCAACAAAGATGATAAGAAGTTACACAACTTTTCTATTAGACGCTTTGCTCCGTTTTCCATGTGTGTACGAATTGTGCTATGTTTACCTAACCACTTATGAATTTTATAGGTTATACTGTTCACAATAAAATCGTTTTTTACGTATTTGTATTTGTATTTTTATATTTTTTTTATTATTTTTCTTATTTTATGTTCCAAATGTTCAATTATTATACAGATAAGGGACAAAAATGAAAATATTTGTAATGATTTATATTAGCACACTTGATCAATCGTTGGTCAATATTGTCGTTATGTGTTGGCCAAAAAAATTGACCAATAATTAGCAGACAGGCCAGTTTGGTTAGGCAATTTTCTACTAGGGTAATTTTAATCTTAATTTACAATGACTATATTTTAATTTTTAACAGAAAGAAACAATTCATTTTATTACAAAAATTGTATTACGTAAGTAATGGACAGTCCCTAATGATGATCAAAAATATAATTTGATTAATTTATTGATCTGTGATTTATTGCTGGATATAGTGAACTCGAATGCATTAAAAAATGTTAATTTCATGATCATATTAAAAAATGAGATCAAATATAAATTCATTACTTACAAATTATACGTAATTTTATTGCAAACTGATAATTATATCATACATATTTTTTTAAGGATGTCCAGGAGTTACAAGAAATACAGATAACTTAATAAAATTATAAACTATAATTACTTAGAGTATCAAAAAGTTGTCTGAACTTTTTCAATATATTATACCGCACATATTTTGTATATATGTTAATTAGAAGTTTACCCGTTATACATGGGCTCTTACGGGACTCGAGTCATAAAAACAGATTGACATTGGATGCGATGTGTGTAAAAATACAGAGGCAATAATGAAAAATTACATACTTATTAAGTAAATATTTAGAAAGCTGCATGCGAAATGTCAACCTGTGTTACCGCATTTAATTCGGAGAAATCAACGGTATAGTAAACAAAAACTCAAGCTTGTAGGCTGCGCGAGGTGTTGCACGACGAGCGGAGCGACTCACGGGAAAGGGGGGAGTCTCTCTCTCTCTCTCTTCCCAGCATCCAGTGGCACTCTTGAACAACCTCCTAAAGTAATTAAAATCACGTTATTTTAGCACCGATTGATGTCGAAGAAAATATTTGCGCCTATAAGATTACGTTAAAACTTTACCTCTCATGCCAATAAAGAAATGATCTTACATTTCACCGTATCTTGATCAAACAACACGAAGGTTTCTTGAACAACAGAATAAAGAACTATATATATCACCAGCATGTTGCGTTTGCATATACAGCATTAAATCCACAATGGAAGAGCGGGCGTCCAGTCGTAGTGAATAACAAATGCAGAAGTTTATTGCGTGTCGAGAACTTCGCGAATAGCACAGGACGCCACGACTACCGCTATACTGCACACAATTTGCTTTATTCATGGAGGGAGTGAGCGCAACAAAATCGTTCGATCATATGTTTCGCACCCCCCGCGGAACAAAAAATATCTCTCCGTGCGGGGCGAATGTATATTTCAGGTGCGGGTGCGATCACTCGCGTGAGACGTCCGTTGCGTCATTGTTTTTGCATCGACACGCCTAGATAAAAAAGAAGAAGAGACTAGTAGTAGTCCGACTGGCACCGGGGATCGGTCAGCTTTTTTTGTTCATCGCGAGCTCACGTTCGTCAATTCTAGTTATTATTCAGATAGAAAAAGTAATGACGCGATTGCCAATGAATACCTCAAACATTTTTTACTCGAAGTTCACTTGGAATTGTCTGATGCAAACGTAGTGTTGAGCAAAGAATAGACTATGAATATTATAGTTCGGCATCTTAAAATCGGTTTATATGTGATTGGTGCTTGGCCAGGTGTTTCGTCGGCCAATTTTTTTTTTGCTCTGATCAGTGCGTTCATGTTCAGTTTAATATTTCAACTTTGGAATTTAACGAAAGTGATTTACGAATTAAATTATCTGATGAACAATTTGGGAACAACTATGCCATTGACGTCAGTTTTGTTAAAACTTTCTGTTTTTCGCTTCAAGTATGAGTAAGAATTAACCATATTAATTTAAATGTCAGGTTACGATTTTAGTCAGTTTGCATTCACGCCTTCGTAATACATAAATTTTAATTGAATGTATTTTAATTTTTTAGTTGTAAGTAAATTAAAGTATACAATATATCTAATTGTATAATTATTGAAATTCTTTTTCTATTAGAAGTGTAAAGCTTGTAATAAATGAGATGCTTAAAGATTGGAAAGGCGAAAAGGGGATTATCAAACGAAAAGTGATGATCAAGAATACTAGAATAGCCATTTACTTATCAAATGCCATTGCTATCAGTTATAATGGTCTCATAATTGCATATCTTCTAATAGCTGTCTTGTCTTATAATGGGGAATCCATCGACGATAGGCAATACGTTATGCAAGCGACTTTTCCGATAAATGCGAAGAAATCACCAATATTCGAAATAGTGTGCATTTTACAGTTTATAGTTACGTTTTTTGGAGCTAATGGTCATGCTGTTATGGAAGGACTGCTGACAGTTTCGGTACGTATAGATTGCGTTTTGAAACGTTTTGTAGGATTTGATTTTAAAATGTTTGCAGGTTCTACATGCTAACACTAAAGCTCTTGGCGTCTGTCAAGAAATATCTAAATTTTCATATATTTGCCAAACCGATAAAAGTAGAAAACACGTATTAAAAGCTAAAGAAAAATTAATAAAAACACATTTAAATTTTATTAATTTTACTGAATGGATCCAAGATATTTATGCATACATATCGTTCTTTCATTTATTTGTGATGACTTTGATCAATTGTATAGTTGGATATATGTTTATAAATGTAAGAAATATTATAAACTATTCCTTTTTCACAGTTTAAAAAATAAAATATAAGTAATAAACTATTTGGTAAAAAAATGAGTTAATGGATTATTATTTTTATTTAGCTAGCAAGCATAAACGGTGCTGATATTTCTACATTATTATTATGTATAGCATATATGTTTACTGCTTTGTCAGCTGTTGCATCTTATTGTATCGCTGGTGAATACTTGACATCTCAGGTTTGTCAAGTACAATCGAAGCACATACTTACAACAACAATAACTAAATATGATTAATAAGGTATTTTACAGGGTACACTAATTTTTATGAAACTGTATGATTGTCCCTGGTACCAATTTAAGCCAGTTGATGCTAAAATAATTGTTCTTATGCTTATGAGAAGTCGCCAACCTGTAACTATAACAGCTGGAAGTTTTGGCAATCTCTCACTTGTTTACTTTAGCCGCGTAAGTAACATCATTAATATTTATTATTTTTACATAACTCCAAAATTATTCTTAATTTTCTAAGACATTTTTTACCAGATAATTAAAACATCAGTTTCCTATTTATCCTTGGTGCGAGCTGCTAGTATATAAATATAAATCAACAGTTTACCATACAAAAATAAATTAATAACAAACTGATTGAAAAAAGAAATAAAAACTACAGTATTAGGTATATATTATAGTATTATTTGAGATTCAAATTAATGTATAAAATATGTTTTTTATAATATTTATTACAGGTATAGAACATCTTATGATAAATGTAGCCCTCCGATCTCCTGCATTATCCCTTGATAGATGAGCTTCCGGGTTTTTTCCAAAGATGCCGCTACTCATAACTCTGAACAGCTATCCATAATTGAACTATAACAAATACATTTTCCTAGTTCTGCATTCTAAAATACTATGAACTGTTAATAACAATAATTTATTTTTGCACTATTTTATAATTACATAAATTCGTATTTTTATATTTCGTTGAGGGTGTTCAAAATTGTATAGCTAAATAAAATATTATTTTACTATATGCTTAAATATATTTATTTAACACGTTATATTATGATAAAAATAATAACAATGGCATTCTAAAATTGAATAAAGTAGAAGGGTTAATAATATAATTTTCGCCCACAGTGCAACAATTTAGCCCATTATCGATTAAATTGCACCTACGACGGGTTTTCTAGAAAAATATATAATTGGAAAGAACGCAGAAACTTTGTAATTTTTTATTACCACGGTAAAAAGTGATAAATATAACTATATATAACTTTACTGTTCTCTACCAACGTTATTTTATTTTTCTAAAGTAACATTTTTTAAGTCCATTTATATATACTATATATGACTATATATCTGTTGTTTACTACACTATACTATAATCATATATGATTATATATAAACAAATCCTATATATAATTATATATAAGTACTTACATAGGATTATATATGAGTATATATAAGTTTTTTTTACTTGGGAGTTTCTGGGACTGTATATTTTCTTCTGGAAAAGTTGACATCCTCAAACGGTTGGAACGTCTTGACTGTTCATGCGTTAGTAGCATAAAAGAATAATAAACATTGATGAATGGGAATGCTGTATATTTTATGATCTTATTAAAGTATTAAATGCAAATGATTGTTTATTTATTTATAATATTATATACGAAAATTCATCGTACAAAAGTAGCGCCGATGTATTCCGCTATATCAATGTTATTATTCTTGTATGCCACGAACGCATGTACAGTTAAGACAAAAACTCGTAGGTTAAAAGCGGTTCTCCCGAAACCTTGACGACGTTGCCTTTCAGTACGATTTCACGCGAATATCTTACTAGCAAGTGCATATGTCCATATATTTTTCTTTTAGTACATGAATTCAACGTATTACATCTAAATACACTTACGAAATCTATATATGACCCTTTAAATGGATACATAGGTCCATAAATAATAAAGTGTGGTGTCAGGGAGCTGATCAAAAACTAACAGTTTTGTGACAATCGCTCATATGTCATTTTTTGCTGGGTAGTATAGTTCTGTACCGAATAAATCAGTTTCGTTTAGCTCAAAATTAGCTGATTTATATACACTTCAATTACACTACTATAGTGGGGCAAAAGCCGCCCTTATTAACCTTCTTCCTGACAAGGAGAACAAAGTACTGGACGGCTTATAATTACTCGATTAGACATTGAAAAATAAATATCGATAAAAAGATTATTCAGAAATTCTTTCTAATTTGTAGAAGCTGGAGATGTTAAGGATCAACTTGGTTCAAAACTCTTAAAGAGAATCAGGTCGAATTTCTTGAAAAAAATATATGAAGTGTTAGTTCTTAATTACAAAATATTAGTGATCACTTTTGATAAATAGAAGAACACTTTTAACACTTCTGTACTATCTGCTAATTATGTTTGCTATGGTACCGCATTATAAGATGTTTCCCAAATAAATAAAAAGACGACTACAAGGCATTTCTATTTTCACTTCTTCGTAGACGCAGGAAATTTCTTGATAAATATTCGGTTAAGTGAAACTCCATTTTGTAAATAAAGTTAGTATAAGATCTGAGAATACATTGATTATAGTAAGAAAGAAATGCACTACAGTTTGTAAGATAAAATATTTTTTAAAGTCTACAGACCTTGCCGGTTTACATCCCTTACTCACTATCACAAGGATCTCTACTCCCTTTGTTATTTCCTTTCCATCAATGTTCAAACACAGTTGAACGCAACAAAATGTAAATTATCTCAAAATTTTTGCTAAATATCTTGAACAAAGAACGAATCACCTATCCACTTTAAAGTCTCTTCCACTTCAATTCATAAGAAGTCAGATTGTCCTATTGAAGGTGAACCAAATAACCAGAAATCTCTCTCGCATGTAGTATCGGCAGTTAAAACTTAGTAGCCCAACTTATACCCACATATACGCCGACACTCGACCAGCAAGGGTGTAGTTGGAAAAAGTAAGTTTGATGGAGATGGATAAAATAAGAGAAGTAAAAAGACGCTGACTATGTGCGCCCTTGGCGAAGAATAAGCTAGACTTGCGAAGGACTCCCATCTCCCTTGCTTTCTCGTGCCAGTCGTATCCATCGGTATTTCTTTGTCTGCGCGAGCTCCTGGCTTTTTGTCTGCGGATGTCAGTAATGGATGTTCGCAAAAATCAGAATCGATTATTGAGGCTTCCACTTTCATAGAATCCATAATGCTCGCGCTCCTCGTATGAGATTTCATATCCATAATACATCAATCGATAATCAATGATTGAACAATGTTCTTTTAATTATAGTCTGGAATATCTCGATTTCATTTAAATACCGCTGTCATAATCTTGTATATTGTCCAAATTAGACAAAGTTTTGATTCGTATAACATACACCTCGTATCTGTATAACTTGTGTCTGTTGTCTGTGATCTATTGACTTCTTTGTTAGAGAATATTTTATCAAACATAGTCAGATCACAAATCACAATTTCAAATGTTTAGCAAACATCTGACAACACAATTGTCATCCTCTCCAATCTAACAAAATCTTATTCATACATACACATAATGTCACTAATCATATAATTTAGATGCATGTCAGTATTTACATTACATTACCTAACTAACATATTCTTAGGGCGTCATTCATTTTACACCGCCTTTGCAACCTATTTGTGTCATCTCGTGCCTGTACAAATGCAATGAACTAAACATTCAAAAATGACTTCTATAATCCTCCCCTGAATCGAAACATAATATTTCCAGTGTAAACTAGATGTCGTCTCCCCGCCTCAGCACCCCTACCCCCAGTAAAAATATGTCTAACTCTCGATTATCTCTTACCTCTCGACATTCTCTTTCCTTCTCTTCCCACTCTCCTTCTGTATTTTTTCTTTCTCTCTCATTTCGCCTATTCTGAAGCGGCGTGGGGCGCCGGCAGCGTGGCTGGGTGTATCGACCGGTGTCGGCAGACATGTCCTTGAACCTGACTCTCCCGCGGCCCGGGCAAACTCCAGCAGCAGCAGCAGCAGAAGTCCCCCGCTTACCCCCGGGAGAGCAGACAAAGCCTGCACCCCTCCTCGTCCATTTCTCTTTCTCTCTCTCCCTCGCTCTCTCTTTCTCTCTCTCTCTCTCTTTCTCTCTCTCTCTCTACACACATATATATATATATATATATATATATATATATATATATATATATATATATATATATATATATATATATCCCTTTCTCTCTCCCACTTATTGCCGAAAAGCGTCGAGGGGTCGACAAACGACGATCAGCCTGCGCGCGCAGTTCGGCGACCCTACCTTTTTAGAGAAAGAAAGCGAGAGAGAGAGACAGAGAGAGAGAGAGAGAGAGAGAGAGAGAGAGAGAGAGAGAGAGAGAGAGAGAAGTGGGGAGTTGCAGATGTTAAAAACAGAGATGACTTCTTATTCCGTTTTGTTAGAAATTCGCTCGAGAACTCTTACTTTCTTTTATCGCCGTCTTGGTTACGTTTACTTTGTGCACTTGAAGTAGAGGATTAACGGAGAGAGAAAGAGGAATATGGAGATATACAGGTGAAAATGAACAAAGAGGTCGGGAGTGGAGGGCGAGAGAAGCAATTTGCTCATGTAAATACTTCAAGTTCGAAAGATCTTATTGTGGAACAAGAATTAAATGGCTGAGTAGAAGAGTGGTAGAGATGAGAAATTAAATGGTTAGAAAATCTAAGTAAACATAAATCTAAACTTATTGTCTATAGATACTACTATAACTACTATAGTAGTTCGCAGATAACAGGAATACGTTATCAGAATGTCGTTAAAACAATATTTGGAAGGTATTCGATCAACCGGACAACGTAGGAGAAACGTTGAAACGTTTGCTTTCGTGGTAAAACATGCATTGTAGAAACCTTGAGATAATATGTCGTAGACCTTATAAGTAAAACGTAAAGTTAGAAATTTATACATATTGTCGTAGTTAAGTTAGAGAACGTTTACAGGACACTGAGGTGACTTTGCAAAAACGTGGCAGAACATTATACGCATTATCGAAACGTTTTTATAACAATAATACGTTACGAAGGCAGACTATTCAGTATTTCTGCAATGTTTCTCCGTTTCTTCAACTTTAAATAGACGTTGATACGCTATGTTATTGATCAGTGCAATGTTTGGGTTATTGGTTAAGAAAAGCAATCACGCGAATAAGAAATGAGAATGAGTAACTAACTGGCTTCTTATTTTGATACAGTGTTAAAGGGGTGTGAAATATCCACCAAATTCTTACCTACACGGTTTTTCACTTTTATATTTTTATTATCTGTAATCGTAAATAAATATTTCTAAAAAAAGTCTTTAATCCTCAGGTATTTGTAATCAGACAGCATTCGAAAGAACTAGAAATCTTTAGGTTATTTTTCCTCGTTATTACGGTTTCGTTATTATCAAGCCAATTTTAAACACTGAAATGAAGAAAAGGCTTCCTGAGAAAACAAAAAATGTATTCTTTCATAAAATTGTACTTCCTCCCAAAAGAAGCTTTGTAATAGTAAAAAAAATGTTTTGGACCATTTGGAATCAAAATACACTATTTTTAGAAAGTGTCTGTATGGATGTGTGTGCGTACGCACGTACGCACACACGTACGCACACACACATCCATACAGACACTTTCTAAAAATAGTGTATTTTGATTCCAAATGGTCCAAAACATTTTTTTTACTATTACAAAGCTTCTTTTGGGAGGAAGTACAATTTTATGAAAGAATACATTTTTTGTTTTCTCAGTTTTCTCTATATATATATGTGTGTGTGTGTGTGTGCGTGCGTGCGTGTATGAGTGTGTGCGTGTGTGTATGTGTGTGGGTGTGTGTGTGTGTGTGTGTGCGCGTGTGTGCATGTGTGTATGTGTGTATGCGTGTGTGTTAAATTTAATGTTTCAGGGCTCAAAAATAATTCTTTTTGTTTTTCGATGCGTTCTTATTTATTCTTCAGTATTTCGATTTTTGCGCTTTAGTTTTTTGGTGTTTTAATACATTACAAATAATATCATCGATTTAGTGATAATGCACTTGAAAGAGCTTAAAATTATCTATCTTTTCTGACCCGAAATTTTTTATAAGCTATTTCCCTTAATCTGGTATACACGGAAACGTCATGTATTAAACGGTTATATCTCAGAAATATATCATGCAAATATATTGAAAAAAATTGAGATGATCAGTAAATAGAGTACAATATATAGTAAAAATTTTGAGCCATTTTATTTCTCTCTTGTCTAGAATAAAAACATTTTGTAAAGAAAATCGGTTTTCTACGTGGTAGGATAACTTTAGTGAAACGGCATTGTTTTTGAAAATTTCTAGAAAGGAAGTTTTTAACTATCTCTTGGCTGAGTCCTTTGCCCAGATCATGAAGACTTTTATTTTTAAAGATATTTGAGGTTATGTTTTTTTTTTTTTCAAACTTTTTCTTGATCGCTTATATCTCGAGAAAGACGAGGTCAGTTTTTTCCAACTGGGGCTCATTTCTTTCATTTCATAATGAAGATCCGGAATTAAAAAGAAATTTTAAGATTCATCGACTCGTTTTTTATTTATAATGATTTTTCTATTTGACATTATTATGAAATAAATAAAGTAATTTATATTGCGATCTTTTTTGAAAGGAAGGGGCTATAAAGAAATATTTGTTTTTTTCGATATTCTTTTGTTTTTTAGCGGTTTTTCGATTTTTGAGTTTTAGTTTTTCGTTTTTTTCTTGGTATATGTGAAATAATATTATCGCTTCAGTGTAAATGCATTTGAAAGAGCATACAATTATCTATCTTCCCCGATATGCAATTTTTTATAAGCTATTTCCTTCTTTTGTTTTACATGAAATCATCATTTTATTTAAACGACGATATTGTGGGAATATATGATGGAAAATCTTTATAAATAAATTAACATGGAGAAAGTAGCTTTCCTCTATCTCTTGGCAGTCTTGGCTGAGCTCTTTGACCAGAATATGAGATCTTTTATTTTTCAACACATTTGAGGTTATATTTTTTTAATTAATTTTTTTGTTTTTGGATGAAATTAAATCATTTCTTTTTAAGATTCATCGACTCGATTTTGTTTTATAATGATATTTCATTTTTATGATTTATTTTTATTTTGGTCGCTTATTTAATGGGTATTAAGCGGCAATTTTTGTGTATTCAAAGATCATATTTTTGTTTCTTTTTTAAAGATTCAAAATTAAAAAGACTTTATAATCCATACTTTTTCTTGTGGTGATATAATAAATTAACTCTCCATAAACTTAAATGTCTTACTAATTATAATAATTTGATGGTATCAATTTATTATTTAGCACGTAAAATAGTATTAGTGTAGTGGTTGTGGTTGTTGGTAAAAAAATAAATAATATGATTGCTTTAGTATAAATGTATTTGAAAGAGCATAAAATTAGCTATTTCCTCCGTTGCGAATTTTTCTGTAAGCTATCTTTCTTCTTTTGTTATACACGAAAATATCATTTTCTGTTTAAATGGCGATATCTCGGAAACATATGAGGGAAAATGTTTAAAATAAATTGAGCTGAAAAAAGTAGTTTTCCACTATCTCTTGGCTCATCTCTTTACCCAGACTGTAAAGTCTTTTATCTATCAAGATATTTGAGGTTATATTTCTTTTAATTATATTGCTTATATCTCGAAAATGACGTGGTCACTTTCTATTAAACAAATGAATTTTTAATTTTTTATGTAAATATAAATTAAAAAAAAATTAAAGATTCCTCGATTTGCTTATGTTTTATAACGATTTTTCTATTTTAATATTTTGAAATCGATAATGCAAATTATGATCACAAGCATATAATTTTTTGTAAGTTATCTTTTGACAACAATCGATGATAAAAAACCGACCCTTTTTGAGCTATTAATAAGAAAGAAACATAGTAATTTAAAATAATGTATTAGAATAAAGAAATTCGTATTGGAACAATTTATGTAGTTCGAGGAAGCTAAGTGCGAATGAATTAGCAGCGGTTTTTCTCGTTCAAAAGCAATCATTCTGAATTCTTTTCACCATAAATACTTAATAATATCTTCATTTTTACTGATGTAAAACCTCAAAATATTGATCTTATGCGTCACAATAAATTACCCTTGTCCACACCAAATTTATGAAAGGAAGTTTGCGGCGTACACAGTTATAGGTGGCATGATGAATGCAATTTTATTTTCTGCGGTTATTCGACTCTTTTTGATGTACTATAACTTAGGTTAAAAACTTTTTCGTTAAAAATTTTATTAATAATTTTTCAGGGTGAACCCCAATTTAAAATGAATTCTTATTAATAATTTTTAACAAATTTATTTGTTTACTGAAAAAAGAAATGATAAATAAATCGTCAACGAAAAAGTGCTTATTTAAGTTTAAATACATTTCATAAGGGAGTTGAATATACAAGTATTGTTCAACGTATACTTCTTTAGTATAATATGAAGAATATTTCTTGTAAAATTTTAGTACAGAATAAAACATTACTTACTTAAAAATTAATTTGTTTAATGCATGAAGTTAATTATATTTACAACAATGTAAAAAGCAATAATTACTCTTTCGCGAACACTTAGTTTTTTTAACAAAGAAATCTATAATTACACTCTTTTTAGTTATTTTTCAACGTCCATATACTTCCTCGCCAATTCTCTTCCTTTTATTCTCTTAGCTTGAGTTATCTTTTTTTCTCCTGTCCCATATGTATCCAATATCATTCAGGGTCTTATCAAAACGAAACCTTCTTAGAAAAATTGTTTAATTTATGAAGAATAGTTTTTTTAAATTGGATAATTGATATTCGCCAATGAAAATCCTAAATATATTGTTCCCAGCAGAAAAGCGAGCTCTGCTTGGATTCTCTAGGAGAACTTATAGAATCTACTCGATGAATCAAAGCAGTGCATATGATGAAGAATCAAAGCTATCTATGTATGATGAAGCAGATATTTGTAGAAATGTAAAACGAACAAGAATGAATATCTTTCTCAATAATAAAAATATGATGAAAACTTCCCAATGTAAATAAATTCGTAATCAGCAAAAGTCTAGAGGTACAAATACTATCAAAAGTCAAAGCCAAGAATGCCAGATCATGGACAGCTTAAGACAATATTACATGATTACTTCAGTTTCAAATTAAGAACAAATAGAAATATTTAAATGGCTAATTAATTTAATAGGATGACAGGTGTAAAAATCGAAATAAACAATGGCATAAAATACTGCTTGAAAATTAGAGCCAAGTATGCCAGAAATTGGATAATATTCATCAATATTATGCGGTTCGAATCTCGATTTCAAGTAATGACAAACAATAATATAACTATTGTAATGGGTAGGTTGACGTAAACTTAAATTCGTTACGTGTAATTTGAGAAAGGTTAAAAGTGATTTGTAAATGTCAACAATGTAGACACAAAAGAGACTATCGGAAAAATAAATATAACGGTACTATAATAAATCGAAAAACAATTCGAACAAAGCTATAGGGAAATTATGAAAAGCCGGGTTTACTATAGACCTCTGATAATGGTAATGTAGAGAAGTTACTAAGAATTCCTGACTATGGAATGTCAAGGTCACAAAGTCTAAACAAACGTATGTTTGGCGTCTAAGTAAATTGAAAATTATCAAACTTTTAGTAAAGCTAACGATAAATACCTCAATTAAGATGAAATATAAGATAAATTTGGACAGAAAAAATATTGTACAATTGGTGAATAATTCAGATAATTTCATTTGAAAAAAACTTTAAAATAATTTTAAAATTTAACAAAATTGCGAGTTTGAAATGCGCATATAAGAGGTTGTCCTTCAGATTAAAGAGATTAAAAAACAGAGTGCAGTATGGGATATTAAAAGAAAAGAAATCTTATACTGGATGAATGATTTGCAGGAAGATGAAAATGACAATTTTCCCTCGCAAGGATCAAAACGTCGGTAGTACAGTTGAGACTAAGTCTCAACCCAAAAGAATTATTGCACTTCATTTATTCACTGCAATTTTGGCTGAAAATCACTCACTAATATCTGTTATTAAAGAGCACTCCGAGAAAGAAAAATACTTTCTGCCTGATAATTAGCTTGAGTTATCCTCGGAGCATCTTTTACACCAAGCGCCCCGTGAGAACAAAAGCGCAGCGCGGCTGCGTCTGAAGAGGAACATCGTGAAAAGCGGAAAGCAGCTGCAATTAAGATTTAATGGAAGGGCTGCTCCTGCATTTTACAAGTCGATTCACATTGTTTGTCGGACACCATTGCCAAGTAAACGCCGGAGGTACAATCTCCCGAGCTCAAATTTATATATCCCGAGGTTTAATGATAAGCTCTCTTCTGCTTTCTGTGCAGCTTTCATAAGCTAAAACAATTTCACCATGAATTACTGCGTTTTAATTAGTTTTCGGATGCAATTACCGGGGTTATACGCTGTAATCATAAAATAGCTGATTGAAAATGAAGGTGAATAATTTAAATTGTTTGGTAATTGTTATTTAAATTGTAGATTAATGAAGATTTATAATACACGAAACCGTGATGAACTCTCAACATAGTTCATAAGTAATTTTGTTCCTACTAAATAACTAGACATAGCAATGCTTCAATTTCATTCGTGCATTCTCTTCTTATGTATTCGCACATAATCCTTTTGATATCTGATGGACCACGAACTTTAAAATTTGCACCGACCGAGATTCCCTGTACCTCGTCTCATCTTATCAAAACTTTGCCTCTCTTCTTGTCTTTCAGGCCAATACGAACGTTCGGCTGGCTCGTGGGACCGTCGATACACAGGCGACACCTAGCGCGAAAAATCCTTTGTTCTCCGGCTGCCTCGCAACGCCCAACTTTTTCTTCCCCGCCGCGGCTGAAAGTTCCGGGGACCTGGCTCTTGCAAATTTACTCTCAGCAAACAGTCGGGGGGGAGTGCGAATTTTTCGCTGCCGCTATGCGGGTGAAACTTTCGGACTGCGATGCTCCCTCGAGTAGCCAAAAGCTGCCGAGACAAGGGGGCGCGCAAAGACGGTTGCTCGAGGACTTCACGGATGGAGTGAGCGAATAAGAAAAGGTGAGTAAGTGTGCTTTGTCAGCGGGTAAAGGAACCTTAGCGTTGGGATCAGAGATTAAAGTAATGTGGGTGTGCGTTAGATTTGAATGTAAATAGTGTTTGAATGGCGAATATAATGTGAATGCATGGGTTTCTGTAGAATATAGTTTTACTTCCTGCATAAAGTCGTATGGCACACTAATCCATTCTGTGACAAGAGTTCTTCTTTAAAAATATTGATTTAGAAGGATGAATTCCTTCATTGTTGTGTAGCTCGTTGTGTTAGCTTTTTAAGACATCTAGATTTATGCTATAACCTAATTACTTGGGGAAAAAATGAATTATATATAGTTATATATTAATTTCATATACAATTTTATATAGAATATACATCCTTTGAAAGATAGGTACTTTTTCATAAATTATTAAGTTAGTCACCTTGAAACTTTTTTCTATGTTCTCCTTTTAAGTTATAACTTTTTGGAAACATAGTTCAAACACCCCAGGAAACAATGCACTTGGTATAGCATGACTGTGTATTTTTTTCGAGTTTGCTTTTTCCACCTAAAGTAAAGGTCATACTATTAATGTCTGACATAATTTACGTGACGTATTCTACATTACGGACCAGTCCATGTATGTTCAAAAGAAACCTGATGTTAAGACCTTTAATTTTAGTGGTTGCAGCATTTTTGAGAGTATTCCGATGAAAAGTTACCCTTGATTCAAAATTACGAAAAATTTAGTTAACGAAAAAATTTGAGAGACCAAAGTTACCAACGGCTTGATGTAGGTGAAGTTTGGAACGTTCGTGGAACTATTTTCAATTTTTTGCGTGAATCGTTTTGTTAAGGTCTAAAACAAAGTATCCGACACGCCTAGAATAGGGCTGATCCTTAATAAGGTTAAAAACAGCCTAAAAGTAAGGAATGATTTTTCTAGCCCTATCTATACGTATTATCTCGCTAATTTTAGTGCGGCCTACATACGGCTTGCACTCCTAAATTGCTGGCAACTTACAGTCTCCCATTTTTAATCAACTTTTCATCGGAATATCCTCAAAAATGCTGTGACCACTCAAATTAATGGTCTTAATGTCAGCTCCCTTTTGAACATATATAGAATTGTCCATAATGTATAATATATCACGTAAATTATTTCAGATATTAATAGTTTGTCCCGTTTTTCGAAAAAGTACCTAACTTCCAGAGGCTATATCTTTGGTTATATGTAACACATTTGAACGTACCAAAAAAATAATTGAAGGTTTTTTCAAAACGAAAATTGAGTTTTGTTTTGATCACAATGGTTATATATATATAGTTGAATATAAGTAATTTTTTCCGGACACTCTTACTTGTCTCATGATATGAATAGCCGAAAGCCTCGTATCAAAGGCCAAAACAATTCACTACAACATCAAATTAGACACACATTCATCGAGTTTACTATTCTTCGCGCGACTTATTGGAAAGTATACGCACAATAATGCACATGCGTTTCACAATGCCAAATCGCTCGCAAATTGAAAGGGCGAAAGTCAGTCTCGAATTCTGGGCAACTCTCAGCAAGAGTAGCAGCAGCAGCAGCAACAGTAGTCCTTTGTGCTGCAGCAAGGGATAGGAAATACACGCAGTGGAAGCGATGGCGATCGGTATCTTGGTAACCATCCCCTCGTTCTTTGTCACGGGGCTAACAAGGCAGCGCTAGAGGCATGAAAGGGATTTCCCATTTCAGTAAGTTGAATTCGCGACGGTAACGGTGATCGCACTGCTGTTGTTTGATCACACGAGATGCGATGGGCGTCCGTGTGAGAATGAAACTCTACTGGATATTCGACGCGGCGCATCGATCGGGAATGACGCACTGTTGAATCTCGGAGGGTTTATATTATGCTGCTAATCTTTCCATTGTCTTTGTATTTTGATTGAAAATAGGGTTAATTAGAATTGTTGTTTTTTATTATCTTAACATGTCTTTTAAATACTTTGTAGAAATATAAATGTAGTTCTTTTTCTTCTAGAAAACGTGTTCTCTAGTTGTTTATGAAAGTTGCCTCTACTGGCTATTTTCTTCTAAGAATTATTTTACTACATGAAGTTTATTGAATTTTTGAGGAAATAACAGACAAAAAACGTTTCTATTGTCGATACCACGTGGATGACTCCAAGATAATTAATATAAATAATAGACAAAAATTATATAATAATAATATAATTATACTAGTAATATAATAGTAATATAATAATATATGTAGTTTAATGATCCTACCTTATTATATTTTTGAAGAATTGTAGTAATTTTCATCAATTGAATTTTATTAACTCTGTAGTTTAATTCTCAAAATAATTTTCCTATGGTTTTCAATAATAATTTAAGTTTCGATACGGATTTTTCGTGAATCTGAAACATATGAAATTTTAGTTATTTAAACTTCAAAAACTAAAATACAAAGCGTTTGATTTATTTGAACAAAAAATAGAATTTATTTAGATTTCATAATGTTAAATCATAAAGAAAATGGAAATAATAAAATTAGCGTCATATCGTAAAACATAGAATAACTATAAAACATTGAATGTTGTTTCCTCAATAGTAAAAATAACGGAAATATATTGCTTATTATATAGAAGTATACACGATTTCTTATCTTTGTTGATTACTGTAGAATTTTTTAATCATTTTAAGCCACATACACAAGAATTTCCTATTCTACAAACGTAAACCTTGATTTATCTGATACATTCAATAGCATTACTATCAGGTTTAATTCTCAAAATATAGTTCCCCATTATTCACAATCTTATAGAAAGATTATCACTCGGTAATCTCCGTAAGATTTATTCGAGCGTTTGCGGCAAAATTATCATTGTTATCGTCGATATCAATATGCTCTCGGTCAGCTCGATCGATCATCACCAAGCAGCAAACACTTAATCGAATAAGATGACCATCGCGATCGCAGCGGAGATAACGAGCGTACATGTGACTCATGCACATCCCCACCCCCCCCCCCCCCCCCAGTCCACCCGAGTGCAGTTTTCTCGTCGAACTGAATTAGATTTTGTGCGGGCGTCAGCGCAATTCAGTGCGCTTGTCTATCTATCTATCTAGTTTGAAACAGTAATGAATTTTAGTAATTTTTGTAATTTATGTATGTTATGTCTGTTTAAGATAGAAGAATTTAGATTTTAGTACAATTTCATTAAAATAGTTATGAAGAATATTACTGAATATATGCTTTCTTTAAGCATCTATTGAAATTATAAAATACATTTTTAATACAAAAGGATTATTCCGTCTAATAAAAGTTAACTTTATTTCCCTATTTATTCTTTGAATGTGTATTTATATCCATGCATATCTAAATTGGTGCTTAGGTTGTTTTGTGTATTTTTGTATGTCTGTATACAAATTAAACATGATCTTTTTCTATTACGAGGTTAGATTTTACGCAATAAGTGCGTCTTTTATTCTATTACTTCCTTGTTAATTTTACATTAGAAAAATAGAGAATTATGGCTCTAGACAGTACAGGATTCCCAAAACAGTAATTGTCCGAGCTACCCGCTGGCCCTGGCTACACGACTCGCCCCTATAATTAATAAATAATTAAAAAGCTAATTTATTAAAGTTTTGTTTAATAGTACATTTCGACACGGGTGCAGAAGTAGATTATTTGCCTCATGTGTCGTTTTCGCTCGAGCGAAACGAGAGTGAAAAGTCACATGAGGTAAAAACTCTACTTACACTTTAGTTTTGAACCGTATTTTATACCACGAGCGCCGAAAAATCTTATTATAGCTGTGATTTTGAGGTTAGAGTGGTATAAATATAAATAAATGTAAAGATTTTCGAAATTCAAAGAGCTGTCATTCACTACGTTTGTCGAACAACCAATCTTTTTCTGTTATCTGCATTTTGAAGTTATGTAAGCGATTCTTCAATTTTGGATATTATAAATACCTTATAATAACAGAAACTCGTCATCAGCAGTCATTTGGTGAATTCCTCTTGTATAATGATACATTTTTTTAAAAAGTTATTTTAAAATTTGTTTTTAAGATTAAATACTCTTTGATAACACATGCATTTATTTATTGTTATTTATTCATGGCTTTATATTTTATAAAAATCTATCATTATTAGAACTATTACAATACAAAACGCGTGAATACAAATCGTATTGTAAACATACACAGCAGCTCGCATCAGCTATCATCAGTGGACTACTGTTCGAATCAAGCGATCTTTCATTTAGGCTTGGTCATAACACTACTCTCCCTTCTTTAGATTGTCATCCAGACTATCTTGTACTTTTTCTTGAAGCTTCTTTCTTAAGCGGGTTGATCTTATCTCTTCCATGATTACTTGTAGGATGCAAACAAAACATCCTCTACTTTGACCCACCTGGCATCAAGTTACCGAGCAATGTTTCCAGGTATGGATTCCAATAATTATTCCAGAAAGTTGAATAAATACCCGTCTCTTGAAAAATCACTCTTCTTTTCATTTAAGAACAATTTCAGCAATTCTTTGGATTAGAGAGGGAGATGTAATATGCCGTAGACCTTTTCTCTAACCCCGGAACAGAAAAGTCTTCATAGCGTGTGGTACATATATTGCATCTCGAATCAGGTAGTTTTGTCTCAATTTGGTGTGAGTCATGTCGCTTTTAGGTTAGATATCGTCTACTTCGGTCAATGTGTTTAGATTCCGCATTTGGCTATTAATGGTGAAATGGTGTCCTCCACCATCCGGAGGAAAATCACATCTCTCGAACTGTACTGAACCTCGCCAGTCACAGCTCTCCTCAGAAACCAATGGGATTTGTCCGGATCTTGCGGATCTGTAACTGATTAACCCCATCAACGGCAGCTTTTCTGATTGTAATTCAAAGACTGTCCGTGTAGTTAAATTTTGAGTATAATCTATAAGTATATGAGTGCCGTGTGTACATGAAAAAGTAAGACTATTTTGAATCGTGTGACTAGAATTGGTATTTGTCAGCAGTACAGTCATCTATAAAATACTTAAATTCTTAATAGTGTCGCGATCAATACCAGTAACCGAAGCATTCATTGATGATGCTATTTTGTTCAAATTTCTTAATCTGGTTATAACCTAATGAGATTGAAGGATATGTTTCTGTGTGGCAATATGCTGTAACATTTTGAATCGCGACATCACCAATAGCATTTGTCGATGGGACACTCGTCTTACTTCTAATTATGTTCGAATCTCTAGCAATATCACAAATGTTTATACCGACTACGGCATTTGTCAGAGAAACATTACTTGTAGACCCTGTGACTATTTGAGTTGTAAATGGTTTCTGAGTGACATCCCCAAAACGATGTTCCAATCTAAATTTGAATTCCTCAAAGCCAAAGATTTCACCTTCGAAAAGTCATTAAATACTGTTTTTGCTTTTCCACGCAAGCAAGATGCTAATTTGATCAACTTTTTGGAATCATTCCAGTCATTTGACTTTGAAATCAAATAAAATTTAATAAAGAACTAACCCCAAATCAACACTCCGTGGATTCATCTTAACTTCGATCAATTCTAATCTTTCTCTACCTGCGTCTATTTGTCCATCTAACGCATCGTGAGAAATATTAGAAGCTGTGGCATTCACCGCTAATATGTTCGTATGTAAAGGTGTCACGCTTTGTGTTTTAATGTTTCAAGTGTATTAATGTTTGTTTCTGTGTGTGTATAGGTATTTGTATCGTTGTCTCTACAATATTTCCCATAAGCTAGATAGTAAATGTATTTGTCTTTGTCTTTGTAAAAATCCCATATGTCTTTCTGTGAAACCTTATTTTTAATGAAGCTTATCTGTTTTTTTAATTGTGACTGCTCTCGAGCCAATCTTTCTTCAAAGCAATGGAGAGTCAATTCTTCTCGGCACTACGTCAACTTTGCATCAGGAGTCTGCGGAATCATCGTCAGCTCTTGAATTGGGTCATCATCTTCATCTTGATCCAGCGGAAATCTTTAGGGTTTTCTGCAACATATATCCCGGATTATTTATGAAAATAAACATAAACTCAAACTTTATTACAACGATTACAATAGAAAGCGGGTGAATACAAATCGTATTATAAATAAACACAGCTGCTCGCATCAGTTATCATCAGCAAACTATGGTTTTCGGAGTTACGGGTCGGCGTCAAGCGCGGCAATTCACGTTGATCAAATCGCGCGTTCTTTTATTCAAGCTCAGTCATAGCAATATTCTGAACTGAAGGATTTTCATTATAAATATAGTAATTTAATGATAATTTTGTATAAATTAACTTTCTAACCTTACTGTCAGCCGGTGAACGCCCTTAAACACATGTTATATGTTTCATAAAAATTAAAGTACTGTACTTTTATTAAATTAACGTATTATACCACTGTTACAGGCATTGCACGTTGGAATTTGGATGGATTTCATGAAGATAGAAATAAGAAGGTATACTGCCACGTACCTGCAAGTCATCAGAGACGACGGTCGATAATACGGTATCACCGGGAATAAAACACTTGCTCGCTCAGCACATGAGAATCATCAATTTCGTTCGAGAAATCGACGAGCGCTACAGTCTAGCCTTTTGGTCATATGTGCAATGGGTTACGTTGCTATAACTATTATATAGTTATAAATTTTCAACACTCAAGATTTAAATAATAAAGTTTCTGACGCTGTATCATGAGTTATATTAATACATTTATTGAACAGTCTCTAAAATCTGAGGTGCTACTCGCACTATTACACTGGTGAAATTTTCGGTATTCAATTTTCTAAAATTCATCGAGGTATTTTGCTTCTGATTTGTCGGAGAATATTTTGCAAAGGTAACTTTTGTAGATTGATAAACACGCGACTCTTTTTATAGTACTAGTTAGTAACAACAGATTAACAGTTTAAGACGAACATGAAAACGTCATTAATATGCAAATATTTTGTGTAGACGTCTTAGATTAGTAATGCAATTTATGAATGTGCATGGTACGAATTGCAACTATCAGATAGTAAAATATTATTATTCTTAATAACAAGAATTCAAATACCATTGTCTATAACTGTGCATGTATATGTATGTGTGTGTGTGAATGTGTGTGTGCGTACGTGCGTGCGTGCGTACATGCGTACGTGTATGTATGTGTGTGTGTGTGAGAGTGTGTGAGTGTGTGTGTGTGAGCGTGTGTGAGTGTGTGTGTGTGTGTGTGTGTATGTGTACGTATGTGTATGTATATGGATGAGTAATTACTTTGAATATTGACAGTCAAAATTAATGTTTAAGGGCTAATTTCTTTTGTTTTCTTTTAAAGGAAGGAGACTTAAAAATAATTTTTTTTTGTCTTTCGGTGTGTTTTTGTTTTTTAGCGGTAATTCGATTTTTGAGCTTTAGTTTTTCGATTCGGTTTAAATGAAT
This sequence comes from Gastracanthus pulcherrimus, assembly GCA_949152435.1. Classification (NCBI taxonomy): domain Eukaryota; kingdom Metazoa; phylum Arthropoda; class Insecta; order Hymenoptera; family Pteromalidae; genus Gastracanthus; species Gastracanthus pulcherrimus. The sequence goes on along the minus strand of OX424573.1, from coordinate 176,612,933 downwards.
TTGAAAGAGCATAATATTAAATAAGCTATTTTCCTTTTTCTGTTATACACGGAAACGTCGTTTTTGGTTAAACGGTGGTATCGGGGAAATATAAGATGACTCTTTAGTAAAAAATTAGCAAACTACAATTTTATTTAGGAGGAAAAAATTTGTTTGGCTTTCCTAATGCGGTGTAGTTGTTAATAAACTTATAATAAACGTAAAATTAAATTGGTAGTTTGGGAAATTAACATACAATTATTATTAGGTCATCTAATGTAATAATAGTGCTTAAAATTAAATGTTAAAACCTGTTTGCCGTGGTAGAGACCACTTAATGTTAACTTCAGGCAACCTGCGGATAAAATATCTCATTTTTAAGCCAATTACAATATTTTGAAGCGGTTACAAGAAGAAAATTTAAGATGTGGGAAATTTTGGACCATCCTAACGCACACACACAGCATTTTCTGAAAATAGTATATTTTGATTATAATTGGCCCAAAACATGTTTCTAACATGTTTTTAAGAAAAGTTTTTATTTTACTATTACAAAGCTTCCTCTAGTAGGAAGCAAAATTTCAAAAAGACACAACATTTTTCTAGCTAAATTTCTTTTGAAGTTTGCTGACATCAAGACCTTTCTTTTTATATATGAATGATTTGCTGTTTTTTTTCGTTCGATAAGAGATACCAATTAAATAAAAAATCGATCTAATACTTCTTTAACAGAATAGTGAAATATGCTTTAAACTATAACACAACCCTACATAGTCGTGTGGCTTAAACAAAAATCGTATCCTATGTAATTTTTGTATGTTGAATCCAAAGCTGACCTCATAATGTATCCATTCACGATAAATTTTTTAGATAAATGTGGTTAAAAGTGTAAAAAATGGCGTTTTTGGCTCGTGCATTTTTGTAAAGAATCCCTATTGAAAACATAATGATTAATCGACTGACAATTTATCTGTCGAATATTATGATGAGTCATATAACGAGTCTAAACTAAATTATACGTTAAAAAGCATAAAAAATCATATGACGGATCATACTATTATACATAAAACGATCAAAAAATCGTAATATGATTCCGTACAATATTTAGCAAAAGTCAGCATATGATATGGCATATGACTTATTATATAATGTGTCATATGATTAATTCTATTATTTTTCTAGTAGGCATACCAACATTTCTAGAAAGAATCATACGTTCATATAGTACTACTCTTAAACTTCAAAACTAACTTTAATCGTCCTTATGAGATTTTTTGCGTAATATACTGCTTTTAAGAAATTAACTCTTTCATACATATATTTGTATAATATAACGTAAAAATAAGCTAATCAAACTTTGGTTTTGTTAAAAATAATGTAGTATAAAAAGTTATAGCGTAAAAAGTTATATAAAATGAAAGAAATATATAGAATTTGCTGAGTCTATGATTAAAAAAAAATAAGTTATAAATTTATAAATTTTTTTTTTATTGACTTAATTTTCTTATATCTTCATAAAAATATATAATCAGGTTCAATATGTTGTGGTATCTAAATTCATGAGTTACAAGTTTAAAAAATTTAATACTGTCCGAAAATAGTAAAATTATTCTTTTTCTTCAAGTCCAGAAAACTCGCGTCCATTTAGGGCTATCAGTTCAAACCTTGCAAGAAAATTCTATTGTAAACATGTACTTTAAACTTATGGATAAACTTACATTTAATTCCGCGTATAAAAAAGTCGTGACTGAAAGGGTTAAGGTATTTATTTTAATGAGGCTTATTCGTGTAGTATACGCATCTTTATCTTACAAACGGTATATCACGGGAAAATATCTTACGAAGACGATTAAAGTTCATTTTTAAGTTCAAGAGTAGCCCAAGTTGCAAATAGAATTTTATTCCCGACTTAACTGTGGCTACTTTATTTACTTGCAAAGTGGGACTCATGGTGAAATCTAGAATTTATTAAAAATTTAAATTAATATAGAAAAAGAAAATAAAATTTTTTTTTACTTCAGTAGATCAGAGGAAAAAAAGATCAGAAAAAAGTATATCAGAGGAAATCATATGCTACATTTGTCCCGCTTTTCAGGTCAATAAAGTGGACATTATGGTTGAGTCGGGAATAATAGTACATTATATAACAAGGGAATAAAGTCGAAGATTATTCGTGAAGAATAAAGTCAGAAATAGTGGACTTTATTTCCGTGTTGCATATAGAACTTTATTCTTGACTTAACTGTGGCAACTGTATGAATTTGAAAAGTTGGATTCATCTACAGAATCGAGAGAAAATCAGAAAACCGGAAAACCGCATTTGTGGGAAAAAGGTAAAATTTTATTTTATTTCCCCCGGGGAATAAAGTAGATAAGAGGGAATTATATGCCACTTTTTCCGCTTTTCAGGTCAAAAAAGTAGCCAGTATGGTTTAGTCGGGAATAAAATAATAGTACATTATGCAACTAGGGGGGGAAATTGGCTTTTTCTAAGCGAGGATGATGATTCAGCAGAAGTCGAAATCGAGGGTGTCGAAAAATTTGTTGCTGGAGTTGAGGAACTCTTTTCTGATAATTAGTATATTACTTGTAGATAAGCTGCGAATGAAAAAACATGAGAGACCTCACCGTGTTGCATCTTTACCATGAAACGAATGCCGCCCCTCCATGTCCAACGTATTTAAAACCTAGTGTTTTTGCCAGGGTTCTTAAGCTTAGGTATTTTGATAAATGTGGACTATCTAACATTACATTAATAAAAATTCTCCTATGTAATAATGATTCTTTAGTTTCCTGGTCATGATACGAGTTGTCGAAGTTCCTCCTGTGGTAGCTGGTAATATTTCGTTTGGCATGCCTGACTTTATCTATTAAATCGACACGAGAGAGAGAGTAACAACCCACGGACCGTCTGCGCTCATGCTTATCTGTCGTTGGTACTGTAGTATCCGGACTATCCGACCGGAGTAAGTGAGTGCCAATATCTTCTTTGTTAATGGTGGTGCGACTCTTGATGAGTATAGCGTGTACACTGACCACGCGCTTATTCTCATCACCCCAAAAAATGCTGGATACTATGCTATGTATACTATACTATATACCATTGCTGTTATTCCGTGTATTTACTACACCTCCCCTAATTGGAGGGACCCGATTGCTTTATGCAAGTCATTTCGCATATTTTTGTGCAGTATTGTGTAAGTTGACAGCATTCCCTTCACTTAAGGTAACCGCTTTGTTATAAGTGTCATTATTGTTATAGTACTCATTGCTATTATTCGTTGTACCGACATTGCTAGAATTATTTATGTTGCCTAATAAGTATGCATCATCCAAATGATGATCAATATTTTTAGTAGAACAGGTACAAAGTTTAATATTTCCTTCATTCTGGAAGCATGCCAATATCTACTTTATTTATTGCTTCTATTATTAATTCAATACTATTCTTCATTTTATTTTCTAATGTATTTTCTAAGACACTGAACCTTTTTCCTTTATTTACCGTTTTTGTTATTAACCTTCACAACTTGTTTACAATACTCTAGATATTTTTGTATCAACTCCTCCAGCTTGAAGTTCTGTTCAGACAGAACGCGCTCTTCGATTTATTCCATTTTGGACTGAATTGCCTCTACCAATGCATGTACTGCTGGTAAGGAGTTTAGTCTGTTTACAATAGCATCTAATTTGGATTCAAGTGAAGCGATATGTCTATCTAGAGCATTGCTACCGTTTTTCGATGTGGCATTCTCAACCATGAGGGAATCCGTTGTGCTTTTCTGCAGAGCAATAACGTTAAGTTGTTTTAACATAGAAATATTTGTTGCGCTTATACTATTATTATGGGTACTGGATATCTGCGATACGCCTTGCACATGCATTGAAGTCTCGGTACTGGGATTCATTACGCCGCTCTTAGTCGGCTGCGATACATTGTGTGCGAACATAGAAGTCTCTACCCCACTTGCTAAGACATATTTCTTAATACCAGCGTTGGCACGCGTGCGCACGTGTGTGTGTCTGTGTGTAAAAATGTGGATGAAGCTAATTCTAAACATTCATGATCAAAATTAATGTTTCAGGGCTCAATGAATTTGTTAGTTAGTAGAAGAAATACGATTTTGAATTTTGAATTGTGATTATTTTAGCAAATTACAAACAGTTTTTGAAATTTTGTATAGTAGATATACAAAAAAATATGTACAAATTTTTGCTAAAAATATGCTTTTGAATCTTGTATTCGCGCTCTCCGATAATTGGCTCATTTAACAAATCGAAAAATGATTTTTTGTTCTTTGTACTGTAAATATTCCATTATTTACTTTAAATGTAAAATCAGACACATCTCATATTTATACACAGAAGATGTCTGCTATTACCCATCTATTGCATTACCTTATGCATAGGAAATATCTAGTTTTATCTTCAACGAAGCGATATATTCTTTCTATATCATTAAGAGAAGGGTTGCTTTATTACGGGAAATACTTACCTTATTGCAAATTAACAATTCTGATAATAATTTAAGTGTTCCCATATGTATGTTTCTATGTATTTTTCGCAAATAAAGCAATCCTGAAAAGAATATTTTATTCCGATATGTACTTTTAGATTACATAAAAATTATCCAATATATATGCCGCAAGGTAAAGTAGGTCTGACGTATCGCCTTAAAATATAATATATCGTCACTGTCATTGCTGCTGCCATGTATGCATTCGGAGAACGTAATCCCCTACTTATGAGAATGGGAGTGGCCACGCCTTTGTGCCAATCACGCATGACCACCAGCGCTACTGGCCGAGACTCACGTAAAGGCGGTTCTCAAGAGAAGAGTGATCACAAGGAGGGGCCGGCATGGCGCATATCATCAAATAACTTAGTATTGGATGGCATCAACAATACTGTATTCAATGAACTCTTCGTATGTCAACAATTCTACGGTATCATACAATTTTTTGAATGTGATGACAATATAAAATAAAACTTGCTTTGCTTCTGCATAGATTTTGAGAATATAATAATGTGTAACGCTGACAAAGTGATTACCTAGATGTCTATCTATCTATCTATCTATCTGTTATCTGAAATAAACGGATAGACTTTTTAGATTCTAATCACATATTTTTATTTAAGACAAAATGTTAAATGTACGATTCGAAGTTTTATTCGGTCATAACGTGACGACGTCGGAAGGAAGAAGGAACAAAAAAAGACAGGAAGCTATCGTTACAATTATTTTTTTCTCGGCTAGACAGTCAAATATTTTTATTTATTTATCCTTTTCTATAGCTACCGATTTTCACTTCTTTATTCTTCCAAAATCAACGAGCCAGCGCCATTATGGCTACCGGTCCGCGAGAGGACGATCAACTCCCTCTCGATCCGTAGCTTCCACCTTTTATCAATCACTCCCGTGATTGGTGGTGGAAGGAAACGCGGCCTCGACAATCCTGCTTGATCGCCTTGCATGCAAGCCTACACAACGACCATATCTTACTCGTTGTGGCGAGACGCTTACGCTCCTGCTTCGTTCCTATTCCACTTTCTCTCTCTTTCTATCTCTTTCTACTACATTTTGCAACCGAGCAATAAAATAAATAAATAAATTAATACAATGTAGGTTAATCGGGAACACTATCTATCTATCTATCTATCTATATATATATATATATATATATATATATATATATATATATATATATATATATATATATATATATATATATATATATATATATATATATATATATATATATATATATAGAATAATGTTAGAAGATAAGATCTATCTGTCTTTTTATATGTCAAGCAGCTAAATACGATGGTGCTATGAAAATTGTCCTAAAATGATCGGAAAGTCCTCATAGAGGAAGTTTTGTAATAGTAAAAAAAAGTTTTCTAAGAAAAAATGTTAGAAACATGTTTTGGGCAATTTAGAATCAAAATACACTATTTTTAGAAAATGTTTCTATGTACGTATGTGTTTGTGTGTGTGTTTGTGCGTGCGTCTGTGTGTGTGTGGCTGGATATGGATGCGTATTGTTTCAGGGCTCATTTTTTTTTTCGATGTGTATTTGTTTCTTAACAGTTTATCGATTTTTTGAGTCTTAGTTTTTTGAGTTTTTTGGTATATTTGAAATAATATTATCAATTCAGTTGAAATGCATTTGAAAGAGCCTAAATTTACTTATGTTTTCCGACCTGAAAATTTAAATAAGGTATTTTGTTTTTTCTGTTATACACGAAAACGTCGTTTTTTGTTTCAATATTTCTGGGAAATATAAGATGATAAATTTTTTTAAAAATTTGAGGAAATTAGAATGTGGGAAAGAATATTCTGCAAAATTTTCAAGTCTTCGTCCTTTCCTTACTTCTTTAGCTATTTTCATTAGATCTCCACGTCTTTTATTATAGTTTCTCTATTCTTTTCTCTAATGTCTATATCATCTGTATATCGACGCCTGAGCGGAAGAACTTCCTATCTCGGTCAACTCATGACGATCATCCTATCTCGGTCGGCGCATGAATAATCTCCTATCTCGGCTCGCGCGAAATACCTCTTAACTCGCCGCGGTGAAGAACATCCTATCACGGCTCACGCGAAGAACCTCTTAACTCGCCGAAGCGAAGAAGATCCTATCCACGTACTCTAAAACTAAAAGTTAAACAAGAGGGTTGATAGTGCATTTCCCTGTTTTAATCCGTTGTGGATTTCAAATGGTTGATATAAGCTCTTGCCTGTCCGAACTATGTCCCGACAATTATCTAGGCATATTCTGATTAAATTGACTAACTCTTTTGAGACCTCTTGTAATACTAAGACGTGGAACATTTTAGATCTTATTATTGAGTCATATACTTTCTTAAAATCAATGAATAGTTGTTGTACCGTTTCTTTGTATTCCCACTTCATTTCGAGGAGCCTTCTAACTGTAAACATCTGGTGCTTTGTTGACCTGTTTCGTCCAAATCTACTCTGATCCTCGAGGATTTCCTCCGCGAGCGGCGTAAGTCTAGCTAGTAATACATAATGATAAGGTAATACATTAGATAGAATCTTGTAGTATGTACATATAAGAGAAATGCCTCTATAATTATTACAGTTTGTTTTATTTCCTTTTTTGTGTATTGGAACTATGATTAAGCCTTTCTTTCCTTTTATATTTTAATTATCGCTTACTTATCTAACAAATGTAAGTCAATAATAATCATCATTAGTTTTAAGTTACAAGTATAGTAAGCTAATTTTAATTGCAATATTTAATCTAAATGGTTACTTTATTGGTAATTAGGACTTTTTCTTTCCTATCATTGGCTCGGACAGCTCGATGATAAAACACTGTATGAAATACATGGGATTAGATAATGGCTTCTTTGAAACTTAATGATGTAAAGATTCAATGTGGTTACATAAATAAAGAGTTCATTGAGAATATCAAATCACTGATTTACATATTTGGACGTATTAGATCTATATAATAAATTCTATTTCTTAAACTAACAATTTATTTAAAAACGTTAAAAGTACACACTAAATGTAAGATGAAGCAAATTTATTATACCTACAGCATGCAAATACATGTGCTACACACTGGCTAGGCCACGCAAGCTCTGCATTGTAAATGTTTTCGTTTATAGATAAAGAAGCTTCGCTAGCGAGAAAAATAGTATTATATTTTTGCACCCTGTAATCATTGCAGTGTCTCTACGTCCATTCGCTACAAAAGCGTATAATATGATCATATTCGAGGGGGTTGCTCATGCTTTTAATTTATTTAGTCGTAGTACGAGAGAATAGCCTAGTATATGCACCGAATCGAGATTAATAAAATTAAGTTTATTTGTGTTTTAGATAGTATGAATGAACAAACAATCATTTTTCACTGATCTCTATTTATTTGTTCAAGTTTGTTACTGATTAGCGAGCTTACTTTCAATTCTTGCTTTAACGTCGTAAAAATAATATAAAGTAAAATAAAATAAAATAATATGTAAAAATGTAATACACGAAACATTTGTGCTATCTATAAATCGTAGACCACAAACCTATAGACCATGGGGCATGCAAGCTATAGACTTCCAGCAAACATTAAATTATATTCTATCCTCTGAAGCAAAAATAAATTTGCTCAGGAGGGAAAAAATTGCATTGCTCTCACCCTCCCCGGGAAGTGGTCGAGGGCTAAAACATAGAAACTTCGTGATGAATTCGCAACACGCACACGATACGCCGCCTACGATGCACTGTACTTCATTTTACGTATATATAGTTCGTAGACCGCAAACCTCTAGATCATGGACTATGCAAGCTACAATCTTTCAGTGAACAGTAAAGTATAGTCCACCTCCAAATGCAAAGAGATATTGATCCAAGAGGGAAAAAGGTGCAATACTCTCAGTCTTCTCGGGAAGTGGTCAGGGGGCTGAAACACAGAAACTCTCTGATACATCGTATTTTTACATAGTTCACAAATTGCTGCGTATAATGCATTGTATTTTATTTTATGTATGAACGTTAGAGCATGCAATTCATCGAATGTAGCTGGATTGCTCTCACCCACCCTCGATTGAACATTCTCGTGGAAAGGAAAAAGTTTCCTTACGACGGTTGAATATTTAAGCTGTGCAAATCTATATATGTTGTGATTGCGATGTCTCAATATAGCAAATAAAAGAACTTTTTAAATAATACCCGACTATGGAAAAATGTATAACTAAGAATTATTAAAACATGTACATTCTCTACATCATACCGATAGCAACAATGATATTTTTGTGTATCATCTGCATATATCATATATTTAGAAAACCTTAAAAAGATTGGGAGGTCATTGTTGAAGTTTAGAACTTGATGAGGTATCCTGTCAAACGTCTTGAAGAAATAAAAAAAATACGAGAATTGTAAACATACATTTTTCCACGCCCAATCTAACGTCATCTAAAACTCCCAGCAGGACAATCTGAATGCTATGTTCCTGATGAATATCTGCCTGCCGTGGGTTAAAAAGATTATGCTTTTGAATGTGAGCCATAAGCTGTTTATAGACTATTCTCTCGAACACTTTTGAGCGCTGAAAAAGCCGAGCGATGGGTCAGAGTTCAGACAGATTTAATAGAGATGAAATCTTGGGCATGTGCGTAAGAAGCGTCTTCTTCCAAAACGCTGGAAAGGATGCATGAGTGATTGATGAATTTATAATCTCAGTTAATGGTGCTATGATGGTGAAACATGGGCTTTTAAGGTAATCAATGGTGAGCCCGTCAAGACCATCAGAGAGAGATACTACGCGTGGACTAGACATGGAGATAGCAGAGGCATCGCGCTTCCTTCTGTATTGTTTATACAAGAATATAACTGTAGTAAAGTCACGGCCACGTATTCGTTTTTTACGTAACCCATCTGCATGCTCCGCTTCCTAGTACCTTCCTGGCGGTTGGTATGTATTAGCTGAGCGGTCGAGCACACCGTCCGGGCATCGAAGTTCCAACACACGTGAAAGCGAAGATCTAGGTGAGTTTTGCGTTGCATGTAGAGGAAAGCGGGCAAGCAATGAGTCTGTGCGAAAAAGCCCCCTTTCAAGTCCTCCATAACCTTCTCAAATTCCTCACATATTCTTATTTTATCTCCTTACATCCCCACACCTCTCACCCTCCCGACCCTGGTCATTTAAGCACTATGACGTAGTAACCTCGCACGTACTTCTATATGATGCTTTTAGCGTAATGCATGTATTATTATTTTGTTAAGGGAATTACCCCATTTACGTTACGTAAACGCCCCTCCTTACTTTAATCTGTTTACATTCCCACACCCTTTAATCTCATCCCAATGATCATTTAAACATTGTTCATAGTCATTTTAGCGTAATGCTTATATATTTTTTTGTTAAGAAACAATTAACTCTTCCACGTCCCCCATAACCTCCCTTACTATTCCCACGTGTCCTAATGTTGTACCTTTATGCTACCACGTCTTTACATCATCTTTCCATTGACCCTCCTCTAGCACTATGTCAGAGCAATAACACGTTTAGTTCTTATACATGCCGGTTTAAAGAGGTTCAGGGGTGTTACTGGGTGCGGGGAAGAGAGAGGGACTTCCCCCTTTCCCCGCGCGCCGCACTACTCCTCGTGTACCACACCGCGCAGCCTACAAGCTTGAGTGTTTGTTTAAGTTATCGTTGATTTCTCCGAATTAAATTCGGTAACACGGGTTAAAATTTCTCATGCAGCTTTCTAAATATTCACTTAATAAGTATGTAGTTTTTTGTATGTAGTATTTGAGTCTATGATACTATTTTGTAGAATAATGCGTAAGGTAAAAGTACCTATTATGGAACACCTTCAAAAACGTGTCCCTTACGTGGAACAGTAAACAAAATGATAAAATAAGAAATAATAATAATATTAATAAAGAATCATTAAAATCATATTGATATTTATACTTGTATTATTTTTAAATATACAAACATAAGTATTATTATACAAAAAGTAACTTTAAAAAAATATTTATACGTATGTGTTTTCAGAATCGTACAAATCAGTGTCTTTTTTCGCCGAGACAGCTTATCACTACGCCTATGTTATGAGTATTTCACTGTAATTATAAATTTAAGTGATTTAATAATACCTATAATAGCTTAAAGTGTAGCTTTCCATTCATAGATTCGAATTACTTACACGTTATTTTGATGTTAATGCTATATTTATTAAATATTTAGCTATTCCACAATGGGTACATAACATCACATTAGTCCCTATGTATGGAACACCTTTGCAAGCAGCTTCTTTATAATAAGTGTAGCTTATAGCATGCTGTTTTCTATTTCATAACATATTAAATGTTATGTTTTAATGATTTATTTATACTGAATACAAAAATTTAATAGACTAAATGTGCTCATTGTATTTGGAAACCTAACCTATAAAACAAGTCAAATCAGAAATACGTATCGAAATAGTTAACTCTGTCTATGGTCATTTGATGTTATTAAAGAACTTTCACAAAACGGTGTCAATTTAATTTTTACTTCATTCCTAGTATGTATTATTTGGGGTTTTATTAATTTCTATAACAATGGCAAATAAAACCTATAAAATAAAGTCATATTTATGTAGTAATTATCTGTTCTATCATAGGGACATGGAGTTTGGAACACTGGAATAAGCTGTGAAACAGCGTTCCATGATACGATACATGTTCTTGCTTTAGTTTTTTATTTATAATAATTCAAATTAAGAAAAAATTTGAAATTTGCACATTCTAAATTACGAGTAATTTATAAACCATAGCCCTTCAAACAATATTCTTTTTGTACCCAATATTAACAATTTTAATAATGTAAATTAGATGACAAATCTTGCACCACCTGAAAAGTGTTCCATAATGGGGACTTTTTCCTTATAATTTATGTTAAATGTCTATACGTTTTCTTTTTTTTAGGCACGACCGCGACATGGAAGTGCCTTATATTTTCGTTAGCGAAAAATGTGTGAGATAGGATATCTCACGCAATTTTTTACCAATCGGGCTGAAATTGTAGGAGAGATCTCCTCCAGCACAATATGAAATTCTATTTTTTTATCCCTATCCTGTACGTAGTTTTTAAATTGCGAGCACTTTTTGCTTATTTTTATGTGTTTCTTTTTAAATTCATGTTACACGATTATTTCCTCCAAATCTTAGAGGATCAGGCTCAAATTTTTTTTGCGAACTCTCCTAAGTAAAACAACCTGATGGTCCTATTTTGAGATTGATCATGCAAATATACGCTGAATGAGGGACTATAAAAAATCGCTAAAAACGGTTTTTAGGCTATAACTAGAAAACTAAGCATTCTACGAAAAAAAGTTACAGAGAAAAGTTGCAGATCTTTGAAAAGCTTAACTTTTTCCTATTGACATTTATTTATGAAAATACTTTTAACTCGAGTTAACAGGCCAAAAACGAATTTTAACATCGAAAAAACAGTTTTGTACACTATAACTGTACAGCTATGCATTTTACATGAAAAAGTTAAATGGAAAAGTTGTAGATTTTTGAAAAATACAACTTTTTTCTTGACACCAAGACGCGAAAATGCTTTTAAATCAAGTTAATAGTCCAAAAACGATTTTTGACATCGAAAAATGTAGTTTTTTTCTATACTATACAATCAAGCAAACGCGCAGCGCGAGCACCAGTAAAGCAAGTGAGCGCGAAGTGCGAGCTGAGTACGGTCGTGCCTGTAATGCAAAACGCGAAGCGTATTGCATGCTTTGCATAGCGAAGCGATGCAAGGCGCGGAGGAGCTTAAGGGTGAGCGAAGCGCTCGGTCTGAAGCTCCGGAACAGGCAAGTCACATGCGTCCAAAGGCCGCGTGTGGCGCGCTAGTTATTTTTGTATGTACATATATATGTTTACATGAGAAAGATCTATATACTATATATAAAGTGATATAAGCTGTGTATTGCAAGAATTAATTTTATTTAAATATTATTTTATCAGAAATCTAAATTAATAAACCTATAATTATTTAATTACAAAAAGAATTATTATTACTTTATTAGTTTTTAACCACTTTATTCATATAATAATATCATATATTCAAATTTATTCATTACCTTACTTGATAACGTTTTTGTTTTAATATTTTATTAAAATCTTTAATTTATTACAGAAACTAAACAATACTTTTAAAATATTTATTCAAAGTCCATAGATATTTATTGTCTTGTTTTTTCATCAAAATTGTTCGTTTATTAAATAATCTAAATGATAGTTATGAAATATTAATTTAATAACCATAGATATAGATGTAGACATACTTCTCCGTTCTAAAATCGGACGGTACAGCGCATCACAGTACAGCACGGGATTGCGTTTATGTGGATTCTCACTTATGGTGAAGCAACAAGGTTGTATCTAGGTTACCTCTAGTACTCTAGTTGATCATCTGCTACTTATGTAAAATTATATTTATATATATCATCCAGAGTCTATTCCGCGCCTTACTATAAACGCGCTCTAAGGGTCTCTACACTTTGTTGTAAATAAAAACGATTATTGTTTATTTTGCAGCTGTAAATAAGATAAACATTTTTTAATATTGTGATTATTTATTATTATTATAAACTGTTTTAGTATCAGTGCATGTCGAACAACTGTTTAAAAGTACTGTGTTTTTTTTATTCTAACCTCTAAAAATACTGAAGCATAATTTTTAAAGTGAGTTTTTGTGACTATATTGTTTTTTACTTGTAAATAATTTTATAAAATGTATCAATTTATAAAAAGTTGATAGTGTCTCTTAATCTTAATGGGGCTCTCCGGTGATAAATAAATCTTCCGTAGCTTTAAGGCTAACAAAATAATATTTATATGGCATGTTTATAATGATATTATCAATTGATACACACATTTTTTAAAATTTTATTAAATAATATTAAAGTTATTAAGAATAATAGGTTTATTTTAAGTATAATTAGGCTGTACGGTAAAATAAAAATAAGTTAGTTGAATCTACCAATTTTTACTCAACTATGTGGTTTTTAAAAATAATAAATATTTGTTGCATCAAAATTGTTAAAACAGTGCACATTTGTTAATAAAATCATTTACCATGAGCTATGTAATGGATATTTGAAAAATATTTAAGCTAACTAATGTTTAGAATAGTTCAAAGAATGCATCCTTAAAGTTTCATCAAGATCGATTATTTTGGTATGCGCCAACATTTTGAAGATTGAAAACTTAAATTATGCGAAAACAGCAATTGATAAAAAATAATGAAAAATGTAGCTTTATACTATAATACGTTAATACAAATTTACCAAATTATATTGTATTTATAAAAATAAGTAAAAAGCTTCTAAAAGAAAATATAGATCATTTTTAACCTAAAAAAAGTAAAAAATATTTTCTTTTATTTAATTTTCACAGCCGTTAAACGATCAAAATTAAACAAAATAAGCTGAAATTGCAATAAATAGCGTTGACTGAATTATGAAACTGTTTAGCTTAAAATGTAAAATATTATTATGTTGCTGTTGCTACATGTTACGGAAGAGTTGAATCAACTTTTAAAATATTAAAAAAAAATATTTTTTAAAGCTACAATTATTTATATTTATTGAAATCTATTATTCAGGACATATAACTGTTGTGAAGTATTCTAATCGATTACGATGTTTATGAGAAAATATGGGTAAATATTCAATTCTATGGAAGATTTTCGTACAACCATGAAAAACTACCATTAAATTAATGACATGAGAAGCGAAATCAGCATCCTTGGAACCAATAGAAAATGTAGAATATGTATTAAGTATTAAGTTAATTAAGTGGAGCAGGTGATGGAAAAGCTGTGGAGGGGTCGATGGAAGGATGGCGGCGGGTCATTGAGGGTGTGGAGGGGTAAATTCATTATAAAATAACGTAAATTTTGAACGAATTTCACATTATTTAGTGGAGGGGCAGTGGGGGAGCAGTTGCGGGGGATGGCGGGGAGTAGTAGAGCTGAATACCCAAAAGCACCGTAACAACTATAGAATATAGGAAGATATATATATATATATATATATATGAGTCCTGATCTACGTATTTATTTATATATTATTTGTATATTTGTCCGCACAAGTTACTGTGTATATAAGTCGACATAAGTACCATTCTACTAAAGCAATTATCATGACTTATGGACCAGTTCACAAAAGTACCCAAGTCTGCATAAGTATCTTTGTATATACATAATTGTCTTCATAAGACCTGATCTATTGGTTTATATAAAGTCGATCCCCAAAAAATCCAAGACCTAAACTTTCTAGTCTCCCCTTATTAGAAAAAAAAGGAATTGAATTTGAAGAATGATACCACTATTTTCAAAAAGTAATTAATAAACATGAATTTTGTTACTAGATTTTCATTATTCATTACCAAATTATGATTCTTTTATAAAGTATACTTTTGTCTCTAGACAGAGGACGAAAATAGCTCATCAGAAATTTTGAATTCATATTTTTAACTGTTCAAAAATATTAATTTTTCAAAAATTCACCTAAAAGCGGCGCGCAGCTCACTCGTGCAGGTGTGGCGGTCACGCTAAATTATAGTCGTGCTGATGCTCTCAATTTTTGTGTAACAGGATTATTAGCTATTACAGCGGGTCTATAAACTCCCTTTCCGTGTGGGGTCGTCTATAAATTATATTATATCCTCACGTAAGATATTAGACGACAAGTTATTAACATTTAAATGAAAATATCAATTCTTATCAATTATTGTAAAGATATCGTTCATATTGCTTGTATATCCGTTTATATGGCCTATTCATAGAAACGCCGGGATACCTGTTTAATTCTTGGTTTAACAAATGAGGTGAATTAATGACCCCAAAAAGAAAAATGGATAAATCCAAAGTTTTTACTTCGATTGTCGTAAATATATATATATATATATATAGGTTCTTTTTAGGTTGCTGATTATGAATATGAAGTCCAATTGTTTAAATTAAAAATGGCGGATAAAATATGCACAAATATTTACTGTAGGATGGTCATACTGGATCTGTCATTTGGGATTTTGCAATTTGCACTCCGTATTCTTAATCAGCGACTTCAGAAACCGCTGTATACCATTCTCTAGATTAAATATACAAAATGTATAGGGTCGAAAAGAACATTTTTTACTGTACGCACAGTTAAGATGATCTAGAAAAAATTCTTTTTTATCAAAATAGAAACGTGTGTGTGTGTATGTGCGTGTGTGCGTGTGCATGCATGCGAACGTGCGTGAGTGTGTGTATGTGTGTGCGTGTGCGTGCATGCGTGCGTGCGTGCGTGTGTGTATGTGTGTGTATGTGTGTGCGCGTATGTGTGCATGCGTGCGTGTGGGTGTGTGTGTATGTGTTGCTCTATATCTAAAGTAATCCACTGTTAAATTTAATGTTTCAGAGTTCATTTTTTTGTTTATCTATATAGGAAGGGGGCTCAAAAATAACTTTTGTTGTTTTTAAATGCGTTTTTGTTTTTTTATCGGTTTATAAATAAAAAAATTAAGATGGAAAAAGTAGCTTTCCACTATCTTTCGGATGTTCAGCAATATTTTCGCCACCTCTTTAGAATCTCGTGTCGGCAGTATAACCTATAAAAGATTAATTTTATATTGGAACAATTAATTTAGTTTGAGGAAGCTAAGAGTGCCAATGAACTGGCGGCGGTTTTTTTACTACCGTTTATTGAAATATATTAATTTTAACATTACTTTATTTATTGCGAATTTCCCTTATAAACTGATTAATCAGTACCTGTCTTTGATAAAGCATTCTGCTAAGACAGTTAGTAGCGGCTTTTCCAGGAAGCACTGAAGCTAGCACACACGCACCTCCATGTATGCAGGCACCCATGATGATATATATTTATACTAGATTACATTATTATTTCATCTGACAATTATTATTACTTATATTCAAAAAAACGCTGCTAACTGCTTTAGCATAATGTTTTATCAAAAAGAGGTCC
This sequence comes from Gastracanthus pulcherrimus, assembly GCA_949152435.1. Lineage (NCBI taxonomy): Eukaryota > Metazoa > Arthropoda > Insecta > Hymenoptera > Pteromalidae > Gastracanthus > Gastracanthus pulcherrimus. Next base: position 176,596,451 of record OX424573.1, on the reverse strand, counting down.
TAAAAATCGAGTATAAGAATTTTCTTATTAAACATGAGCGTTTGAATATTGCTAGTCTAGTAATATATTACAACTTAAAATAATTTTCAACGTGTCTGCTCGCGGAAAATTCATTAACTCTCAAAAGTATAATTAAAATAAAAAATGCAATTTAAAAAAAAATTTACATTAATAATATGTGATAATTGTTAGATGTATAAATTGGAAAGAAACCGCGTCTTCTATTTGAAAAGGAAATATTTTAACACGTTTAACGTATAAGAATACATAAATTTTTACGCGATTTCTCGAAAAAAATTTTAAATTAATATTTTTATATTTTTTATTACTAAAGTAGCCTAAAAGTGATTGTTACATGTACATATTAGAAGAAAATTACATCAACCTTATGAAAATGTACATGTTTCAACATGTTTTACGTACAATATGACAAAGAATTTTATTTTATAATTTTTTCAATTTGTTTAAAATTAAAATTTTTTTTTCTTCCACAATAATAGCTTTAAAATAATTGTTAGATATATAAATTGGAAGGAAATTTCATCTTTGTTATATAAACGTACATACTGTTAACATATTTAACGTATAAAAAGACAAAAAATCAACTACTAAATCTAATCAGTTCTAAGTTGAAAAATGTCTAATATGTCTGCAAAATCTCAGCTCGTAACTTGCTTCTCTTGAAGAGTTATGGTGGACACAAAATTTGGTTTTATACATACGTACGCACACGCACACATACACACAGATACACACTCACGCACACATATACGCACGCACACACACAGACATGTGTTAAAAACCTATTTTTCTGACTCAGGAACCTCGAAAACACACAGATTTATTGAAATCTCTGCCTTAAAAAGTTTCATCATTACAAAGCTTAGATTTCAATAATTTTAATCTTAATTTTCAATGAATGTATATTATTATTTAACAACAAAAAGAAGCAATTCATTTTATTAGGCATTAAATATTACATGAGGAGGGGTTGGGTATACTAAAATCTTACAGAATCAGACGATAGGGGGGGAATAAGAAAATGAAAACAAAAATTGTATTACGTAAATCATGGACAGCCCCTAATGATGGTCAAAAATATACTAAAAAATAACTCTAATGCATTAAAAAATGTTAATTTGATGATCGTATTAAAAAATTAGATAAAAAATCATTTAATTACTTACATAAAATTATATTAAAAAATCATTTAATTACTTACATTAAATTATATTAAATTATAATTTTATTGCAAAATAATAATTATATCATACATGTTTTTTATAGTAATTAAAATCACGTTATTTTAGCACTGACTGTTGTCGAATAAAATATTTGCGCCTAAAAGAATATGTTTAAACTTTACCTCACATGCCAATAAAGAAATGCTCTTACATTTTATCGTATCTTGATCAAGCAACACGAAAGTTTCTTAAACAACAGGTATTCCATATATTACGTGCATGTTGCATTTGCATGTTCAGCGTTAAATCCATAATGGAAGAGCGGACGTCCGGTCGTAATGAATAACAAATACAGAAGTTTATCACAATTTCCTCTCGATGCGGGGCGAATGTATATTTCAGGCGCGGATTCGATCACTCGCGTGCGTTGTCCGTTGCTTCATTATTTTTGCATCGACGCGCCTAGAGAAAAAGAAGAAGAGACTAGTAGTAGCCCGGCTGGCACCGGGGATTGGTCAGTTTTTTTTTGTTCATCGCTAGGAAACATTCGTTAATTCTAGCGAGGAAAGTATAAACTATGAATATTAAACTTCGGCATCTTAAAATCTGTTTGTATGCGCTTGGTGCCTGGCCAGGTGTTTCGTCGGCCAAATTTTTCTGTTTTCTGTTCAGCTCGGTCGTGTTGGCTTTAATATTTCAATATTGGAATGTAACGAAAGTAATTTACGAATTAAATTATTTGATGAACAATTTGGGAACATCTATGCCATTGACGTCAGTTTTGTTAAAACTATCTGTTTTTCGCTTGAAGTATACGTAAGATTTATAACAATATTAATATTAATGTCACATTGCGATTGTAGTAAGTTTTCATTCATGGCTTCGTAATATATGAATTTTAATTGAATGCATTTTAACTTTTTAGCTATAAATAAATAGCAGTACAAGATATTCAATTGTATAATCATTAAATTTATTTCCTTTTATTTTAGAAGTGTAAAGCTTATAATAAATGAGATGCTTAAAGATTGGAAAAATGAAAAGGGGATAATCCAACGAAAAGTGATGATCAAGAATACTAGAATAGCCATTTACTTATCAAATGCCATTGCTATCACTTATAATGTTCTCATGACTATATATCTTTTAATAACTGTGCTGTCTTATAATGCGGAAACCATCGACGATAGACAATTCGTTTTGCAAGCGACTTTTCCGATAAATGCGAAGAAATCACCTATATTCGAAATAGTGTGCATTTTTCAGTATATGGTCGGGCTTTTTGGAGCTAATAGTCATGCTGTTATAGAAGGATTGCTGACAGTATCGGTATGTATGTTGCGTTTTGAAACGTTTTGTAGGTTTGATTTTAAAATTTTTGCAGGTTCTACATGCTAACACTAAAGCGTTTGGCGTCTGCGAAGAAATATCTAAATTTTCACATATTTGCCAAACCGATAAAAATAGAGAACACGTAATAAAGTCAAAAGAAAAATTAATAAAAACCCATTTGAATTTTATTACTTTTACTGAACGGATCCAAGATGTCTATGCATACGTATCGTTCTTTCATTTGTTTGTGATGACTTTGATCAATTGTGCAGTTGGATATATGTTTATAAGTGTAAGAAATATCATAAACTATTCCAATTTCGCTGTTTGAAAAATAAAATATAGTAAAATAAAATAAAGTATTTTGTAAAAAAATGTATTAATGGATTATTATTTTTATTTAGCTAACAAACATAAATGGTGATAATATTTCTATATTATTATTATGTATAGCATATATGATTACTTCTTTGTTAGCTGTTGGATGTTATTGTATCGCTGGAGAATACTTGACATCTCAGGTTTGTCAAGTAGAATCGAAGCACATACTTACAACAAAAATAACTAAATACGATTAACATTTCACAGGGTGCATTAATTTTTATGGAACTGTATGATTGTCCTTGGTACAAATTTGAGCCAAGTGATGCTAAGATATTTGTTCTAATGCTTATGAGAAGTAGCCAACCTGTAACTATAACAGCTGGATGTTTTGGCAATCTCTCACTTATTTACTTTACCAGCGTAAGTAACATCGTTAATATTTATTACTTTTATGTTACTTCAGAATTATTCTTAATTTTCTAAGACATGTTTTACCAGATAATTAAAACATCATTTTCCTATTTATCCTTGTTGCGAGCTTCTAGTATATAAATACAAATCAATAGTTTACTATACAAAAATAAATTTCCATTAGAAGAATATCCATCGGAACTTAAAATAAAATGACAGGAAAAAGATATAATAAATTAATAATAAACATGATTGAGAAAAATTAAAAACTACAGTATTAGGTATATCATATTATAGTATTATTTGAGATTCAAATTATTGTATAAATTATGTTTTTTATAATATTTATTACAGGTGTAGTACATCTAATGATAAATCTAGCCCTCTGGTATCCTGCATTATCCCTTGATGGAAGAGATTCCGAGTTTTCCTCAAAGATGCCGCCACTCACAACTCTGAGCAGCTATTCATAATTGAACTATAACAAGTACATTTTTTCTAGTTATGCATTATTAAATATTATGAACTGTTTATAACAATAATTTATTTTTGCACTATTTTATGAATAGGTAAATTCGTATTTCTATATTTCGTTAAGGGTGCTCAGAATGTTATAGCTAAATAAAATATTATTTTTCTATACTTAAAATTCTGAGTTATAACCAATAGTAATATATTTATTTAACACTTTATATGATGTAAAAGTAATATTAATGGCATTCTAAAACTGAATAAAGGAGAAGGGTTAATTATGTATAAGAGCGGTTTTCGCTTCCCGCGCAACAATTTAACACATTTTTTTATGAAATTTTACCTACGTCGTTATTTCTAGAAAAATCGATAATTGGAAAGAACGCAGAATCATTTTTACTTTTTATTACCAGAGTAAAAAATGACAAATATATCTATATATATAGTTATATACAAATGTCATTAATTTATATATAATCTTAATATGATTTTATATGCCAGGGATTGGTAATATTTCAATACATGTATATTTAAATACATGTATTGAAATATTAATTTAAGCGCGTTTAAGCGCGTATTTTCAAAAAGTGTTTCAAAACATTTTTTTGTCATACATGTATGATTTTCACGTCCTCTTCGGCTCGTAATACGTACTCGCCTTCGGCTTGTTCGTTAATGAACAACGAATTTATTCACTTAATACAAAAATATCATAAAAATGAAAACACGCTATAAAACAAAAATTAATTAATAAATCTTAAAAATTATTTTCTATTTGATTTCAACTCTTCATCAAAAAGGTATAATACCCAAGAAATAAGTGATGAAAAAATTGTTAAATGAAAAACCATAAAAATGAAAAATTGGTATAAAACAAAAACGAATTGATAAATCTTAAAATTCTTTTTGATTTCAATCTTCATGAAAAAAAGAGACAAGGAAATTTTGATTAGTCAAATATTACAGCATAATACCCAAGAAATAAGAGATAAAAAATGTGTTAAATGAAAAATCATATTTAAATGAACAATTGTTATAAAACAAAAAGAATCGAACGGAATAACGCCGTTTTATTCAAGTTAACGTGCGACATAGAAAATCGATTTTTTTTACAAAGTGATTTTTTCCTCTGAACCAGAAAAGTATTAAGACTCAAAAATTTGACTGAATATTCCTCTCGATGTTACTAATAACCTGAATTTTGTTCAATATATTTCCATAATATATTTCCCAGATATAATTGTTTTTAAAAAATGACGTTTTCGTGTATAACCAAAGAAGGGAAAAAAATAAATGGGAATGATTAATACTATTTTTTTGTTTTTTAACAGAAAAAAATTAAATAGAAAGATCGATCTAATATATTTGGAATAGATTTATGAGATAAGCTTTAAACTATAAAACAACCCACATAGTAGCGTGGCTTCAAAGAAAAAACATTTACTACGTAATTTTGTGTGCTGAATCCGAATCTGACCTCAGAATTTATCCATCACGAAATTTTCGAGATAAATGAGGTTTTTTAAAATGTTAAAATGGTGTATTTGGCTAATTTTGTACATTCATGTAAGAGATCCCTACTGAAAAAATCATATCATTAATCGTCTGACAATTTATATGATGAATAATATGATGAGTTATATAAGGAGTCCATGTTAAATTATATGTTTAATAACATAAAAATCATATTATAGATGTTATGATTATACGTAAGACGTCTGAAAAAATTGTAATATGATTCCGTACATGATTTAAAATGAGATTGAACGAATTATTTAGCATATGATACGGCATATGGTTTATTATAAAATTATTATACGGTTCGCCATATGATTTATTTTGTGCTTAATAATCATATTATTATTTATAGTAGGCATATTAACATTTCAAGAATACTTCCCTATTATTTCGTATTGGGATATAATCAATGGCGATTCACCCCCTCGTGGCAGATTAATGTATTAGAGCAAATAAGTCAAACTACCAATTAACTTAATTTTGTTATCTTAAATAACAACAAAAATAGTAAATCACTCATGTACGAAACTAAAGGTCTTGAGGTCAACTATCTGTCAATCTGTCAAGTAGTATAGTTCTGTACTGGTCAAGCCAGTTTCGATTAGCTCAAAATTATTTGTTCTGTAAAAAAGCACTTTAACTACCTTTTTCGCAAATATTATCTGATTTATATACACTACAATTCTACCACTAAAGTGGGACAGAAACTGCCCTTATTAACCGTATTTTAAACTCTTGGATAAGGATTCTAATAATAAATGGCGATCAAAAAATTATTCACAAATTCTTCCTAATGTAGAAGCTGGATATGTTAAGGGAGTACATCAGTCCCACTGTACCGACCAAATACCACTAACTCGACTTCCTCCTCCCATTTTAAAAATACGCATCAGAATCAATTTTTCTTTCCAGGATCGCTTTATTTTGCGAAAATGAAAAGCGGATCAGTCCAATTATAAGGAAAATCGGAAAAAGTAAATAATTTACTTGGATTATAATAACCTGCATTCCCACATGAGTGAAGTTAGCTACCCGATCAGCTGACTCTAGTAGCGTTGATACGTATTAATTTTTTCGATTTCCCTTACAATTGGACCGATCCGTTCTTTATTTCCATAAAATAAAGTGATTCTGAAAAGGATAATCGATTCTGATACGTATTTTCCAAACGGGACGATGAATTCGTGTTGGTGGTATTCAACTTTGTTCAAAACTCATAAAGAGAATCAGGGTCAAATTTCTTGAAAGGAACTATATGAAGTATTAGTTCTCAATTACAAAATATTAATGATCACTTTTGATAAATAGAAGAACGCATTTTACATTTCTGTACTATTTGCTAATTATGTTCGCTAGTATCGTATCATAAAATGTTTCCCAAATAATTATAAAAAGACGACTACGAGGCATTTCTATTTTTACTTCTTCGTAGATGCAGTAAATTTCTTGATAAATATTCGGTTAAGTGAAACTCTATTTCGCAAGTAAAGATAAAACAAGATCTTAAATTACATTGATTATAGTAAGAAAAAACAATACTACAGTTTGAAAGATTATAGATCTTTTAGATCCCACATCAGACCTTGTAGGTTTCCATCGCTTACTCACTATAATGAGGATCTCTTTTCCGATCAATATATAAACAAAGTTGCCTAAGTATCTGGAACGAAGAACGAATCAACTATGCACTTTAAACTCTCTTCCACTTGAATTCATAAGAAATCTGATTATTCTATTGAAGGTGAACCAAATAACCAGAAAGCTCTCTCGCATGTAGTATTGGCAATTCGGCAGTTCAAAATCAACAGCCCAACTTGTACTCCCGTAGCCGCCGACACTCGACCAGCAGTCAAGGGTGTAGTTGAAAAATGTAAGTCCGACGGAGTCGGAGAAAATAAGAGACGTAAAAAGACGCTGATTGCGCGCACCTTTGGCGAAGAATAAGCTAGACCCACGAAGGCTCCCATGTCCCTTGCTTTCTCATGCCAGTCGTATCCATCGGTCTTTCTTTGTCTGCGCGGCCTCCTGGCTTTTAGTCTGCGGGTGTCAGTAATGGATGTTCGCAAAAATGGGAGTCGATTATCGTGGCTTGCACTTTCGTGGAATCCATAAAGCTCACGCTCCATCAATTTCTGCCGACGTATGAGATTTCATATCCATAATACAACAATCGATAATCAATGATTGAACGATGTTCATTTAATTATAGTCTCAAATATCTTTTATTATAAATACAGTTGTCAGAATCTTGTATACTGCCCAAATAAGATAAAGTTCTGATTCATCTGTATAAAATACCTTAACTTCTTTGTTAGAGAGTACTGTATCGATGTAGTCAGACAATAAATCACAATTTTAAATGTCTTCATACTAACAACATACATACACATATCGACACTACTCATATAATTAAAATACATGTTAGTGTTTACATTACATTACCTAATTAACATATTCTTAGGTCGTAATTCATTTCGTTCCGTTGTATCAACTCCTTTGTATCATCACGCCTGCACGAATGCAATGAACTACACATTCGGAAATGACTTATCAAATCCTCCCTCCGAATCGAAACATAGTATTTCTAAAGAAGAAAGAAGTCTACCTATCGACATTCTCTGTCCCTCTTTCCTTCTGTCTGCACTGTTTTTTCTCTTTACACTCTCTCTCTCTCTATATATATCTCTCTCTCTCTCTCTTCCTCTCTCTCTCTCTCTCTCTCTTCCTCTCTCTCTCTTTCTCTATTTTGCTCTTTCCCTCTCGGTTCGTCTATTCGGCATCGGCGTAGAGCGTCGCCAACGTGACTGGGTATATCGACCGGCGTCAGCAGTCACGTCCTTGAACCTGACTCTCTCGTGGCCCGGGCAAACTCCAGTAGCAGCAGCAGCAGTCCCCCGCTCCTCACTGGAGAATAGACGAAGCCTGCACCCCTCTTCGTCCATAGCTCTTTCTCTCTCTCTCTCTGGCTCTGGTGGCCGAAAAGCACCGAGGGGTCGACAAACGACTATCGGCCTGCGCGCGCAGTTCGGCGACCCTACCCTTTTAGAGAAAGAGAGCGAGAGAAACAGAGCGCGAGACAGAAAGACAGAGAGAGAGAGAGAGAGAGAGAGATAGGAGAGGGAGAGAGAGATATGGAGAGAGAGAGGTGAGAAAGAAAGAAAGAAGAGAGATAGGAGAGGGAGAGAGATATGGAGAGAGAGAGGTGAGAAAGAAAGAAAGAAGAGAGATGGGAGAGTGAGGAGACAGAAAGAGAGAGAGAGAGAGATATTTGCTCGTGTAAATACTTCAAGATCGAAAGATTTTATCCTGAAACAAGAATGAAATGGCTAGGCAGGAGAGTGGACAAGAGGAGAAATTCAATGGTTAGAAAATTTGAGCAAACATAAAAGAGATAGAGTTCTATTGATCTAAACTTATTGTTTATTAATTCTTAGATAACAAGAATACGTTGTTAGAACGTTGTCTTAACGTTATTTGCAAGGTGTTAGAATGACGTAACGTACACATAAAGATATCGATAGATATATAGTTTATTTTGTGTAAAACCGAAATTGATGCAAAGGCTTCACTTAGACATTGGCTTATAATACTTTTTATTTACGACTTATCTATAGTATATACTTTATTTACCTGCAAAGCGGGACTAAAGTAGCTTTTTATACCCTCATATATTTTACTCCCTCAGATGCGGGAGAGATGTACTAGTAAAAATTGAAAAAATTTTGAAAATATTAGAAACAATGTATATTTTGAAAAATATTAATATTATAAAAATTTTGAAAAATATTAACATTATGAAAATTTTGAAAAATATTAATATTATGAAAATTTTGAAAAATATTCATATTATGAAAATTTTGAAAAATATTAATGTTATGAAAATTTTTAAAAATATTAATATTATGAAAATTTTTAAAAATATTAATATTATGAAAATTTTTTAAAATATTGTATATTTTGAAAAATTAAAAAATTTTCCTGCGGGTGGGTTTACTGCCCGAGTGAAAACATTTGTCCTGAGGGAGCGTTTATTGCACGAGCGAAGCGAGGGCAGCGATAACTCGAGGGAAAAATCTTCTCTCGAGGGCAGTAAACCCATCCCCGGATAAATCTGCAACTTTCGTCCCGTGTTGCATATAGTATTTTATTCCACTCTCGACCGTGGTCACTTATTGACCCTAAAACGTAGGACCGACGCGTTTTTTTATATTTTTCTAGGTTGATCTAGAAGAATACGTATGCGCGCATTTTTGTAAAAAAAACCACTAGATGTATATGAATTTATTATAAAACAAATAGCATTGTAAAATTAAAAATTGTAAAAGAAAAAAATTTCAATTTTACTTTTGCCCCACAAAATTTACTTTCGCCCCGCAAATTTTACTTTTTCCCCACTAATTTTACTTTCGCCTCGCAAATTTTACTTTCGCCCCGCAAATTTTACTTTCGCCCCGCAAATTTTACTTTCGCACCGCAAATTTTACTTTCAATTTTCTGGGGCAAAAAGTGGTCATATCGGTCGAGTGTGGAATAATAGTATATTGTATACCAAGAGCGGAAGTGCGCCTTTTTCGACCGAGTGTGAAGTCTCGTTTTCGGCTTGCGATACATTTGCCTACCACACGTACTGCAAACGCACGAGGTCAAGAAGGCCCACTCTCTTGTGGTGGACACCATATTTTTTGTAACACATGTCTGGATTACGCGTTTTTCTTATACCTTTGGAGCGGTACTAACGTATGCCGTTTTTCGACACGGCGCAAACGCGTTCTTGTTAGATTAGTAAATTAAAAACATATGTATGACCTACTTTACACAAATCAAACTACTAAAGTATTTAGGGTCCAACTTTGATGTGATTTTTCGGCACTCGTGATATAAAATACGGTTCGAAACTAGTGAATAAGTAGATTATTTAGCTCATGTGAAGTTTTTCACTTGAGCAAAACGAGCACATATTCTACTTCCGCACCCGTTTCGAAATGCACTATTAGGGCCAATTTTTACAAATTAGACTACCAGAGTGTTTACGCCCCTAAATATGTGGTATCATCCGGATGGTACCCCATGTTTGGGAGGGGGGGGGGGTCGAAACACCTTTTGACTAACGTTTTGACTTGATTTGAGCTAACAGCTCTAAGCGGGCCAAAAAGTTAAAAGCAGGCGTAAAATAGTATATTGTGTACCTAGGGCGCAAAGCAGGCTTTTCTAGACCCAGTGTGGAGTACTGAAAACATAGAAGGTCAAAAAGCCCACTAGTCCTTGGTGCACATCATAATTTTTGTAACACATGTATGAATTTTTGGGGAAAAGTCTCGAAAAGTATAAGTCCGAAATATCGCTAAACTCGTGCATGTATTGCAAAATAGTACATTGTGTACCAAGGGTGAGAAGTGGTCTCTCGCCCGTGGTGCACACTATATTTTTTGTAACACATGTATTGATTATCACAATCCTGTAGGCCAGTTATATTATCATTTCTATTAACGGAACGAGCGAGCGTAAAGTAAAACGAGCAGCGTGCATAAAGTACTGACTTTACGCTCTAGGGTGTAATGTAGACACTTTACGCTCGCCTAAAATGAGCAGTGGGAGTAAAATAGTTACTTTAGTGAGTTCTTTACGCTCGCTGGTCGGAAAACGGCTACTTTAGGCTCGTTTTTGAGGGCGAAAAAAACGTGAAAATCGTGCATGTGTTATAAAAAAGACTTTTTGTCCGTTATTTTTTCAGGTCTGAAAACGGTCATTTTAGGCTCGTGTTATAGATAAGAAAAAGGCGTAAATCGTACGTATGTGACAAAATAGTACATTATGGAATATGGAAATAAAGTCGACTTTATTCCCGTGTTGCATATAAACCTCTATTTTCGAATAAAATATCTCCACTTTATTAATTTTAACAGTGGGACTCACGGAAAAAGAACGAAATAGCTCAAAATTGAATAAAAAAAGAGAAAGCATTTGCGGGAAATAAAAAAAATGGATTTGTGGGATATAAGTAGATTTGCGGTAATCATATGCTACTTTTGTTCGGCTTTTCAGGTCAATAAAGTGGCCATTACGGTTGAGTCGGGAATAAAGTATGTTAAACGTTTATTGACTTAATGACTGGAAAGCAGAAAGATACGTGCATAGTGCTTGAAGGTTCGATGCATTCTGCTGATGTGCGTTGTAGTGTGGACCCGGGAAGGAAGGGGAGAGTCAGAGCTACCATCTATTGAAGTACCAAGACCGCTCGCTTCTTGGAAAATCTTGGCGCGGTTATATTTGAACACAACATACCGCCCGCCTTGTTCCTTGAACGATATATATATATATATATATATATATATATATATATATATATATAAAAGGTGCCACTCGTCTGCTGTAACAGCTTTATAAGGATTCTTCTGACTTCTATGTACTTGCTGAACTGATGCTGGATCTGGATCATTGTCGGGTAGCCGAGGTGTTGCCTTTGTTCGCGAACATTCGCACAGAGTCACAACCACATAATCCCTGGCATTTGCCTGAAACGGGATTGAACATTTTGATTACTGAATCGAATCACTGTTGTGAGGCCGTGAAGATGGTATTCGGCCTGCCGTGGGTAAGCTTGCAAGTTGCCAAAATGAAAGACCCCTGTCTATGGGTGGGATCACAGGTCGTAAGGTCGACAAGGTGGATCGACCGCTCGCCGTGGGTGAGGAGCTGAAGATTATCGAGATGAAGTTGCCCGCTGTAAGTGAGTGACTAAAGGCCGTCGAAGTGAAGGGGAGTGGTCACCCGACGTAAATAACCTGGGACCGAGTTTCAAGGTCGACAAACAAGTGGCCACTCTCAGGTACCCATGCTGTGTGCAGAAAGAGAAGTCCGCTGCGAGTGAGCCGGTGTCGTAGAGTAAGAGTTGTTCACCTATGTGGAAGCCTCCGGGTCACCAGGTGAGAATACCCCACGGTGAGCGAGTTTCTGACTCCATCAGATAGAGCGGCAAACCGTCTGTGAGCCTTCGGGTCGTCAGATAAAATTAGCCTACTGTGTACGAGCCTCCAGGTTGCATGGTATCAATGCAGCCCACCGTGGGTACAACGCTGGAGTAAGGTTCGTTGTGCTCATGGTAACCCTGTCTCTAAAACAAATCAGCTAATAGCCGTGCAGTCACCAGCATGAACAACAACAGTAACGCTAGTCCGCAGCAATGCAAGCAGAGTTCATACTCAGCAGCGCCTGGAAGGAGTCACATAGCTGTGCGCAGTCAGTCGCACGAGCAGCAAGAGCAATACTGTGTCACCGATACTCGTCCAAGCGAAGAGGGAGAGTTGCAGAGACAGAGAGAGAGAGAGAGAGAGAGAGAGAGAGAGAGAGAGAGAGAGAGAGAGAGAGAGAGAGAGAGAGAGAGAACTCTATTTCCGACTTAATTGCGGCTACTTTATTGACGTAAATAGTGGGACTCATGGACATAACTAGAATTTATTGAAAATTTATATTAATATAGAAAGAAATAGTACAAGAAAATTAACATTTTCCCTCAAATGCGGGAAACAAGTAATTTTGCGGGAAATAAGTAGATAAGAGGGAATCATATGCTACATTTGTGGCGCTTTCATGGTCAATAAAGTGGCCATTACGGTTGAGAAAATAAAGTAAATTTGCGGGAAATAAAGTAAATTTGCGGGAAATAAAGTAAATTTGCGGGAAATAAAGTGAATTTGCGGGAAATAAAGTAAATTTGCGGGAAATAAAATATATTTGCTGGAAATAAAGTAAATTTGCGAGAAATAAGGTGTAAGAGGGAGTCATGAGCCACTTTCATCCGGCTTTTCAGGTCAATAAAGTGGTTCTTACGGGTAAGTCGGCAATAAAGTAAATTTCAGTTCCTCTCGTTTTCTCTTTTTTTGTCTATTTTCAGCTATTTCTTTCTCATTCCGTGAGCCCCACTCTTCAAATCAATAAAGTGGCCACAATTAAGTCGGAATTGAAGTTCTATATGCAACACAGGAATAAAGCTGACTATTCATTCCCTCGGGTGTTTACAGACCCGAATGCATAATTCTCGGTTTTATTCTCTTGTTACATAATGTACTATTAATACTTTTGATCATGATTATTTAAGAGATCACATACAGATCGTCAGTCTTGTAAATATTGCACATTAATATCTATCACGTAATTGTTTACAATGCAAAATAATAAATTATTCACTAAACACACTCATATCCTGAACTACACATACTCTCATACATGCTAATAAATATACAAATTCCGAACACACAAAATAGATAAATTAATATGCCGTACATCTACGGTATTGTATTCGCATGCATGTACATGTGCACCACCGGCTTCAATTTGCAGATATAGCAGATATTTTAAACAACGGGGAATAGCATTACATAAGCGTGTATCTCAGGCTCTAAACGAGTAAAGACCAGTGTCCGTATATGACTCTGGTACCGCGATGTTTCTGCCCTCTCCCCTACCAGATGATCTGGCTTGGTTATTCTTAAAGAATGCCCAAATATATGGAGGTTGCTCTATCCTCATAATTCTATATAGTAACAGCGAAGAGAAATAAACCCTTCATCTATTGTGAGTCTTATTGTGAGCCAGTTCAGTTTCATCCTGTAGGGAATGATGTGATCGTCCCTCCTAACGCCACAGATGTGCTTCACACATGAATATTGCAGGCGTCGTAGTATGGTCTGCAATTACTTGGATACATCAAGATAGACTATCGAACAATAGTCATGATAAGGAACAACCAATGCACTCGCAAGCTGCTTGCGCAAAGCCTCGGTGGTGCAAGTACGGAAAAATTTCAATCTGTAAAGCGCACCATTATCGCGCTTCGTTATATACTCCGTGACTAGTGGAGGCTAGGCTAGGCTTTCATGTTACTTTCGAGTACTTGACAACATTAAGGTTTGTAACCGTCTCGACGAAGGAAACAAATGAACCTTTCTCCACCTAAATGTCTGGCAATTGTAGACACTTAAGTAAATTGATGATAAAAGCTAAACCAAAGATGATAGCCTTGGTTTTATTAACATTGAGGCAAAGGCCAGCAGACATCGTCCACCATGACACAGCCTACGTAGCAGCTGTCAGGCGTCTGATGCCCTCGTGCTACTAAAAATTTCTACTGTTTGTGGGCAAACTTGTGAATCATGCGCATAAAGAAGATGCTTGATGTGTTCAAGGTCGAGGGTCTCCGCAATGAAGTTGATGTAAATGTTGAAGAGAAGGGGCCCGAGGACCGTGCCTTGTAGAACTCCAAGATTGGTTGTGAGACAATCCGGCTAACCAAGTGATTTCGTGACAACCTTTTGTTCATGACCCGTAATTACACTCGTAGGAGAAATGTTGAATCGTTCACTTTCGTGGCAAGACATACATTTTAGAAACTTGGAGATAATATGTCGTAGACTTTCTATCTCGTAGATAAAACGTCACGTTAGAAACTTATATGCATTGCTGTAGTTAAGTTAGCAGAGAACGTTTACAGGACTTTAAGGTGATGTTGCAAGAATATTGCAGAACATTATACGCACTATCAAGACGTTTTTACTACAATAATATAGGGTGGATGTCCCGACTACTGACACCCCCAAGGATCGATTGTTGCATTATTGCATAGTTTGTCCTATTTGCTAAACAAAAATATATATTTTTCTATTTCATTATCATTATATATTACATGTAGATAATAAAAACGAGGTTGCAATTTCAATAAAGATTATTTTTAATTATAAATTCATGAAATTAATAATAATATTCTCATGAGCTATTACTGACACCCTGAAAATATGCCCGACCCAACTACTGATACCCCAACTATTGATACCCATTTACTTTCATACCTAAACAATAATACTTGATTTTATATCTATTAATTAAATAACAGTCTTAAAGTATACTTTGGACTTAAGCTTTTACGTATAGGTATCTAAATAATTAGTTTAAATGTATTGTCACAAATATTTGAAATCTTTCCCCAGGAAGCGTTAAACATCTTGCAAAATGAACGTCACCGCTGAAGCCAAGGAGGTTAGATTGTACTCACTAACTCGCGCGGCAATGTTAGTAGTTAGGTATATGCGCCGTTTTCTTGCTGAACTACTGATATGTCAGTAATACGAAAATGCCTGAAACGCTTACACCTAACGCTGCAATCCAATAATTAAATAAAATGGCTTTAATAATTCTTCTTTTCATCTAGTAGATATATCTGGTATATAAATATTACCTATTAAACTATTTTGTATTGCATATATCGCTCTAATATAAAAATAATAGTCTTCTATATTTCGCAATATTTTCATGTTCACTCTGAACACAGACATAATTTTAAATGTTTTCGGAACCCCGAATTTTATTATTATTTTGTAAAAGTTTCTGAAATTAAAATATATCACGTTTGTTTGTTCATTATACAGTTACAGATTACTCATATATTTTTTTCAGATATTATTTGAGAGTTTATATTTTATTTATAATAAAATAGATTTGGGTATCAGTAGTTGGGCGGAGTGTCAGTAGTACGGACATCCACCCTATTACGAAAGCAGACTATTCAGTTTTTCTGAAATGTTGGTAACCTGTTTTTACAACTTTAAATAGACATTGATAAACTACGTTATTGATTAGTGAAATACTTGAGTTATTGGTTGAGAGAAGTATATGTACGCGAGTAAGAAATGCGAATGAGTAACTAACTGGATTCTTATTTTGATACCATGTTAACGGGATGTGAAATGTTAACCAAATTCCTATCTTCTGGCTATTTACTTTCATAATTCTTCTCTCTTTAGCAAATAAATATTTTAGAATAAAACCTTTCTATGCCTTCGGTTTCACAAGGTTTCATTTTTAAGTGTAGGAGGAAAATGAGTTGAAAAATATATTAAGTAATGTTAAATAATTTTACATTTTGAATGCACTTTTCTTTTTTATATTTAACAATGAAACTTGAATATAGAGGGCATAAAAAGTTATTTTTTCGAAATATTTATTTATTACAGAGAAAATAGAAAAGTGAAAATCCGGTGAGATACGAATCGGGTCGGGTTTTCTCATGCTCTCAGTATGACATTCTATACTATGTATCGCATGCTAAAATTTCACAGTCTTATACAAGAACTGTTCAACATTTATTTCAGTCGCATATTATGAAAAAATATATCGTAAAATTTTAGTCTATAATAAAACATTTCTTACTTAAATTCATTCATTTAAAGGGACCAGACAGTCGAAACGAGGCTTTTTTCAAGAGCTTAGTAAAAAAATAGATAGATAGATAGATTAAGGTTTATTTTGCATAAGTCAGAAATACATTTCAAAAATACATAAACATTGTAACATTATAAATTTATACATATCGTCATATCACATGTCCATCGCAAAATCTCGTCTTAAGTTTGTTAACATATATTGCACAATTTTTGATTATCTGAACTTAACTATAACGTCACAATTTTAAATTATGGCTGACTAAGTTAAAATATTAGGCGATTAACATCACAGCTAGTTTTCGTCGCAGGTCACATTTTGCTCAGCAAAAGTTTCCACAATGTATCTACGTATTGCTGCTTTGAATTTCCTCAGTGACGGAATGTACCTAATACAACGGGGGAGCGAATTCCAGAGTCGCACACCTTGGGCGCTGAATGATTTCAGGCCAACATCAGTGCCCGACTCGGGAATCGAGATTTCCTTAGCATCCCTACCTAAGGTCCTAATCTCTATCTGAGATCCTGTAGTTAGATCCTATAGTTAGATAAAAATAATTTTAATTTGAGTGGATATTCAAGTAACTCAAAGAGTATATAAAAAATATTTTTTTATTGCAAAATATTGCAAAATAACCTTGCAGCGAACGTGCTAAAAAATTTTTGTTTGTTTTTTGTTTCCAGTGATATCGTCTTCTCTGTTGGACCAAATAGAACGTTTCAGATCTTAAGGTTTTTGTAATACTCTTCTTTCTGCAGTGAACCTGATTTAACATAAAGAAAAGTATACAAATGGTGTATGCAGGGTAAAGAAAGTTATTTTTTAAATTTGTTTCTCGAAACTCGAAATTTTAACGGGTTTATAATGAGGTTCAATGCATTAAAGAACACTTTTTACATACTTAAAAACATTTTGGAGTTGTTCCTTACCTCAGTATTTTTGCAATCACTACAAAACGGAATGAAAAACAAACTTCGAGAAAAACGCGTTTAAAGTTACTCTGGAACGCGATCGTACTCAGCTGCGCGATCGACCTTTTCAAATCCCAAAATTTAATTTTTCACGATAACGTTCTGAAATTTTGAAGTTTGATTCTTGAATAGTATTTCATTTGAAAAATCAAATAATAGTATGCAGTTTTTGACTATCTGGTCTCTATAAAATAAAAAGTAAATTATATTTACATTAATGCAAAAACACTTACTCTTTCGCAACACTAAATCTTCTTAACAAAGATTTCTATAATAGCACCTTATGAGTTTATCTTCCTGTTATTCTCTCAGCTTGAGTTATCCTCCAAGCATCTTTTACACCAAGCGCCCCGTGAGAACAAAAGCGCAGCTCGGCTGCGTCTGAAGAGGAAAATCGAGAAAAGCGGGAAGCAGCTGCAATTAAAATTTAATGGAAGAGTTGCGCCTGCATTTTACAAGTCGATTCACATTGTTTGTTGAGCATCATTGCCAAGTAAATGCCGGAGGTACAATCTCTCGAGCTTGAATTTATATATCCCGAGCTTTAATGATACGCTGTCTGTCTGCTTTATGTGCAGCTTTCATAAGCTAAAACAATTTCAACGTGAATTACGCGTTTTAATTAGTATTCGGATGCAATTACCAGGATTATACGCTGTAATCATATAATGGGTGTTACAAAATGAAGGTGGATAATTTAAATTGTTTGGTAATTGTTATTGAAGATTAATGAAGATATCGATGGCCCTTACGAAGACTTGCACATTTGCAACGTTTGCCACGAAGAGCAGCACGTTTCGCCATTCCCGGACAAAGACTAGCACATTTCGCCATTCCCGGACATAGACTAGCACATTTCGCAATTTTTTCACAAAGATTAGCATTTTCTTGGATTTTTCCACGAAGTCTAGCCCATTTGAAAATTTGCCATGAAGACTAGTACATTTGGCAATTTACTGCCGCCAGATTTTTTCAGGCTACTTTTTTATTCGGGTAGCCGAAATTCTGATTTTCTTGGGCAAATCGATAATTTTTTGGGTACCAAAAGGGTCTAGTACCCGAAACGAATAGAAAAGATATCGGTAAGAAAAGATTTGACCAGATTCGCCAGAAGTTTATTATTACAACTTAAATTTACATATTCTATACGAAAAGTACTAGTCTTCCTGGCAGAATTGCGAAATTTGATAGTCTTTGTGGAAGATCGGTGAATTGTGCCAGTCTTCGTGGGGCAACGGCGAATTGTGCTAGTCTTCGTGGGAGATTTCCAAATGTGCTACTCTTCGTGGTAAGTGTTGAAATGTGCTACTAAAATATATTCTGTACATAAAAAACTATTTATTTCTGTAAAAAAAGGAGAAACGATTTTTACATGGGGTGCTCTGCTTAAGGGTTAAATTACGTAGCGAAATATTTTACAATTTTTAGAACTTGAATTGCAATTTAATATAAATTTTAAATCTGTAAAAAGTAGTTAAAAGTTACAACTAAACCAATTATTTTCCCAGAATCTCCATCACATATTGTCTACAAAATGTAATATTACCAGATATATTATAAGTATAATGATAAATTATAATAAACTTGCTTTCTCTTTATGGAGCAAAATCTGACACCTTTTACACACCCATCTTTAAAATATTCACTGTCTTTCAGGCCAAAACAAACGTCTTGCTGGCCCAACTTTATCTTCCCCGCTGCGGTTGAAAGTTCTGGAGACCTGGCATTTACAAATTTACTCTCAGGAAACAGTAAATTAGTGTTAGATAAAGTAAGAGAAGGTGAGTAAGTGTGCTTTGTCAGCGGGTAAAAGAACCTTAGCTTTGGGATGAGAGATAATTAGAGTGTCTATACGGACACATTTCCGCGTGAAAAACAGCATGCGAAGTCCGCGAAGTAAACGAAGCACGCTAAATCTTTCGCAAAAACCCAAAGCTCCGCCTACTTTTCGCGTACGAGAAACCGGAAAATTCTTCACGTGTGAGAAAAAATTTTCCGGCAGGTAAGTACGCGAAATATAATACACGAAGCACGCGAAATTGATATGCGAAGTACATGAATTCGATACGCGAAGCACGAATAATCGATTTGCAAAGCACTAAAAAATCGGTACGCGAAGCACGTGAAATTGACACGCGATCCACGCGATCGATACGTAAGCACGCGAAATCGATGCGCGAAGCATCTAGACACCTCCGACCAGTATATGTAAACACCAAAAACTGCAGAGTGCACTACCTTGACCTTGTCGTCAGCGGCCATAACCACCAGCACACCGTACCCGACTACTACGAACACCTGGCCGCTCTATTTGTGTCTTGGAGATTGTCACACATTCAGTTATCCATCCACCACCCACTTGTTCTGCTACACATACCCATCTACCCAAACACATATACCGACGTATCTATCAATCTATACATCCACTCACGCATCTATCCTCACATCTATTCACCTACAGCGATTCATCAAACATACCTATCCACCCACATATGCGTACTTCGCGTATCGGTTTCGTGTATTGTTTTACGCTTACTTTCATATCGTTTTTGAGTACTTCGGGAACCACATACGTACCGTTCGCGTACCGATTTCGCGTACCTCGCGTATCAACTGCGCGTGCTTCGCGTATCGATTTCGCGTGTCAATTTCGCATACTTCGAGTACTGTTTTTCCGTACTTCGTGTATCGTTTTCCAGTATTTTGGATACCACATTCGCACCGTTTGCGTACCGTTTTCACGTACATCGGTTTGATTTTCACGTGCCTCGCGTATCAATTTCGCGTGCTTCGCGTATCGATTTCACGTGCTTCGCATATCGATTTCACGTGCTTCGTTGCCGATTTCGCGTGGTTAATTTGCGTGCTTCTCGTATTGATTTCGCATGCCTCGCGTATCGATTTCGCGTGCTTTGGGTGTCGATTTCGTGTGCTTCGCATGCCGATTTCGCTTAGTTCGCGAATCAATTTCGCGTTCTTCGTATATCGATTTCACGTACTTTCCGTATCGATTTCGCGTGCTTCACGTACTTTTCGTATCGATTTCGCGTGCTTCGCGTGCTGTTTTCGAGGTGTATAAATACTCTCTTATAGTAATATATGTGTACGTTAAATTTTAATGTAAATAGTGTTTGGATTGTGAATAAAATGTGAATACATGGGTTTCAGTAGGATTTAATTTTACTTTTCGAATTAAGTCATACGGCACACTAATCCATTCTGTGGAAAGATTTCTTCTTTAAAACTATTGATTATAAGGCTGAATTACTTCATTGTAGTGTAAGTCGTTGCGTTATCTTCTCAAGACATCTAGATTTATAATACCACCTAATTACCTGTGGGAAAAAATGACTTATATAGATATATATTAAATTCATGTATAATTTTATAAATTATAGCGAAATTCGAAGAAATGCTGCGCACCTATGTCATCATTTTTTTCGCGATTTTTTATATGAAAGTACATGTCGAAACAGGCTCTCAAAACAAATTTCAGCCCTTAAGGTCCCCCGTGAGACCTAGTAGAATATTCTAAATTTTCAAAAACTGACAAATAATGGCTATTTTCAAAAAATTCTAGGGAGCTCACATTATTACTATTTTGAACATACCCAAAAAGGATTTCTTCATTCGAAATTTGAAAAAATTACCCACTTAGCGGTAGTATATTTGGCATACTTTGTCAATATTGGGTCCGAAATTTGGAAAATTTAACAACTTAGAGGTTATGTTCTGGAAAATTCAGACATTACTTTCTGTAAATGAATATTAAAAAACCTGTAAACGTTAATAAAGCCAATATCTCATAGGGCCTTAGAGATTTTGAAAAAATTCAAATTCTGTAAAATCACATATTGCCATTTTTTACCAATTTAGGATTCGAAATTGGAAAAATTTACCCACTTAACGGTCGATTAAGGAAAAACCCAAAAATTAATATTAAAACGATGAAAAAGCCGATATCTTATCGAGCCTTGGAGATTTGAAATGATCCCGTGAAAACACATTTTACAGTTTTGAACACCCTAAAAATTAAAATTTGTAAAATTTACCCCCTTAGAGTTAGAATTTCGTAAAAACCTTCTTATTTGTTGATAAAATATAAAAGCAACATACCATCTAAAATTCAAGTCGCTAGATGTAATGGTTTTGGCTCGATGTTGATGAGTCAATCAGTCAGTCAGTCAGGACATGTAATTTTATATATAGATTTGATCTCGATTTCCCAGCGAATTACCCATATACATAGTTGTGCATAAGTCATATTTTCCCATCTACTGTTATTTTTCTCATCAGGTGAATATGTAGTCGAAAACTTAATATCAAAGGCCAAAAAA
Organism: Gastracanthus pulcherrimus; assembly: GCA_949152435.1. Classification (NCBI taxonomy): domain Eukaryota; kingdom Metazoa; phylum Arthropoda; class Insecta; order Hymenoptera; family Pteromalidae; genus Gastracanthus; species Gastracanthus pulcherrimus. The sequence goes on along the minus strand of OX424573.1, from coordinate 176,574,692 downwards.
TTCACTACAACATCAAATCAGACACACATTCATCGAGTCCACGTTTCTTCCCGCGACCTAAGGTCTTGGTATACTCATGAGCGCAGCGTGACGTAACGTGGACGCAAAAAGTTTAAACACAATGTACGCGCATATTACGCGCCCGATCTTTTTACTATGAAGACTAGAGTAAAGGAGTTCCAACGAGATACGAACATCCCTAAATATATAATTAAAATTTGTATAGAAACGTTTGATACTTTGTACTACAGGGGGCGCTGTAGTAGGTAGTGTTTGAATCAGTTTAGGTTATGATTACCATTTGTTTACTTTTTTAATCTTGCCGGTTGGGAATAGAAAAATGTAATATTTAACGCAAAAAGAGGTTTTTGTACGTACAAGTAAAAGTATAATCTATTATATAATTATCATATTAAAATTCTACTCCCCGTATGAAAAGATTGTGTTTGCAAATAGGATGTAATGCCATTTTTACATTACTTAATAAGATTTAATAAATTTTCTTTATCATGGGTAGATACACTCACAGAATAGCCAAATGGAAAGCTGGACTACGGTAAACTATACTACCTATTTAAACTTTAAGGCGTGCCGAGATAGTTTATCTATAAGTTGACTTTATGTCAACATATTTATTTTCAGTTAAACTATATTTTCTTTTCCACATTTAATACTTGAAATTTGCATATTTGAACGTAAATATATTTTAAACAAGTTGTATATCTATATTTATATGAAACCGGCGATTCAAGCTCCCCTGCTGCTTGAAGTTTCGACTTAACTGTATTAAAATATAGAATATTTCTTATGCATTGCGTTCATACTCCGTTACTCTAATCTTCATGCTTTTTACATTGGCGTCCACGTTACGTTGCACTGCACTTTCGAGTATACAAGACCTTTATTGAAAAGTATACCCACAATAACGGACGTGCGTAGCACAATGCCAAATCGCTTGTAAATAGAAAGGGCGAAAGTCAGTCTCGAATTCTGTGCAACTCTCAGCAGGAGCAGCAGTACTCCTTTGTGCTGCAGCGAGGGAGAGGAAATACACGCAGTGAAAGCGACGGCGATTGGTATCTTGGTAACCATCCCCTCGTTCTTAGTCACGGGGCTAACAAGTGAGGCAGCGCTAAGGCGGTACAGGGTGTATTATTGACTACTGTTTCGAGGAGAGGAGAGAGGCAGCAAAGGGATTCTCCTTTCAGTACGTCGAATTCGCGACGATAACGGTGATCGCGTTGCCGTTGTTTGATCGCGCGAGATGCGAAGAGCGTCCGTGAGCGAATGAGGCTCTACCGGATATTCGACGGGGTGCATCGATCGGGATTGACGCGCTAGTGAATCTTGGAGGGTTTATATTAGGCTGCTCATCTCTCCATTGTCTTTGTATTGTGATTGAAAATAGGGTTAATTAGAATTGTAGATTTTTATTATCTTAACATGTTTTTTAAATGCTTTGTAGAAATATAAATGTAGTTCTTTTTCTTATAGAAAGGTGTTCTTTATTTGTTTATTAAAGTTGCCCCTTCTGACTATTCTTTTCTAAGAATTATTTTACTACATGAAGTTTATTGAATTTCTATTATTCGATACCATGTGAATGACTCTAAAACAACTAATATAAATAATAGATGAAAGTTATATAATAATAATATCATTATAATAGTAATATAATAGATTTAGTTTAATGATCATACCTTATTATATTTTAGAAGAATTGTAGTCATTTTTATCCATTGAATTTTATTAACTCTGTAGTTTAATTCTCAAAATAATTTTCCTTTGGTTTTCAAAGATAATTTAAGTTATTTCGAGACAGATTTTTCGTGGATCTGAAACATATGAATGTTTAGTTATTTAAACTTTAAAAACTAACATACAAAGGATTATTTAAACAATAAATTGAATTTATTTAGGTTATATAATATTAAATCATAAAGAAAATGGAAATAATAAAATTAGTATTATATCGTAAAACGTAGAATAATTATAAAACATTGAGTGTTGTTTCCTTAAAAGTTAACGTAATTACAATATTACTTATTATACAGAATTATGGACGATTTCTTATCTTTATTGGTTGATATAGAATATTTTAATCAAGTTAAACCCCAAAAACAAGAATTTCCTATTCTACAAACATAAACCTTGATTTATCTGATATATTCAATAGTATTACTATCAGGTTTAATTCTCAAAATATGGTTCTCCATTATTCACAATCTTATAGAAAGATTATCACTCGGCAATTTCCGCAAGATTTATTCGAGCGTTTGCGGCAAAATTATTATTCTCGATCGTTATCATTGTTATCGTCGATATCGATATGCCCTCGGTCAGCCCAATCGATCATCACCAAGCAGCAAGCAGCACCTCATCTAATATAATGACCATCGCGATCGCAGTGGAGATAACGCGCGCACATGCGACTCGTGCACATTTTCCCACCCCCGAGTGCATTTTTCTCGTCGAACCGCATTAGATTTTGCGCGGGCATCAGCGCAATTCAGCGTGCTTTGTCTGGCGTAATTAATGACTGCGATAAAAACAGAATGGGTATCTAGTTTCAAACAGTAATGAATTTCAGTATTTTTTGTAATTTATGTATTATACACAAGTTAAAAGAATTTAAATTCTAGTACAATTTCATTAAAATAGTTATGAAGAATATTATTGAATATGGGTTCTTTAAGCATCTATTAAAATTATAAAATACATTTTTAATAAAAAAGGCTTACTATATCTAAGAAAATTTAACTTTATTTCCCTATATTTTATTCTTTGAGTGGGTGTTTATATCCATGCAGTTTATAAATTCGTGCTTGGGTTGTTTGTGTATTTTTGTATGTCTCTATATACAAATTTAACATGGCATTTCTCTATTAATAGGTTCAATTTTACGCGCTACGTGCGTCATTTATTCTATAAATTCTTTGTTTTCGTTACCTAAATACCTTTTTTCATTTTAGAATTATTTGTCAAACCAAAATTTATGATTATAACTAATATTAAATATTGAGGATTGAAAGGTGAAAATAGTAAGGTACACTTAATATTATTAAAAAATTAATCATAGATCAAATCCATTTTAAAAATAAACGCAATTATAGTACTATAATTAATAAATAATCCAAAAGCTAATTTATTAAAGTCTTGTTTAAATATAAGTAAATGTAAAGATTTTCGAAATTCAAAGAGATGTCATTTACGCGTCTTTGTCGAACAGCCAATCCATTTCCGTTATCAGAATTTTGAAGCTATGTAAGCGATAAAATCTACTACAAAATGAATATTTTAATTGACAATTGAATTTATTAAGTGTAAATAAAACAATATATTTGTTGGAGGCTTCGTGTCTCGAGAGAGGGCGCGTGCGGCTGCGCAAGTCGCCTCTCTCATTACACCTAGTGATCCTCTAGGGAGTGATAGGAAAAACGGACGCCATGTTGCTCTCAATGCATGGCAGTATATCTATAGAAGACATAACTTCTGTCTCTTTCTATCTTATGCTCTTCTTATGGGTTTGGCAGCCGACCAATCAGAAGCTGGGACATGGTTTCCGATTACTCCCTGGAGGATCACTAATTACACTCGCTCTCCATGCATGTCAGAACAGCTTGAGCATTGTTTTTACTTAGAGTACTTACCAGTTAAATTATATTCAGAGTTAACTGTAATCAGAGCAGAGATTTAGTATATTCAGAGTTAGTATAATAAAGCAGAGTGCGTGGTGAAAGCTGTTTAAAAAGGAAACTGCTGTGTAGTTCTTTTCAAGAAGCCAGAACCGTCCTCTCCTCTCGGCGAAATCTAACAATATTTAAACATCTTTTAAGATTTTTTTTTCAAATTTAAACACAAAGCTAATTCGAATTCTGTAAACTTTCCCACCTTTTGTACTAAACAGCTAATCATCCTTATATCTTCGCATTAAAATATATGATTGCATACATACACAGTCACACGCACACGTACGCACGCATACAAACATACATGTAGACACATATATATGTGCATGTGCACATATCATACACATACATACAAGCAGACATGCATGTACATGTACAAACACATACATACACACATTTACATACAAAAAAACACACACATATACCTACATTAATACACACTGCATTTCTATTTGAGCTAATATTTATTAATCAAGTTAAGCTAACAACTGAACATCACACGAAGAATTATTAATCAAAATGATTTACTCCGAATACATTACCGCTTTTGCTTCCGCTAAGCAACGCGTTATCTTCTGCACATTGCAGACAGCGCGTTGTTCCGTCAAAACGACGACGTGCAAACAACGGACTTAGCGTCCGATCATTAAAGCGCGAACCCTGCAAACAACGGAATCACATAACAGCGGCTTCTCGACCATTGTTCCATGGGTATCAAGACCGCGTAAGCGATGCGAGGGTCGACGCGAGATGTGCCTCGGTGTGGGGCGATTTATTCACGGAAATAAATGAGTAGTTGCCCGGGAGGCGTCCCTAAGCGGATTAGGTTTCGTTACGAAAAGAAGCTCGGAGAATTAAATTGCGCGTAAGAGAGCACAGAGTAGCGTTAAGTGGAAAAAATAACTTCGTCGATTGAGGAAGGGATCGCGTTAATTATGGCGGAGGCGTATTGGATTAGCATGAGGGGATGTATTGTGCTCTGGCTGGATAAATGCTAAATTGGAGATTCGTTGGTCATTTCTTTTTCTTTTGAGGATACATTCTAATGTAAAACATTGAAAAAGTTGGCTTCTTTATTTCTAAAGTATAACTCTAACACGTAGAGTGAAAAGACATCTTATAATTTGTTAATATATATTTAAATATGTCAAAAAACCACTGCCAATTAATTGGCACTTAGCTTCCTCAAACTAAATTATTTGTTCCGATATGAAATTCTTTGTTCTAATAAATTAATTTTAAATTGCTGTATATCTTTCTAAATAATATATCAAAAAGGGCGTGCTTCTTTATCATTGATGGGTGGACAAAAGATAATTTTTTACTAAAATTATAGAACGATAGGTAATAATCCTTATTACAGCAATTTTTTCTCTGTACGTAATTTATTAAAATTATTTAAATGTTTAAATTAACTGTAATCAGATGTTAGTATGTAGATTCACTGATTTCCTAATCATCTAAAATTTTGTGAACGATTTGCCATTATAGACTTCCTAGATATAACTGTTTAAGGGAGTATTATCGGTACTCCGTAAGTCAAATGCGTGTTTGGTAATTTTTGACTTCCGTAGTAGGCCAAATCGTGTGCGTAAATGGTTAAGAGAGCGTGAACAATTTTATTCGTTTACTTATATTAGCTCTCCAAATTGGCGAATCAACATTTGGATTTTTGCATTATACGAGTATTTATAGGATATTAAATGTATATATCTCAAAGTTTCGTCGAAATCAGAATAGCAGTGGTAATAAATTTCATGATTGCAACTGTCCGAAACGTGAGTTTTCATAAGGCTACGTGTTAAAAACGTAAATATAAAATTCTTAATATCTTTCTCCTGGGTAACAGTAGCTTTCTAAAAATGTATGCAAGTAAGTTTGAGGTGAATACGTACTAGTATACCAAATTTAAAATTATTCTTAACACTAATTCGAAACCGATACTCCCTTAAACTAAATATGACGTTTTTCGTGTAAAACAAAAGCTCAAAAATTAAAAAATCTAAATTGTTATAAAAAAACCAGTTGATGAATATTTATAATTCTTATCAATTTCAAATTTTCATTAGAAATAAGCTGAATAAAAATCGATTTTTTTACTAAAAGATTTTTTCTCTTCAAAAGAAAAAGATAAGGCCTCAAAAAGCTTACAGAATATTCTTATCCATATTCCTAATCATATATATCATATATATCATATATATGGATAAGAATATTCTGTAAAATTTTTGAGACCTTATCTTTTTCTTTTGAAGAGAAAAAATCTTTTAGTAAAAAAATCGATTATATATATATATATATATATATATATATATATATATATATATATATATATATATATATATATATATATATATATATATATTTTAATTTTCAATATTTCACGGATATTACAATTTGAAAGAAAAATGACGATTTTGTGAATAACAAAACAAATAAAAGAGCTTATTCAAAATTTCGGGTGGAAAAAGATAGGTAATTTTATGCTCTTTCAAATGAATTATCACTCAATCAATGATATTATTTCTATGGTATAAAAAAATCCAACTAAGCTCAAGAATCGCTAAAAAATCAAAAACGCATCGAAAAAAAATTTTTTAGCGCCGTCATTAAAGATAAACAAAAAAAATGAGCACCGAAACATTAATTTTTACGGTGTATAATCTGAGTAATGTTGATTCACATACACACATATACACATACACGCACACACACACACACACACACACACGCACGCACTCATGCACACACGCATGCACGCACGTACGCACTTGCATACACTTACACACAGACACGCACAGATCCATGCAGACATATTCTAAAAATAGTGTATTTTGATTTCCAGTATCTCAAAACATGTTTCTAACATATTTTTAGCAAAACTTCTTTTTTACCATCACAAAGCTTCGAATGCTTTGCTATGAAGAATCAAAATTGTACATTATTTTGTTCGATTAATTCTGCAAAAATTACCCGAGATCGTTGTAGAGAATGCAAGGTACTCGATGACGGGACCATTCAATCATAAAAAATAAAAAAAGTTGTTCTTATATTTTATGTAGGTGGGTATGACGTGTTTTTCACGCCATAGTAAATCTATACATGAAGATAACTACGAAAGAGTTTTCTAAATTAATCAATCCATTTTTTAAATCGTATAGTCTGTATAATTTTATAAATTTTAAGTTGTAAAATGATTTTCGCAGAATTTGGTTTGAAAAAAAAACTTCTTTTTTCATATCATTTAAAGAAATGTAGAATTTTAAAAGCATTAACGTTGGAATATACCCCTAATTAGGATGGAGAACGGCGCGATAAATTATGCGTGATTCTTTTTGGGCAATAAGAGAAAATAATCTAGAATATATGTAAAATAGTCAAGCATTTGAAAAACGTAAATTAATGAATATAATTGTCATCAGTTATTAACGTTAAATCAGTGTAAAACTCATAAAAATTTAAAAACTATATAATTAAATGTGAGATAACAATTAACGGTAATTAAAAAAAGTTATAAAGGAGTTTTTACGATTTTTAGTAATTCATTGCGATATGATTTTCTCAGTGTAAATGCATTGAATCAGTAGTATAGATATGTATTATGTCCGCCGCAAAATATTAAATACTGTATTTCATAACTATTAATGAAAAATCTTTTCCAACAGTACTTACTGCATGCAAGTTGTAAATATATTATAAAATAAGCCCTCTAATACAAATCGAAAGTTTGCTCGTTATTTCAGGAATTTAATTATTCAGACCTAATTTGACAATTGAATCCTTGCACTAGAAATCTAGCTCTCCAAACGGACTTATTAATAAATTTACAACAAATTAATTCACGAAGCAAAAGCGTTCAATGAAAATAACAAGCTTATATCAACGTCATCCCAACGAAGTGAAAATTTTTGCAAACATTTCGCTTAAATAATTCAACGCTCGAACTCGTGCACCGTAATGCATATTACACCAGTAGCACCGCCTATTTGCCTTTCTGCGAGTGATGCCGCCGCCGCGGAAGCCCCTGGCGCACTGAGGCCGACGCTTACGCGAGAAATTCGCGCGAAATCCTTCGGGCCACGTAGCGCAAAGTTGCGAGGCAACTCGCGCAGCAGCAGCGGTGACGACAACTCGCTATACGGCAGCAGCAAAACTATACACATTACGTACGCGTACATCATTCGCAATGTACAATTTTCAAACGATGAATTAGTAAACTTCCCTTTTCATCATTATCTTTAACTCCAATTTCATGCTATTTTCGTGCTTCGTACTTGTACGCGCGACTATTGCCTGTTGTGTACGACGCTTCCTTGGATGTTTCGAGGAAGTTTGTATAAACTTTGCCGACAACTTATTGACGAGTTATCGCTTCCTCGTTAGTGGTCTTTTTTAATCCAGGACGTTGTTTCGCAACGCGAATTTTTGGTCAGTTACACGCGGCGCTTCGGGCCAGAACACGATTCTCTTATTCGATGTTGAATTAATTCGAAAAGGACAAAAAGGTCGTTTTATTAGAGTGAGGGATTTCGAGCGAGCGAGCGAGCGAAAGAGAGAGAAAGTGAGAGCGAGAGAGAGAAAGAAAGAGTGAGAGAGAGAGATAGATATAGATAGATAGATATACGATTTATTTGTCATTTTTAGCAAAAATACATTACATAAAAATTGTTATTTTGTCATTACATTGAAGTCTTTGATCACTATCGCAGGTCGTCAGTATATAAATATAAGAAAAATTGATGCACAATTTGTCATTATCTAATATCACAGTTTATCTATATCACAGTTTCATAACAATTTCTGAAAGTTCACTCATTCTTGCATACACGTACATCCATCACGTCAGAATTTAAAAACAATTACAATTCAGCAGATACGTACACTCATCACACACGCAGATAAATTTACTCGCTCTTTATTAAAATATACTCTTTATATTTTTGAGAGTGAGAGAGAGAGATAAAGAAAGAAAGAGAGAGAGAGAGAGAGAGATAAAGAGAAAGAGAGAGAGAGAGAGCGAGAGAGAGAGAGATAGAGATATCATGTCGGGTGGGAAGTCGCGCGTTAATGATAAGTAACTTCACGGCGTCCGTGCATAAACGAGGTAATTTATGAGGTGAGTGTTTCATAATGGCGCAAAAATTGATAATGGAACGTAGCCGAAACCCATGAGCGCGACGATGTTTGTTGAATGGCATTGTGATAGCGCGCGAGGCCCTATTATGCGATGCTCTAACGCGAGCACAATGGTCAAGTTCTCCTCTTCCCCCGAAGAAATACATTAAAACTGTCGCGTATTGTTTGGTTTAAACTGTAAAAGATCGCGAGGTTTTACGTACTTGTATAAATGGAATAAATCGTAAAATCAATGATTAATGGTTTTACTCAAAATTTATTGCAAGCGCGACGGTAGCTTTTGAAATACGTTTGTTAAATTATCATACAATTATATAATGAAATTTATTCGCGAAAACCATGAGGATTAAATCGAGGGGACGCACCGACCTGAAGTTCATTTCAACATCAAATAATATTATCGTTCCGCGTTATTGAAGCAAACAGTCACTCCGAAAGTAATTTTGCAGGATCCCCGTGTAAGAGAGACGCCATTTTATACTTAAGAACGAGAACGAGAAGGAGAGAAAAAGAGAGAAATGGCACCGGAGATAAAAGTGATCGGTCGACCGATAGAATTAGGTCTCCGCCTCATTGGCTTGTGGCCGGGCTTTTCCAATTCCGTTGGTCGCATATTCGTCTGGTCGGTTTTAATGTCGAATTTGCCCTTTCAATTGTGGGATGCTTTTATCCTGCTGGATGATAAAATCTCAATGATGGATAGTCTCAGTACCACGATCGCCACTTTCTTGCTGTTCGTCAAGATAAACATTGTTTGGATCAATCGCCGGTAGTAATTGCAATTTCTTTTTCTTTATACATTGTACTCATTAGGTCTTGATTGTCGGACTAAAATTTTGAAATAGACACTTGGAACGTCTGACTTCAAATGTAGCATTACTACTTGTTTCAGGAATGTTTATATAATTTTGAAATTTATTTTTGTAATCAATCATAGACTTCATAAGGAAATATCTAGATATGTTTATTTATATATGAAATCTACATACGAATCTAGATTAAAAAGTATCTTTATTACAATAATATTTGTTAAAGATAAGCACACTGTCATTAATTTTACTTAAAGAACCGATTTAAACTGAAGACAAAAAGTTCATCTATTTAAATGCTGATTTTTGATTTAAGGTTTAGATCTAGATATATGTTAATCTACATAATGCGTTATCTAGATACATTATATAATCAAAATATCAATGAAAATTTTCTAATTTTATCCGTCTAAATAGTGCATTATAAAGATAAATGTGTATATCTTAATAAAAACCGATAATTTAGAAGATGATTATGTTTGTCGTTTTAATAAGATTTAGAAAACAATATTAATAAAAACAATAAAAGATAATTATTTTCGACAATTTAATTAGATGATTCATCTAGATAATGGGCTATCTACATTCTTCATTATCGATATGTAGATAACACTTTCTCTAGAGTAAGCATAAAATATTACAAATTAGAATGTTATCCAATATCTTAGCTTATCAATTATCTATCCTTTTTTAAAGATATTGTAAGTATTGTACTCATAATTGCACCATGCTGCAAACAACTTATAAGGAGAGAGTACGAGATGTGGGTCATGATTTTTCATAAAACATTAAGAATCATTTACTATAGTATCTAGAAATGAAGCATAACATACATAGTTTGTTTAAATATGCTTTATATATGACTGTATATGATTATTTATAGTTGTATACAGATATATATGGATTAAGATTATATACAATTGTATATGAATATATATAATAATATATAGTTATATATAAACATATACGTATATATAACTGTATATGATTGTATATTAATTTATATAATTATATATGTTTATATATAAACTGTTATATACAAGTATATATAACTATATACAATTATATATAAAAGTTTTTATACAATTGCAGTCGGTTTGATGAACTGTATATATAATTATATTCGATTATAAATGTTCGTATACAGTTAGATATAAAACATTTTATTAATACGATGGGTTTTTATATAGTTATATACGATTATATATACTTATTGAATTATATAAATACATATTGAATTTTCAAGTGTTCTTAAACGATTTTTTCAACGCATAACTGATCGGAGTAGGAGTCCAAGTCGTTATGATGACCGATGGCGAGATTTAGGTAGTGCACTCCGTAGTTTTTGGTGTCTAGATGTAGGTACAAGTCAGACATCTAGGATTCGCGATCTCGTCATCGACCGCCATAATTACTTCGACACCTTCTTCGAAAAGTACTCGTCATCGGCAACCAAATAACCTGGACGCCTCCTCCGAAGAGTTCACATATATAGACATTAAAAAATACAAAGCGCACTACCTAGACCTCGTCATCGGCTATTACACCACCTGGACACCTTATTAGTCCAGTACGTACATGTAGACATCAAAAACTATGCAACGCATTATCTAGACCACGTCATCGGCCACCATAACCACCAGGATACCGTCTCTGACTAGTAGTCATAGCTAGACACCAAAAACTATGGAGCGCACTACTACCTAGACCTCGTTATTGGCGATTATGACCACCTGAACGCCTTATCCGACCGGTACCTACATTTACACACAAGAAACTATGGTGCGCGCTACCTAGACCTCGTCATCGGCCACCATATCCACCTGGACACCTTCTTCGACCAGTACGTATATGTAGACACACAAAATTATGGAGCGTGCTACCTTGACCTCGTCATTGGCACCTATAACCACCTGGACACTGTATCCGACCTATAGTTATGGCTAGACACCAAAACCTACGGAACGCACTACCTGGACCACGTCATCAGCCACTATAACCACCAAGACTAAGCGCGTTCAAGATAAAGTCCATTTATATATAATTGTATATAAGTATATAAGACTATATATGAGTTACCTACCAATATCCCTTATAATACACTCCGGATACTACTTTTACAACAAGAACTGTTGGGGTAGTGGTTTAGGTAATGGCTTATAACTCAAAGATTTTGGGTTCAAATCTCACGCGGGGCAATTCTTTTCTCTTTTCTTTTTAATAATTTTTTGTAATAAAAATGCATAAAACATTGCTAACCTTCAATAAAAACTATCGTATGCCCATCTGAACGAAAATGGCCACTTTATCCCTGAAAAGCGAGACCAAAATTACACTTTTTGCCTGCAAAAATTATTAGCGGGAAAAAAGTGACTTTACTAGAAAATAGTCAAAATTTCTTTATTTCATCAAGTTCTAACAATAACCCTGATTTTCGATTGTATTTTAGCAGTCCATTAATCCCGCTTTCCAAGTCAAAAAGTGGCCACAGTTGAGATGGGCAGAAAGTACTACATGTAACTCGAGAGAAAAGTCGATTTTTCCCTTGTTACATAATGTACTATTTTATGTTAAATTTGCATAAATTAATTATTATATTATTTATTTATTTAATTTAAAATTTATATACAAGGAAATATAATTATATATAATCATATATAACCATATATGATTATATATAAGATTTTTTTACTCGGGATTGTCCATATGCTTAATGTTAAAAAACCATATACATAGATATACTGCTGATGTTAATGTTCTTATTTTTGTGTTATCATATAAGGCACATTTAATCAAACTACGGATACTAGGCTTCATTTCTCGGTACGAATAAGTGTTTCATAAAAAATCACCCCCACACCTCGTACACTCTACATGTAGTGGATTCTCCTTATTTTATTGTTAACCGTGTACGCTATAAAGCATTACAAATCATCAATGTTGAAAACAGACGTCTAAGCCAGCAATTTCCTCATTTTCAGTCACATACTAGGTCTCATCAGCGACATGATGGACGACTGGCAACTGACCAAGGACCGAGCCGAGGAGAGACAAATTCTGGCCGAACGTACGCGACAGCTGCGGCTGTTCTGCGCCGCGCACTTCGCCATGTATATGCTGTCCGTGACGCTGTTCACCTGCGACGCCCTGTTCACGTATCTCCTGGAGCCCCCGGACCAGCGCAAGTTCATCCTGAGCATGCACTTTCCCTTCGACAGCAAGCAGTCGCCGATCTTCGAGCTGCTTCTGTGCCTGAACTTCGTGGAGACCATAATTGCCGCGGGCGGCAACGGAGTCACGGAAAGTTTGATCATTAGTCTGGTAAGCGGCGGGGATTGTTTTGTAAAGAATGGCTTCTTTTGTTCGTTGTTGTTGGTTTGTTGTTGATATTGATGAGAGTTTAATTGTTGCGAAGGACGAGTGAATGAATTCTTGATATATTTGTGCGTGAACTTGTGAAGTAATATAAATTTATACATTGATTGTTGATCGATATCGTATATAGTATACTATTATGCAATAAACCGATTATAGTAATATTATAATTTACTGCTATTGAATCGATAAAGTATCAGTATTGTATAGTTTAGTATACGGGTATCGAATAAATTGATCAAGTATATAATAAGTCGACGTCCATTACGAAGACTAGCACATTTCATATTTCTCAAAAACACCTAGTTCTTTTCAAAGGTAGTTTATAAAAGAACTAGCATTTTTTAGATTTTCTAATTAATACTAACACTTTCTTAGATCCTGTAAGAAAATTATAGTTTTTATCTAAAATTCTGATAATTGCTAATATTCATAGGAGATTCCTGACAAGATCTAGTATTTTTCGAGAAACCAGATATGTGCTAGTCTTCGATTCAGTAACCATACAGAATACTGATATCGAATCAATCAATCAATTGTATATGCAAATAAAAAACTACATTTTTCACATTTAACGAAATTTTATTAATCATTATATTTATAATCATCATCGTTCAAAAATATTCTTAGACACATGTTATATGTTAAATAAAAATTAAACTACTGTACTTTTATTTGTTTAACATATTTTACCTCTGTTACAGGCGTTACACGTTGGAACTCGAGTGGATTTCATGAAGTTGGAAATAAAAAGATTTACGGCCACCTGCAAGTCTTCAGAGACGACAGTCGATAATAAGGTATCCGCGGGTATAAAGCGTTTGGTCGCTCAACACATGAGAATCATCAATTTCGTTCGAAAAATCGAAGAGCTCTACAGCTATATTTCCCTTTGCCAATGTTTGTCTAGTCTTTTGATCATATGTGCAATGGGTTACGTCGTTTTAACGGTTAGTTATAAATTTGCATCACTCAAGCTTTCAATAATATGGTTACTTATGCTGTATGTTGGGTTATCTTAATTTATTTATTGAACAGTCTCTAGAATCTGAGGTGTTAAATACTATTACACTGGTGAAATTCTCGGTATTCAGTTTTGTAAAATTCATCGAGGTATTTTGCTTCTGTTTTGCCGGAGAATATCTCGCAACTCAGGTAAGAATTGAATTAGCATAAGCAGTAAAAGATGTTAGGTTTGAGTTTGATTTTGACAGAAGTTTTTTAGATTTTAAAACACCCGAATATTTCTATAGTACTTGTTATTAACATTAGATTAACAGTTTAAAACGAAAATGAAAACTTCATTAATATGTAAATATTTTTTGTAGACGTCTTCGATTAGTAATGAAATTTATGAATGTTCATGGTACGAATTGCAGCCATCGGATAGTAAAATGTTATTATTTTTAATAACAAGAACTCAAATACCATTGACTATAACTGCAGGAAAGTTTGTGGAATTAAAATTGGAAAACTTTACAAATGTAATATATTAAAATATACTACTGACTTCTACATTTTTGTAACGTTTTACTTTCTCAAAGAGAAAGCTCTATAATGATCAGTTTTAATCATTTTCATATATTATTTTAGATTTTGAAAACTTCAGCATCGTATCTTTCAGTGTTGAGAACAATGACTGATCAGTAGATCAATCTTTGGGATTTATAACATGCAGTGATCGCCGCTTATTGTAATCTCACCTAATGTTATCACCTACTTAATGTTATTAAATATCCGAATCCCGATTTGAACCTCTCCTATCCCCCTTCACTTTACCTCTTGCCGGCTATTTTTATCATTCAGTTAATGTTATCGAACTCTGGACCCAATGTGATTACAATAAGCATCGACACTCTATATAATAATTGGTTGTGAATTAGTTTTAGTACTATAGATACCACTACCATCGATATATCCAGTCATATATATTAACCCATTAATACTAATGGTAAAGCTAGTCAGCGAATGAACTACGGGATGATGCACATTTAACCCAGCATTGATATGTCTTCATTGATTATTTGTTAAATTTTATCCTAACTTCGGAATATGTACGTAGTACATGCTGTAACTGGGCCTCTAGTAAGCATAACGAAACATGTATCCTGAAGCAAAACTGTTAAAATAATGAATGCATAGCGAATTTGCTTAAACAATTGTTACAACAAATTATTTGATGAAATAACTAATAGTGGCATTCAATTCTAAAAAAAATTATCAACAAAACATGTGTAACTTTAGCATAAATATTACTTATATTGTTAAAAAATATATAAATAATTTCATCTCCCATTAACGCCGAGATAAATACATTTTTCCTTACTTTTCGACTACATTTTTCTGAATTTTACTGAAATCTTCGCAAAACGATTCTTTTCTTTATAAAGTTGTTCTATAAGATGGTATATCGAAAAATAGGCAAAAATCAACTAAAACAGATGCAGTACATTTTTTTTAACAAACAACGTCGTAATTTTCAGTTTATTTATTATTTTTGTCTAAAGATACAGCATTAAAAGATCTCTGGATATCGCAAAAATTTTTGTATACATTCTGAGTTTTTTTAGAACTATAATGGCGAACCTAAAATAGTGGACAGAAGTTGAACATTCTATACATATTTGATAAACTAACAATAGGATATTGAACGTTGACGTAAAACAACATTTATGAATAAAAAATTATCAATATAATTTTTTTCATCTGAAATTAGATTCGCAGGCTCAAAATTCAAATATTCAAAAAAATTTAAGCATCTAGTCTTTTGTAATTTTGAAAGAATTATCACGTGCTGTATTCAGATTTTGAGCCCAGGGCCCCTTTTTAGGCCCAACTTGACCCAAAGTTTATTTATTTACTATTTAAATATGACCCATCATTTTTACGTACAGATTTGGATTGCGCGTCAAAAAATATATTCAAGTTAAATATATTGTCATCATTTTTTTTAAATAATGTCAAATATAATGTTCGTGCATGTGTGTGTATGTGTGTATGTGTGTGCGTGTATGTGTATGTGTGTGTGTGTGCGTGTGCGTGTGTATGTGTGTGTGTGAGAGAGAGTATGTACGTATGTGTTGCTCTATATCTCAAGTAATCCACTGTTAAATTTAATGATTCAGGGCTCATTTTTTTCTTTTTAAAGGTAGGGGGCTCAAAATAATTTTTTTTTGTTTTTCGATGCGAATTTGATTTTTCTTTTCGGAAAAAGTAAACTTTCCACAATCTTTTGGCTGATCTCTTTGATCAGAATATGAGTTTCTTTATGAACATACGAAATAAAAAGAAATAGTACATTATGCATCAAGGGAGTAAAGTGGGCAATGTACGCACTGTGTGACGTTGCCGATCGAGCGAAGCGAGGTTGGCATTTCACACAGTGCATGCTTGCCTACTGTACTCCAGAGGTGCGTATACTACTTTTCACCACACCCCCGTAAAGAAATGACTGTACGCATCTCAGCAGGCCGTACAGTACCCCATGCTCTGCCTAGAAGTAAAATGACGCTCGAGACGCAGTCGAGAGCGGAAAAAGGCGCATCGCGCATGCGCAAGTCACTTTATTCCCTAGGCAGTCCATGCGGTACTGTACGGCCTGCTGAGAGGGCGTACAGTCAGTACTTTACGCGCAGTGTGGTGAAAATATTTTTGAGCCCTTTTCCTTAAAAAAATTGAGCTCTTGAAACATTACATTTAACCGTGAATAACTTGAGATATAGAGCAACACATACGTACATACATACACGCCCATACACACCCATACACACCCACACACACATCCAGACCTACATACACACATGCACACACATACGCATACACACGCACACACACACACGCACACACACATCCATACAGACATTTTCTAAACATAGCGTATTTTGATTCCTAGTATCTCAAAACATGTTTCTAGCATGTTTTTAGCAAAACTTTTTTTTACAAAAAAGATATTGAAAGTTTTTTATAGACAAAAAAATGAGGTTTGTTTTGATTAAATCTACTACTACCGGAGGAATGACAGGGGATCAAACATAATCTAAAAATCTGAAAAATGCGCATGCGCGAATTAGTTATAGAAAATTAAGAAAATGACCCATGCAATATTTTAGCAAAAAAACTTTTTTGATTCATTTAAAATGGTTGGAATTGATGCTCTGTGATATGCGTTGTATATAATCTTAAAATATAGATGATTTTAAGGAGGTTAAGGGTATCAGCAGGTGCGGTGAGGAAGGAGGGTCTCCCCCTTTTCCTGCGCGCCGATCCGTTTCCCGTGCACCACCTCGCACAGCCTACAAGCTTGACATTTTGTTTACGTTTTCATTCAATACTCGGAATTTATATAGCTCTTTCTAATGAATATATGAGAAAAATACGTATATAATTTAAATTTTAAGATTTTTCTGACCGCCAATGTTTAAATGCTTGTATTTAGTAAGTTAATTTTAGTATTACTTTATTTAGTGCGAATTTTCATTTTAAGATTCTCTAAAGCAATTGCAGTGGTTTTTTAATTATAATTTTGAGATTGAGATGTATGTTGAGTCTTAATGTGCTACATATTTGTCTAGTATTTTTTTCTTCGAACAAAATGGCGCTATTAGATTTCGCATTATATGTATTGCTGAAAAAATTGTTTAAATGAATTCCTTGTTAACAAATTATTTTAATAATTTTATATCATTTATGTTTAGTCATGAACTTTATTTGGTTAAAATTTTAATTTTTTTCCATCTTATATTCTGCAGTGTTAAGTTTATTCAACAAGAGTTACTGTAATGATACTTAAAATACATCATTAAGAAAAGAGTTATAAAAGACACATTTTATTTAATCATTGAAATGATACCTATCTATTATTATTCAAAGTATATGGTCAAGATATGTAAAACAAGGAGAGAAGAACATTTTTATTCTTATTAATCACTTCGAAGCTCGTGATTATACGACACTATGCAGTTCTTCGAAATAATGTTTTCATTTTCAAAAAAATACTGGATCTTAAAAAATAGTTGAAAAATAGATTTCATTTAGATTTAAATTTTATTAAAAAATTTTCACGATGATAACGTTATTTTGTCAACCGTTTGAGTACTGTTTGAAATTGACCGGTCCCTGACCGCACGATATCAATGTAATTGACCTACTGATGTTATTTTCGACTCTCGTTACAACATTGTCATTTCATTGCTGGAATGCGTTTGGTTTGATTAAAAATACAGCGGTATAATGGACACTTTGAGTGACATCGTTACAGAGGTGTTAATATGTATCAAAATTATTATATGGTGGAAGCACGAAGTTTGGAAATCACATATTAATATAGTTCATTAATAAAGTAGTGTAATTATTAAGTATTATGACTTATTGAGTAAATGTATTGAGTAAAGTATGCATATTTATTGTATATTGATGACAAATTTTAATATACTTGTTAATATTTTTATCTGTGAAAATGTGGTACAGTATTCTTTTTGTAATTCTACAGTAATATCAGAAGAGATTTATTACGAGTAATAGTTGATGACTGGAGTAAGGAAAAACAGCTTAATGAACGGAACACTCTTACATACTAATCATGCATTATTTGTAATATCGACATTTTCGTGTACATAATTTCTGCTGCACTTATTTTGGAAGCCCTACAGAGGAGAGACATATGTTACTTACATCAAATTATCCATTTAATTACCGCCGTTCTCCTGTATAATATGTCATGAATATAATATTCACCTTTCGAGGAATACTATTTATCGTAACTGATTCGCTAGCTAAAACCCTTCTTCTAATTTTGGTAAGCTATAATATGTTCTATACAATTTAATAATATTAGAGATTATAATTGCTAGCTAAATTTTCAATAGATCTTGAATATCAGGCGACACGATCTCTTCGCTTATTTTCTACTTGGTACTGGAATACGTAGTTAGACATTTACAAGTCAGCAAATCAGGGGCGACATTAATAAATAAAATAACACAGATTCTGGGATATGCAGATGTTTTAGATTTAGTGGGGGACGATAGGGAAACGGTATAAATGTAAGAATTTTATAAAAAGCTGATAAAGAAGTTGGTTTTGCAGTAAATAAATCAAAGACAATATACATGCTTAATTTTCATGAAAAAATACGTCAATAATGTATGCATAGCTTTAATAAATCTTTTAAAACAAAACTAAATTTTCAATAGATCTTGTATATCAGTACTCTAATAAAAATTACCTTAAAAGTTGTTGTAAACGTGGAACATTCTGACTTCAAAGAAAAAATTACCCTGATAAACGGTAAAATTTACATCACTGACCTGACTGAATAGTGAAAATTTCTCTGATTCACCGTAAAAATTACCGTAAATAGTAACAATAATAATTAATAACGTTTATTTTTACCATTCATCACGATAATTTTTCCCTTGAAGTCAGGATATCCCACGTTTATAATGATTATTACGATAATTTTTATTCTCTCTGTGAAAGTTATTGTACATTATTATTTAACACAATCGGTACAGGTACGTCTTCATTAATGTACACTGACCGACTAAAGATAAGGAAGAATTACAAAACACTAGAGCAAATTGTTGATCAATTCTCAATAAAGAGAAAAAGATATACAGTCCCACTCTAGAAACAGCAAGCTTACGTGACGTTAGAAATGATAATGGTATTGGAGCCGTGAATGTTGTATTCTCAAAGAATCTTATAATAACTACATGTTTCAAACACAAGAATGTACAGAAAGCAATGGATCTCATCAAATGAAGCCATTCGGAACCAGACCACTTTTTTGTAATAGTTAAGATTAGAGCTGGTTTAGAATATGCTGACCT
The DNA here is from genome assembly GCA_949152435.1 of Gastracanthus pulcherrimus. Classification (NCBI taxonomy): domain Eukaryota; kingdom Metazoa; phylum Arthropoda; class Insecta; order Hymenoptera; family Pteromalidae; genus Gastracanthus; species Gastracanthus pulcherrimus. The sequence continues at coordinate 176,554,853 of OX424573.1, read as the reverse complement.
AGTTACGGACGAAAACAGAGTATCAATACTGTTGAGAAATTATTTCCACAGATTATTAAAAATTAATAAGAAATGTATATAGTGCTAAAGTAATTAAAAAACAACAACGCTGCATCTAATGATTCTCTACTAGCTAAATTTCTGGAATATGAAGGATCACTGTTACTTCTAGAATTCACAGGCTAATATGCGTTCTATGGAAGAAAGAAATTCTACTGGAAGATTGGAAGGTATCTATTATTATTTAATTTTTTAAGAAAGAAGATAAGTCTGATTATAGTAATTATTCAGGCATTTTACTTTCGTTCACGTGTTATGAGGTCCTAAAAAATTAAATCTTAGTTAGACTTACACGTTTTTTAGAATATATAATTGATTATTATCAGTGTAGATTCACGATAAGACAATTATTACAGAAAAATGAGAAATCTTTCGAAGCTCTACATCAATTATTCAAATATTTCACTGAAGTATACGATTCTATCAAACAAACTATGTTTTAGTCCTCATGAAAAAAACGAAAAAACTAGTAAAGTTATTCCGGTTTGTTTAAATGGCAGTTAGGGAAAAGTTTGCTTTGTCGGTAATACTTTCGAATCTTTCGCAATTTACGATAGCTTACAGCAAAGCGACACGCTCTCTTCGCTTATTTTCTACTTGGTACTGGAATACGTAGTTAGACATTTACAAGTCAGCAAATCAGGGGCGACACTAAATAAATGAAACAACACAGATTCTGGGGTATGCAGATGTTTTAGATTTAGTGGAAGATGATGGGGAAACGGTATAAATGTAAGAATTTTGTAAAAAGCTGATAAAGAAGTTGGTTTTGCAGTGAATAAATAATAGACAATATACATGATTCATTTTCATGAAAAAATACGTCAATAATGTATGCATAGGTTTAATACATCTTTCAAAACAAAACTAAAACCGCTGCCAGTTCATTGGCACTTACAAGGAGAGAGTATGGGAAACGATTTTCGATGAGGCTTTGGGAGATGCTATGTAGTACCAAAAAATGAAGCCCTGCAGCTGTAATTTATTCCAATGGGTCCTGGTTCTTGAGATACTTTACGTTATTTTAATGAAAAATGGTACCTCTACTTCACACTACTACTATGTAAGTTTTGATACCAGAAAAAATGTTAAAAAAGTAAATAAAAGTAGACGAGGAGAGATTCAATTTAAGCTTTGTTACGAACAAAAATTTGAATCCAGTCCAAAGTTATTAACAATTGAAAATGGTGACTGAAAATGCACATATATTCGAGAGAATTCATCTTTTATAAATTCGTTGATTTTCATGCATTTTCAGTCACCATTTTCAATTATTAATATCTTTGGACTGTATTCAAATTATTGTACGTAACAAAGCTTGAAATAAGGCTCTTTTCGCCTACTCTAATTTACCTTTCGAACAATTTTCCCAGCCCCAACATTTCATTAAAACAACGCATATTTGGAGTAAAATGGCTCGTATCTCGAGAACAAGGACCCATTGGAACAAACTACGGGTACTTGGCATCATTCTTAGGTACTAGAAAGCACTCCCCAAGGCCTCGTCGAAATTCGTTTCCCACAGGTGGGACTCTCCTTGTTAGCTTCATCAAACTTAATTAATTGTTCTAATATGAATTCTTGGTTCTAATAAATTCATTTTAAATTTCTAAATCTCTTTCTAAATAATACCTCAAAAAGGGTGTTTTTTTATCATTGTTCAGGCCGGACTAGTTATAACGCGCGTATTTATTTTGGTGTTCCACGGTTACTGCCCCCCAAATTTTCGCGATGTATTCTTACGCGGTTCGGTATTGCTCTCTAATTGTCTTCGCGCGTTTGCGCACTCAGACAGATACATATGAGCTGCCGAAGACGAAAGTAGAGCGCCTCTTCGCGTTCTCCAGCACCCGCGACGCGTTTAGCCGTTTACAATCGCATTCATTTTATTGCGGAACAAGCCATATTTTACCTAGGATTAGTCAAGACACGCAGTATTATTTTGTGAATAGTTATTAATAAATACAGTGAGACTATTTGTTGACTAATCCAGTGTTCTGTGATTTTACCCGATTTCACTCTGCTTCCTCCGCCCCGCAATTTTCAAGCGCGCTTACTAAATGCGCGAACAATCATTGATGGTTTTACAAAGGTACCTTTTTACTAAAATTACAGAATGATCTAAAATCTTATGAACGATTTCCCATCATAGATTTGCGAGATGTAAGCGTTTAAACTGAATATGACTTTTTCGTATATAACAGAAGAAAGGAAAGAGCCTATTCAAAACTTGCGGTTGTAAAAGATTATTTTATGGTCTTTTTAATGCATTTCCACTAAATTGATCATAATATTTCTAACATACCAAAGAACTCGAATAATCTAAAACTCAAATATCCAAAAATTGAAGAATTGTTGTAAAAGAAAAGCGAGTCGATGAATCTTTAAATTTCTTTTTAATTTTTAATGTTCATTAAAAAATAAAAGTATTAACCCTGCTAGTGAAAAATAACCGTGCCATTCTCGAGATATAAGCGATCAAAGAAAAATTTAAAAAAATACATAACCTCAAATATCTCGAAATATAAAGGTCGTTGTGCTATGGGCAAAGAACCTTGTTCACAAGACAGTAAAAAGCTACCGTTTTGAAAAGTTTCAGATCGAATGCTGCCGATTTACTCCAATATTCGCAGCTGACTAAAAATCGATTTTTTCCCTCTCAAAAAGATGAAGCCTCCTCAATTTTTGAAAAAAATTTTCTTTCTTATATTTAACAGATAACCGCTTGAAAAAAATGACGATTGTCATGAATAACAAAACAAGGGAAATAACTTATTCAAAATTTCAGGTCGGAAAAGATAGGTAATTGTATGGTGTTTTTTTTTATTTTTAATTATTTTTATCTAATATTATCGATTGAGTGATAATACATTTGAAAGATCAAATGCATTATCACTCAATCGATGATATTATTTTCAAGGTATCAAAAAAAATAAAAAAACTAAAACTCACAAATCGAAAAACCGCTAAACAACAGAAACGCATCGAAAAGCAAAAAAAATATTTTTGAACTGCCTTCCTTAAGAGAAAACAAAGAAAAATGAGCACCGAAATGAAAAAAAACATTATTTTTCACCGTGTATGTTCAGAGTAATGTTGATCCACATCCATACATACATATGCACACACACACGCTCGCACGTACGCACACACACCCACACCCACACCCACAGATCCATATACACACACACACACACACACACACACACACCCATCCACACATACACACACACACACACACATCCATACAGACATTTTCTAAAAATAGTGAATTTTGATTCCCAGTATCTCAAAACAGGTTTCTAACGTGTTTTTATCAAAACTTTTTTTTTACCATCACAAAGCTTCCTCTTTGAGGAAAGAAAAAGCGCTGCCAACTGATTTGGCACTCTGCTTTCTCAAAGAGGTGTCGGTCATCAATCATACAAATATGTAGCATATATTTATTAACTTCAACATTCAATCTCTCTAAGTCAATAAGTCATAATATAACCCTATCCCTACACCTAACAAATTATTATTATCAATTTCAAAGCAAAATATCAAAAATCTCTCAAGTTATCGTTGTCCAAAAAAATGCATTTTTTGCCTCTTTTAAGAAACAATGAATCTTATGATTTTAGAATTTACAAGACTATAGTTCTATATGCAACTAATATTCAGTATAAATTTCATTGAATAATATCTTTTACTTTTCGAGTTATAGAGCTTGAAAAAAATTTGAATCACATAGGATAACAAATGAAAAATGGCATATTCCGGATCGTTTTCGGTCTCAAAAAGATAAATTTTATTAGTGATTTAGTGTGTAAATAATTACGTCCTAAAAAACAATCCTTCGCTAGAAAACTCTCAGAAAACCAAAATTATTAAAATGAGTCAACTCTTTCTGCTGATAGTTTGAAGACTTTCCTAAATATCAACAAGAAATATCCAAGCAAAATTTGATTAGATTTTACTGCGGAATATTCTAACACGGAGGAGCGTCATACACAAAACACGCACGTACATACATACAGACACACACACACATATATATATATATATATATATATATATATATATATATATATATATATATATATATATATATATATATATATATATATATATATATATATATATATACATATATATACGCACACCCGCACATACACGTACATATGCGCACAAACTCATACATACAGACATTTTTAAAAACCTTGTTTCCAATTTACCATCCTAGAATCTATCGATATTTATGAGAATCTTGGATACCAATATTTTTATCGTTACAAAACACTCACTTTAAGATGGCAAAAATCAAGATTTTATGAAAGATTCAGTAGTAAAGATAATAATAAAATTCGTTTTTAAGTTTATACAGAAAAAAATGCTCGTTTAAATAAGTAAGGTTGTAACACCACACATTGTGTGTTGATACGTTAGCAACTATAAGAAATGTTTAGATTTAAGTGAGGCTCTAAGCAGTCTACAAACAACCCTTTAGCCTACCCTATATTTTTTCCAAACATTACCTTGAATCTATACTATGTCCTATTCCAACAAATGATCCATCGATGATTATGAACAGAGCAAGCGAGCTATCATACGTTGCGACTTCCTGAAGCAGAAGAAGACAAGTAATAGCCATTCCTTTCGTAAACTGCGTGGTAGCTTTGTCAGAGACAGTCAGCCCTAACTACCTCTTGATATCTCGTACACTAATATCCTTTTACATTCCACTCCTATCGCATCAACCTGTAAATAGAACGCAAAAGAATATTAGTACTCTGCAAAGCGAAAGTGAATAGATTGGAAGCCTTCTTACCTGGTTGGACATACGAGAGAGCAGTTACGAATCCATCCGATGCTCGAAGCCATACAGCATCTACCTTAGAGGAAACATATGTGAATTAGAATAAAAAAGAACAGAGTGTCTAGTGGAACTCTCTTACCTTATAGTGAGACCTGCATATTTGCTATGGATGACCTGTTGCTGCGCCAGCCTGACTACGAACCCATCTTCAGACAGCAACTGTTGCACAGCTCTCACAGCATTTACCTATAAACACACACAAATTAATGGTTCGAAGGATTCGTGCAGACACTCAACTCATCGCGCATCATCGAACAACGCGGAACTGTTCGCGAGTTCAACTCCCGTATAAATAGTGGCGTGAGATACCGGAGCCCATGCCATGCTTGGGTAAGGCTATGTCTAATCGACAAAGGAGAAAAGAATCATATGGGTCATTGGGAAAATGATAGCGAAAATTTTCTTTCTGAAATTCCGTCAAAAAGGATCTCATTTCTTTTTCGATATTTCTAGAGAATGGGGGAGTCGTGGATACCGAAGGTGCCCGACATGTACGCGAATGCTCAAATCATCATCCGAGTCTGAAATAGTAGTTTTCGTCACTATGGTGCAAAGGTGGTCTGTACACACTGAGTTGTGATCGACGCGCATGAGGATGTAAAGAGTACGCACGTCTGGCAAACATTATTTTTTGATACAGTGTGCGTAAAAAATTTGGTTTTATACCTGTTTTGAGGGCATGAAATGCAATTTTACGAAATAATAGAAAAATAATGTTTGCAACTCAGGCGTTGAATATTGCACTCCGAAAAGGCCTCTTTTCAATGCATGAGAAGCCGAAACGAAAATCCTCCCCGCTTCGTCAGAAGCACACTAAAAAACTTGAAGCAGTTCATACGCACATACACACACACACTCACACTCACTAATACACATGCACACTCACATACACACACAGACGCTCGCATGCCCGCAGGCACACACATCCATACGGACATTTTCTGCAAATAGTGTATTTTGATTTCTTATATCTCAAAACATGTTTTTAACATGTTTTTAGCAAAACTTTTTTTGTTTCTACCTCTTTGAGGAATAAAACGACTAAAAAAACGCTTAAAAAATCACACATGCAAACACTCACTCCTATGAACAAAACAAGATACATACTTATAGAAGCATAAAGATATGCACTTATAGTAGTTAATATATCGGGAAAAGATGTTTTTATTGAAATTAACAAAAAGATGTAAGTTGCTTAATATAATAGAAGATATATTTTATTAATGATTGAAGTTATATACTGCATTATGTTTCATGATTACCTTACATACAGGTAGATAAGTATTAAGCAATTAAAATAATGATTCAATGCATGCGATTTTACAATAGGCAACGATATAGAATTTTTTGCAACATTTTTGTATCACGGTGTTATCTTCGTGTCTTCTTCGTTACTCATGTGATATTTTCTCATTTCTATACATCCAAAGTAAAGCTCTCTTTTACAATGTTTTCTAACAACTACCAATGATCCGCGCACTCGCAGACTCGTACAGAAAATTATATTTTTCTTTTGTAATAATCATTCATATATTTCTTAAATTAACAATGTCTCCATGTTCTGTAGTAATAAAATAATAAATAATGAATACATGCTTTGCTACATTTCAAAGTGCTCCGAGCAATGAATTATGCATTAAATACGTAAACTTGTAAGTACAGTGTTATAGTTTCATAGCTTAGTAAGCGCTGAAAGATTAATACATCACCCGGGGAACTTGATCAAAACAAAGCATCGTATTTTGATTGGCTAAGACGCGCAAAACAAGGTGAAGAGAAGAAAATTCATTCGTATCAATCAGTTCTAAGCTCGTGATTTTAGGAAACATTGCAGATCTTAAAAATAAGACTAATATTTTTAAAACAGTATTGAATTTTAAATATTCTTTAAAATAAATAACTTATGTATTAATTTACAAACAAAATTTCACAATGATACTGTTATTTTGTAAATCGTTTGAGTACTGTTTACAAATATTTGGTATCTTGCCACACGATGTCAAAGTAATTGTTCCACTTGTGCTATTTTCATTTCTCGGTACCACATTACCCTTTCAATGCTGGAATGCATTTAACTTGACTGAAAATTTACTTTTACTAATGGATGTTTTGAGTGATGTCTTTGTGGAGACAGTGATATATATCAAATTTATTATATTATGGAATTATAAAAGGTTTGGAATTACATACTATTACAGTTATATAATGAAATAATTCCACTATTTACAAATCTAATATATTTACTAAGTGTAATAAAGTGTCATGTTGATGGGTCGTAAAAGACAAGAAATATCCAACGTGTTGTAATTGAAAACATTCTATCTTCTTTGAGATTATCTGTTACACTAACTTTTATGTTATTAAATTTTTATATTACAGTTTAAATAATTATTTTCTATCACTTTTTACTACTGATTAATGTAATCTTATTATCTACATATAGGGAACTAGGCAGTGTCTGAATTATCAATTTATTTTTACTTTAAACAAAAGTTTATCGATAATTATTAAATTTGTAAAGACAGTTTTTTATTTTAAGCACTATTTATTTGTTTATGACATTTTAAAAATACAGCACAATCTAAATGCAATTTCGAATGATATCGTAATCACGTGAGCTGCTGTGCCTTTTATTCAGCGTCGCCATCGGTATTTTTGTATTAAAAAGATAAACAGAAGACAATCAAACATAACCGAAATATTTAATGCACGAAAAATTAGTTTGCTTCCTCATCGAGGAAGCTTTGTGATGGTAAAAGATAAGTTGTGCTAAAATCATTATAGAAACATGTTTTGAGACATTAGGAATCAAAATACACTATTTATAGAAAATTTCTGTATGGATATGTGTGCGTGCGTGCGTATTTACGTGTGTGCGCGTGTGTGCGAGTGTGTGTGTGTGTATGCGTATGTGTTTATGTGAGTGTGTGTGTGTGTATGTGTGTCTCTGGGTGGGTGTGTGTGTCAGCTTGCGTATGCATGTGTGTGTGAGCTTGCGTGTGCATGTGTGTGTGAGTGTGTGTGAGTGTACGTGTGTGAGTGTGTATATGTGAGTGTGTGTGTGTGAGTATGTGTGTGTGTATGTGTGTGCATGTGTGCGTGCGTGAGTGTGTGCGTATGTATGTGTGCATGTGTACGTGCGTAAGTGTGTGTGTGAGTGTGTGTGTGTATGTGTGTGTGGGTTGGTGAGTATGCGTGTGTGTATGTATGTGGATCAGCATTTCTCAGAGCATACACGGTGAAAATTAATGTTTCAGAGTTCATTTGTTATGTTTCTTTAGGGGGGTAGTATCCCTAAAATTACTAAAAATCGAAATAAATGTTATAGCTTATTATCGATCTTTGTAACGTAAAGAACTAAAAACCGAGTTACAGTTTAACTTCATTTTCATTTTATAGTTTTCAAAATAGCGCACAGAATAATTAATCGATCAATCTGTTGTTACGAATCACACCCTTTTTATCGATCAATCATGATAGCTGATTCAAGAAAAGCATATGCAGATGTTGGCTGCTTTATGTGTAGTGCTGTGTATGGGTAAAAGTCAAAAAGTCGTGTCCCCATTATTTTACACAAAATTAAAACGATATATCGGTCTAACTTAAAATTAAACATATTATATATAACATGTAGAACATTACTGCAAAGTTCCAATAATATTGATTGATTTGATTTCGAATTATAAATCAAAAACACCATGAAATGTCATGTGTGTCCCGTGTCCCCAACCAACTTTCTCTGATATTATTTTTAAATATTATTACGAGATGATGTTTCAAAAGAAAAGTAGGCAGCAGATTGCTTAAACTTATTTTCAGCTAACATATAGATTAAGTGTAATATCTTAATTTTCATGCTGTGAGTATTTAAAATTGACTTAAAATCTGTCCCTCGATTTTGTCGTACGGTCTGCCCCGTTCTTTAAAATTAATTTTAAATATATATTAAGATGTGTAAATTAATTATCAATGCAGATTATATTTATTAATTTAACCATTCCTTTTTATTTATTGGTGATTTTAAAAAGTATCATTGTATATTTTCTTAAGTAAAGTCGAATTATAACTGCATTTTGTCTTGCGTACTTTAATTGATGTCATGTGTGTCCGGTGCTATAACTAAACAGATATCAAGAAATTTAAAAAGTATTTTCAAAAATAAGTTTATCTTGTAAAACAATAGAAGAATTACTTCATCCGAAATTTCATTTAAGTTTAAATTTAAATTAAATTACGTGTAAGGAAAAAATATTCTGAAAATTTTATCGTCCAATTATCATGGGTGTTCCGATGTTTGATTAACTATACTATAGTGTACGCTCGCACCGCCACAGTAATCTTGTCGACGCATTGTCGCTGCGCATAGAGGAGCAGTACACAAACATAATGTTAACCTCTTAAACAGACATGCTTTTGAGTTACAAACAGTGCATAAAGATCAAGCTAGATTATTCTCATTTCTATTAAAATGTGCACAAGAAAGAGATTTGATAGAAGAAAAATACAAAAAGAACGAGAAAATGATATATTAATAATTATCAGTGAGTAACTTGAGAGCAATCAATGAGACTTATTCTAATACTTAAAAAATCTTTTAATAGTTTAAAACAGTTATTGACCTTGTCCATGTAGATTTTTTTTATCTATATGGCTAATTCTATTGTAGAAAAATACATTTTTATTAATGTAAAATACTTTTTATTTCTTAAATTTCATACCTGAGAATGGTCGACTATTTGACTTTTATCCGTATATAGTTATCATTTTTCTGTATATTATATCAATAAAAGCGTAGAACGTGTACAAGAAAAATTAAGAAAACATTAGAGAATCAGATAAGTATATAATTTTGCAAAAAAATCTATGTATATTTCTGAATACGTTACTTAGTGTGTTATTTTCTTTTGCAGGCAAAGAATCATTTAAAGTATTGGAGCATTTTATCAGTGTTTTGATTTCAAAAAAGTTAGTCAAAAAGGTGACACAAAAATATCAAAAGAAATGGGAAATTTAAATAAAAAGTCAGTCAATTAATAGTTTACAGCCTAAAAACTATAACTTTGTATGACATATAAAGTGTATGTACTGAAAATAATATAATATAATATTTTCTTCTTAGACCATGTTAAACTTATGCAAAAATAAATTTTGATGACGAAAATGTAAACACATATAAGGTTGTATGATTAGCTTAGGTGAGTTGTCTGTACATAAATATATTTTAATAGGTATCAATTTTATATTAAGTTTGCTTCATTACCGTATTTTCAGTGCTCGTAACCTACATACTCAAACAACGGATGCATTTTAATAAAACAGGGGTTAAAATCTTTGTCTTGTATGTCGTTTTGAACTAATGCTATTTAGATTATGTTACATTAACAATTTCATGTGAGTATTGTAGTATAAGTGTTAAAACTCATGATTTATAATTTTTTTACGACCCGTAAATCACTTCCAGGACTAAACAAAATACTTATAACTGAATGTTCTAATTAATATCAATCCAAAATGACGTTAAAAAGGAACAATCTGAGTCCTGGTAGACCTAAATTCATCGAGAAGTACATTCTGTAGGTTACTTGCATGTATTATACTTTTAGGATATTTTCTTTGCAATGCCCTAATTATTCATATTTTTCTTTTACATATGAAATTAGCACAAAAAAGGCTATAGGGATAATTAAGAATTTTTAATTTTCCTTGTTTTGATATACACGAAAACATTTTTTTTCAAACGGTGATATCCGTGAAATATAAGAAGGAAAATTTATGAAAAAATTGAGATGATTAGGAATATGGAGAACATTCAGTACAATTTTTGAATCTTGATCTTTTTATTTTGAAAAGAAGAAAATAATTTTGTAAACAAAATCGATTTCTTCACCTACGATAACTGGAGTAAATCGGCAGCATTTGATCTGAAACTTTCCAAAAAGGTAGCTTTTTAATATCTATTGTACGAGTTCTGTGCCCTGATAATAACGACATTTATATTCCAAGATATTTGAGGTCATGAATTTTTTGAAATTTTGTTTGATCGCTTATATCTCGATTATATCTGCTTTATGGTAAGATCGTTTTTTACCAAACAGGGCTCATTTTTCCATTTTTAATGAAGATTCGAAATTAAATATAAATTTAAAGATTCATCGACTCGTTTTTGTTTTATAACGATCTTTCTATTTTACGATATTCTGAAATCGATAAGATAAATTATTTTTATTTGACACCATTGACACTAACAAAAAATTTCAAATTTAAGTCCCATATTAATAATTATTTAAAAGATATTTATTTTAAACATATACTAAAAAGAAGAACAAGTTTTTTACTCAAAACTCGTTAATAAAAGACACCGTTTATGAGCTTCTAATAATAATTAGATATATCATTTTAAAATAATGTATTAGATTAAAACAATAAAAACAAATTGGAACAGTTTCTTTAATTTGAGGAAGCAAAGTGCCAATGAACTGGTTTTTTGTATAAGTAGTATTTCAATTATATTTCATTAATGAATATATAAATTGCGAAAGGAACATCTGAATATCTATCAAAGGTAAATATTACGTTTCACATACCATTCTCAAAATGAACATTCGAAACAAACTAATTTAGTACTTAAAGTAGTTGACGGTGGCGCCGAATGGAGGGCATTAGGTTTCTACGTTACTATGCCAGTCCATCGTTTAAAATATTATTTAATGTAGAGCTATACAAGTTTATTTTATTAAAAAGAAATATATCGCTCCAAAAAGAACAGTCTGGACAATTTTCTTATTTTAACCTAAACTATTGATACACTAAAATTAATATTTTGTCTAGTTCCCTATTATATGACATTAAAATTAGAAGGGCAGATTAAAACCAGTATCAAAATGAATGCAGTGATCAACAAAATAGTACTTGTTTAAAAATTAGTCACTGCTATAATGTATAACTATTTAAGAAACTCCCAGCTGAGAAAATAATTTTCAAAATTTCGCGTTCACAAAAGGAAACCATATAACTATAAAAAATATGTAATCCAAGATTTCCCAAAAATCAGAAGAAAAAAGGATTATAAAATATATCTGTGTATACCTGTGTGTGTGTGTGTGCGTGCGTGCGTGCGTGCGTGCGTGCGTGCGTGCGTGCGTGCGTGCGTGCGTGCGTGCGTGCGTGCGTGCGTGCGTGCGTGCGTGCGTGCGTGCGTGCGTGCGTGCGTGCGTGCGTGCGTGCGTGCGTGCGTGCGTGCGTGCGTGCGTGCGTGCGTGCGTGCGTGCGTGTGTGTGTGTGTGTGTGTGTGTGTGTGTGTGTGTGTGTGTGTGTGTGTGTGTGTGTGTGTGTGTATATATATATATATATATATATATATATATATATACACGGTGGCAAGTGAGTGCTTGTATGTGTATGTGTGTTGGCATGTGCGTTAAGAGGAAGTCTAATTCGTTGTCCTTGTCTAATTTAATTTTCGCTATTTATTTAAATAGTAATATGTTGATTGAAAAATTATGAGTTGTCCTTAATAAAATTCATCTTAAAAACGGAACATTTTGAGAGCTAAAGAAGTAATTATCAAAGAAATCATTATCACCCTCGATTTTGATGATACTATGTAAATTTTAGATGTATAACGAAAAATACGGCGCGATGTGGAGGTCAAAATGGTAAAGTTCGCTCCGACCTCCTCTTAAATAGCAAAAACTGTATTAGACAAGGGTAGCGAATACGGTATCCTCTTAATGTATATGTGTATATATGTGTGTACATGTGGATATATATGTATATATATGTTACGTGTAATGTCCGAAACCCTGCACTTCGGGAAGTGCACAGAAATCTCTGTGCACATTTCGATATGACCGACCCGTTTCATGATCATAACATCGCGTGAATAACTTACGTTTTCGCAAAAATAGCATCAAAATAATTGTCATAGATATATCATTAAAAATAACGTATACTTTATAGTTATACAAAAACGGCTTAACGCATTATAGTGAAATAATTCTACAAGCTATTTACGTGTTCATAAATCGAATGCAGCAAAAAAATTTAAGGTTCAAAGTATTGTTATTTATCGACAATTCTGGTACCCAACGAAGGTTGGTTAGTGTATCCGAGAAAGGCAAGTATACACCGTTCCTCACGTCAATGACTGACAAATCCTGAACCTCCAAGGAGTTAATGTTATAAAGGTACCAAAAATAAATGCTTTGATTTTATTGACATCGAAATGGAGACCGGCTGTGACTATATTACGTAAACCAACAGGAACTTATATTTAAAACAATTAAGTTATCTACTCAATATGAATAAAAAAAAACGAAAAACAAATTAATATAATATAAGATAAATAAATATTTATTGGAAAATTCCAATTGTAACGCGTAAAATAACTCTTTTCTTTTCGTATCCATCAATATACTAAAGGAAAATTAATATACTTAATGCTATTTTCACCATTCAAAACGGACGTACGTATTCTTTTTCTGATCATAGTGACATCGGATATTTATTACAAGAAATAGTCGACGATTGGAGTAGGAAAGTACTGCCGGATGAATGGAAGTCCCTTGCGCGCTATGCTCGAATAATTTGTAATATTGACGTGATTATGTACGTTAATGCTGTTGCATTATATTATCCAGAAGTGATACTGTCGTATATTGGAAAACCTGTTGAAGAGAGATCTATGTTTTTTAAAACGTATTATCCGTTCAATTTTCTCAGTACTCCTTTATACGAAATCTTAAATATAATGTACTTCACTCAAGGAGTAATAATGGTCACAGCTGATTATTTTACTAAATCCCTCTTTTTAATTTTGGTAAATCGTAGTTCCCTCTGCATTATTTTATGTTGTCACATATTTTAATTCTTAGTAACGTTCTCAACAGATATTGCATGTCAGCGCTCAAATATATGTATTGCAAAGTCAAATGGAGGAATACTCGCGTAAATGTGTCGATTTTCGGGACCAGAACAGTAAAACAAATGTAGAAACTTTGAAGCTTGTGATAAGACAACATTCGAAAATTCTACATTTGGTCCAAAGAATAGATGATATTTATTCTTATGTCTTACTATCTCAATTATTATGTAGCAATGCGATTATCTGTGTCACGGGATTTGTTATACTTACAGTATGTATAATAGAGTAATGAATATAAACCCTTCAGATAAATAAAGAGGGCATCGATTGAATATTTGAAATAAATTTTAAGGCGATCGAGGCTGCTGATGATATGATGCTTTTGATTAAATTCATAGCCTTTATCATTACGATGCTTGGTCAGGCTTCTTACTATTGCTTTGTTGGACAATATCTGTGTAACATGGTAAGAATTAATAGTACAATTCCTTTTAAAAGATATTATATTTTGAGAATTCTACTATTTGATAAATTCTTTAGGGTGAGACAATAATATTTAAGATAAATGATTCTTACTGGTACAATACCAAATCCGATGAAATGAAACTGTTAATGGTCATATTGGCGAATGCACAAAAACCATTAACACTCAGTGCTGGAAAGTTATTCGAACTTTCAGCAAACTCTTTTACAATGGTAAGAAATATCAAATAATATTATCTGCTTTTCATTTCGAAGAAAGTAAAACTACGTGTTAAAATTTTTTGCTGCAATATACATTTTAAGTATAGTTATACTTTTTTAATAACGAAAATTTATTTTTAGATTATAAAAACGTCTGTTTCTTATCTATCAGTTCTACGAGCTGTGTACGCCTAAGAAGTAGAATTCAAAAAAGTACTTCGAAAATATAATACTTTGGTTATTTATACATTCTATAAACTGTTAATTTTTAAACTAGCAAGAACCTCTCTTTCGCTATCGCTCGTTCACGTTTTGGAAGCAGTAAAATTGTATTACCGTAATTTTTAACAATATTTTAATATACAATCTTATTTTTTCAATATTTGATAATTTTTTAATATTTAATAACTGAAATGGTTAAGTCGCACACATACGAATGTACGAACGTACGTAAGAGGATCCGCTATTATTATATGTAGATAGTAGATAAATGCAGATGAAATATTTTAAGAGAGGGGCGATGGAAGGTAAATGTATAGAGTAAATCCGGAAGGTAATAAAAAAAAATATTTTCAGAAATTATAACATAGAAAGATAATTATTCCGTTAATATAATGTAGATAGATGTAGAAGATGAGTGAGATGATTATCTCGCATACGTGCACGTACACAAACTATAAAGAATCTTTGATACAGTGGACTTCCGAGTACTCAACACCCGATAAATCGTCACGCGAATCATTTCCTCTTCACACGCATTCGCATATACACAAATACGCTCCCCCACCCAAGCGCCGCGCGGGCTTATCTAGGCTCCCCACCTTGGGAGATCGGCCCCTCTCTTCCCTGCGTGCCGCCGCACAGCAAGTTCACTGCCTTCTCCTCTTCTACAGCCCCGTTCTTGACGAGTTATCGGGAGTCCACTGTAGTAGTCAAAAATATCAATAATAAAGATAAATCATACGCAGCATCCGATACATCTCGCCCGCACTCAAGATGATCATATCGCACAAGTGCACATACACCCATAATGAAGAATGTTCGATAGCAGTATATTTACTGCTATCGAACATTCTTCATTATTATTATATCGTTAAGAAAGAAAAATCATACGCAGTATTCTGGATATCTGGACAACACCCGAGATGCTCATCTCGCATACGTGCACGTATACCCACTGAAAAGAGTTATCGATATTTGAAAAATATCGATAATAGTGCGAATTAATTCGCAACATCCAGATCATCTGGATCATGCCTGAGATAATCATGAAAAATCAAATGCAGCATCTGAAACATCTGGACCATACGCAAGATGATCATCTCGCATACGTGCACGTGCACCCACCATAAGAAATTATTCATAGTACTGAAAAATATCGATAATAGTGAAAAATCATACGCAGCATCCGGGACATCTGGACAACACCCGAGATGCTCATCTCGCATACGTGCACGTATACCCACTGAAAAGAGTTATCGATATTTGAAAAATATCGATAATAGTGCGAATTAATTCGCAACATCCAGATCATCTGGATCATGCCTGAGATAATCATGAAAAATCAAATGCAGCATCTGAAACATCTGGACCACACCCGAGATGATTATCTTGCACACATGCACGTATACCCACTGAATAGAGTTATCGATAGTTGAAAGATATCGACAACAATGCGAATTGATTCGCAGCATCCAGGACATCTGGACCACGTCTGAGATAATCATGAAAAATAATGCACAATATCTGGGATACTTAGACCACATCCACGATGATCATCTCCCACACGTAGACGAACACCCACTGAAAAGAATTATCGATAGTTGAAAATATCGATAACAGTGCGAATTGATTCGCAGCATCCGGGACATCTGGACCATGCCTAAGATGATCGTCTTGAATACGTGTACGTATCCCACTTTAAAAATAGAAATCATTTGTAGCATCCAATATATCTGAGTCACGCCTTGTACGTACGTACGGACACACGTTAGATGATCCTCCGCTAATATTATGGTGTGTAGACAGTACATAAATGCAAATAAAACAGTTTAAGAGAAGGAGGATGGAAGATGAATGTATAGAGAAAAGTTTGATGGTGTTAAAATTTTTTTTTTCAGAAATTATAATATACATGGTATTTCGTTAATATAGTATAGATAGTTAAATATAAATTTTAATTCCTATTTGTTACTAATTTTATATAAGCTTTTTTTAACTTATCAGGTTATTGGCTGAATATTTTTGAGCCGATTTGGTTCATAATCTTCTGAAATATTAGAGATATATAAATCACCGTTTCTAACGTAGTCCTGGCTATTGCCCATTTCTCGTCACAAGATAGAGGCGAGGATGGCATCCCACAAAGTGTGGTGGCCAAGGCTCTTCCGTTAGTGGGTCACCATGTTGCGAAGACCTTTAATTCCTTCCTCTCAAATGGCATTTTCCCGGGGACTTGCAAGGGAGCTCACCTTGTGCCTTTGAAGAAGAAACCAGTTCCATCTTCGGTTTCTGATTTCCGCCCCATTGCGCTGTTAAGCTTCCTTTCTAAGGTCCTGGAAAAAATTGTCCATGACCAAATTTCTGACTTTTTGCGGATAAAAAATATTCTTGACCCGATGCAAACAGGTTTTCGACAACATCACAGCACTCAGACAGCACTACTGAAACTCACTGAAGACATCAGAACAGGAATTAATAGTAAAAAGAAACTGTTGACTATTTATTATTATTCGATTTCAGCAAAGCATTCGACACGAATTCACATTCAAAACTGTTGCGCATGGGTTTCTCGAAAAGCATTCTCTTGTGGCTTAAGTCATACATTACAGGTCGTAGGCAAAAAGTCATTACTAATATAAATGGAGAATCAGGCTCGGTCCTGGGTTCCTTGCTCTTAAGCATATTCATTAATGACCTAAAAGACGGACTTATCGTACGCAACGCCGAACATATACTCTACACTGACGACCTGCAAACTTACACGCAGGTGACCTTGCGGAATCTTCGTGAGGGTATCAGGCGCATGTCGACAGTAGCGCGAACGGTGTCGAAATGGGTCTCGGCCGCTGATCTGCGATTCAATGTCAGCAAGACACAGGCGATCATTTTTGGTTCTGATCACAACATCAAGCAGATCCAGAGCCTTGACTTGCAGGGCATTGAGATGCAGGACGGCGTATTCGTGCCCTTTGTTGTCGCAGTCACTAACCTCGGTGTGGTCTTGGACGGAAGACTTACGTGGAAGCCGCAAATAGATGCGGTTAGCAAGAAGGTAAACAGGACTCTTTACAGCCTGAAATTCTTCTGTTCATACACTACTGAGGCACTTCGTAAGCAGTTGGCATGTGCATTGGTATTATCTCACCTAGATTACTGCTCAGTAGTTTATCTTGATGTGTCAGGCGAGCTTCAGACATATATATATATATATGTATATATATATATATATATATATATATATATATATATATATATATATATATATATATATATATATATATATATATATATATATATATATATATATATATATATATATATATATATATATATATATATATATATATATATATATATATATATGTGTGTGTGTGTGGTGTTAGGTGGGACGAGCATATCACTCCTTACAGGAAGAGCCTGGGCTGGTTAGATATTAAGGTGAGGAGAGAGTATTTTATGCGATTGCTGCTTTATAAAGCGGTTGTTATGCGGCAGCCAACGTATCTTACTGCTCTCTTCGAAAAAAATCAGGCAAGGACTTCAAGTAGGGGGGGTATGAAAGAGCTCTCAGTTCTGGGGTTGCGCACTGATAAGGGCCTATATTGCACGCCTCTGGAACTTGTTCCCCTGCAGTGAAAGGTATCTGCCATCATTATGTAAGTTTAAAACGACGTTAGGTAGACACCTTAAATAATTACACGGCGACAAGATTCCATAAGTTATTAAAAACTTGTCATTGTATTTTCGTTAAATTTTTGTGTAGTCTTAATTTAGTCTAAGCGTATTATTTATTCTTGTGTAGTCTTTAATTTATTTTATGTGTTAAGTGTGAAGTGTGAGTGTAATTATTAGCGTGAATGATCGTATGAATGAAGGAAGAATGTAAGGCATTTTATTTTTTTACGCGATAGATATATGTGCAATATAAATGTGTATGTGTATATATTACTGTCATCTATTTATTTGTATATTATTAAGTTGGCGAAACAATATGTGAAAGCACTGACTACATTACGATATGTTAGACAATAAATCGACGACCTGTGATAGCGATTCAAACTTTTTAACTGTAATGGCTGATAATGTGATAACAACTTTTAACCAAATATACATACAGATGTAAATTTTTGTCTTGTTGTTGGTTACCCTACATCATCATAAAAGATAATATTGTAATTAATCTTAATGTATGTCCGTCAGAAATTCTATAAAAAACTACTGATAGTGGGATAAAAATTTGACAAATAGAAGTGTTGGGGTACACCTCTGCAACCGCACTTTTCTTCCTCCAGGTAATATAATTGGGATCTGACGTTGGAAGCTCGCACCCTAATGGCAAAAAATACAAGCTCATTGAACGGAGAATTCGCATGATTTTTCACGACTATTAATCATCACGCCCCCATGTCAGATCTCAATATATTTATTAATTTTGATTATTTTGTCGTGTTTATTCACTATTTTTGATCGTTCATAGCTTTTGATATGTTAAAATTTATTGCATTCCGTTCTCACCAGTCGGGGCATTGACGACGCCCCATGTGTCCGTCTTTAGGGATGGGTTGAAACCCTCCAGTGTCTTTAAGATCGTCTCCTTCTTCGAAGGTGGCCCTGGGAACCAGGCGACGGCCTTCACTTGGCACTGGAGGAATTCAATCCCTCTCACTTTAAGCCTATGGCCCTTCCAGGGTAAATCAAGAGTGGCTAAATTTTGTATCAGCCACTATTTCGCCGCTCGGTTGTAGGCCTCCATAATAACCGCCCCTGCTTTGCAGAATGAGTTGTTAAACTTGAGACAATCGTCGGGGGGGGGGGGGGGGTGTAAGTTTACATATCCCTTTCTGACCGACGTATTACATATCCAGGGTAAACGGGCATTCGGGGTAGTTCTCGTCCACGACCACCATCGTTAGCGGGTTCGCCCCCTGGGCGTCAGCCGGGAAACCATCCCCGATCAGCCAACTCCTTTTGGGAGGAGGTGAGCGAACAGAATGGGGTCACCGGACAGAGGCTCCTTTGGGCCTTCTTGTTTTGCGGAACGCTAAGTGTGTGTTCGTGGACTCCGGCCGTCTCTTTGGCGATCCCACCGGGGGACTCGTATAATTAGGGCCACCAGAAGCAGCGGCCTCACATGCTATTTTCTCTTTCTTGAGCCTTTTCCTGGCGGCTCCATACAGTCTCTTCTGAGTCCGTCCAGGAACGTTCCCTTTCGGGTCTTTTGAAGCCACAGGGCTCTGAGTCACAAACTCTCCAGCCATTAATGCCTGAAATGCGGCCTCTGCGCCTCTCTGAAGGATGTCTTTAGACGGGGTCAGGGTATAATGCGTCGGTGGGGTTGCTCGAACCTCCTCGACCACCATATCGTTATCTTCCATTTCCACAGCCAGATTATCAGTTATTATATTTTTTTCGTTCTTTTTTGTTGTTTTTTATTTTTATATTCATTCATTTCTTTTTTTTTGTTCTCACGAGTAGTGAGTAATAAAGGTCTGCCCTCGCAGAGCCTCTTGCCGGAGTAAGGCTGCTTACTTGGAGAGGTCGCCCGGTGTCCCCGAGACTCCGTTTATGACACCATCCTAAAATCCGATGCCAAGAAAGCCAGTACAGGCTCGGAAGCTCACACCTCCTGGCTTAAGGTGGTGATATAAAGCTCAACCTGGCCTCACCAAGCCTAGGTTGGGGGGTTGTTTCTTCGTCACTCGAGATCTGCTGGGCTTCCATAATCCACCAGGCGGGCGCTAATGTGAGTTTCCCGCACCATCGGAGGGAGTTACAGGGCTCTGACACACAGGGAAAGCCCAGGCGCGGTTGGACCCCGCCTAGCATAGGGCCTTGCAGACACAGATCGACCAGGACCGGCTTTAAGACTCCCGCCGATCATCGCCCGCGTCACCCCGGCCGTCGAGGTTCTCAATCCCCACCCTCCCCACTCGAAAACCCATTTATAGAGTCCAGTGAGTCAAGAGAGGGACCGTCCTATAAATACTTAGTAATATTACCGTTGTAAAACTTCAAAATCTTCATCGTACACGACATAATAAATGACTATTTTCCATATTTATTAAAGGAACTTTGTTCCTCATACAATTCTAGGTGACATGATAAACGAAATCTTTTTTCGATAGTTATTTGACTCCTTTTGACATATTACAAATTAATTAATCAAAGCACTTTTGCATTAAAAAATTTTTTTTTCGAAGATCCAATCAATTGTTTGAAAAATAATAATCAAAATTTCTCAAAAAATTGGTTGGGTAAACAAAAAAAAATAGTATTTCCCTTAATTTTCATTACATGTTAAAAGAAGACTAATAACCGTCGAAAATAGTACGTTGTACAACAAGGGGAGAAAATCGTGTTTCTCTATGCGAGGATAATGATTGAGCCGAAGGCGCCCGGAACTCTCACGAGTGCTCAAAAGCATCATCCGAGTCTGGAAAATCGTTTCTCCCCTGTTATACAACGTATTTATTTTTTAAACTATGTCATGTAAGACCTCTTTTGTGCATGTGGAGCCAATGGAGTATGGAGAATTTCCAGTCGTCCGCTGCGCACAAATTTGATAATGAATGAAATAAAATATATAGAATGATCATAATTATATTATGATTAAGAATGTAAATTAAAAAAGAATATATATATATATATATATATATATATATATATATATATATATATATATATATATATATATATATATATATATATATATATATATATATATATATGTTACGTGCAAGGTCCGAGATCCTGCATTTCGCGAAGTGCATAGAGATTTTCGTGCAAAGTCCGATATGTACGACCTGTTTTGTACAATGCGATGCGTCGGACTTGGTACAAGAAATTTGTGTACATACTGCGAATTGCATGTTCCCCTTGTACAAAGTTGATTCATACATAGATAGAAATAAAAATTTAAAAAGAACATTTATTTACATTAAAAACAGAAATATATCATTAAATTAGACGCTTGTATATATCGTCGTGTGGGAGGTAAAACCAGACATTATGTATAATCACAGTGGGTATCTGAGTTTACCTCTCATCCGACAATATATACTCGTAATAACCAAACATAGAATAGAATATTTATATGCTACTGAGCCTCCGAGAGTCATCACGTTCATACATGGTATAACAAACTGTCAATACATTATACTTTCTTAGCATTCTATAATTTAAAGAATATATTTGTACTCTAGTTTCAGCTTTTAATACTTCCTTTAAAATTATCAATACTTTCAGTAAATATTACTACATCCGAATAGAGTTCATACAGTCTCAAGGCAGAGATTAAACACGAGTATTTCTCCTATATATTTTATGTATTACTCTCTACAATACATTTTTGCTTTCTCAAAGAGAAAGCTTTGTGGCGAAGAAAATTTTTTTATCAGAGATTTTAATGAACATCGATGTTTGCAAGGTTCCTGAGTCAAATAAATAGGTTTTTTAAAAATGTCTGTTGTATGTATGTATGTATGTATGTATGTATAACTCTGGAATGAAAGCCCAATATGAGCTGAAATTTAGCAGAAATATAAGGCATGTCTCAACTTAGAAGTTATTAGATTTTGGAGCTGATCGTATAATAGAAAGTGAGATTTTTAATACAAATATTAAGTTTAGATAATGTATAAAAATTGAAAAATAGAATTTTAAAATGTATAAAACTTGTAAAAAAATTGTAAAATGTGTAAAAATTGAAAAGAAATACATCAAAATACATGTATTTCCATAGTAACGGATGCCACATTAGGTTACGCTGGAAGACATCATTGCTCAACCACACAAACTTACTCACTCACACACGCACACACACACACGCACGCATTATATAAAAAAGACATATTTAATTTAAACATTGAAATTATACATCAAGCTAATATTTTTTATAAATACCTTATATATAATAGTCAGGCTGACCATTTAGTGATTGAACTCCTAATTCGATACATATATTTTATAATATACAACATAAATTATTTTTTCAAACCTTATTTGCATTACGATGTTATTTAGTCTGAGTCTTACACGAAATAATATTTACTAATTAAATACTTTTAGTTAATGCTATTTCATCTTCCTAAGGACCTAAAGTAAAGTTCTCTTGTACAATGTTTTCTAACCACTATGAAAGGCCGGCGCACTCGCAAACTCGCATATAAAATTATATTTTTCTCTCGTAACAATTATTCATGTATTTCTTAAATTAACAATGTCTCCATATTCTGTAGTAATAAAATAATAAATAACGAATACATGCTTTACTATGTTTTAAACGTGCTCCGCGCAATGAATTTAACATTAAATACGCAAGCTAGTAAGTACAATGTTGCAGTTTCATATCTCGGTAAGTGTTGAAAGATTAATACATCACCCGGGGAACTTGATCAAAACAAAGCATCGCATTTTGATTGGTCAAGATACGCAAAACAAAGCAAAGAGAAGCATTTGCATTCTTATCAATCAGTTCTAAGCGTGATTCTACAACACAATGCAGATCTTACTAATAAGTCTTAAATTTTAAAAAGAAGTATTGCATTTTAAAAACATTATTTGAAACAATAGATTAGCTTGTATAGAAATATTATAGTTAAAGTTTCACGATGATACCGTTATTTTGTAAATCGTTCCAGTTATGTTTAAAAGTGTACGGTATCTGGCCATATGATTTTAACGTGATTGGGCCGCTCGTATTTTTTTCGTTTTTTGGTACCACATTGCCTTTTCAATGCTGGAATGCATTTACTCTTACTAACGATTTGATTATGCTAATGGACAATTTAAGTGATGTATTTATCGAATTGGTGATGTTTATCGAATTTTGCATATTATGGAAGCACAAAAGGTTTGAAAATGAGATACTAATATAGTTAATTAATAGAATAGTGACATTATTTTCTTTTATGAATTTTTTAGTAATAGTAAATAAGTATAGACATATTCATGGGTTTTAAAAGAAAATACCTACGTAATGTGTTGTGATAAGAAAAAGGAAATTTTCTTTAAGTTTTTTTTTATACTAACTTTTAGGTGATGAAATTATTACAAGGCAGTTTAAATTATAATTTTTATTTACTTTTTGAGACTATTTGATACAATATTATTACAAAAAAATAGGTATTTTCTAATTATAACGCATGTGATCTTATTTGATCATAGTGACATCGAATATTTATTACAAGACATAGCCGAAGATTGGAGTAAGAAAGTACTTCCTGATGAATGGAAAACCCTTGCAAGCTATGCCAGCATAATTTGTAATATCGATGTAGTTCTCTACTTTGGTTCTGTTGTATTGTATTATCCGGAAGTGGTACTTTCATATATTGAAAAACCTATAGAGGAGAGAAATTTGATATTTAAGACGTATTATCCATTTAATTTCCGAAGTACTCCTTTATACGAAATCATAAATATAATTTACTTCTTTCAAGGAATAATACTGGTCGTAGCTGATGTGTTAAGTAAAACCCTCCTAGTCACTTTGGTAAATTATGATACACTTTGCACCAATTTATGTTTTTAGATATTATAATGTTTAGTTACGTTTCTCATAGATTTTGCATGTAAGCGCTCAAATATATCTATTGGAAAGCCAAATCGAGGAATATTCACGTAAATGTATTGATGTTCACAACACTAACGGTAAAAGAAATTCTGACAGTTTAAAACTTGTGATAAGGCAACATTTGAAAGTTTTGGATTTAGTCCAAAGAATCAATCATATTTATTCTTATGTTTCACTATCTCAATTAATATTTAGCAATGTGATTATCTGTATCACGGGATTTGTTATAATTACAGTATGTATAATAGACTATTATATGTAAATACTTTAGATAAACAAAGAGCGTATAAATTGAATACATAAAATTAAATTTAAGGCAATGGAGACTGCTGATATGATGCTCTTGATCAAATTTGTAATATTTATCATAACGATGTTTCTTCAAGCGGCTTATTTTTGCTTTGCTGGCCAATATCTTTGTAATAGAGTAAGTATTATGAGTACATATTTTTAAAAAGAGAAATTAATATTTTATGAGAATTCTACATTTGATCATTTCTTAGGGTGAGTCAGTAGTACTTACGATAAATAATTCTTATTGGTACAATACCGAGTCCAAAGAAATTAGAGTATTAATGTTTCTATTGACGAATGCACAAAAATCATTAACACTTAGTGGCGGAAAATTGTTTGAGCTTTCAGCGAAGAATTTTACCATGGTTAGAAAGATCAATTAATTTCATCTATTTCTTTATACAAATAAATTAAATTATTTGTTAAGGGAGTGCATCAACCTCACTGTACTAGCCAAATACCATCAACTCGAATTCCTCGTACCATTCTAAAAAATACGCATCCGAATCGTCTTTCCTGTTCAAGAATCAGTCCATTTATAAGGAAAGTCGGAAATAATTTACTTTTGATTATAATAACCTGCTTTGAAACACAAGTGAACTTAGCTACGTGATCAGCGATTTTTTTTACAATTGAACTGATCCACTCTTTATTTTCATAAAATAAAGTGATTCTTAAAATGATCGATTCTGATGCGTATTTTTCAAATGGGACGATGAATTCGAGATAGTGGTATTCGGTCGGCACAACAGAACTGATGCACCCTCTTAAAGAGGGAGTCTGATGTAAATGGTCCAAAAAATCGATTTTTTTTATGCTAAACTTTTTCATCACATTATTCGACCTTGAAAAGTAGCTACGAGCAGTTTGCAGAGAGCAGTTAACATAGAGCACACCGTATAACCGAAAACTTTGCAAAATTAAGACCGATTTCTCTTTTAAAACGTAAAATTTTATTCTAAGTCTCTCCATTTACTCATTTTACACATTTCCATAGCAAATGTTGGTTCATTCGCATTGTATCTTGGTACTAAAGAGAATTTTTGTGGTTTATACGGTTTAGACTTTTTCTAAGGTAGCCAGCTTGCTCGCCGTTTTTAGCGGAGCCTCTGCATGCGATCGCATATATATATATATATATATATATATATATATATATATATATATATATATATGTATTTTTTTACTTCTATATATATATATATAGAAGTAAAAAATGACTTTGTAACGTTGTATCTACTATTCAAATGTATTTTTATTCATGGAAAAATTATTGTAAATGATAATAAATAATTTCTTCGTAATAAAAGCGCTTGAAAATCACCTCATTTACATGAGACTCTCCCTTAGAACTTTTTGAGTCAATAGGGGAGATGCGGCATGATTGGATCACCTAAGCATAATCATTGATTGTGCATTTTGAGTTTGCGCAACACACTTAGAAATGAAAAATAAAAATGAAATTTTGTGGACATTTCCAATGGCGCGCATAACAGCGTGAAGTTGGTCGCTAGTCGCACATGCGCAGTAGCGATAAACGTGAAGAGGCGCGAATGTTCAAACTGAACTTGCGTGTATACATTTCGAAAATAAGTAAGAAATGAATCCATCGCTACCCTGTAACCAGGGTAACAATGAGCTCATTTCTGCCCTGTAACCTGGGTAATAATGAGCTTATTTCTGTCGTCAGGGCTGAAGTGAAGTCATTTCTACCCTAAGGGCTGAAATGAGCTCATTGTTACCCTGATTACAGGTGACAAAATGACTTTTCTCACCACTTTTTACAAACACGCTCGAAATGTGCAATTTTCTCTCCCAGTTTCAGGCATGAAAAAGGGCCCATTTCATGCCTGCATTGAGAAAAATTTGTTACTTGCTCATTTGACGTGGAATCACCCATATATATAAAAGGAAATGTCCTGACTGACTGGAAGGTTAAGAATGGGGGCCAGCCTGAGTTAAAACCTGTAAAAAATCATAAACCATTATATACACTAAAAATATTTTGACAAAATCTAAGTCGATTCAAATTTTTACATCTTAAATATGCATATTATATGTAAGTTTGTCATGATTTAGACTCCTCTAAGTGGTCTTTATAGACGCCCAAAAATTCGCTAATCTACATTATTGAATTTAAACCTTATTAACCCCTTACCAAGGGTTTTCGAATTAGCTGGAACATTTTTCATGGTCTCACATATAACGTACATATTTAAGATGTAAAAACTTACATCAGCTTAGATTACGTCAAAATATTTTTACAGTGTATATAATGGATAATGACCTTTTACAGGATTTATCTCAGGCTGGCCCCTTAAGGCGACTCTCCGTTATATATATATATTAAAGATACATAATTTTCATATTTTTTAAACCTTCTTAAAACAATTTATTTTAAGAAAAACGTTAATTTTTACATTCGTTATTACTAATTTTTAAAATGCACTTTACTCAAACCTACAAATTTGAAACTTAAAATAGTTAATGAATCGGTCTGAAAATTTTTTACACGTCTTTTCTGACACATTTTGAACAAAATTACAGAGAGATATTTCACTAACACAAATATATAAAGTTTTATTTATGACATTTCTAATTAAAATATGAGCTAATTTATTACAAAAATATTTTTCAATACTGTTACAATAATATATTATCTGTCATTATCTTTTCGCGTTTCATACAAAATTGTTGCGAAGGAAGATTTTATAAAATTCGTGTTTTATCACTGGTTTAATAGCTGTACATGACGGTGGCATAGTGCGTTTCTTACACATAAGAATTATACACGTAATTATTGTACACAATTTAGCATTGGTCAAATATATCTATATATAATTTTACCAATGCTAAATTGTGTACAATAATTACGTGTATAATTCTTATGTGTAAGAAATTCTCTATGCCATGACGGTCAAGGCAGTTAATTATATTTAGTAGGGCTTAAAACATCCTTCATCTATGTATGCAATCTCATATAATCATAAAAAAAAAATTTTCTCTAGGTTTAATAAAAATTAGCTTTTAACATATACAGTTTTATGCAAAATTTTAAAGATTTAGAGCGAATTCAAACATGCTCCAAACGAACCTGCCTTTAATATTTTATTATTTTATTTAACTACTAATTATAAAGTAGAAAATGTAAAAACGAATGATATTATATAAGTCTGGGACAAGTCTGGTAAAAGTCTGGCTCAGAAAGTCTGGCAAAAGTCTGGCTATGGAGACGATCCCAGATTTTTCACAAAAATGAAAAATAAAAGCATAGCGTTCCGTCAAGTCTGCAGTAACCTAAGTCTTTGTCTCCGTTTTTACAAATATTTAAATTTTTGTAGAAGATTGCAATATTTAAAGAAATGTTGATATTAACAATAAATGTAGTGTCCTAATTACTTGTATGTAAAAATAAGTGTTCTTGACATAATTCAACAAAAATCTGTCATATAGTCTGGCTTATAGTCTGGGATCGTCTCCGTAGCCAGACATTTGCCAGACTTATTCCAGACTTATTTTTATACACGGGTTTACTTTCATTATTTTACATGCATGAAGATATTTATTCATCTTTCTCTCGCATTTTGTTGTTACATAGATAACTTTTCATAATAACTTTCTTAAAAATTTTGTGATTTCAATAATTTTTGGTATGCTTTCTATTTTAGTAATATTGAATGAAAACAAAAATAATTTCCATTTTGAGATAATGAAGATAATGAAGTATGTCATCGAAGTTGCTGAGCCAACCAAGCCGCTTTTCCCCTACACACTTTATCTATATCAATAATAGTATTAACAAGAAAATTAATTTTCAGATTGTAAAAACGTCTGCTTCTTATCTATCAGTTCTACGAGCAATGTACACCTAGAAGTAGAATTCCAAAACGTAGTTTGTAGATAAAATATTTTATGTAATCTCATAATTTTTATACAGTTTAATACAAAATGTAATAACCATTTGTTAGCAAAATTTATATAGACTTAAGTAAAGTATTATAAAAATTATGGTATCAAAATAAACGTTAAATATATAAAATATAAAATATTATAAATTTAGTTTTATAAAAGCAATGCTATGATAGTATATTGTGTACCAAGGGCATAAAGTGGACTTTTTTAGACTAAGTGTGGAGTTTGCAGTACGAGTCGAAGATAGGCGAGCATGAGCCGAAGGCGAGTTCTTTTTGCGAGCCGAAAACGAGTACTGTAAACACACGAGGTCAAAAATCCCACTATCCCTTGGCATACACCATATATATTTTTGTGACATATGTATGAATTTTTGCGGAAAAGTCTCAAAAAGTCCTAATAAGTAAATAAATCAAAAGCGGGCTAAAGAGTTACTTTTTTGCCTGGTACTAGAAGCCGAAAGAAAACACTTTTTCACCGGCCGGGCAAAAATAGCTAAGTTTTTGCCCGCTGGTCAGAAAACAAGCACTTTAGGCTCGCTTTTAGATTCAAAAAACCATTAAAATCGTGATTATGTTACAAAATAGTATATTATGTACCATGGGGTAAAAGTTGGCTTCTTTCGCCCGCGTGTGAGGTTTGCAACACGAGTCGAAGGCGAGTACGTATTGCGAGCTGAAGACGAGTATTGTAAACACACAAGGGTGAAAAGGGCCTTTCACCCAAGGTGCACACCGTACTTTTTGTCAAACATGTATTGATAACGTGTTTTTTTATGGCTATGAAGCGAAATTAAATTTGGCCGTTCTTCGACACGGTGCAAACACACGCTTGTTAGACTGCAAAATCCTACTAGAAAAGCCTACTAGAGTGTTTAGAAGGGCCTAAACTCTCTTAGGGCTTATTTTCGAAAATCAGCCTACTATTGTGTCTAGGCCCACCTAAACATGTAGTATCATCCGGATGATCTTCTTCGCTCGAGCCTAGATAGGATGTTCTTCGCCGCGGCAAATTGAGAGGTTCTTCGCGCGAGCCGAGATAGGAGCTTCTTCACGCGCCGACCGAGATAGGGTGTTGTACACGCCCAATTTCCAGCAAATGGTATGGTAAAAATTAATTTTTTAGGTCTCATTTTCTTTGTTTTCTCTTCACATTATGGAGACAAAAGCGATTTTAATTGGTTATTGGATAAATTGCTTCCTCAAAGAGGAAGCTTAGTGATGGTAAAAAAAATTAAAAATATGTTAAAAATATGTTAGAAACATGTTTAGACTTAAGACGAAGCCATATCTACTGCTCTTATCTTCGTAAAATAAGGAATATTTTGAGACCTTAAAAGACATTTAACATTATTTATTTTCCGAGAATACTTTAAAAGGCGAAAATTGAGGTTAGGTTTTGCGTTTCAAACTATTCTCGAAAAGTCTCAAAATATTCCTTATTTTAAGAAGAATTCGGGATGACCCTTAGTTTTTCAATTAACAAACTACTATTTGAGTAATTAGCAAAAATGTGATTACACAAGGACAGTAGATACGGTTTCCTCTAAAGGACGTTTGATAGTGGAATGAAAATAATAAGATGTTACTGAAAATTTAATATGTCATTCTACTATGAATTATACGATAGCACATGCCATTTGAAAGCATTACAGTGAAAAAAAAGAACATTGGAAAAATTCCCAGTTTATGATTGTAAGTTTGGAATATACGGTAAAATGATACTATTTATTACGCTACCTTTAAAATTCTACAATACTAGAAGTAATTATTATAAGATTCTCTTGTAAAAAATGCTATGTAGCATGGTAAATTTTACAAGAAGGAATGGGAAAAATTCTCATTCTAACTTGTAAAGTTCGAAATGTTGGAGTAGATTGACATGTTTCCAATGCAGCAAGGGAAAAATGAATAGTGAAGCTTATAACTTGTTCCACATAATACAGTAAATATTGCTGCTAAACATGTTAGTAGTACATTTTATATTGAATGTTGTTGTGTGTACAAAAATAAAATCATCACAGTAACTCGAACCGATTTTCCAGAACTAAGTTTTCATAAAAGTCTTGCATATAGTCTAATAGTCTTTTTGACAGACTTTTGAGATAGTCAGAAATGAAAGTCTGGCAGAAGTCTGGCATACACCGGTTCGTCAGAATTTTGTGAATAGACTTTTGTCAGACTCTTTTCTTTATATACTTTTATTTTATTGAGATCAAATATCAAATATAAAGAAAAAAATCAAATACCAAATACCAAATATCAAGTATCAAATATCAAATACCCTTTTACAAACATAGTCGTATGCCTTACAACTTTGTGCAAAGTGACGTATGAGTATCAAATTAAAGATTTAATATTAAAATTAGAGAGTTAATAAAACTGTAGTATATAATTCATAATTAAATTTTTAAAACTATATAAAGCGATTAATTTTGACAAAACAAAGTAGATTTTAATCCCTGAGCAACGTAATCGATAGTTAGAGCTGTAGAACGTAAAGTTATGTAAATAATCTTTTTCGATGTGTTGTCTTAATGTAAATGTTATAAATTATTTTCATTGAACTAAATAGCGTTATTTTTTATAAAATTAATTTTTGATTCTTCAAAGAGGATTCTTTTGATCGCTTATATCAAAAGAAATTTTAAGATTCATCGACTTGTTTTTGTTTTATAACCATAAGTATTTATATACAATTACTTATCTTTTACATCCGCAAATTTTGGATAGGCTCTTTCCCTTCTTTTGTTATCCACGAAAACGTAGTTTTTAGTTTAAACATTTCTATTTCTGGAAAATATAGCGATTTAAAATTAACTTATAAGAACAAATAATTTCATATTGGAACAATTAATTTAGTTTGAGGGCGCTAAGTGCCAACGAATTGGCAGCAGTTTTTTAAATCGTTTTAAAAAAATTCATTGTAAACAAATAATTTAAATAATGTTTTATCATTATTTGTTCTCTTATACCAATGCTCATCCTGCGGTTAGTTTTCTTATAACTTAGTTAGAATTATCATTGACTTGAACGGCTTTAGAATTGATTTTATTTTACTTTCTAGCTTCTATAGTGCTAAATTTATTCACCAATTTTATGTTATGTAGAATCTATACACCATTATGAAAACAGTTATTAAAAGAGATATTTGATTTAAATATTGAAATTATATATATATTACTTTAATACTTTATAAATACCTTACATATAGACAGGCTGACCATTTAGTGATTGAACTACTGATTCACTACATACATTTATACAATTCTTAATACAACAAAATTTTTACAACTGTATTTTTATACATAAAATGATACGTAATGACCAAATATTTTCACATTATACAGATATTTTTTACACTTTTCTAAAGACTTAATGCAAAGTTTTCTTATACAATGTTTTCGAACAACTACGAACTATTTGCGCACTCGCAGACTCGCGTACAAAATCATATTTTTCTCTTATGACAATTATTCATGTATTTCTTGAATTAACAATGTTTCCATACTCCGCAGTAATAAAATAATAAATAACGATCACAGACTCTACTACGTTCGACACGTACTTTATACAATGAATTTTGCATCAAATGAGCAAGCTTGTAAGTACAATATTCCTCCTTTAATAACTCGATACGCGCTATAAAATTAATACATTACCCGGGATACTTGATCAAAACAAAGCATCGCATTTTGATTGGTCAAGTTACGCAAAACGAGACGGAACAAAAGAAGCATTTTCATTCTTGTCAATCAGTTCTAAGCTCGTTATTCTACGAAACAATGCAGATCTTAGTAATAAGATTTCTGTCAAATAAAGTACTGAATTTTAAAGATTTTATTTGAAAAAAATACATTAGCTTGTGTATACATTTTTTAAGAAACATTTCACGATGATACCCTTATTTTGTAAATCGTTTGAGTACTGTTTAAAAGTGTTTGGTATCTGGCCGTACGGTTTCAACGCGATTGGACCGCTGGTGTTATTCTCGTTTCTCAGCACCACATTGCCCTTTCAATGCTGGAATGCGTTTAATCTGACTGAAAATTTGCTTATACTTATGGACAATTTAAGCGATGTCTTTGTGGAGATACTAATAATGATCAAAATTGTAATATTGTGGAACAAGAAAAGGTTTGGAATTTATATACTAATATAGTTAATTAATAAAATAGTGCAATAATTTGCTGTTATGACTTATTTTGTAAGTGTAAAAAAGTAGACATATTGATAGGTTTAAGGGAAAGACTTATGGTATTATAATTAGAAACATTGTATCTCATTTGAGGTTATTTCTTACTTCTACTTTAAATTATAATTTGCATGCACTTATAAATACTAATTAATGTAAGCTTATTATCTATCTATATTCTATTAAATGTAAAAATTCAAATAGTTTAATAATAATTATTTAACTTTAAAGTTAATGTAAAAAAAAACCTCGAAACAGATTTAATGTTTGTAATCGTAATTTGCAAGATAGATAGATATTTTCTCATCGTAACACTTAAAAAAAGTCTTTTTTAGGATACGTCGATATATTAATTATATTTTCACGTTTTAAAATTTCGTACGTAATTTTGTATGATCATAGTGACATCAGATATTTATTACGAGAAATAGCTGATGATTGGAGTAGGAAAGAACTTCCTGTTGAATGGAAGACTCTTGCACTCTATGCTCGTATAATATGTAATGTTGATGTGATTATCTACATTGGCACTGTTATATTGTATTATCCAGAAGTGGTTCTTTCGTACATTGGAAATCCGATAGAGGAGAGAAATTTGTTATTTAAGACGTATTATCCATTTAATTTCCGCAGTACTCCTTTATACGAAATCTTAAATATATTTTACTTATTTCAAGGAATCCTAGGAGCTATAGCTGATGTGTTCAGTAAATCCCTCCTTGTAACTTTGGTAAATTATAGTACATTCGGTGCGTTATTTTATGTTTTTAAAAATTATAATTTTTTATGAGGTTTTTATTAGATATTGCATGTCAGCGCTCAAATATATATTTTGGAAAGCCAAATCGAGGAATATTCTCTTAAATGTATCAATTTGCATGACATTAGCAGTAAAAGAAATTTTGACAGTTTGAAGATTTTAGTAAGGCAACATTTAAAAATTTTAGATTTGGTTCAAAGAATCGATGCTATTTATTCTTATGTTTCACTGTCTCAATTAATATTTAGCAATGTGATTATCTGTGTCACGGGATTCGTTATAATTACAGTATGTATAGTAGAAAAGTAAATATAAAAATTTTAGATAAATGAAAGGCGCATGCATTAAATATTAAACATGAATTTTCAGGCAATGGAGGCTGCTAATATGATGCTTATGTTTAAATTTATAATGTTTATCATAGCGATGTTTGGACAAGCTTTTTATTTTTGCTTCGCTGGACAATATCTTTGTAACAGGGTAAGCATTAATACTAAATTAAAAATATATTATATTATTAAAATTTTACTTTTTCATAATTTCTTTAGGGTGAGTCAATAGTATATACGATAAATAATTCTTACTGGTACAATTCCGAGTCTAAACAAATTAAAGTACTAATGTTTCTATTGTCAAATGCACAAAAATCATTGACACTTAGTGGTGGAAAGTTATTTCAACTTTCTGCAAATAGTTTTATGATGGTAAGAAAATCAAATAATTTTATACACTTTTTAATTTAAAGAAAGTAATAATGTATGTTAGAACGTTATAACTCAACACATATTTTATGTATATTTGAAATTTTTTGTAACAAAGAAAATTTATTCTTAGATTGTAAAAACGTCTGCTTCTTATCTATCAGTTCTGCGAGCTATGTACACCTAAAAAGTAGAATTCCAAAACGAATTTTGTAGATAAAAATATGTTATGCATTCTCCTAATTTTTATACAGTTTATGATATCAAAATAAACGTTAAATATACCAAATATAAAATATTATAAATTTAGTTTGATAAAATGAATGCTACTAAACGCGAACCATCTCGCTGATCAGAGACATACTAAGTGCGAATAATTGCAAACAGATTCGAGGAGGCTTTCGTACGAAAATGCAAGAAACAGAGGGAAACGGGATTCTCGTGAGCACAGGAATAATGTATTCTAATATTAATAACCAGTAATATTTATATGTTTTGCACTTATATATATATATATATTTATTGCCGTAAAAAACATCGGAATACATACAATCGAATAGTCGGAAGGATTTTTTAAATAAATTTGTCTTACTCATAGAGATCAATAGTCATCATTTATGACTTAAGCTCTTTTTCATAAAATTTGTCTATAAAATCTTTATAGTAATAGAAAAAAAAATATTATTAATTTGCATAATATTATAAAAGTCTAAGAAATGTTTCTCTGTCACATAAAACTTAAGGTGGTTTGAACGCGAATGAAAGTACTTCAGAATCAAATAAAACGTATGCAGGTTATTTACGAACATTATATGTATTACCTCTAAAAATTGTGCACCAAGTTGCCGAAAATCGTCTCTTTAACACACGTCTTATGAGAGTCGACGCGATTCTGTGCAGTAATATTAGGATATTTCTTCACAAAAACTTCAGATCAAACTAAAAATCCAATGTATAAAAGTACGACATTCGTAATTTCTAATGGACTCAATGACAAATATAATGAGCCGAAATTATTAAAAAAGATATTTATTTAATATTTACATAGAGAGAATTTTCTAATAAACATTATGACAAAATTCACGGTAAAAATTACCGTAAATAACTATAAAGCTGGGACACTCCGACTTTCCGGCACATTTTACTGCTATTTTATTATAAATTTTACCGCTCTGAACTACAAATTTTACCTAATATAAATGGGTATAAATGTGCTTCTTTGAGTATTAATGATACTACTGAAACAATTGGAAGAAAATCCACATTTTTTAAAAATAATTCACTAAAATTTTACCATCCACTTCACTGTGTAACTTTATATATTATGTTCCACAATTCTATTAGTTTTTTCTAAGATTCGTATAGGGAATTTTTACTCTACGGCAGGCAAATTCTACCCTTCAGTGCGGTAAACTTTATCGTAAATATCAATAAAAACTACCGGAAAGTTGGAGTGCCCCAGCTTTATAGTCATTCGCGGTAATTTTTACTGCGAATTTTGTCACAATTTTTTTAAAAAATTCTCTCTGTGTACGAAAACGCTGCAATTCTAACCTCAAAGCATGAAAAAGTGAGTCATGTGAGTGAATAAATATCATTTTCGTGATTAAAGAAACATAATTTTTTGCACTATAGCAATCTTAAATCATCTTAAAATTCATAAATAAATTTAATAAATATTATTTACATACATTAAATAAGATTTACACAAATTTTTTTGTACACACTCAATTGACTCGGGTATTGTGTGCGAACCACCTTAAGGTAGGACTCGTGTTTTTTGACCAAAATATCAATTTAATTTTATTGAATTTTCTTAATCTTCGTAATTGTAAGAATCTTTCAAAACCTGTCAGATGTTAAAAGTCGATATTTTAACATAGTTATACGTATTCAAGTAAAATAATTTATATTAGACAACATACCAAATTAAATCTTTAAAAGTGTTTTTCTCGAAAGCAATTTTTCTAACTG
Source organism: Gastracanthus pulcherrimus (assembly GCA_949152435.1). Lineage (NCBI taxonomy): Eukaryota > Metazoa > Arthropoda > Insecta > Hymenoptera > Pteromalidae > Gastracanthus > Gastracanthus pulcherrimus. Next base: position 176,518,757 of record OX424573.1, on the reverse strand, counting down.
TAAAAAGTTGTAAGCGCATGAGGTTTTAACGAATCCTTTTGAAACTTTCAAGAAATATTGATTATTATGTTGTGAATAAATGTTATCACTTTTGAAGTAAGTATATATCCATGGTTTATAGTATATAAGCAAGTTATTATAAATAAATGTATTTTTACTTGTTTTTTTAATACTTTCTTTAATACTTATCAAGCTAGATTTTTTTGGGTGTTTTAAGGATCAATTATTTTTGTAAAGTGGTAAACAAACTTTGGTTTGTTAGTGCTTCAAAAGTATATAAGAATTTTGTGTACCCAAGCTTAATGCTGTAAGTGCGTACTACATTTTGAAATATCACTAATATTGGTGAAAATTAATACTAATTGTGGTATAAAATCAAGGGGATGTGGTGACATGGCTTGAAAATTGATATGAATTACGTCTTTGTAATAACATTAATAGGAAAAAAAATTTAAGTTTATTGGTCAACAATAGCAGGTTTTTTTAAACACCAGAGTCATACCTTAAAACCTAAATTTTTTGTCTAATAAAAAAATAAAATATGAAAATTTTTGCAAAGTTAATCAAAGGACCCCAAGATAAAACTAATTTCATTTGAGACGAACATGGAAACCTTATAACGAACACGGATGGGTTACTAAATAGTTGAAGAAACTACTTCGACAAGCTGCACACGAACAACAAACCGCTTCAGATTATAATGAAATGCACACTACAGAACCACACATTGAGTAGCTTAGTCTACATGAAGTTTGTAAGACAATCAATAAGTTAAAAAGTAATAGAACCCCAGAAATAGAGTATTTGAGCCGTTCTCTAGAAAAACGGCTTAAGTCGTTTTAAGACGTTACGAGAAAAATGAGTTTAAAATTATTAACTGGTTTGACAAGTTGTTATACGAGTACATACAATACTAAACTCTTATTAACTACTAAAGTTTATTAAAACATGTATAACGGTTTGTAAGTTATTTTACGATTTTTGAACGCTTTTTTGTTGGAAGAATGTAAAAACCCACTTAAGTCCCTTTTCTAGAGAACGGTTCATTTGCGAGCCGAATTATCAGCGGAGTGAGACATAGGAATCGAAGCGGATGAGAAATCGAAGTAAACTGCAGCAGCGGGTGTGCGAGTCGGCGTGTTCGAGGTTGAGCGACTCTCGCTACAACAACATCTTTGTAAGTCGGGGCTAAGCCCATTTAATTTATATCATCGAGCAATCAGCGCAGTAGCGCCGACAGCCGGGCGCGACACACCGGTGCCCCGCAGACGTTCTCTCGCGCGCATCACTAGAATTCTAGTCAATACACGTATTTTAGTTAAAAGTACTCGCCCGCGTAATCATTTGCATGCAATTTCCATTTCTTCCTGCTTACCCCCGCTAACGCGGATACATTGGTACTAGCCAAACCTGCAGGTGGCTGAACAACTGAGCACGTAACCTGTGCATACGTACTCTTTGAAAGCACACATTAAATTCTGCGTGAGGCAGGTGATATGGGATATAAGATTTATTAGGGGAAAGCGCGCCTAAAAAATATTTTAATTTTTTTAGTTTTTTTGGGCCTTATAATGCTTTGCATAGTATAATTCTTGGGCCTGATATTTTTTTGTTTTTATAGTTTTTAGCCTTATAAGATTTAGGCCTTATTATTCTTTGTTTTTATAGTTTTTGAGCGTTATAAAATTTTGACCCTATCATTTTTTGCGTAGTCTAATTTGTTTGGGCATTATAATTTTTTGTTATTATAGCTTTTTTGGGCCTTATAAAATTTGGGCATTATATTTTTTTGCAAAGAATAATTTTTGGGCCTTATAATTTTTTGTTTTCAGTTTTTGTTGGGTCTTATAAAATTTGGGTCTTATAATTTTTTGTATAATAATAGTATTTTATAGTAATTTTTTGGCCCTGAAAAATTTTGGGCCTTTAAAGTTTTTGGACGTTATTTTTTGAGGACTATTATTTTTGACATATTATAATTTTTTGTGCCGTAAAATTATTTACGTATTATAATTTTTGAGCCTTAGAATTATTTGCGGATTATATTTTTTCGATCCTCATAATTTTTTGCTTATTGTAATTTTTGGGTATAAAAATTTGTTTGAGTCTTAGAATTTTTCGGTTCTTATAATTTTTTGCTCATTGTAATTTTTGGGTATAAAATTTGTTTAAGCCTTATAATTTCTTTATTTTTATCAACTTTGGGTCTCATAATTTATTGAGCTTTATAATGTTTGGATAAGATTTTTTGGGCATTATTACTTTATGCGCATCATAATTTTCTCATATTAAAATTTGTGAGCATTATACATTTTTGGGTCTTATAATTTATTGGATTTTATGTATTTTATGGGGTTTGTGAATTTTATTGGCTTTATGGAGTTTACTTCTTTAATGGGTTTTATGGATTTTATAGGGTTTATGGGTTTATGGGTTTATGGGGTTTATGGGATTTATGGAGCTTATGAGTTTATGGGTTTTACGACGTTTATAGCTTTTCTGTGGTTTATAGAGGTTTATGATTTTTATGGGCTTAATAGGGTTTATGGGGTGTATGATTTTTATAACTTTCATGGGTTTTATGGGGTTTATGTATTGAATAGGTTCAATGGCTTTTACGAGGCCTATGATTTTTAATGGATTCTATGCGATTTGCGTCTTTAATAGGCTTTATGACTTGTATGGGGTTTATGGGTTTATGGGGTTTACAAAAATGCACGCATAACGGCTCGAGCGAGTATAAATAATTATTAATTTTAATTTTATTCAATCGTTAAATGCCTATATCGATCCGAGCGATGTTAGGAGCGAGGATTATTTCACTAGTTTAGAGTAAGTTTATCACAGCGCGTACATGCAAATATAATGAAGCGGGAAATGTTTGAATACCAGCTGTTACTCGGATTGAGCAACAAAAATTGACACTAATGAAGGAAATGGAAAATGGAATATCCATACGTGCAGATAGACTTGTATGACAAACGTTCTACAGAGGAACAAGTCGAAACCGCTATATCACTTCAAATTTATAAGCCACCTCTACAAATTTGAATATCAGATGAATAGAGACATCTCTCTGCTCACTGTGCAATTAGTCCAAGAAGAGTAGGACGCTCACCTAAAACAGCAGACGAAAAGCCTAGTAGAAATGTCGAGTTTTCTTTATTGTAAGGCGGATGCAGGTAAAGTGGCCATGCAGGTAATATGACAATCTATACAAGATCTCGCTGTATACATTATGTTGGGGCGTCGTAACTCCTACAGTATATGTATTGTGACAATAGATGTTGAGAGGTGCGGTGACCCCGCTGCTAGCGCCCTTCAATTATAAGATAGTGTCATGTTTATGCGCGAAAGGATCAAAACTCGAGTATCTTAGCAGTGAATGCATGTAAAGAAACCGGTTTTATCAGCGTGATATGAGCGAAAAAAAATCATACAGTACATAAAATTGTAGCATTTTTACGTATTTAAAGATGGATGTGCCAGTTTTTTCGTTTATATTGTATGTGAAAATTGCAACTTTCGTTGACGTTTATCGATTGGTAAAGTGTCCATACGAATACATTGGGAGTCAAAAGGGAATCGACGCCGATAAAAACATGTCTCAATAGTTTCCGAAGCCATAAAACCCGATATATATACTGAGAATGGAAAGTTCCTTAAGGTGGCCACATTACCTACAACCCGCTTATTATAAGATAGTTAAACCAATTATTCAGCTACAAAAAATATTTAAATAATGGTATGAGCATTCTAAACTATATTTTTGAATAATTTTCGTAATTCTGTACGATGTGATTAATCTTCTTACCGTAGATCATTAATATAGAGTATTTGTAATATGTTGTGTAAAAACTTTTAACCTGTCATTTAATTACAAAGAGAAAACGAATTTTGAATATTTATATTAATATAATACGTATAATCAAAAAGCTCTGTAAAAATACAATTTTCTATAAAAGTTGCTGGCAGAGCAAAAATGTAATCAAATTCACACATTTTGTCGACAAAAAAATTTTTTTGAATGACATTTTGTTACTCTTAAGGCACCACGAAAGCATAAATATATATTAACTATAATATAGTAAATGGAAAAAAATGGATAGTCTCTTTGCACCCTTGGATTTACTAACCGAGACAATATTTCTAGCTTAAAAAATTATAAATTGACGTGCTTCCATAATCAGTTACCGCGGAAGCAAGCTCAACACATGATTTTTACGTGATCCTTAGAAAATAATTATTGAAATTCAGAAAGCCAAATGCTAGGTAGCTATATATCGACGGCTGAGCGGAAAAACGATCAACTCGGCGCACAATCGAAGAAGAGATTAACTCGGAGCGCGCCCCAAGAGTAGATCGATTAAGATAACGCGTGAAGAACGGCTTCTTTAGCCAATTATTCCTCGTTTTACATTGTTTTTTTGCAACTATGGTCATATTCGTTCTCATATTTTTTTTGAGTTGACAAAACACCATAAAATGAAGAATAATATCTTCGAGTGCGCGTCGAGTTTATCGGTTCTTCCGCTCAGCCGTCGATATATAGTAAACAAAAATCTTTTATTTTTGCAATTTGACAGCTGGACTCATTACAACATTTGAATGATTGTTTTCTCAGGATCACATAAAAATCATGCGTTTAACTCGCTTCCGCGGTAAATACTTATGGAAACGTATCAATGTATAATTTTCTGAGTATCAAATATGGTTTGGTTTATTATATCAAGCGTGTATCTCGAAAATATCTATATTTAGATAAAGTAGGTAGTTGAACTACGCATGCTCAAATTTCAAACATTTATTATTTTATACTGTGTAGGGTAAAAATTGGTATGATGACTGGGAAATAAATAAATGATACTTATTTATATTAAAGGAAATAAATAAGTGTATTAATAAATATCAACAAATGGGTCGTGGATTACGATTAAAAAATAGACCATATATTAGTACATGTACTTTACAAATAAACAGAGGAACGTTAACTCACACATACTACGCATACAAATCTTCTTTCTTCCTTTCTTCGACGATGAATATTAGTAGATTAACTTGATATTAATACCCAAAATTTAGGGTGATGTAGACAGCAGATCTGCGTTAACATGAATCCGTCCCTCGGATTCATGCGGTTTTATGAGGCAAAGAAATTATTCAGCTTCTGCGCTGATGAAGTAATTGAAGTGTAGAGGATTGCGAGCGAGCCAACGGCTCGCGCCGCGAGCGAGAAAAACGTACTTCCTCTTCACACTGTGGTGTGTCGCGATCGAGTCCTAGTTTCGGCAATTATTCATCTCTCGTCACATTTCTCCCACTTCTTCACTTTACTTCAAAGGTTTGTCGCTGAATTTTCTTTTTCTCTGAATCCTCTCATATATTCCATTACAACTGATCCTACAATTTTGAGTCATAGATTGTATGCATGGATTGAATTTTGTAACAGACGATCAAGTAATACTCAAGTATTTGTAATAGTAAAAGTTCATGTACTTATTTATCGTCATTGACATTCTTTCACATCATGAATTTACATTTATTTTTTTGTGAAATGTTAATATTTTGTATCTAACAATATACAAGTGCATCTGATTGATACAAGTGCAACTGATACAATTGGTGCATCCAAATGCATCCGGTGTATCCAAGTGCATTCAAGTGCATTCGGTGCATCCAAATGCATCAGGTACATCCAAAGGAATATAAGTGCATCTAAAGCTTTTGCGTATATCCATGTGAATTGTCGTACATCAGATTCATCTAAATGCATCCATCGTATGTGATAGCGTCCAATGCTTATAATTTGCTCCTCTAAAAATGAACTTCTATGTTATTTTTAACTTCGTCGTCATCGTTTCGACGGCTCTTATGAAGATTAGCACATTTCAGATTTCTCAAAAATACCTAGTTTTGTACAGAAACTTTTTATAAAAAAAAGAACTAGCACCTTTTAGATTTTCTAATAAATACTAATACTTTCTTAGACCCTCTGAGAAAATGATAGTATTTGTCTGAGATTTTAAAAATTGCTAATTTCTGTAGAAGGTTCCTGACAAGAACTTATTATTCGGGAAATCTGAAATGTGCTAGTCTTCGTAAGGGGCGTCAGTTTCACGTCGTGTCTTTGCATTTTATTGGGAAAAGTACATTTTTTACATCGAAGTTCATCTAATGCATTCACATACATTAATATGAATTCGGTGCATCCACGTGCACCCGGTGCATTCAATCAAATCAAAATGCATATAAGTTTATCTGATGCTTTTGCATTCATCTTCATGATTCAAGGTCATCAGATGCATTCAATTGCATTTGATATATCTAAAGACATACATCTCATACAAGAGCAAACGATGCTTATTGGGACAAAATCCAATTATCCCTCAGTTCCAGATTTTTATCATTGCAATATTCTCTGAAATTATTTGTCAGATTTATATGAATTATCGCGTGCATGTTTTACTTGGTCACAAGAGTGCACAGATTCATTTTGGTTTTTATAACTGTAACCATACCTGAATATGGTGAATCCTTACTATGACTAAAAAAAATTACTATACTATTAATTTTTCATGTTATTGCTGCACAACTTATGCACATTATAAGTTCATATATGCGCATACACGCGCAAGTACACATACACAAACGTACGTATACTCGATGACATTTCACTGTCGCGAACGTTTTTCAAATCTTTGAGATCCTCCAATGCGAAAGCTCAACATTTTTGTTAATTAATTAATTAATTATTTAATAAATTCATTAATTTTAATTTAATTAATTAAATTTCATTTTATTATTATATCATTTTATAATAAAAAATATTCGCATAACTACTAATGTTCTTATTAAAACAATAACTAACCCCTAAGAAGCAATTATTAAATGTAGATAATTATTTGATTGTAAAACGACTTGCGTAAAGAAAGACCTGAAACAAAGTAAATACTGTGCACTGTTTGCTAACAACTGTAAGAGTATCACGTTTTGACACGTCTATGCGAGAAAGCTTATTTTTTTCTCTTTCGCATTGATATATATATATATATATATATATATATATTGATGAATTTTTTAAAATAATAACATTCTGTTGTACGGAGCAAGTGAATTAATAAACAACCATCGTACCATCCGCTACCTTTCAAACGAAGCTTGGAAAATAAATTTTGCATTGCAAGCTAGCAAGCTACCGAGATTACAGTATTTAATTTTCTCTTGAATAGTAAAAGATTGATGCATTACCCAGGGAACTCGATCAAAACAAAGCAGCGCACGTTGATTGGTTGAAGCTGACGGGACAAGGTGTGTCGAAGCTATTGCATTTTTTCTGCATTGTATCTTACCAATCGCCTGTAAGCTTATAACTGATAGAAACGCCATTAGAAATAGTAATGATATCCGTATATTCAAAACAGTAGGATTTAATTTTTTTTATTTAAAAACGTATCTTATTCAAGAAAACTGGAATTTTTTCATTCAGTATGAGTATGATATTATTAATTAATAAGCCACTAGAGTTCAGTTTGAAAGTAATTGGTCTTTGGCCGTACGAATTCAAAGCGATTGGTCCATTGGCACTGGTCTCTGCTGTTGTCACCACACTGCCTTTCCAATGCTGGAATGCATTGAGTTTCACCGATGATTCTGTACTACTGATGGATAGCTTAAGTGATATTTTGGCAGAGGTGCTAATATTTCTCAAACTCTTCTTAATGTGGAAAAACAAAAGGTTCAAATGAAGTATTCAATAATTATTACTTATTACTATTTACGTATTATTACTTATTTGATTTAAAAATTAGCACACAATCAATCCCGATTTTTAGATTCTTTTTTTATTAAAAGAGGAGTTAATCATATTTCTTTTCTTTTAATTGTAGCGAAATAGTCTTTCTTTTGAGAGAAATATTCGACGATTGGAATAGTAAAATAATACCCGAGGAATGGAGTACTCTGGCTCATTATTCTCGCATTTTTTGTAATATTGACATGTTTGTGTATTTAAGTGCTTCGGCATCTTATTATCCAGACTTATTTATGTCGTACTTCGGCAAGCCTGTTGAGGGTAGAAAATTGATATTTCAATCCTATTATCCATTTAATTATCTTCATTCTCCCGTATATGAACTGATAAACGCGATGCAGATTGTTCAAGCATTAGCAATGGTAACAGCTGATTCGCTAAGTAAAACTCTACTTATAGCATTGGTTAGCAATAATATTAATTGATAATGTACAATAGTCTATTGCTGTAATCTATCTACCTAAAATTTGTATTTGCATTTCCTTTATTAGATCCTACACGTCAGTGCTCACATAGATTTGTTAAAAAGGCAAATAAAAAATTATTCCAACGATATCGTCGATTCATATGACCAAAATAAGAATAAAAATATTATTAGCTTGAAACATGTAATAAGTCAACATCGAAAAATTTTATATTTAGTGCGAAGAATCGATAATGCCTACTCTTATGTATCACTTTTTCAAGTTATATTCAGCAATATAATTATCTGTGTAACGGGATTTGTTATAGTCACAGTAATTTACATAAAATTATAATACACCAAATCTTTCAATAAAATAGCAACGTTAATAATGTTAAAATTGCATATCTTAGGCGATGGAGTCTGCTGATATAATGCTCTTGTCGAAATTTATAGCATATATTATAGTAATGCTTTCACAAGCTTTCACTTTTTGCTTCGCTGGACAGTATCTCCGCAATAAGGTAATTAAGAAAATATATTTATATATTTGAATAATATCTTATTATTTTATTATTTCTTTAGGGTGAATCAATCATAAATGATGTATATGATTGTTTATGGTACTACACCGAACCAAAGGAAATTAAAGCGATCATGTTTATTTTGTCAAGTGCTCAAACTCCTTTAACATTAAATGGTGGAAAGTTATTTGAACTTTCCATGAATAGCTTCACTACGGTAAGATCAAACTTAGTTTTTTGTATGCACTCATGGTAATATTTATTTGCAATATTGTTACGAATTATACGATTTCATAAGCTTATATTCATTGCTTACCTTTTGTATAAATTAAATTTTTCAGATTGTTAAAACGTCTGTTTCTTATTTGTCAGTACTTAGAGCTTTGTATGCCTAAAAATTATAAGTAAAAATATATTTAATAATAATGATAATTTATGATTTAAGCTAATATATGATATAAAAATACAAATTTTCCCAGCTTAGGTTAAACTGTACAGATATATAAATCAATGTTTTGTTTGTTTTCGAAAAATATTAAATAGAAAGTTATAATAATGTAAAATTATCTGAATTATGTTCATCAGCATTATTAAAATACCAATAAATGTTTTTTGAAAGAATCTCGTATTCTTCTACGTTAAGCAACTTTTCATATATAAATGTTAGTTATTTTTTCATTTTCTACTTTACCAAAATATTTAGTTATTTTATCCAAACTCCATAGTTTGGCTGTCGATAAATGAATGTTTGATATTTTATATTTGATACTAGCACTGTAGTTTTAGTATGAATCCTCAATTTGCTGATGTTCATATATGGTTTGGTTTTAATTTCAAATTATTATATCGATAGCTCATATTTTGTGATCAAAATTTGAATTTACGATAATGCATAGTTTTGTATTGCTATAATAGAAAATGCTTCATACTTAATCATGTAAAACGCCGAAAAAGAATGGGTAAATTTGGGGACTTTTTTTTAAAGAGTCAGTATAACGAATATTCTGATGACATCAGATGCACTCAACTAAAACAAAGAAAAAACAGATTCTTATTCTGCATGAAATTACGCTGTCGACGAACCTCTAAAAATAAATGAATTTTTTAAGGTGCTGAATACGAAAATTTTAGAAAATGGTAATGAGTTTATATTTTTTCTAAAATCAGCTTAAATGTTCAATTTTATGCTTAATTAAAAAACCGCTGCTAACTGCTTCAGCGGAATGCTTTCTCAAAGAGCGGTCTTGATTAATCAACTTATAGAATCTAATGGGGGAAGAAAACTACCACCGCGGCAGCGGTGGCGCTAGTGAAAAGGTACACACATCTGCGCCATGTTTTCCATTTTAACATGGGAAACTAAATCTATATGTATGAAAAATGGCCGACGTCCATGTACCCGCCAGAGGTCGTATGGTAAATTTAAACTCCTAATAATGTAAATTCGCATTAAGTAAATTAATTTTAATATGAATTTATGATTTCAGGGTTCAGAATATTCTTCAAAAAATTAGTTCGAATAAACCTTTACGTATAATTTATATATTTTAGTAAGTAGTGCTAAAAAATTAATTTCGATTTGCAAACGTATCTATTTTAGAAAAATGTATACATTTTTTAAATTCGCGTTTTAAGACGGTCTTTAAATTCACGTTTATTTCTTAAATTATCTTAATAATAGTTTTAATAGACATAAATTCAAAGTGAAATCACGCGCACTTTAAGCGTTTGTATCTACATTTTGTATATTTTCAATAGAAACAACCAAAACATTTTTTTTTCTTTTTTAACATTTTTTTAAAAAGTGATCATTTTATCATACAACGTCCTAAATATTATCCATTTAGATCCAAGTTTCTATCAGATCTAAGTTCAAACGTACCTAATATGTCTGCAATGTTTCAGCTTGTAACATGCTTCCTTGCAAGAGTTATAGTGGACACAAATTTTGGTTTCACACATTCACACATACACACATACATAAAATCACGTTTATTTCTTATAAATAACTTAAGAATAGTTTTAAAATGCATAAATCGAAATGAAATTACACGCACTTTAAGAACTTGGATCTATCTTTTGTATATCTTCAATAATACTACCAAAAAAAATTATTTATTTTTTAACACTTTTTAAAGAAGTGATTATTTTATCAAAAAACGTCATAAATATTATCCATTCTGACTCAGGAACCTCAAAAACATCGTGATTTATCAAAATTTCCTATCCGAAAATTTTCATCGTTACTAAGCTTCATCTTTGAGAAAGCGAAAATCATCTAAAGAAAGAAATTACTCAACCTAACTTTTTATTGTATTTCATAGTTTATGTCGTTTATCGACTGTGGATAGTTAAGAAAAATTTTCTAGGATATCAGAATAGTATACTAGATTTGAGGAAGCTAAGTGCCAATAAATTGACGGCGGTTTTTTGTATATGTATTTATTACTGTGACCTAGAAAACCAAAATTTCTTTTAATTCAATCCAAGAAAAAAATTCTTTTCTTTTTCTTTTTGTAAGAAAATTAATAAAAATAAGGATTTTACAAATGAAAATAATTCTATTTCTTTGATCAAACTCAATAAACTTTAGGTTTTTTAGATCACAGACATGAATACATACAGATATACCTACATATACTCACTGTTACCCTCTTAATCACTTTAATTGCATAAATGATCGGAAAAAGATTCAAATTGTCATTTTAAAAAAAATCTTTAAATTTTTAATATAATGCACTTTTCTCTTCTTTTAGAGGTTCATCGACAGTGTATTCTTGCAGAATAAGAAACTTTTTGGTCTATTTGTTATAGTTGAATGGATGCTAAAACCTATACCGTTTTTTAACTCATGCACCAAGGCCACAACAAAATATAGTAATTTCTAGATTAAAAACGGCCATTTTATAATAACATTTTTTCTCACTTCTCAAAATATGCACATAATATCTAAAAAGTTTTAAAAATGATTCATTATACTTATTGGCTCTTTAAAAAAAATCATATAAACTTACACTTTATTTTCGCGTTTTACATGACAATCCCCCCTTAACCTATTTCTTCCCAAGCGGCCATTTTATAGTCGATTGGTTTTTTTCCTAAAACCGCCATTTTGAAATTTTCCAACGGAAATTTCAAAATTCTGACTTCAGAATCGGAAAGAGCGGACAATTTTACTTCAGAAAAATGCTATTGGTTATTATTAATTTTTTCTTTCGACAATTTTTTAGGCAAAAACCCAATCAACTATAAAATGGCCGCTTGGGAATAAATGGGTTAAGGGACCTAACTATCTTTAAATTTAAAATAAATTGGTTATATGTTTTTAAGCGAGAATTAAATAAATTTGAATATTTTATCAAAATATAACGGAAATTTTTTTTGTCGTTTTCTTTTTGGTCGTTAGGACCCCTTGATCGGCCATAATGCATACTTATATATTTCTTCATTTTCCGCAAAGTTTTGAGGTCCAAATTACTCGAATCGGTGTATTTGACGTTTTATTGTGTTCTGAACACATATAATTAGGTAATCAATGTATTTAAATCATATTTTATAATAAATCTCTTATAAAATGTAACTATCCAGGCTTATATAGGCTATAAATTTGGTCAATAATTTTGTTTTTCAAATTCCCATATTCATTACCTAATTATATGCATTTGAAACACAATAAAACCTCAAATATCCCGATTCGATCAGTTTGGCTCTCAAAACCTTGTGGTAGATGAAGAAATATATAGGTATGACGGCCTATCAAGGGGACCTAACGATCAAAAAAGAGAATAATAACAAAATTTTTCCGTTATATTTTGATAAATCATTCGAATTTACCGAAAAGAATTAGGTAGGTAATATACGATGAATAATTAATTCTCGCCTAAAAATATGTAACCGATTTATTTTAAATTTTAAGGTGATTAGGTCCCTTAAAGGTGATCTCCGTCGAAACTTTAAAAATCTCATTAGTAAAAAAACTTGATCGATCTGCATGAACAAAAACATTTTTTAATTTTTAAATTGCCGACGTTTCGAGAGTATTTTTTTACTTCCCTCTTTATGGCTATAAAATATAATTTATATGTCTCATGCAGACCGTCTTTTAACAGAATACGCAATGTGCGCAATGATACCAACATAAAATAAATCCACACACGTTTTTACCATTACGTACATTGCGTATTATATTAAAAGACAGTCTCCATGAGACATATACATTATATTTTATAGCCATGGAGTAGGAAGTAGAGAAAAATTCCCAAAACGTAAAAAATTTATAAAATAATAAATGGTTTTTGGTCATGGAGATCAATCAAGTCTTCTTACTAATGAATGTACCTTCGAACGATAAATTCATATCTAAATGAATTTAAGAATCTCTTTTACTTCTTTTAACATCCCACAATTTTAGTACATGTTTTAAAATTTTTGAACAATATATTTCATAAGATTTTAGTAAAGATACGAGAATTGAAGATAGTTTTTCAGTTAAAATATTGGTAGATAATTAACAATTTAAAAAGCTTCTTATTGGTGAGATAATGACTCATCTAGTTTAAATCTTGCTCGAAAACTGTAACAAAATTTACGTATTCTTGTTACGGATTCGGTGTTTTTAATCATTATTCGAAATCTTATTTTTGAGAAATCAGAATTTATTACACAATTAATTTTAATAAAAATACATCACTTTTATATTGGATCAAAATTTAAATGTATTAAACATATCCTTCATGTATAAAACAAACATATTTAATGACAAAAACTTATTTTATGTAATAGATTTAGAAAAATTTGGCTTTTCTTTTAAATTAAAATTATAATCATAGGAAATGGGCAGAGATGTATATTCTTAATTATAGCGATGAATGAATAGACATATTGACGAAAATGAACAAAAATTATTGTGTACAGAAAAATTATTGAACGATTTATATCATTGTAGCAAAAACTTTCAAAGTATTATTTCACTTGTATACACATATTCTGACGTCTACTTTGAGTATATTAAAAAGCAGAACTACTGTTTAGATCTTATGTTTTTTTTAGAAGTTTAAAAATATTTGATACTTTGTTATCTATCTTATTCTCTCAAAAGAGTAAATATCATGAAATGAAATGCTTTATAGAACTGCGAATACCCGCTTGAAATAATGTAAAGCATCGCAAGACTGGAGTGGCGCAAGCGCAGATTCATCTTACGCAAAGAGCAAATGTTTCATTAATTTTGAATAGATAATCATATACAACCAGGATAATGATAAATTCTACGATTATATGCATCAGATTCCGTGCATGCACTTTCTGAATTATAATGAAAAGTTAAGATCACCTTGGATACTCTATACAAACAAATCACGTACATTTTGATTGGTCGAAACAGAGAAAGAAAGGCAAAGCTTTGCAAATATATACATTGAATCTCCTCAGTGCTTGGAAAACCTTGAGTGTCTGTTATACTATTACTTTTTATAAAAAACACAGTTTCGTTTGTAAAATTTTTCAAAATTATTAAAAACACTATTGGTGTTAAATAAACAGATGTAAATTTGATGGATAATATGAAGATACCAATAATTGGCAAGCCATTAGAATTTACTTTGAAAATAGCGGGACTCTGGCCAGACCAATTTAATGTCATTGGACCAATAATAATGGGATCGGCTATAGTGACGATGCTGCCCTTCCAATTCTGGGATACTATAAATGTATCCAATAATCCAGTAATGTTAATGGACAATTTAAGTGACATTATGTCGGAAGTACTTTTGTACATGAAATTTATAATAATATGGTTAAATAAGAGGTTTGAGTTAGTACTACATATTATTACATTGTTTACTTATACTTAATGCACACAATTATGTTTTCACAATCTTAGTTATTTGGATGACTTATTGCGTGAAATAGCAGATGATTACGATAAAAAATTAGTTACGGAAAGATGGTTGTCCCTTGATCATAACTCACGTCGTTTCTGCAATTATGATTACGGAATGTATTTGGGTGCTTGTATATTATATTATATACAGTTTGCCTTAATGTACATACAAATGCCAATAGAGAGCAGGGAAATGTTATTAAAAGCATATTATCCATTTAATTACAAAAGCTCTCCAATATTTGAAATAATGTGCGCTATTCAAATTATTCAAGGATTACTGATGTGCAGTATTCAGGCACTGTCTGAATCTCTGTTAATAGCACTGGTACGAACACTAGTTTCTATATTAGGTTTTTTTAAACAACACATATTTAAAAACTTACATGAATAACACTGCAAGTTTAATAAACAAAATTACTCCTTATAATTAATAACATCTATTGTAGACAACACCGAGTAGAGAAGACATTTTTTATGTTGCATGCCCTGTATTTCATGATTTAGATAAAATTGTAAAATTTAGTTTGTGCTAGTATCGATACTTCATTAAATCACGAGTCTATATTAAATGATTGATCTAATATACCCCTAATGGTGCATTAAGTTTGTTCATTTTTTATTGACTAAAGAGTGTCACAGGTTTGGGAAATTAAATTTTATGAGGTTTTAAGATTTTTATTTGAAAGGTCTCATTTTGTTCCTTAAAAGATTTTATGGGGACTTCGTCTCATAAAAATTAAAAACCATTGATAAACCTGTAAAGTTATAACCTATAGTTTATACTTGTACACACACAAACTTATAAAAACACGTGTATGGACTTATAAACAATTGACTGTAACCTTGCCGGATTTTCGATGTTTTTAATTTATATGGGTAAGTTGTTCCTGAAATCTGTCAAGGAACAAAATCAGACCTTTGAAATTAAAGTCGGATAAGAAATAAAAAAGATTCGGAACATTTGTCAAATTATTCTCTAATTTACGCGATAACGTAAACAAATCATTGTATACATTTTCGTTTTTAAGGTCGATTCTCATGACAGCACCACTTTAAGAAAAAATTGTTGGCAACTAAAAATGTAGTGTAGTGCCCTTAAATTATTCTAATTCCCTTGTTTCTGAGATATAATCCAACTGACCTTAATTGTGCATTATTTTGGTGAAAAATATTACCACTACTTCTGATCATTGCTCTGAAAGTTTTTACGCTTGAAAAATAGCCCAAAAAGATAATAAAAGTAGGTAAAAAGAAATTTTATGTGCTCCAAAGCTATTACCAATTCAATATGACTGAATATGACTGAAAATGTACGAATATTTGAGTAAACTTAACTGCTTTAAAATTCTTGCATTGTCACGAATTTTGAATCACCATCTCGTATAATTATTTATTTATTTAACTTTGGATCAGATTAATATTTTTTACAAAACAAAGCTAAAGTTAAAGAATTTTGCTTACTTTTATTATCTTTTGGGTCATTTTTAAAGCCTAAAAACTTTCAGAACTATGATCAGAAGTAGATGTACCATTTTTCACTAAAATAATGGACTTTCTAGGTTAATTCTTCTATAACTTGGAAATAAGGACCCTTTGGAAAATAACTGAGGGTGCAACATCTAATTTTTAGGTGTCAGAAAACACCTCTAAATTTGTCGTCAATTGAAGGGCTGGATACAATCAGGGGACACATGTTGGCGGACTTGCACGTTATTTGATGATTTTGTTCTCAAGTAACAGTGTTCAGATAAAGAAAAAAAATATATAATATTTAAGAAAGGAGTTGGTTTACCACCACTATATTTTTTGTTTCTTTGTTTGAGTATTATTACTTGATACAAAAATCATTAAAAAAGCGCTAGTCCCCTTATTGCATCTGGTCTTTCAATTATCATATCCCAAACTTACAGTTTAATATAACCAACTTGTGTTCATACGTAATATTCACGCGTCTATTATTATTATTATTATTCTCTGTCCGGGTTTTTACTTTTAATATATTTGATTCAGATAAATATTTACATTTTAAGGTTTCACATGTTAGCGGACATATGGATTCATTAATTGACCAGATAAAAATAGTTTCTGAAAGTTACAATACTAGCAATTCTCTTTCTTTGATGCTTGTGATAAAGAGGCATTTGAAAGTTTTAAGTTTGGTCAGTAAAATTGAGTCTGTTTACACGTATGTATCACTCACTCAATTCTTTTTGAGTACTTTTATTATTTGTGCTACCGGATTTGTTCTTATGACCGTACGTTGATAATTATTAGTTTAATAATTGACTAATTTATAAAATTTGTTTATACTTATTTCTATTTTTACTGACATACAATACACTTACTTTGTGTATAATTAATAGATGACAGCATCTGATCAAATTGTAGTTTTAATTAAGTATATTATGCTTTATTTCACCTTAATTTGGCAAGTCTTCTCTTTTTGCTTTGCCGGACAGCATATTATAAACAAGGTAATAAAATAGTGATTATTATATTTATGTATATTATTCTCACTAAATTAAAAAATTTATTTTTCAGAGCGAAAAGATTCCTTATCAAATGTATGATACATTATGGTATTGTGCTGAGTCAAAAGAAATCAAAGCTGTTTCATTTGTTATAAACAAAGCGCAAACTCCACTATCGCTGAGTGCGGGGAAATTCATTACATTATCAGCGCAAAGTTTTACATTGGTAAATACAAACACTAATTATACATTCTAACGCTGATTTTATATAAATCACATCTAACTAACTGTGTCAATATTTTTCCCCCACTGAATCCAATCATTTCAAATAAATTATAAAGAATTTGATTTTAACAAATGTGTATTTTCAGATTTTAAAAACATCATTTTCATATTTGTCAGTACTCAAAGCTAGCTATACATAACCAAATATCTGCAACAATAAAAGGAAACCTGAATGAAGAAAGTAACAAATTATAAAAAATACATTTTTTGCAATTACAACTTTTGTTAGTTATACTGGTTAGGAATATAAATCCAAATCTATATTCTTAAAAGACATGCGAGCCTAGCATTTATTTATTATTATTTATGCTAAGTCTTAACCTCCGCGTGTGTACATCGCGTACACTAGCTGTGCTTCTAATGTAATATAACAAATATATGATATTTTTATGTTAATAATTGCTTTTTATTTTGATTATTTATTTTCATAAAACTTACCATCATTCAACATGTAACAGAACTGTTTATTACAGTGTGCAAAAAAGCATCAAGAATATTTGTTGTTGTTTTTGTCTCTTCTTATATATCAAACTATATTTTTCCTTGCATCATTTTTACTTAATTATTTAGTTAATTATACCATACTTTTTACACACAATTCAAATTCACACATAATTTGTATGATACAGAAGACGGAAAGTAAATTTTAAAACATTGAGAAATGCTTTTCTCAAGTTCAAAGACTCGAGTCTATCTGTGCCAAACAATGTACATCAGATTCACTGGATTACGGAGCGCAAGCGCGGTTTGTTTGCTCACGTACGGAGTCATGTATTATTTTAATGCTGGTTTATTTGCATGATCTAGCGGAAAATCTAGCTTTCAATTGCAGTTATCTTTGCGCAAATGGAATTCGTGGAAAATAAGCATCAAATGAAGATCTCCTTGGATACTCTAAGTAAACAAAGGTAATCAAACAAAGGTGAAGCTTCACTTTCTTTTATACTGAGTCTCCTCAATTCTCGACAAACTTTGATTAGTGGATTAACGGTAATGTTGTTTGTTTTGAAAATTTTTGTATCGAACGTTTTATTTAAAATGTAGTAGTTTACGTACGAAATATCAGATATAATTGCACTTTCTGAATTCTCACTATTAGATGAAAATTCCAATAATTTACTGGCCACTAGAGTACACTCTAAAAGTAAACGGTCTATGGCCAGGACAATTCAACATACTTGGACCAATGCTAACGATATCAGGTTTAGTGCTGGCAGTACCTTTCCAATGCTGGGATGCCCTGAGCCTTTTGGACAATCCAGTATTGCTGATGGATAGTTTGAGTGATATTATGACGGAAATCGTATTGTATATTAAGCTGATTATAATATGGTTTAACAGAAGGTTCGACAAGCATTACCTCTTTTTCACCTTATTTTGTCGTCATAATCACACTTTTTTTGTCAATGCAATAGACATCTCATTGACATACTACGTGAAATAGCAGATGATTACAAAAGAAAAGACGTGTCTGAAAATTGGTCGACGCTCACTGATAATGCTCGCCGTTTTTGCAAATATGACTATAGTTGGTACGTCAGTGCTACTTCATTGTATTACATACAGTTGGTTTTAGTATACATAGAAATGCCAATTGAGAGCAGAGAAATGTTACTAAAAGCTTATTATCCATTTGATTACAAAAGTTCTCCGACTTATGAAATCATGAACGTTGTTCATGCACTTGTAGCAGTTTTTATGGCTACTTCTAATGCAATGACAGAAAGTCTCCTCGTCGTTTTGGTATGCATGAAAATGTAGCATGTAGCATGTTTATATTTCGCACATATTTCACAAAAACATGTTGGTGTATTTGAAATTTTTATTGTTTCCGAATAATAAATATCAAATTTTCTTACTAAGATTCCTAACTTTTTTGACTATGCACTTTTGTTTCTTACCTATTTATTTAAACGAGTAATTAATTCATTTTGAAATACTATGTAGCATTTTTCATTCATTGCAACCAAAATTATTTTAAGAGAAAAAAAATATAATTAACATTATTCTTATTCTCTTAGATCTTAAATACTTGCGGTCACATCGATCTACTGACAGATAAAATAAAAATGTTTTCTAATAGTTGCAACGAAAATTCGGACAATGATAAAAATACGAATACAAATTCTCGTTGCTTGATGAATGCCGTATTAAAGAAGCATCTAAAAGTTTTAAATTCGGTTAAGAAAATTGAGTATATTTATACTTATGTGTCTCTTATACAAATGTTTATCAGCACACTGACTATTTGTGTCACTGGATTTGTTATTGTTACGGTAGGTTGTTAATAAAAGGGTAACATAGGAGTTAAATGATCTATCCTTGTTAAAAATAAATTTAATTTTAAAATGTAACGTCAATTTCATACATTTGTATATTCTTTTTATTTCTAGATGAACTAAAATAAAATGCTTTTAGAGTATTAAGAATATCAACCTAATAATTTTTAACAATAGATTTCTTATCAAAATATAAATTTTAGGCAATGGAGTCGAAGGACATTGTGCTTCTAGTTAAATTTGTTACATTCATTTTTGCTTTACTATGGCAAATTTTTTCATTCTGTTTTGCTGGTCAGTATCTTTTGAATAAGGTAACAACGCAAATCATATTGATATTATTATTATTTTCATCATTAAATGACTTTACTAGTATTATATGTACACTAATTAATGTTTTTAGGGTGAAATGGTAGCCGATGCAATGTATAATTCGTTTTGGTACAACAGTGATCCCAACGAAATGAAAGCAGTTTTATTCGTTATAAAAAAAGCACAAAGTCCACTGTCGCTAACTGCAGGAAAATATCTGACATTATCAGTAACAAGTTTTGTCATGGTAACTAAAGTAAAAATCTATGAATTAGTATGATATATTTATAATTAAGTTTACTATTTGAAAGAGGACGATTATGAGTTTGTATAATAATCATTCAATAATATAAAATACGATAATCACATGTTCGAAAGTTGTAAAAAAAATAGTTATTACTTTTATAACATGTTGAAGTATTATTAAGTTAATCCGTTAACGCCTGAAAAGGCATACATTTTTCACCTTTTCTACCATTCTAGAAAACATAAGAAGCATCAAAATATCTTCACGAAACTTTGGTACCTTATAGTTTTTGATTCTGCTCTTTTTAAATCCAACGACCATTTTTTATATCAAAGTATTTTTGTAATATGACGGCTTAAGGTGGCTCTCTAGTAAAATAATTTTCTCTACAGTTTTGATTTTTATGAATTGATACTTACATATATTTGTACTGATATTATGAAGTTATATACAATTTTTCAGCTATTTACCTCTCGTAGATTTAGAGTTATCCTAGGAAATGTGTTAAATTTGAATAGAAATAGGGTTGCGAGGAAGTCATCCTAGCGCACACCTAATTTTTGAACCCGGGTGAAATTTATAGAATATGTTCTTTAAAGTATATACAAAAAATTGTGCATTTTGTTTTTCTCTAAAATTTATTATTAATATTTATAAAATGCAACATTATTGGTTTATGATTTTGCTTAAATAAAACACTAGTTTTACAATAATTTGATGTGTAATGGCTTTTCATAATAAAGTTGTTAAAAATAATTTCAAAAACAAAATACGCACTTTTATTCTAAATACTTTGAAGAATATTCTTCTAATATTTTAGCCGGATTCATTAATTTGGTGTGCGCCAGGATACAATTAAAGTTTAAAAACAAATTAGTGAGAAAACAGTATTTTTATCAAAATAGTGGCTTTATTGAATAAACTCACTATAAGTTTAGAAAACTATTCATTACAAATATATTTTACATATCAATAACTCTTAGCACACATCTGACTAGTATAATACAGTATTTAACCTCCAAAACTTGAAACAAAAAATTATTATTCACTTCCTGAAAAACGTAAATTAATGCATAAAAGTGAAAAAATTACGTTGAAAGACAAAAAGATCTTTTCGTAAAGCGTTTGTTTTTCATTAAAAAAAATCAATACCATCATAACAATATTTTCATATTATGTGTTAATAGTTTAACTTACTTTTTAAACAAAGAAAATATTTCGAACTTTTGTCGAAAACTACTAGGAGCCACCTTAAATGAAAAAATCAAGCAAATTTCACTTTTTTCATAAACAATCGTAATTTTTTAAATGTAAACATTATCCTATTGAATCGAAGGTATGGATCTAATAGCAAGCAGACTTGTACTTTAAGGGGAGGTCGGAGCCGATTACAGATTTCTGCATTGAATTTTACATTATTCTAATTTAATTGTTTATAAATGTTAAAAACTTTAGTTGTCCGGCGTTCTCAATCTACTAAAGAACACCGGACAACTGAGATAATTGAACAAAATTAAAAATTGCCCTTAAGAGACCACAACAAAATTGAGTAAACTCTGCACTGATGTATGCCACCATACTCACAGTTTAGCCGCAATTGGCTAGCGTTTTCATTGAAAAAAATACGCTGCCAATTTATTAATACTTAGCTTCCTCAAACTAAATAAATTGTTTCAATATGAATTTCTTTATTCTAATACATTCATTTTACATTGCTATATTAATTTATAATTATTAGCTAAAAAATGGTGTGTTTTTTATCATTGATAAATTACAAAAAATTATAAGCCTACGATCATGAATTGCATTATCGATTTCAAAATATAGTAAAATAGATTAATCGTTATAAAACAAAAAAGAATCTATGAGTCTTTAATTTGTTTCTGAATTCATATCTTCATAAAAAATAAATAAAAATTTATTTGTTTGATAAAAAATCTCTGCAACATTCTCGAGAGACTAGCAATCATATTAAAAGAAAAATATAACCTCAAATATCTTGAAATATAAAATACCTTATAGTCTGGGAAAAGAGCTCAGTCAAGGGATAGTGGAGATCCACCTTGTTCAGATTACTTTATTTTAAATGTTTCCCATCATATGTTTCCCAGATGTCATCGCATAAATAAAAAATGCCTTTTTCGTGTACAACAAATGATGAGAAATCGCATATAAAAAAATTTGTGTAAAAAAATATAGATAATGTATATCATCGATTTCAGAATATCGTAAAATAGAAAAATCGTTATAAAACAAAAAAGAGTCGATGAAGCTTGAAATTTCTTTTACTTTCGAATCTACATTAAAAAACGAAAAAAAGAGCCCCGTTTAGTAGAAAATGACTACTCTCGAGATATGAGCGATTAAAATATGTTTTAAAAAATTCACAACCTCACGTATCTCGGTATGTAAAGGAATATAGATAATGGATAATGAAGCTAATAGATGATAAAGAGCTACCATTTTTTAAAGTTTCAGATAAAATGCTGTTTATTTACTCTAGTTATCGTTGGCCCTAGAAAAACGTATTTTTTTACTAAGCACGCACGCACAGACACACACGTAGACACATGCGTGCGCATACTCACATATCCATACGAACATTTTCTAAAAATAGTGTATTTTGATTCCAACTGTTACAAATATGTTTCTAACATGTATTTACGATATTTTCTTTACTATCACTCCTCTTTGAGGAAGCAAAACCCGCTGCTGCCTGCCTTAATAGAATATGTTCTCTAATTTATGATTTTAGGCTTCAGAATAGCCTTGAAAGACATAGTTCGAATAAATCTGATACTTATTTTGTGAATATTTACGCATATTTTATATGTTTTAGTAAGTAGTGCTAAATAAATTAATTTCAAATCACTCTTTTACGGGTCAGATACTGACTAGTAGTCACTGCCTTCCAGAAAGAAAATATACCGGGAGTGGTACTGGCCCTTATATCTTCGACTTTAAGAATGTAGGCACCCAGAAAGTAGCGCTTTACTTCCAGCAAGTAATGAGCAGCTTTATATGAGGTGCTCTGAGGACTCCTCTTCTAGGCAACAATAGCGACAATCTGTGCTATCTGATATACCCATTTTAGTCAGGTTTCTCTTGATACCACTGGTGATGCTAGCCAGATTATTGAGGGTTTCATAGTATTCCAACACTAACCTAGATTTTGTCGTAAAGCTGTTGAGTGCTTTTAGAGCGCTACTGCTGTCCAAGTAGGTATAAAGGCTTCTGCAACCATCTCAGCCCCACGCGTTATTCCTAATAACTAGGCTTGGAATAACGGTAGTGTACTGACCCAAGGGCACGGTAGTGTACTGACCCAAGAGCCCGGTAGTGCCCTTGCCGTTCCTCCTACAGTATATGTCTGTCCCAGCACCGACCGAGCTTTTGGATTCGTCCGTGTACCATAGATTTTTTCTGGTCGGTATGCTGCTTTTTCATGTTCCAGTCTTGCTTTGAAGAGGAAGCATGTGATCATGGTCATCCTCAATAGGTCCCTTCCGTCCAATCCGTTGGGGGTTCCTTGTAGATTCCCCGATACGTTCCCCTCTGAGTACTCTTCTAACTCCGTGGAGAGATTCGGCAGCCATAGCATCCAAAGTCAGTCTGATAGGCTCTATGTCCAGAAGCACCCCCAAAGCACCGAGGAAGGAGTTATCCTAGTCGCTCTAGAGATACCCCTAACAATCAAGTTCCTTACTCTCTCGAGTATATTTGTAGTCGAGAAGGCGTTCTATTATACCAGACTATGGCCGAATATGTAAGTCTAGGTTTAAGGACCGCCTCACACATCCATTTAAGTATTTCAGGTCTCAAGTCCCAGATTCTGCCTATGGCCAATCCCAGTCGCCACAAGCATGCTGTGAGCTTTGCAATTGCATATCAATGGTGTTCTATCCAGGATAGTTTACAATCCAAGATTATACCTATGTATTTGTCTTTCTCCTTAAGTGTCAATTTATTTCCACTGAGGACTAACTAAAAAGGATAGTGCACACCCTCCGGAAAACGACATTTGGACAGACTTTGGAAGGTGGTTTCTGGTACTCAAAACTGAAGTAATTTATTCTAATGGGCCCTTGTTGTTGAGATATGAAGTAATTCACTCGAAAAATGCGTTATTTTAATGAAAAAGGTACCTCTTCTTTTGACCATAACTATGCAAGCTTTAATTATGGATAAATAACCCAAATGATAATAAAAAGTAGGTAGAAAGAGCTTTAATTTAATCTCTGTTACGTATAAAAATATTAATCTGATCAAACGGTATCAACAATTGAATATGGTGACTGAAAATACATGGAAAATCGACGAATTTAAAAGAGTTAAATTTCATCGAATATGCAGCAATTTCGGTCGCCATCTTCAATTGTAAATAACTTTTGATAACACTAATGCTTTTATATGTAACAGAGCTTAAATAAAAGCTCTTTCTGCATATTTTTTATTATCTTTTGAGTCCTTTCTTTATAATAAAAACTTGTAAAGTTATATTCATAGCTCGACAACAAGGCCCCATTAGAATGAATTACGGATGCTAGGCTTCATTTTTGGGTACCAAAAACCACCAGCCAAAGTCTGACCAAAATTCGTTTCCCGGAGGGCGTGCACTGTCCTTGTAAGTTACATTGCCTATTTCACTTGTACCTCCTGGTGCAGACTATGATCTCCGTATTTGAATGGTTAACGGGCAGTCCTGTATGCCGGCACCAGGCATCCACAAGCGATAAGTTTTTCTGCATTATCCCCATCAAAAGGTTTAGGAATGCTCCACGGATGATAACCTTTCTGTTATCAGCATAGCCGATTACCTTGCACTCCATGTCGCTGAGTTCTTTGAGCAACTTATTAACCAACAAACACTAGATGAGGAGGGAAAGGATGCCTCTTTATGGGCATCCTAATTCCACCTTCCCCTGTTGCGTTGTGTTGCCTTTGGTGGCCACAAGAAGTCGGTTTCGTAGTATGTAATCAATAAAGGTCGATTAAGCAAATGGGAACTTTGTGCCTGTTGCAGATTTCTGAAACGTGCTACTCATCTTGGCAGATTTCTAGAATGTTCTATTTTTTGTACGGGAAGATATGAATTGTGCTAGTCTTCGTATGGAGCGACGATATCTTTAATCAAAACTGTTGAAAAAAATTATTTTTGATTTGATAAAATAGCTACTTATTGAAAATATTTAAAATTTACGTTTTATCTTCTTAAAGAAAGCTCAAGAATAGTTTAAAAAGACGTAAATCGAAAGGAAATCGTGCGCGTTTTAAGAATTTATGTCTATCTTTTATATATCTTTAATACAAGCTGCTCAACTTTTTTTTATTTTAACGTTTTTTCAAAAAAGATTATTTTATCAAAAAACGTCCTCCATATTATCCATTTAGTTACAAAATCTAATCAGTTCGAACGTACCTAATATGTCTGGAAAGTTTCAGCGCGTAACATGCTTCCCTGCCAGAGTTATGGTGGACACAAATTTTGGTTTCATACACACACATATATATATATATATATATATATATATATATATATATATATATATATATATATATATATACATACATACATGCATACATATATCACTACATACATATATACATAAGGATAGATATTTTTTGAAAACATTTTTTTCTGATTCACAAATCTCAAAAACGTCGAATTTTATCAAAATCTCTGATATGAACATTTTCATCGTTACAAAGCTTTCTGTTTGAGAAAGCAAAAATACGACTTTTAGAAACAGCTTTAGAAAAAAATTTTCTTGAATATATAATTTATTCTGACATAATGCAATAATACTTCTGATAGAAGAGGAACACGGCCAGTCAATTTGAAAAGAGCAAACTCACAATTATAAGGTATCAAGCCTCATAAAAATCTATTGACTAAGTGTGAAAAATGTATGCCATTTCAGGCGTTAACGACTCACACCCGCCAAAGTTAAACAATTATTCTACAGAATACTGCTATGTCATTGCGCTTCATGATCAGGTAGAATTTCAGTTTAACTTAATACATATAAATAAAACTGGTTTGAACTGATTAAATAATAAATATTGAATTTTTGTTAGCTATGATTATCACTCTATTTTATAATTAAGAACATATACATGTTACTTGATAGAACATATACAGTTACATGTTAAAATAGCAACCTTAAATGAAAAGTATATTTTTCCACAGATAATAAAAACATCGTTTTCATATTTATCAGTTCTCAGAGCCAGTTATGTATAAGAAAACATGAATATCGAAGAGATTAAATAATCGAAGAATTTTGTACAAATGATTGTTATTATGCTTATGATTATACAATAGAAATTTACGTTATAAAATTTAAAAATTGAACAAGTAAAAACGTTGAGAAAACGTGGAAAGTTTTTATATATGTTTTTTTCATGAAGGCATTCTTTCAAGTACCATATATCGACGCGTATATAACGAATGTACATTTTTCTTCTTTAAAATGAAAGATGGTTGTTAAATGATCATCGCATTCAAAGTATTTATGCAAAAGAGATATGACACCATAAATATCAACGTAGTATTCACGCACATAATCTGAAATAGGATTGAACAATGACTTAACGTTGGACTTACACTGCACAAGAATATCTCACAGCAGGTTTTGGAGTTTTACTATACACATAACCGCGGTCTGTGAATTCGAAGAGAAAGTTTGGAGTTATTCCAATCAACTGGGCTTAGAAGAATCTAGGTACTTCGGTCAGAAGATTCTCATTGACTTTTTCTTCAGTGTCCCAACGTTGGAATAAACTAATAATTTTATACGAAAAAACCTTAAATTCCCATGTAAAAAAATGAGTCTGGGATAAGTCTGGCAAAAGTCTGGCTCAGAAAGTCTGGCAAAAGTCTGGCTATGGAGACGATCACAGACTATATGTCAGACTATATGTAAGACTTTTGTTCAATTATGTCACGAAAACATATTTTTACATACAAGCAATTAGGAGACTACACTAAATATTATACTCTTCTATGAATTTAGTAAAGAAACAGACAAAGATTTAGGTTCCAGAAGAAATGACGGAACGCTATGCTTTTGTTTAGCATTTTTTTTCCAAAAATCTAGGATTGTCTTCGTAGCAAGACTTTTGCAAGACTTTCTGAGCCAGATTTTTGCCAGATTTGTCCCAGACTTATGTTTTACAAAAGGGTTAAAGCTTATTTCGTCTACTTTTACTTTACATGACATACTGTTTTTGGCGTGAAAACTTACAGAATTATCATCAGAAATAGAGGTAATATTCTTCACTAAATAATGCATAGTAAAGTAGAACAGATTATATACTAAGGTAGAACTATTGTGAAAAGGTAAACTTCTTTTATTGATCAGTCATATTAGCTTAAGATATCTATTACTTTTAGAGTCATTGATAAAAGTCCAATTTTTTAAACGATAATAACCAGTTTTCAAAATTTTACCTGCGCATACATTTTGACAAAAGCCCTGAAAAAAATGGAGTCAATTCCTTGTTTGGCCAACAAAAGAAACTGTTGACAGAATTTAAAAAATCTACTTCTACTACCATAAAACATTTTAGTATTTATTTGACTAATGAAATGGCTTATAAAGTCACGTTTATTTAATAATGACTGATGGATAAAATGAAAAAAATTATAATAGAATCAGTTTATGTTCGACATAAACAAAGGTATATTTTCTAAAACGCTCGCTCATTAAGTAAAAGTTCATCTAATGATTATATATATATATATATATATATATATATATATATATATATATATATATATATATATATATATATATATATATATTTGATATATATTTGATATATATTTTTTTGTATATTAAGATCATATTTTATAATGATTGTATTTGAATTATATTTGAAAACTTAGACTCTTAAAATATGCAATAAAAATTTATTTTACAACGTCATTTTTCTTTAACTTAATATCAATATTAAATTTTATTTCATAAGTATTATATATAATAAATGAATTATTTATAAATGAATGGTGTATAAATATCGCATTAATTTAAACAAACTGATAAAATATTGTTAATATTGTCCGTAAAAAATGTATCCGTCTATAAATATAAATAAAATGCACATATATATACTATGTTACTCATGATCTTATAAATAGATTTTAGCTTTTTCCCCATTAAGCAAAATTAGTCAGGGTCTGGTGATTTTTTACACAACATACATACAAACCCGCACACGCACACATACACATATATACACATACACACATTCATATAAATAAACACATACACACACTTTAACACACTTTACAGCATACATTTCAAATTTATAGAACCCTGCCAATTCGGGAACATTCTTTGAATTACGTCTAGGTTATACTTTTACTATAAACTCGATGTAGTACTATATAGGGTTTTTAAATAGCTGTAAGTTTGAGCAGTTAAACCCCAATAACTATAAATCCCATCAAACCCATAAACATCATAAAACCCATAAAAATCATAGACCCATAAACCCATAAACCCGATAAAACTCATAAACATCGCAAACTCCATGAACCCTAAAAATGCTATAAAATCCATAAACATCGTAAACGCCATAACCCCATAAAATCCATAAAATGCATAAGAATCATAGACCCCATCAACCAATAAACCCCAAGAAACCATAAACAAGGTAAACTCTATAAACTTCATAAACCGATAATACCCATAAATATCGTAAACCCCATAAACCCCATGAACTTCAAAAAACAGATAAAAATAATAAATCTCATAAAACTTATGATCCCCATAAAACCCATTAAACCCATAAACATCTTTAACACTAAAAACTTTATAAACTCCTTGAACCTCAATAACCCATAAACCCCATAAATCCCTTGAATCCCATTAACCTATAAACCCCATAAACCCCATAAATCCGTTGAATCCCATTAACCTATAAACCCCATAAACCCCATAAATCCGTTGAATCCCATTAACCTATAAATCCCATAAAACCCTCCAACCCCAATAACCCGTAAAACTCATAAACATTGCAAACCCTAGAACCCCATAACCCGATAAACTCCATAAAACCCATAAACCTATAAACATTGTAATTCCCATAAACCCTATCAAACCCATAAATATCGTAAGATGTATAAAATCATGAACCCCAAAAAAGTAATAAACATCTTAAACTCCATAATTCACATCAGGCCCGTAAACATTGTTAACCACATAACCTTATAAATCCCATGAATGTCATAAAAATCATACACCACATAATCCCCATCAACTCCAAAAAAACAAATAAAAATCGTAAACCCCATAAAACTTACAAACGCCATTAAACCCATAAACTTCGTAAACCCTATAAAACCCATAAACCCTTTCAACCACAATAACCCATACGCCGCATAAAAATCCCCTTGAACCCCAATAGCCCATAAACCTGATAAAACCCATAAACATAGTCAACCCCGTAAACTCATAAACCCCATATACCTATAAAACCGAATAAACTGTATAAAAACCATAAACATGGTAAACCCCATAAATACAATATAGTATGGAAAATCCTCAAACATCTTCAAAATTTTACGATAACATAATATTTGCTATTATAAAAAACATAAAAATGGCAAAAATCAATAAAATCATAATAATCATAAAAGTGCTAAAAAAACATTAAAGTAATAAGAAAAAATAGACAAAATGCCAAAAAAAAGTATAAATATTAAATGTTCAGAGGACGACAACAAAAGGATTTTCCGAAAAAATGTTCTCAGATATATATATATATATATATATATATATATATATATATTTAAGATAATGTAAAATAACAAAAATATGCAGGAGAGTACGAGGAACAATAATAATAGAAAAATAATTTTAGAATGTGACTTATTTTAGAATTTTAATATTATGTAGATATTAGATTGCTGCGAGATATTATACAGTATTCACGAATTTTAAAATGTTGTTACGTATAAATATACTAAATCGAATTAGTATTCTTGCAGCTATTATATTGCAAAACATTATTGTCATTTTGACTAAAATATTATAAAGTACAGATCCATTTATATATAAATGTATGTATTTTTTTTTCTACTTAAACATTTAGACATACGCATGTAAAATGCTTGAAAGTGCATTTCTGACGTGTCCGATCAGTGGCATCTGATTTAACAGTATTGAATAAACGAAGTAGATAGACATGTACAAATTAATCTAGTATAGTATGCAAATAACATATCTACGTTTAAGCATTGTTCCTTGTACAAAAATACGCTTATAAAACCTTTGAAACAGAATATCTGATGTGGCTTTTACGTTCGTTCACTGACCCGCGAATTTAAACATAATATATAGAAATAATTAAATGAGTCCACTATTACATATAAGTAATAGTTCCACGTCTTCACAATATTTCCGCGCAAAGCTGCATGTAATGATACTATGTTTTACAGTAAACCTCCGACGTGTTCGATCACTGACCCTCATATAATAGATAGAAATGTACAAATAAATCTACCATAATATGCGCATAATAAATCTACGTTTACGCATTGCTCTTTGCACGGAGATACACTTATGCAGTATCTAAAACTAAATCTCTGGAACACTGCGTGTTCGTTCACTGACCCGTGATTTAAATATAAGAAAATACATAGGGTTTATAGATATATTCAATTTCACCGTTATATTCAAATAATAGGTTGGCGTTGATGCAATATTTTCATACAGAGCTACATGTTATAATACTATGTTTCACAGTAAACCTCAGGCTGACGAGACCGATCACTGACCCCCAATAAAATAGATAGTAATGCACAAATAAATCCACTATAATATGCGCATAATAGATCTACCTCTACGCATCGCCCTTTGCACGGAGATATACTTATGCAGTGTCTCAAATTGAATCTTTGGCGTGTCCCGTGCTCGTTCAGGGGCCCGCAATTTTAGCATAAGAAAATAGATAGGTAAAATACATATAGAAATACATTAATGCGTCCACTGTTATATTCAAATTATAGTTCTGCATTTATGCAATATTTTCATACAAAGCTACACGTATAATACTATGTTTCACAATAAACCTCTGATGTCTCCGATCACTGACCTTCCATGTAATAGATAGAGATGCACAAATAAATCCACTATAATATGCGCATAATAGATCTACCTTAACGCATCGCCCTTAGCACGAAAGATAGATACACTTATGCAGTGTCTGAAATTGAATCTCCCTGGTATCACGTGTTCGTTCACTGGCCCGCAATTTTAACATAAGAAAATACGTAGGTAACATAGATATAGAAATATATAAATGGAACCACTGTTATATTCAAATAATAGTGCCGTATTTATGCAATATTTCCAAAAAGTGATATAAGAAATAATACTATGCCTCAGAGTGAATCTTCGACGTGTACGATCACTGACCCTCGGTGTATTAGATAGAAATGTACAATAAAGTCACTACAATATGTACATAATAGATCTTATGTAGTATCTGAAACTGAATCTCGGGCGTGTCCCGTGTTCGTCCACTAACCCGCGATTTGAATATAAGAAAATGAATAGGTGAAATAGATGTAGAAGTATATAAATGTATCCACTATCACATTCAAATAATAGTTCTATGTTCACGCAAGATTCCAATCGCTGACCCTCCATTCTCGGTACAGGAATAAATAGATTTCTAATTTCCTATGCACTTGCATGCGTAAGTTCCCGTCGCCCATCTCCTGCAGCCTACTATCACGCGACACTTGCATATTTCAGAGTCTATTCCGTATCCGCGTTTGCAGAAAAACCCGACCCGCCTACAGCCGAACTCTACAATATTCAGAAACAATAATATTCCTCACTACTATTAACCAAAAACTAAATTTTCCGGTACCCTAAGAATTTTCAACATTTTCTCTACGATATAATTGCATTTGTCCTTTGATGATTTTGAGACAATGTTGCGTCGCAGTAATTTATTGCACCGGTTTATCAAGCGCACTAGCACCTGCATGAATAAGTAGAAAATTGCACAGCGTTGAATGCGATAGTATTGAATGTTTGATTAGAGTATATAGGGACAAAGGAAAACTTTTGTTGCTAGGTAAATGCAATGCTAAAACAATAACATCGATGAGATTGATAGCAGACAGGTTGTGGAAGTCTTCCTGAGTTGTAAGAGATCCTTGTTGTAGTGAACATCGGGTGATAGTCTAAGAAATGGTATAAAAATGATAAGTTTTGGCTATACCTATTGGTCCTCTTAATCAGTTCGAAAGTATACTTATATTATATATAATGCATCTTGCAGTTACTTTTATATCAGTACAGCTTTTCAGACGCGATGCAACAGTAAAGGTATGTAATAAGTAATGATATTTAACGATTGCGTTTATTATTTATTGTTTCATATTTTGAAAACTTCTACTGTTTGATGAATCTCAGACTGAATATAACATCTCATTAAAAAATTAAATAGAGATCATAAATTCTGTAGTGCAATTAATCTTCATATGTCAATCCTGTTCTTTGTAACAAGAGTGAGTACTTTTTAATTAGGAAATCATTCTTATCGATGTTGTATAATATGTTGTTAATTTATTTGCAAATTTAACGTTATGAATCTTCGACAGTTACTGATTAAATGATTAATTAAATATCATTTAGGTGTTTTTGTATTCATAAGGTATATTTCATATACTGCAAGATCTATAGATCATATATTTTTTCAGAAAGAAACATAAATTTGTTATATGGTAACAGAAAAGAAACTGTGCATTTATGTAAGATTTAAAAAAAAATTAGTACTTCATATGTATTACACTATAAAAATTTGAACTTGTCTTTCTTTTACAATAAAATACCAAATAATGCGATCTAAAGATCCTGTACTTTTTCGATCTATGGAAATAGGGTTCAGAGTTATTGGATCTTATCCAGGAATTCCGGAAATAAAAGGATTTATAATTATAATTTTTTGGCTCTTTATAAATGTACCTTTTCAAATACTGAATGCTATAGAAGTTTATGGTGACATTGATATGTTTATGAACAGTTTTGGTCCAACACTGGTAGTGTTAAATTGCGTGGTAAAACTTATTGTATTCCGTCTTCGTTACAGGTAAAGTATGAAATAGCGAACTACAATAAACTATACAGTATTTACTCTTTAACATATTTGTTTTATATTTAAAAAATACAGAAACATTGAATATCTTATTACTGATATAATCTATGATCATAACGACTTAAAAGATAAGGACAATAGAACTACAATGACGAAAAATATGAAAGCTTCTGGAATCATATATCAAACAATTATAATTTGTTACAACATGCTTATTCTTGAATCTGTTATAACTAGCATATCGTCTTTCCGTATTACGACAACCGTAGAAGAAACACAATATTTTGTTCCAGCAACCTATCCTTTTGTTAACAAAACTTGGCAAAGCTTTGTACTGTTAAACCTTTTACAACTAGTACAAATGTTAATTACTAGTGGCGGTCATTCAATTATAGAAGGTTTTCTTGCTGTGCTGGTAATTCTTCATGCTATTAATTTATCGATAATTAGGGAAATTAATAATTTATACAAAATTATATAATACAGTATTGTTATTGAAATAAATCCATTTGTCTACATTATAACATTCTAAGCGATTCAGCAACTCATGTCTTTTGGTCATGATTTTAAGATATGTATTTAAAATTGTATATAATTTCAAAACAATTCGGAATTCTATTATTCATATATTACCCGAGTTGATGTAGCTCTTTTATGGTAGAAGTGATGTATGTACAGCCTGATCAACAAGCAAGGGTACACTTTCTCTGCTACAAAATAATTTTTTTTATATAAAAGTACATTTCTTGAACTAAGACTTAATTTCTTAAGGGGACGAGATACCTTTAGACCCTAAAAGACCTATATAAGTCAATAATTATATACTTCTTATATTTAAAAGCAAACATTCTGAATTTTCTTTACTATAAATTCTTGGTCATATCTTTCATTTCACTATTGTAAAACCTCAAAATCTTGATTCTAAACCTCACGATAAATCGCTATTGTCAATACCCTATTTATTGGAAGGATTTTGCAGCGTACACAATTTTAGGTGACATGACGAACAAAATTTTGTTTTCGATGGTTCCTTTGGAAATTTATACTAAAAATTCAGTATAGTATTTTTTTGTGAATATTTTTTTAATAATTTTTTTTCGGACGTCAAGTAATTTTTTAAAAATTTTTAATAATTTTTCGAAAAAATTGTTAAAAAAATGTTAACGAAAAATAACCTTCTACAGCATTTAGTATTTTAGTATTTTTAGTATTTTAAAAGGTACATAAAAAGTACAAGGTCTTTAGATCGTATTATTTAGTATTTTATTGAAAAAAGAAAGAGAGAGTTAAAAATATTATAGTTTTATACATATGAAGTGTGCTTCACAATTAAACGTCGAAAAAAAAATTTCGTTCATCATGTTATCTAGAATCGTACACGCCACAAAATCATTCCAATAAATATGGTATTAACAATAGCGATGTATCGTAAGCTGTAGAATCAATATTTAAGGGAGTACTATCGGTTTCGAATTACTGCAGTTCAGAAAATCTAAAATTTTGAATACTAGTACATTTGACCTCAAACTAACTTATATACATTTTTAGAAAGGTACACCAACCCAGAAAAAAGATATTAAGAATTTTATATTTACGTTTTTAACACGTAGCCTTATCGAAACTCATGTTTCCGACGGTTGCAGTCATAAAATTCATAAAACTAGCTGTTGTTCTGATTTCGACAAAACTTTGAAAAATATATATTTAATATCCCATAAATATAATGCAAAAAT
Source organism: Gastracanthus pulcherrimus (assembly GCA_949152435.1). Classification (NCBI taxonomy): domain Eukaryota; kingdom Metazoa; phylum Arthropoda; class Insecta; order Hymenoptera; family Pteromalidae; genus Gastracanthus; species Gastracanthus pulcherrimus. The sequence goes on along the minus strand of OX424573.1, from coordinate 176,483,690 downwards.
CCAAATGTTGATTAACTATTTTTCAGAGCTAATATAAACGAACGAATAAGACTTTTCACGCTCAGTCAACCATTTACGCACGCGATTTAGCCTACCACGGAAGTCAAAAACGACCATACACGCATTTGACTCACGGACTACCGATAGTATTCCCTTAATGAGTGGTCCAGTCCACTTTATTGTCTATTATAACTTGATGTCTTGGTATACTTCGAACCAGTTTGTCAACATAGCACGCCAGTAAGAAGCGTCAAATTCCCATATTATGGCAAGACAACTGGACGACGGCGAATGTACGATTTTCAGCAAATCTCCTCTTTATGTAAAGTCCAAAATTTTCAATCGAATTAACATCTTAGGAGTATGACAGCTAGTTCATCGTCTCTATGTTATTATAGCTTTTAGTGTCGTAATGCTTATAACGTACTTCCATGTAAGAAAAAATTAGATTGAGCCTAAACTTTAACAGAGAATATGTGTCCTTTTGTTGTTACGTAGATTATGTATGTGCATATGGACTTACGGCTCGAACCAAGCATGGATTCTTATAGTTGACAGTACATAAAGGTTATCTTTTGCCTAGTAACAAACAGTCATACTCATTTACGTACACTCGCCAGACGAAGAGGGTTTTAAGTTAAATAATAAAGCCATAATCCCTAAACCATAAATTCAAATAAACCAAGCTCAGCAATTAGCAATAAAAGAATTAAATAATAAAACTGTAAGTCTTTACAACTCTTATCCCTAAACCTAATTAATCCAGCTGAAAAATTCACGAAAACGGATTTAAATATTGAAACTGAAAATCCTAAACCCTCCAGTAAAATAATCCAATCTGAGAAAATTGCCCTAAAAGGATTTAAATAATAAAATCGTAAACCTCAAACTCTAAAGCTAACTAACCCAATATAAGAAATTGCGCCTAAAAGAACTTTTAATAATCAAAAATTTAAATTCTAAAATCTAAATCCATCTAACCCAAGCTGAGTAATGAGAAATAAAAAACAATTAAATAATAATAAAACTTTTTTAAACCCTGCCTATTTCTCGTAATTATAATATTATCCTCCCACATTCGTCTAGGTCCACGTGGGAATCTTATGATCTCTTGTATTCTTACAAGTACTCGCAGTTCTGCTCTATTATTTCCCATTCTATCTACATGGCCAGTCCATCCTAGCCGTCGCGACTTGATCACCCAAGTAATATTTGAAATCCCGTACATATCATGAACTTTTTCTTTCAAGGAGTATAAGCAGCAGACTAAATCCCCAAAATAGTGCACTTTTTGGTTGTGCACGATTCTCCATTCTCCTTTATTTTCATCTATAGTTCTTTCGAATATATCTCTCAGAAATCTGTTCTCAAATACCTGCTCTGAATACATTTTCTTCCCAATTTGTTAGGGACTAGGTTTCACATCCATACAGGACTACCATCCTAATTATATTTAAATATATTTCTTCTGATTCTGACTATTGCGATAGTAGCCGCGATTTTAGTAAGTTGCCCGCCGAATATAGACATGCATTTATTCTATCTATTATCGTGTTTGGATATTTAAAATTATCTACTTTTCCGAAGATTTTTCCCGAGAGATTTAGGTCAATAAATTCAGTTCTATTCTCTAATGATCATGCTTTTAGTTTTCTCTTTATTAATTTCCTATTACGTCTAAATAGGTTGATGAAAAGGAAGAGGAAGGTGGATAATACACCCCCTGGTTTTTATTCCGTTGCGCATTTCAAATGGCTTTTAAATTTCAGTTATAGCCTGCTCGAAATATGCCTCGACTCTTATCTAGACACGTTCTATTAAGGAGATTCAGGGGTATCATTGGGTGCGGTGAGGAAGGAGGGTCTCCCCTCTTTCCCCGCGCGCTGCTCTGGTCCCCGCGCACCACCTCGCACAGCTTTCAATCTTGAGATTTTGTTTATGTTTTCATTCAATACTCGGAATTAAATGCGGTGACACGTGTTCAAATATGGCACACTGCTTCGTAATGAGTTACTTAATAACGTACGTAGTTTTTTATTTCATTCTCTGTGTTTTTACACACATCGTACCCTACATTAATCTATTTTAATAGCCGAGTTCCATAAGAGGCCATGTATAACGAGCAAACTTCTAAGTCGAATATCTTAAATATAACATCGGTAACAAATATTGAAAAAATTCAAGGAACTTCTTCATGCTCTAAACAATGAAAAATAGTGACAAAAAAATTCTAACGATAAAATAATTAATTGTAAAAGTTCTAGAACATATTAAATGGGATCAAATCACCGTCGCAAAACATTTTTTTGTTTTTACTGTCACCTAGAAGCGTGCATGTCGCAAAGTTCTTCCAATAAATGTGGTGTTAACTATGAGAATATACTGTATCATAAGAAGAGCAAGATTTTGAGGTTTACAACGGTTAATTTACAGATTTTACCAAGTATTTACAGTAAAAAAAATTCAAAACGATTGTTTTTCAAAAAAAAGATTTATCGACTCATAAAAAAATTTCTTTTTTAAAGTTTAATTCAGGTTAGGCCCCTTAACAAACTTTTATTTAAGTTTTTTGATTTGCATTTCATCATTTGTTTATATAATCCGAGCCATTATTAAAGTGATAATCCATTTCTATTTTAAGCATTATTAAACATAAAATAATTCTTAATTGCATTTTTATATACACGACACTGCTAAACCAGTAGAAATTTGGACATTTGTTATGAAGCCAACTGGAATTTATTTTGCATGTAGTTTTTTTAACATACAAACAACCGCATTATGTTAACCCGTATTGCAAAACTTATTTAAACACGTATTTTTCAAGACTTTTCATGCTGCCACTAAAGTACATAGAATAAGATCAGCTATCAGAAATTATTCTGAGATTTGTAGCAAGGAAGATGACAAAGAATATATAAAGAATGCAACAAGAAACCTTTTAATGAGGCACGAAAATTATTTGAAATATGCAAAAAATGTGGAAGATGCTTATGCTTACATAGTCTTAAGTCAACTTTTTAGCATCACCTTACAAATGTGCGTCGTCGGGTACGTTTTGATGACTGTAAGTCACGTATTAATCTCGAACTATTATTTCTTTATTTAAACATATATACATGTATATATATATAAATATATATAAATATATATAAATATATATAAATATATATATATATATATATATATATATATATATATATATATATATATATATATATATATATATTTAAATAGGGCTATTAAGCGCTGTCGCTAACATAATACATCAATATTCATTTCAGTTAATAATTGAAAACAATGTACTATCAACGCAGTTTTTACTATACATAAATTTCTTAATAGGTGAAATATGCGGTGCAGCTCTATATTGTGCAGCTGGCGAGTTTTTCACCAAACAGGTATGTGGCATAACAGTAAATTTTAATTTGTTTATAATATAAAATACCGTTTACAGAGTGAATTTATCTACGACGATTTACTCAAATGCCCGTGGTATAATTTTCGTACTAGCAATGCAAAAGAGATAATTATTCTGTTAATTAAAACTCAAAAACCTGTGGTCATAACATCTGGAAAATTCAGTAACTTATCAATGTTTTATTTCACAAGTGTAAATATTTCTAATAATTACATAAATATTTTCTGAATGATTACTATAGAAAAGTTTCTTTACTAGATCATGAAGACATCATTTTCTTATCTGTCTATGTTTAGGGCTGTAAAAGTAAGAGGCAACAATAATCCTACTTAAATAACAGCAGATTTGAGAAAATCGTTGAATGAATCAAATGTTTATTTTATTAAAGAACTTGTATAGAGGCGTTATTGTTAATTCACTATATTAAAAGGATTTATTTTTTAGAAAATAAAAATGTTACTCAAAAATATAACATTCCTTACGAGTAATGTACACCCAACTGAATATATTTTCTAAATAAATTTTTATTACTAATGCCATACAACACGTTCCATCCACAGTGGGATCACGTGACTTCCAAGGCTTTGACTCGTTCCTCCCTCGCCGACCTTGCGAAACAATACATTTTTCTTCATAACCATTTTTCAGTGCGGATACTTAAATTTTTCATGCACGAGCGCGGCGCGAAGCTCCATTTCCCCGAGCATTCGTTCTCTCACGGCTGTTTTCTCATTGATTCTTCAGCAGACCGCCGTGCTAAACCACAAAACAATCCCCTAACATTTATCGAATCTTGACATTACCCATTACGAACCTAAAAGAACATGACGTAAAGAGATGGAAGAAATTATTTTCTGAAAAACTCTTACTGGTAAGTAGAAAAAAATACGTCTAGGCATTTAATGTACGTAAAAGAACGTATAAATATTGAACACCATCGAATACTGTGCTCGTACCAAGACGTGAGTATTGTGCGATATGTAGCTTAGCTTATGCCTATGTAAACGTATATCAAATCCACTCCCTTAGCAACGACTTTCTACACGATCTGGGGGAGTGTAAATTCTGATCCTTTGTTCGCTTCTTCTCTTGACGCGTATACATACGAGTTTCGCAGATGGTTCGCAAAAGTACCGCAATAGTGTAATCTTCCGTGTACAGTCTTATACATTTTTATTAAATACAGAAGAGAGAATAATTATAAACTCTTCAACTATAAGTTTTTTGTGTTCTTGTTTTCTCGTGTATTTCCATGACGCTTATTATTAGAGTATATTCAATGACAAAACACACCTTATGGCGAACTAATTATGCATATACTTGTAGCATCGCATCTTTAAGAATTTATTATATTAAACTCAAACCGTCCAAAAATTTCAGATATGTCGCACACCTGGATAGTCTTGCTGTGGGTTGGGTGGATGGATCGATGGATATTTAAAATTAACCGAGGGAGCGTGAGCGACCGAGGTATTGTTGCTAGTTTCATATAAATGACAGATTCATTAACAGTTAAGAACTCACTTCTTATTATCAGATGAACAAAGAGTTTATCGGTCTGCGGAGATGCTTTTTAAGCAAAAATATATCAAAAGTCATCGAAATGTAACATATATTAATCTGTATATGTGACGTAATAATATGATTGAAGATAGCCTGCTCTTAAGTACTAAGAAATATTCATTTAGTTATCTTAATATCCAAAGGATTTTATATCAAATTTTGACAGGTTTACGTGCGAGATGATTACAAAATTAATTTCTAATAAAAATGGCGGCGTACTGATCCACTTCCGGAATCTTCTTTTTTTAGCATGTCAATTTGCGGACAAAATTGCTGGGCCACTGGGCCAACAAAATAAAAAAAAAGGAACATTACCTATACCATAAAACCTAATAAAGTACTCATCCTTTTTTGAAAATAATTTTTTTTGCACAATGGCAGCTATTTTTCGAAAAAGTTCATTTTTACCATAAAATATTTTAAATAAATGCTAATTGCAAGAAGAGTTTATAACTATTTTAAAAAGCATGAGTTCTTCAATGCAGTATATATATACAAAGATGTTGGCCAAATTTCAGGTAAATCGGATAAAAACTGTACGAGAAATCGTGTCCACAAATCTGAAAAAGTATATTCTGAGACACCGCCATTTAGCTAAAAATAAAAAATAAAAAAAATTTCTTAGTCTCTAATATTTGTATAATATATGCCTATAAAAATGTCTGTACACTTCGCTGTTTTAGTGTAAAAAAATGTTTAAAAATACCCATGATTTTCATGCATCTAGGGGACTTCCCCTTTAAGGGGACCGAAACACCTTTAAATCTTAAAATAATTTTGAATATATATTAAGGTAAAAATTAATCATTTATCATATATTACCTATTTGTTTTTGTGTATTTGAATATTCTATCAAAATATAACAGAAAAAATGTTATGATTCCATTCTTTGAAGGTCGTTAGGTTCCATTGATCGGCCCTAATGTAAACCTATATATTTCTTCGTCTACCGCAATGCTTTCAGAATCAATAAGATCGAAATGGCGTTTTTAAGGTTTTATTGTGTTTATAATATATGTAATTATGCAGCCAATGTGGGAATTTGAAAATAAAAATAATTGACCAAAGGTATAGTCTATTTAAGCCATATTTCATGATAAAATTTAAAAGAAACGAAGAATTTTGGCTTAAACAGACTATAACTTTGGTCAATAATTTTTATATTCAAATCCCCACATTGGCTGCATAATTATATATATTATAAACACAATAAAACCTTAAAAACGCCATTTCGATCTTCTAATAAAATACGCCGTTATGGAACCTATTAGATCATTAACGCTAACTCTATAAATACGTGAACTTGTCACTCCACAATATATTACCTCCACACCTCTCCGGACTATTTCACATAGATTAAAATATATGAAAACAGCCAAATTCCGTGACCAGCCTATCGCTGAAATCCGCGCTTCACAAGTGCGCTCTCCGAGCCCTATGTCTAATAATTGTCTATCTCCAGGGTCCACGTTTTGCTTTTAAACTAGAGCAAGCTCTTTTCGTCAGTCAGTCTGCTAGACTAAATAGACATCTGGTCGAGATTCTCCTCCCAGGAGCCGTTTGGCGAAGCAATTCACCCATTCGGGGCAGCACCAGGACCTAAACTCCACGACAGAGGCTTCAACGTCACCACCGATTGATTTCTTCTTCGAACACCGAAGCGAATGGAACACCAGGAATCTGACGACCGAGATGACGCTTTACATGCCGAGGCCACGAAAGATATACCCATATAAACTCGCACCGACAGCAGCGCTTTTATCCACGGACCCATGGTGAAAAGATCGAGCCAAGCGGTCGTCGAAGCAAGAGCTCTGACCAGCAACACCATCCTTGGACCTTCGGACACTGACACCAACAAGAGACAAGTAAGAGAAGTTCGTTTCTCACCTTCAGCCTTAATGAATTATCGACATCAGCTCTTTTCAGGACTAACATGTATTTATGATAGGAGCTTCCGTTGGACCCAAGGAGTGTTTGATTGTCAGAGAAGTTTCTCTTCCATGGCGAGCAGCTTCCTTGAGAAGCAGATCTGCGCTTCTGCCTTATTCGCTTCGAGTATGACCGGTAGCTACACCTAGAATTTGGAAACTCGGGAGGTATACTGTACATACATATGCAGTCTGTATTCTTACGTTGCGCACGTACACTTACACACGCAAATCTGCCATTGATTTGGAATCAATCAATTCGTGCGTATACACTTTGTATAATCCTATCCACCGTATATCAACAAAACAGCAATACCACCCCTCACTCATCGCAATCCCATTTATATTAAACAGGCTTATATATTTCGCACGATTCCCTCCTACAATCGCCACAAGCTCCTTCATTAGCAGCGCGTATACTTCGCCATCAAGCGCACTTCTTTCTCTCCACAATCGCCAGCAAGGAAGTTCGTCTCAAGGGGCAGCAGCAGTGGCAGCATTTCCGCCTCCCCCGATACTCGATTACCGAGGGGCGCAAAACTTCCCGACGACCCTCGAACTCTCGCTCTCTTTCTCCTTCTCTTGCTCTCTTCTCGCTGGTTTGATTGGAGCCCGGCGATGATTTTTGCCGGGCTGCCTGCTGAGGAAATCGCCCGACAGATTGCTCGATTAGGTACGACGACGCGAGAGCAGTCAGCGCGTACACAGTCTGAGAGGGCTTTATTAAGCGTCCGTGACTTATTTACGTCTCAATGAATTTCTTTGGCTGCTGGCGAGGTTGCGAGGAGTGAGAGAGAGAGTGAGAGAGAGTGAGAGAGAGAGAGAGAGAGAGAGAGGTATGCCAACAACGAGAGTCTAAATGAGTTATGAAGGATTGTTAATTGGTGTTGGACGTGTAGTGTTGTAATGTCTATTTGGTTTATTGTTATTTTCTTAGAATTATTATTCAGTCATGTTTATAGATTGTTATTTACTATTTAATGATATGGTACATTTTCTTAAACTTCGGTAGTCTACACACATACCTATTTCATTAATCTTTAAAAGTTGAAAATGAAACGTTACATAAATAGAAAACGTTCAACATGATTTTACGTACAGGTTAAAAAAAAATATTTTCTTATAATATGCATAAATATTATTGGTGATTCAGTTAGTAAATTGAATAAACAACTATCAATAACATAAATACGGTGAAGTTAAAATAACTTACATGAAAGACACGTTTCAATGCATTTAATCTTCTCTTTTTATTTCTGTGGCTTTTATACACGCTTCATTATAGACTCAAATGATCTGGAAGCAGTTTCATCGTTCGTTCTTCCGTCCGAGAGCGAGTAGCTATTCGAGCTTACTACTTTACTGCGATCCTCGGGCTTATCCCCCCTATTGAGAGATGGAACAAAGTCGGAAATAAGTCTCGTAAAAATATAAAAGGTAAAAGGGAATTGAATGCACCGTATTATAGCGGAGGGTAATGAAAACCTTTGTTTCGTCGTACGTTCAGTAGATTTAACGTAACATTAAGTTCTAATGTTTTCTTTTTATATCGAATCTCGATATTTCCATTACCTATTTTATTGCAACGAATGGAACGGGTCAAGGTTTGTACACAAAATAATACTATGATGGATCATATAACGATTTTTATGAACTTCATATTTTTTATTACTAAGCTTAAATAGTAAATACATGTACCTACAAAATATTTTTCTTAACACATGCAATAAATAGGCCCTTTTCCATGGATGTTAATTGCTCATTTCGAGCGTGGTTACCAAACCTATGTAGAAATCGCTTAATTTCCTCCCTCAGAAGAAAATGAGTCAATTTCCTTCATTGTACAACATTTTAAAATTTTCAAAACAAAATTTAAATTAAAAAAAAAACTCTACATTTAAAAAAAAATCAAAATTTTCAAAATTTATATTCAATATCTATTTTTAATTGTATTTTGTATTGCCCATTTCCCTCCCCTTGTTGCACAATATACTATTTCTTAACACGTGCAAGAAGTAGGCCATTATCTATGCACAAATGCGGGATTATTGGCCATTCTATTCCCGTTTTTCTAGATTATCCTCTCATGTTCAATTTTTACATAAAATTTATCATATTCTGCTCTGACTTTTCAGTCTTTCTGGCTTTTTCTCGTTGTAATTAATTATTATTTTAATTCTTGTATATTTCGCTCCTTTTAAATTAACCCCCTGACTGTATATGTCCAATATATTGGACCGACTTTATTAGTGTTTAAACATGTTGTCTAAAGAAACTAAATCAACGTAAACGTGGCTAAGATTAATATACAAACTTCGTTTGATCTTATTCGTTCCAGCTGATTTTTCTGAAAAGCAAAATTCTTACATGTTTTTATGCAATTTACAGTTATATGAGTTTAGTTTTATATTTTACAAAGTACAAAACATTTATTTCATATCTTAGCATCATTTTTAACACATTGTTATACTTACAGTTACACTTTGTGTGATTAAAAAATGTACAAGCATGACTTATAAAATGTCCAATATATTGGACAAATGTAGTGAACGGTCTCAATGTAAAATGTAATTAATATTTAATGATGCGATAAACTGAGAAGCTTTATAAGAAAAACAAACATATGTTTTATAATTATTTAAAGAATCATTAAATTATCTTTTTTTGCTAGTATAAAATGGAATAAAGTATTATTATACATAGGTTATGATGGGCTTAATTAAAGAATGCTTTGCTATAAAATAAGCCTTCGTATACATCCTAACAGGAATTACTTTAAGATTATCATGCTAGCATATCAAAATTAGTATTTTCCGTAAGAATTTTTACGCTTTTAAGCATAATTTTATTATTAATAAAAACATAGTAACTGGAGACTTTCACTGCATTTGTCCAATATATTGGACATTAAAGTTTTGTTATTTCATCATACGCAAACTTTTTGCAACTTAATATTTCCTCATTTGGTAACGAGTTTTGATAAAATCGACCAAAAAGATATTTTTTCCAACGTTGGTCATAATGATACAGTTTGCGGATTACGAAATGGAGAAAGAAAGTGGTCAAGTCAATAAAGTGGCCACAGTTAAGTCGTGAATAAAGTCGACTATTCCCTCGGGTGATTACTGCCCTCGCTTCGCTCGGGCAGCAAACCCACCCACGGGAATAATGTTCGACTCTACTCCCTTGTTGCATAATGTACTATTATTCAATCAACTCTGTGTCTATTACAAATTTTAAAAGAATGTTTTGTTGCCACGTTTATCATAAATATATAAATAATAATATATATCGCAACTAAAAGCGATTCGATCGAGAGGAAAATCACCATCGCTGTCGTCTGTGTCAACCTACTTTCGACGTACAGCGTACGCTCCAGACATTTTTGTACATACGCCCTCCGTATATCACTGATTCAGGACGCAGACGAGCTATAGTGTAAATGTTTTCTATTTCTTTTTTGTTCTTGAAATGTAAAAAATACTTTTCGTTTTTTTTTTAGTCCACTTTCAATGAATTGTTGCTTGTATTGAATAATTAAAGTAAATGCCTTTCAGAATAACGAAATAAATATTACAAATAAACATTTCTATCTGTTTAATTTTTATAAAATATACATTCAAAAGTGAAAATTATACTATCTTGTTTATTTTACTATAAATTTTCCTTTTTCTATTTCAAATAAATTTTCTATTATCCTATATTTGATATACCATATCCTTATATGCAATGACTGCTTATAGATTCCAGGACTATTCTACAAATGCTCAACCGAGCCACGGAAACTAATCTATCCATTCGAGACACAGTCCACATTCCATCCGGTATGAAATCCAGCAGCAGTTATGAGGCGTTAAGCTGCAGGTTCGACTTTCGAGTTTCAGCATCGAACTTTGGCGAGAAGGAACTCGCCACATCAGCCAGACAAGCAATTGCACATTTTGGTAGGTGTCGGCAGAGCGGAAGACACACAAAAGAGAAGGAGAGACAAAGAGAACGGAGCTGGATAATACTGGAATTGGACTGCGATGGTAAGCCATTCATTGAATAATTAAAGTTTTAAAGAAATAATATTGAAATGCAATCGTTAAATCAGAGTTTATTAAATAAATTAAGTCTACTTCATCTTTTTTTTAATTAAAAAGTTTGTTATTTATTAGAATGAAAGGATAAATTATGAACGATTACGCGAAGAAAATTGATATGGAATAAGGTTTTAGCCATACGTATTGCTATTGGTATTGATGTTATTACCATTATAGTGTTGTCAATGTTAGAATTTACTAGTTTGCATGCAGTGTGTGACTTAAACGCGATTACGGCTATCATACATATGTATGTATCACACTCCTGATTTGGTATAGAAGATTTTGGTTTTATTTTATGGTCTATTATTTTTACAAGTTTACCTGGTGGAAATTATTGGGTCTGAGCAAATGTAAGAATGTGTAAATAAATGTACTAACCCTGGTGGAAAATTAATCTAGATCTATGTAGATCTATCTAGTTTGCCATGGGAATAATCGAGGGCCTCGATAAAACTAGATAATTTTCTACTAGGGAAAGTGTAAAAAAATTGACAAAGTGTGAGAAAATATGAATATTGGTCATATATTGGACACTGATTTTTCAAAATACAAACATTATTGTACATTTTTTATATTTTCTCACACTTTGTACACTATGTTTCATGTAAAAAATTACACATTTGTCACAATTTCTTACACTTTCTTACACTTTCTCACACTTTCACACATTTTCATACTTTTTGCATACACTGAGGAAATATTTATAAAATATCATATTACATTAAAAATATAAATAATACAATACTAAACCCTAAACGCAACTAAGCCAAGTTGAACAATCTGCAATTTAATAAAGGTTAAACAATGAAACCACATAGACCCTAAATCGAACTAAATTGATGTAATTTACAATAAAATAAGTTTAAATAATAAAAGTCTAAAACCTAAACTCAACTAATATAATCTGTACACTCAGCAATTAAAAAAAAATAAAATAATAAAATCGTAAACCATAAATAAAACTCAAGAACTCCCGAAATTTTCTCCTTTTCCCCAGAAATCGTGGAAGGGTGTTTCACCTTTTACATTCTTTCTTTAACATGATGCACCTCGCTTTCATAAGAAATATGCGGTCACTAGTTCTATATACGAGATGTAATACGTTTATCATGAATTTATAAGTGGACATGATATTAAGTTATTCTACAGTATTATAAAGTTTTAGAAATGTAATTCATTGAAAAAAAGAAGGTATTGTATGTATCGTATGTATTATACGCGTACCGAACGTATGGATGTATGATAGATCTAACCACGTATGAGTCACCGCACTGGTCATATTAGACGTATCATACCTCGCGTATGAAACTAGTGATGTATGATACCAAGTATGATGTACGTATGAATGTACATATGATACATAAAGAATCATACGTTTACCACCCTGTTTTTATGTATATATGCATGTTAGTGTTAGCGTGTATTAGTTTGTCTGTGTATATATGTTACTATGTTAGCGTGCATGTATGTGTTAGTATGTAGGTGTGTGAGTAGATATACATATGTATACATGTGTATATGAATGTGTATGTATGGTGTCTATATACATGTATGTGTTAGAATATATGCTAAAGTGTTTTAATTTGTTACTGTATGTATATGTGTCCGTAGTAATGTATGATAATGGGTGTTAGAGTACATCAATTTGTATAAGTATATGAACGATATGAGGATGGCAAGCGGCAAACTCTGGTCAGTAGATAGCGCAAGAGGGATACGATTCCAACCAATCAGAATGTCGGGATCTCCGCTTCTCATTGACCGGAGTCTTTCATCACCGTGCTGCCCTTTGGCTCAATTTTGCTAGTTCGCCATTTTTATACACAAGTGTTAATGTATGCTGGTGCATGTATATTTATAGCACACTAACCTCAAAATGCCAACTTTATTGTCGATTTTGAGGTTGTTGTGCTATAAAATATCGTATGAGACTGTTGTGGGAGGTGTTTTTCTACCTTGCTCGATTTTCTCACTCGCTTCGCTCGTGCGAAAACCCTCGAGCAAGGTAGAAAACCATCTCCCACAACAGTGTCATAATATACTATAATAGAATAGTATTGTATTAATATGTATTATCTGTTTATGCGTACATAGGTGTTGGTGTATGGATGTTAAAGTATGCTAAACTGATCTTGAGATATCAAAGTACCTACACTGCTACTGATACAAGCACCCACTTACATATAGTCCCTTCACAGCAAGACTATGACAACTCAAAATTTTGTTTTTGTAAAACCATGTAAGTGTATGCAAAGCTTTCACCCTCGTGTTCTCACACTAAAAATTTTTTAACTTGATTTTTGTACATATTATATCTCTATAATATGTACAAAAATCAAGTTAAAAAAATTTTTAGTTGTCATACATAGTTTTGTTATAGGGGTGTGATATATACACCTAGACACGTATGTATACGTAATTAGATAGTGTGAAGTAAAGCATACTTCTGAAAGACAAACAGTGAAAGAAGAACGACAAAAGAAGCAAATGTATTTGATAGAGAGATGGTATTCTTGCGTTATATATAATAAATTTAATTGGGTTCAAACATTTTTAATTTATAATCATTTAAAACGTAACATTTAAAACATTAATAATAATTATGACTGTTATCTTATTTACCGCTTCATCCTACAATCTACTAGTAGTTCTTCACATGTTTCCTAACGCGGACATACTTTATTTTATTTTTTATAATTACCCTTATCTACGTTAAGAGGAGTCCGTATCTACTGTCCTTGTCTAATCACGTTTTTGCTATTTATTCAAATTGTAGTTTGTTAATTGAAAAACTAAAAGTTGGCCCCAATTGGTATTAGAATAAGGAATATTTTGAGACCTTAAAAAGTATCTAACATTATTTAATTTTCGAGAAAACTTCGGAACGGAATAGCTAACCTCGATATTCGCATTCCGAAATTTTCTCGAAAAGGAAATAATGTTAGATACTTTTAAGGTATCAAAATATTCCTCATTTTAATACCAATTGGGGCCAACTTTTAGTTTTTTAATTAACAAACTACAATTTGAATAAATATCAAAATCGTGATTAGAAAAGGACAGTACATTCGGACTCCTCTTAAAGGCGAAAAGTCATTTATCAACAAACTCCTTCAAACCTCAATCAAACTCATAGAACCCTAAAATCGCCCATTCCACTGAGAATCAGCCAACTTATCTCACCTTATGATAAGCGCTGATTAGTCTCTACCAGCCGACCTCGAGTTCAACCGGGCTCCATAAAGCGCGAATTTCAGATCGCACACGTACGCCAAAGTTGGAGCGCACCCGCGGCAGCTCACCGCTCGCTACGCTCTCAAACTGTCCGTAAATTGAAATTAAACGGCCGGGCGCTTTCAATTTGGCGACAAATCGAGCTTGCGATATGACTACATGTATATATATGTGCGCCGCGGCGTCATCTCGACGTGTGTACGGATCGTTAGCATAGATCTGGGGCTGCTGCTGGCGACGAAACTTCGTTAACGAATTTACGCGGACGCGAACTGGCGGGCGCGCGGGGCAGCTCCCGAAACTCGCCAGCGGTCAGAATGAATTTTGCGGGACAGCCGATGATATGGAAAAGGGGGGAAAGGGGAAGGGGGCTTTGCCTCGGGCCTACAGTTGGTCATTGCTCCGAGCTGCTTCCTGGGAGAGTAGAGGTACTGTGTTAGCTAGGGAATAGATACGGGGACTTCTGCTTTTTGATGCTCTGAAATGAGTTATGTATGATTACATATAAAAGGCATATATAGTTATATATATATAATTATATATAAAATCATATACAATTACGTATAATCTCCTTATATTATAAAAATATTTTCCGCTACCGCCGTCGATACAGGAATCGAGGACCTTCACTATATCTTTCATATCTTTTTCTACGTTACTTTGGCCTCTGTTTCACAATTTTTCGTTATTTTTACGTTACTTATCATCTATTTCACGTAGGTTACGTTAATTTACGTTGGTCTACATTAATTTACGTATAAGAATCGAGAATTTCTTCATAACTTACTTTTTCTACGTTGTTTTGTCCTATTTCTTAGAATATTTCGTTATTTTAATGTAGTTTACGTAACGTTACGTTAGTCCATGAAAACTTAAAACGCATTTATCATAAAATTACATTTGTTATCAATCACATTTGCCTCCCTAGTTATATATAAAATCATGTACAATAGGGAAGAAGACTAATTTTCACTTAACAGTATATTCATATAGGTAATGGTATAGTTTATTTGTGAACTTTTGAAATTTTTAAGATATCTTCAAAATTGAAGAAGATATAGGTAAAAATTTTAAAATGGTGTGACGTCACTCCGGCAAGCACCTTTTGATATACACGTGTCGATCATTTTTCGACATTCTATCTGGCGGATTCAATGAGTTTTTTCATGCAAATTCCCCATTCAAGGAATTTTATTGTAAATTTCAATTCATTGAGAATAGTTGTTATTCTAAGCTAGAAAAAACATGAATCAGTGGTGTAAAATAAGAACAACTGTATTTTATTTTCTTGATATCTTATTAATAATATACAGTTTGTAGGATTAGAACACCGAGCTGTGAATACATTTTCGAAAAATATCGTTTATTATAAATGACTAAATGTATGTATATGTGAAAATAATTTACTTATTTATTTCAGGAAAAAATTTATAAAAGTTTTTGCTTAAACATTTGCATCTGGGCGCCACTCTTGGAAGAGAAAATCCACACAATGGCATCTGCATACGTGGATTCCGGAAAACTTTTGTGGACAGAAACTGACTACGAAGAAAATTATTCTGGGAGACGGAGCAGCGGAGTATTTGAAAGTATACAACATACTGTTTATAAGTTGGTAATGTACGTAATTACTTAAACTATATTTTTTATATTTCACGTAGAATTTTTTTAGTTTAAAATGATAAAATATTTCCACTGTAAATAAAAAAATTATTTCAAAATTAATGAATATAATATATTTTAAGCCTCGACACCACCCATTTGATAACAGGTCCATTCCAAAGGATTTAATATATCTGTTTGAAGAAGAGAGGAGGAGGAATAGAGGCAGAACTAGCAATCCTGATTTACCCATTAATGATAATGGATGTTCCCATTTCACCGTAGCTGCGAAGAATTACGAAATGCTCTATGGACTGCGTAGCTTTTGGTACGTGACGTTTTCGAAGATTACTAGTGAATTATAATGGCTGTTCAACGTTAGATATGCGATTTGTCAATTTGCGTCACGTTAGATCCATTACATTTGTGACTGCATATTCTTCACAAAAATTATCTATATAGATCACACGATTAGAGGTAGTCCTAGTTACTTTGAGTTTGAGGATATCGTAGAATAGAACATCCAAAGAAACAGTATTGAAAAGAAAAATTCGAAGAAACCCTATCTTATTCGCTATGCTAAGAGACAAGTGGCGCTCTCCTGGTGGCAAATATTCGAAACTTTGCGAGCCTCCCAAAGTGTCATTCGCAAGTGCACGCGTTAATGTAAGAAGTGTAAAAATGGTTTCTCTAATATGTAATAAATTACAGAATAGTAAATTACATTAAAAATTTGTTCAATACATAGAAGAGAAAGATGTAAAAAAATATGTTGAAGGGTAAAACGTTTTATAAAGGCCAATTATTTGATGTATATATAACTGGGCATTTTTATATTAGGCATTTGACTAACATCTGTGTATGTCGTAATTTTTAATAATTTTGATCATTTATACAAAAAATTAATTAAAATTAGGAATGTATATACTGTTTAAACAATAATAAGCCAAAAATAACATAACATATTCAAATGAGTTTTTAAAAAATACAGCTTTTGCTGCAAGCTCTTGGCTTGTAAGAATATTTGGAATCAATTTTTTGTGTTTACTTATACAGAGTAAACTAAGTTTAGTTCATATGGTGAACCATATAAAATAGTTGTTTGGATACACAAATAAATGAAATTTATCATGCTACCGTTAAAAATGCGATGCATATCTACATAAAATAATTGGTTATTATACATTTCCCTGCTACATATTTCTTTTATGTATTGCTCAAATACGTTGTAATTTATTACATGTTTTAGCTTTCGCGCGTAATTTTAAACGGCGCTTTGGGAGGCTCTCAAAGTTTCAAACTTTGGCCACCAGATGGGCGCCACTTGTCGCGAATATTTTGTCTTAGTGTATGTGGTTATTAATCATATGTAATGTTGCATATTATTAAGGGTAAAAGGGGCGTGAATTATGATATTACAAATTATTAAATTTTTAAGTTTATAGGTTATTAGTTATATTTAAGTTATATTAAAATTTATAAGGTATTTAAAGCATTAGTCAAAACGAATTACGAGATAATGACGGTTGTACAGTTATTAACAATAGCAAGCTTTAGTCCTATCTGAAGGAACCATTTTCTTTTAGTTAGTAAGATGATAAATGGTAATCAGGCGAAGTAATTTGTCAAATATTTTAGCGATATTGAAATTAACCCTGTAGACCAGTCATATTAATTTGTTCTTGAGAAAGAATGTAAGAGGATATTTTGCAATTGAAAGTTGTACAAAAAGGTGTCATAAACATAGAAAAAATATTTAAGACTCGCAAAAAGTTGTGTAACATTATTTAAACAATGATAGAATGCACGAAACATCGTTTTTGGCTCTAGAGAGAAAAATGTTGCTAATAGCGAAAAATAAAAAATAGGAGCTTGTAGACATTAAAAATATCTATCAAATGCGCTGCCGAAAGTTAAAATTAATTAATTCGTTTATTTATAATAAATCAAAAACTATGAAAATAAGCCTGACAACTGTTTGAGGTCTCATTATCTTCTTTAAGACTTGTATTATAATATCCAACATGAATCTAAGCGATTTAATAAGTTAAAACTATTTAAAAATGACGTCAAAAGTGTCGTTTTTTCGTCATGACAAAAGTGAATCAGTATTACAAATAATATTTTGATTTAAATTGTGCATAGATATTCGAAAAGCTACTGTTTTTGTGAAAATGTTAAGCCCCGAAAAGTTAGTCTACTATATCTCCAAGCCAAGAAATTCTTTTTTTGTATTAATTGACTTGAGCTTTATATGCAATTTTAAGATCCGAAAAAATAGAATCATTTAAAGGGATACTTTAAGTATGTGCATATAAAAGTGTAAATAAAATAAAGCTGAAATTATCGTGTAAAAAATAGATAAGTATAGCGATATCTACGTCAGCGGTGACGCGCAAACGCAATCGGCGCTCGAGACGGCACACACTCGTTTTAAAATCACATATACTCGGTATACTGATTATCTTGGCTGAATATGAATGTCAAATCGATCCTCTTCTTTTATATTAAAGGGGGTTGTAGTTCGACTTGATACTTACGAATTGTACATCTAGATAAAAAGATGAAATGTAACAAAACTTTAAATGCAACTTCAATTTTGAAGAATACCATATTTTCAATGTTACATTTATTTACTATATATATTTTAAATTGTTTTAATATTACTAAAATATATAGTCTATTATATAATAGCTTCTTGTGTATCATACAGTAAATAAAAAAATGCTGCCAAATCCTTGAAACTTAGCTTCCTCCAGCCTTATAAATTGTTTCTATATGTATTTATTTGTTCTATTTACTTCTGCGTTGAAAAGTCAAACCTACAAGTCCTTTTTGCTTCCTCAAAGTGGAAGCTTCGTCACAGTAAATTTTTTTTTCTAAAAACATTTTAGAAACATGTTTTGAGACATAAGGAATCAAAATACACTATTTTTAGAAAATGTCCGTATGGATGTGCGTGTGTGTACGTGTATGTGTGTGTGTGTGTGTGTGTGCGTGCGTGCGTGCGTGCGTGCTTGCGTGCGTGCGTGCGTGTGTGTGTATGTGTGTGTGTGTGTGTTGAACAAAAAAAAATGTTTTTAGGTATTAAATATAAAATTACTACGTACACTCAATTTATATTTATTAAAATGTAAACATTCAAATTTTATATATTATTAAAAAAATTATTTAAAAGTAAAATAGCTACTTTGTCCAGATCATGAAGACTTTCATTTTTCAAGACAGCAGAGGCCATATTATTTTTCAATAAATTATTGATTACTTATTTCTTGGGTATTACACGGTAATTTTTACCTATGAACGCTTATTCGTTTCGTCTATTTATGAAGAATTTAAATCATAAAGAATTTTCAATATTCATCAAATCATTTTTGTTTTACAACGTTTCTTTGATCTTTTATGGTTTTTTTCGAATAATTTTTTATTGCTGATTTCTTGCGAATAGAGCGGTATTTTTTTACCAATTTCAGCTCATTTTTACGGTTTTCAACGAATATTTTAAATCAAGAAGAATTTTTAAGTTTTATCGATTCTTTTGAAAACTTAGATCAACCTACTAGGTCGCACAGGGGACCTTATTATTTTTAAAAAGAAACGCATTGAGATATCTACCTCATGATAACGTGGAAACGATATTGAAACACTGATTTATACACTCTCCACGAATGTAATTTAGTAAACATATTAATCTGTTGTCAGATCCAATATCCAATATCGTTGACCAAAGAATATTGAAAATTTTGTTCACTATTTTGAATTTTGTATTTTTGTTAGTGAATTCGTGATCAGCGACTCCGAAAACACCCAATTAGAAACTTCCACACTAATACAGTTGATTTTATAAAAATACAAAATTTTTGTGTTAATATTAATGCTACTTTAAAATAGAAAAATCGTTATAAAACCAAAACGAATTGAGGAACCTTTATTTATTTTGCTTCTCCAAAGAGAAAGCTTTGTGAAAGTAAAAAAAAGTTTTGCTAAAAACACGTTACAAATATATTTTGAGATGTAAGGAATCAAAATACTTATTTTCATAGTTTTTGATTTTTTATAAATCAACAAATTAATTAATTTTAACTTCCGGGGGCTCTTTTGATAGGTATTTTTAATGCCTACAAGCACCTATTTTTTTATTTATCGCTAGTAGCAACACATTTCTTTCTATAGTCAATAAACGGTTTTACGTGCATTCTTTCATTGTTTAAAAAGTGATACACAATTTTTGCGAGTATCAAATATTTTTCCTATGTTTATGATACCTTCTTGTACAAGTTTCCATTGCAACATATCCTCTTACATTCTTTCTCAAACTACTTCTTTGAAGTCTAATATGACTGGACTACTGATATTGTATCCAGACCCACACTTTTATACAGTCTCTATTGAACTTTCAAAATGGAACAAAATTTATTTAATCAGTCAGAAAAATTTAAAATAATCGCATAAGTTAAAAAGAGTAGTTTGATATTATTCTCTATTTGTATATACCGCGCAATATTTAGCAGGTATTATGCAAGTCTAGACACATCTTTAGTTATTATACTTTATTCTGCTGGTGACAATTGTTACATTTTCTGGGTTAACATTTTTTGCGGAATTTATTGGTTATGTTTAAATTACTAAACAAATTAGTTTGTAAATGGAAATGTTAATTTAAAAAATCGATATTTAAGAAAAAATGATTTGTTACGCGAAAATTTTCAAATTTTCAGTAATAATTGTTTTATATGTTTGTTAACGCGGTTCCGGTGATTCGGATTCCACTTGAAAGTTTTGGATTCCACTTGGTAGGACCAGTTATGATGCGTACTTCACCTACTATATTCTTAAAATGTAGGAGGTGGGCATCGATGCATCTTAACCACAGGGAACCAGGTCTAATGCGTACAGGCATTAAATTACGTCTGCAAAGTTCACTCGAACGTCGACTGAATAAACAATAACAATAACAATAATATTTCTCATAATGAATATGGATAAACAATTTGGATAAACAATAACAATAACAATAATATTTCTCATAATGAATATGGTATTTGAAGGTAATTACTTAAGTTATAATGTTTTTACAAATATATCAACTTATCTTAGGATATCCGACAATTGATATTTTAATTAAATCACATTTAACTAAAATAAACCTCTCTAAATCTTCAAAAATCTACTACTCTACTCCTCACAATTTCCAACTCTATCAATACACAAAAAGAACCCTGTTTTCACCGTAAACCTTTCCAAAATAGCTTGCCTAACCACCCATTATCAAACTTCGAGCCTGCATTGCCTGCAACGCGTTACAAACTCTCCCTTACTCTCCTTCTCCTCCTTCTCCTCCTCGCCGCTAGGGAAAACAACAACAACGACGACGACGACGACGACGATCCCCCAACGACTCGCCAGACGAACTTTCCAATTTGCCGGCCGAAATTCCCGCGTAGCCTCCTCCTCCTCCTCCTCGTCCTCAATAATTGACGAGGCGCTCGCATATCACGTCAGCATACGTGGACGAACGGAAGCGACACGGACTGATGGACGGAGTTTGATGCGCAAGGAGACGACGGGAAATTTTAACGAGGATGGTCGGTACTGCTGCCGCTGCTGCTGCTGCAGGCCACCACCTCGGGGAAATGAATCGGCGATGCGACGATGCGGTAGTCGAGTGATGTATCGCTGCTGCTGCGCCTCGTGCTCGTGGCCTAAATGCACCCGGTTGTCGGCGTGTCCTTTGGCGTTTTTCTTTTTCCGTTGGATTTAGCGTAGGGCTGCGGAGTTTTGGCTGCGTTCGAAGGAGACGCGGAAGTTTTGTCGTCTGACTTTATTTAAATTAATGACGCAGGAGATTGAAATTGGCAATAATTCAAGGTACCCAGCGGGTTGAATCTTGAGAATGTTCGTGAATGTTTGAGGTCGTATTTGAATTTTTTCCTTTAAAACTAGACATCCAACAAATTTTCAGGATCAGTATAGCACTTTAGCAGTATTTTAAAATTTATTATTCAATTATCTCATTTAATTGCATCTCAATTCTTTGAATTACTTAAACCAATGTGTTAGATTTAAGGTTCACGGAACACGCATATGAGGAGCCAATTTTTAATAAAGTCGTATTATGGTTATTACATATATAAATTTGGAATCAACAAGCAAAATTGAGAACATTAAATTAGAATATAAATATCAGTTGATTAAAACCAGTTTTATGGATATTTTTACGTATATTCGCGGCTGTTATCATAAAAGTTACACTGAAACTTAATTTTTTTTAAATAATATATGGATTTGAGTATGTATAGAAAATGTTAGCTTCGTGGTATCATTCCTATTTAATATCAGTAGGCTTCAAACTCAAAGAGACAGAAAAACAATATTAAATTAAAAAATTCATGAGCTCGGTATTTTTTAGGCCTTTCGAGAGTTACTATTGGTTGACATATTCGCAACTACATTCCGTATGGTTTATTAAGTTTTAAAGGACAAGTCCGAGTCTCAACTCTTTTAAAGTCTATTTTTAACAGCATAAATGTTTAATCAGAAATCACTTTAAACTGATCAAAAGACTAGGCCCGCAACGGTACGTGGATTTTCAAATATCTGTATGGTCGTTATTTTCATTTCTTACAACATTTTCGTAAAAATCAACCAAATATTTAAAATTTCTATTTTTAAAGCTCAATATCTTTAATGTTTAGACTCACGATACAAGCAGTAAACTTCTAAAACATAACCAACGTTGCCTTAATTAAAACTTATGTACAGTAACTATAGCTACTTATGCATAAAATTCATTTGCGTTCACGAGCGTACTTACAAACTTTGTTTACTGCTTTGATACAAGTTTGAGGTATCTTGGCAGCATTAAAATCCTTTAACTTCTTTCTTAATAATAATAGTTACGAACAAGTAATTAATACTTTATAGAGGGTATATTAATTAAAAAAGTCGTAAAAAGCCACTTAATAATTACTAATGTTCGGCAATAAGTAGCTGTTCCAGGCATTAATACAAATACATCAAGTCAAGATCAAAATAAGACCGATTCTCTACTGCAATTCCTTCGGCAAACAGCTCGAAAATATTATCAGCCTTCCTCTAATCCTCCTTTCGCTGCGAGAGCATCTCTTCAAGCTCGCAGGCGCTTTTTTTCGAAGATAAACCGAAAGTTATGCGGAAGCGCACTTCATTATAATGCAACACTGCGTTTACCGAGCACAATGGCCACGCTCGTAAGCCGCGAGGCAATAACTCACTCCTCTGACGTCTAAGTCTCGACGTGCATACTTTCTTCGCTCGTTTTGTACATGAACTCTTGATATAGGCGGGTAAATGTATACATTACAGAAGTAAAAATTGTGCACTTATTCATAAAGAAGGCGTAATTTCCTTACAATTTATATATACAGGGTATCCAAAAAGTATGGAAAGACCTAAATACTTTTTCAGCTAAAATATTTTTCTAACAGCTCAAGCTCATTCTTATAGTAACTTTCAACGAAAAATTCAATGGTGACCTTGAATTCGACCTTGAGATTGACCTTCACGGTCATTTTAAGGTCAACTTCGTTTTTTAAATGACCTTTAGTTGAACTTCAAGGTCACCCTTGACTTACGGCCTGAGCACAGATTTGGACGTAAAATTTCCCGCTCTTTCGATTGCCGGTGTCAAAAATAGGGGTTACTATTTAAAAAAACAAAGTTGACCTTGAAATGACCTTGAAGGTCAATCTCAAGGTCGAATTCAAGGTCACCATTGAATTCCTCGTTGAAAGTTACTATAAGAATGAGCTTAAGCTGTTGGAAAAATGTTTTAGCTGAAAAAGTATTCAGGGGTTTTCATACTTTTTGGACACCCTGTATGACAATTCTTTTAAGTTATTTTTGTTAACGAAACACGGTTTTAAATTTTGAATATGTATGTTATGTAATCACAATTTGTGGTTAGCACCACTTAGACGCATTTGTATATTTTATTGAATACTAGGTTTATTAGAAATAACTCAGCAAAGAACTGATTAAATTTCTGAGCCAATAATTCAGTATTTTTATTTACTTTCAGAGCGTAGTATTGTCTATAACATTCTTTATAACATTGCCGATTATTCCTTAAATCACTTTTATCAATCAAAAAATTCAAGAAATTATTGTGCATTAAATCTCTTTGAGAATGCATTGTGCTAAAGCAGTTAGCAGCGGTATTTCTTGTCTATCTAATATACTCTCAAAATATACATAAATCGACGATAAGAAATATGTGCCTTATAGAGCACACCATGCAGAAAAAGGTTAAACTTCTCATAATAATACCTGCTCTAGTTGTGTGAGCTTGAACAAGGTCCGACAGCTTTACGGAGAGGTGGACAGCAGTAGCTGGAATAATTTTTCATATTTGGCTTCCACAATTGTTTTGATAATTATATGTAGAGATAGAAGTCTACTTCCATTTTTAGAAAATTTAGCCCATAAGTTTCCGAGATATTTAAAGTTACATCAAATTTACAACATTTTTTCATACTGTACATTTCGAAAACCATAAAAATGAATGTGATGGTACTTAAATTATAAATCAGCACAGAATTAAGTATATTATTTTACATTAGTTGTTAGATAATGTTATAACAAGCAAGGTTAAAAATCTGCTCTTTTTGAGACTCGACTTATATTCTATCAATTTTAAAGTATTATAAATCTCCATTTAGACAACAAAATAGCATTGTAATTTGAGGAATGATTGTTCCAAAAATGTTCATGTGCCTTGCTTTAGCTACATCAGCATGTGAAAAATGCCTCGAGCTATTTAAACCTGCGGCTGGGATTTCAAGATGGTAAAAACTTTCAAGGGTCATATTTCCTTATGATACTTATTATTGTAACCCAGCCGTAGGTTCGAATAGCTGGGTGCACTTTTGCAATTCTTATAGAGCCTTCGATAGGAATTCGGATCCATTATTTCTAATTTCAGAAATCTGACGTACCGATATAATGACACGCCTAACAAGGATACCTTGTACTTTTCCATTGTAGTCTTTTTATGTCTCAAAAGAAAAATAAAAGGAAAATCTCAGATAAACCAGTAGCGCACCGAGCGCGACAGGTGCAGTCTCCTCGTTATTATCGATCGCAGCGGCGCGCGGCGGTGGCGGCGCGAATGCTGCGCTCGACTCGACTCGCATAAATCCGAAAGCTCCCGCCGAGTACGGGAATGCGCTTTTCGATATTCGATATTGCCGGAGAGCAGTAAAAACGCGCGGCTTAGCCACGCGACGAATATTTCAACGTTTGTGCTTATGCTTGCACTGTCGCCCGGTGTAGAGCGAGAATTTGTCACTGTCCGGATTTAATGTCGCGCTGGATGAGAAATCACAATTAGAGGGAAGGGTGAGATAAGGGATTGCGCGAGGTCATAGTTTTACATGTAAGGTTACTATTTTTTTAAGATTTACTGGATCTGACAAATATTTTGGTTGCTAAATAATGGAAATAATGGAAAAGTGAAAATAAGGAAGATTGTTTACAGGCTATCACATGGGTTTAGTATCTTGGAAAATAAACTTGTGACAATATTGTAAGGAGATTGTGCATGGGTAAATTATAAGTTATACATCTTAAATTTTCTTGTGAAGTTTGATTTATGAACACAGAAACATGATGTAATAAATTTTAACGAAATTCATCGATCTGAATTTGAGAAGAGTCCGTGCACCTATAAATAAAACATAAAAACCATTGAAATTTATGTAAAAAAGTATCCGGTTGGACGCTAATGGATTACCATTTTTATGTAAAACTAACTTTATGGTTTGCATATAAATTTGCATATAAAATACAAGTTAAACAAGGTAATTCATTAAAACTTTTATAAAATAAAAGTTTTATTATTAGTTGTTTGAATAGCATAATACATTCACTAGAAACCTTTTCGAAATACATGATTCGCAAATCGAATGGCATTAATTTTTAACCGTATCGTGCATTTATATATCTGATACACCCGCGGTAACTGAGTTCTGCCTCTGTTCAAAGAAATTACTCATTAAATATGCACAAATACATTTGCAAACTGACGAATTCTTATTTTATTTCATGCTTTTAAAGCGCGTTTGTTTATCTAATTTCAGACTATACCTTTTCTTAACTCAAAAAATTCTGTACATTTTAAAAATACAAGATTACTCGATAAAAATATGTTGGAGTAATAATCGCTTTCTGTTGTGCAAAAGAATTATGCCCAGTTTGGGCCCCGAGTGAGCACATGTAAGACTTATGGTAATAGATAGGAGAGTACTTGAGAAATACGTTTTAAATGCCAAGTGTAACTCTGATGATTTTTTAAGTTAATTTTTCTCTCTCTAGATTCCAGTTTCTTAAAAGAGATTTTAAATAAAAGGTATTGTAATTATATATATAGGATTATTAGAAATATTATAAAAATAGCTGTATATATAGCAGTATATACATAAATTAACAAGAGATACTAATTGCTTGCAATTTTGCCAATCATTTTATATATGACTAGATTAGTGATGAAACGATATTAGCAGAATCATGATAAAATACTTTGAACAGCTATAGTATTGAAGAAAGATAGTTCATGAGGTTGAGTTTGTCAAATTTTTTCCTGTGTCTAAGTGCCATATCATCCTAACCGTATCAATACACTGTCTGGGAGCCCCAATTTCTATAGAAAACTGGGAATAGTTATTTGACCAACTCCTCGTAAAAAGTGCTTAAGTATGAAATACTACAAAAATTAAGCAAATTATGCCTTTTTCTGAAGCGATATTTGCTTGGATGATAAGTAAAAAAGCCGCTGTCAATTCATTGGCACTTAGCTTCCTTAAACTAAATAAATTGTTCCAATATGAAATTCTTTCTAATAAATTAATTTCAATTATTATATCTCTTTCTAAATAATACCTCAAAAAGGGTGTGCTTTTTATTGATGGTTTGACAAAAGGTAATTTTTTACTAAAATTACAGAACTATAGGTAATAACCCTTATCACAGCAATTTCTTCTCTGTACGTAACTTATTAAAATTATTTAAATATTTAAATTAACTATAATCAGATATTAGTATGTAGATTTACTGAATTCCAAATTATCTAAAATTTTGTGAACGATTTGCCATCATAGATATCCGAGATATAACCGTTTAAACTAAATATGACTTTTTTTTCCTATCAGAAAGTTTTTACTATTAAATGAAATTATAATAATGTTTTATTTAATACATATTTACAATCGGTTTTTTATGAAAATAGAAATTACAAGTACAACCTATTAGGTATAGGTGCGAATCCTTTAGCTCCCAACATTACGTGCATTTTTATCGAAATTAGAAGTTTTTATTACTTGCAGATAACAAGTTTAGTAAATAGTTGAGTAAATCAAACATTGAATTCTTATATTATTATATTGTTTATCCCAAGGTCGAAGTTCAAGTGAACTTTACAGAGGTAATTTAATACCTGTACGCATTATAGCTGGTTCCCTATAGTCATGATGCATCCATTCCCCCCTCCTATATTTGGAGAATGTAGTAGGTGAAGTGCGTATGCATCATAACTGTCCCTACAGTTTCAAGTGGAATTTGAACCACCGGATCCGCGGTAACAAACATATGAAAAAATCAGGTCTGTAAATTTCACATGCCCGGGATTCACTTCCGGGACCTCTTAGTTAGAAGTTCGAGTTACAAATCACACAGCTATCGCGGCTCCATGAATGTGAGGATAAATAATTTTTTTTTCGAAATAATATGTTCTTCGAACGAAAACTGCATTAAAAGAATGTTTGCGAATCAAGGTTACAACGCTCTATTTACATATTTATTTAATTATACTTGCGTTATATAAAATATTTGCTCATATAATAGAATACCAAACAATTGCTTTATGATCAGAGTTAATTTTAACATAATTATGGGAAAAATATTGCCCGACTTGTTTTTACTTATCTCCAAAGCAAATATCGCTCCAAAAAAACGGTAAAATTTTCTTAATTTACCACGGAGTTGAGAAAATTTTGCCCAACACAAAGCGGTTATTGCTCCAACGTTCTCTTTTGAGTGTGTACACCAGTATAAAAATTTGTTAGTTTTATAAAATATAATAAGGTATAAAGTAAATACATTAACATATTTATTTCAAAAATTTATTTTAAGAAAAAAACTATACATATCACTTTGTTTTATGGTTTAAACCACGTTGAAAGTAATACGAATTATAAAATACGAGATTCTTTTATGTCACCACTTTGCACTATTAATAAAAAGAATTACGGCAAAAACTAATTCGAGGAGCAGTAAAAATTGTCCGACATCTGTCGTCGACGAGGTGCAGAATTGCTATTAATATTCGCAAAGCCCGCCTCGCTGCTTTTTGCTTCTCCGTCTCCCTTTGTCTGGCTCTTGTATGAGTGTGTGTATGTATGTACGTGATTTTGCGCCAACTGCCCGCGTCAACGTTCGTTATCTTCTATCTGACAGTCTGCCCTGTTCTCACCGTTTTTCGCACTTCCACTTGTATAGTTATGTCCATTGTAATAATAATAAATTGTTATTGTAATTGTAATAAATATATAATTGTTCCATTGTTAGTATCGTTAATTGATTTTAATACTTTCATCGTTGTTGGTAATCTTTATATGCGAAATGCACCGAATTTCCCTGTAGAAATGTAAGCATTTTAAATGTTTAGGAAAGTACTTTATGGCTAGAATGAATATGAAGAAAGAATTTCACTAAAAATGTAAAAAGATAAAGTTTATAGGTATAATATTATCAAGAAATCATCAAATAACTAAAGATACAAAGTAATTCATCTGATAGAAATAAATTTTATTCCTAAATATACGGTGGAAATCAATCATTGAGTGCTATTATTGCTTTCAAAGATTACATTTGCATCTTGGTCTCTACTTGGTTTTGTAATTGATATTGGTTTGGAATCGCGTATTAGTTTTAGACTATTATGAATATTAGATAAATGTTTTAAAAACGTTTTATTTATGGTGGAGAGATGGGCCAGTATTTGAGTAGTGCCATAGTAAATTGCTCAATGTCTAGTAAAAAATAGTTTTAATTTCTGATCGGGATTATAGGATTTTTATTCAAGAAATAAATATTTAATAAATTTCAGATTTTTTTTATAAATTCAAAAAATGTAATCAATAAACGTTTTCTAGTAAACTTGTGATTCTATCGGTACATTAGGGCACATTTAAAAGCAGGTTTTGTTAATAGTAAAACAAATTGAATACACAAAATAAATTCAATTTCGATCATTCAACCATCTATATACAGTTCGTAAAGTCAATTTCGGGCAACCATTATCACTTTAAAATACATACAATCTCTGTGCATGTATAAACATTGTTGCACTTTCGTTGTAAAATAAACAAGCGAGAAAATAGTCATCAAGTTCTAGGTAATGGCTTACATTCAATAAATAAATAAATTTATAAAATAAATCATTCCTTTTAATGTTATTAAATTAAGACCATTTTATTAAGAATAAATCATACGGTATATTAGAATCGTATTGTAAAAAATACTTCAAAAGACGCCATTTTAATTATGAGTACGACAGATTTTTGACTGAATATAATGTTTGCTATAATATAGATATCTTTTGCATCTTTCTCATATTTATTGCACGAATTCACTAAGTGTATTTTAGACATTTGGTAGCATCGCGGTTATTTTGAAATGACGCTTTGGAAGACTCCCAGAGTTTCAACTATTGGCCAACAGGAGGCGCCACTTGTCGCTTAACATAGCGAATAGAAACTTTTCTATGCTCAAAAATACCGTAGAAATCAAGCACCGTGTATCGTTGCCTCTATCAGAGGTTATATTACAACGAGGTCTCTACTTATTATTCTGATACAAATCAGCTAAGAAATGCGCAGTTTTTCCTAGATTATTCAATCAATATCATATAAATTAAAAAAAGTTTCGTTTACGGTGGAAAGATGAGCCACAGTATTTCAGGACAGATGGCCTTGTAAAATACCCGGTTTCTCGTCTAAATATAATTTCCATTCCTACTATAGAAACAAAATATTAAAAAAGAAACAACTCACTCTACAACCACACAATAATTTATTCAAATCCAACGCCCTTCACCACTTTACGAAACGCACGCTAATTTCCTCCCGTATTTTTCCTAATAATCCCACCGCATTCGTCTCCCTCTTGCGCAACGTCGCGCAGTTCTTTACTCCGTTCCACTGCATATCCACACGTACATAATACGCACTACGGGGGGGGGGGGGGGGATCCAGACTCGTCCGGCGCAAAAAAACGGGTCTGTACCTATATAGAGCGTCAGTCGCGTGGCTGCCATGCGTGCAGCCGCCCAAATCACCTACCATTCTCTCTCTCTCTTTCTCTTTCGCTGCGTTTCATCAGTTTCTCCCCTTCGTGCATTATAATACATAACTATATAAAAGCGAGCACGTTGCGCGCGTGGCCCGGCCCTTCGTTATTATGCTAATTTTGCATGCAAAGCCGTCAATGGCCGGCATGTGCGCGTTCGCTCGAGCGATTCTCATTGAAGCCTCGTAGCGCGTATTACACACACACGGCTAGGAGAAAAAGAGTTTGAATGCGCGTGCCAGGGGAGGAGGGAGTTTAAAACGAGCGAGAGCTTCCATTTGCGCAAGGGATATATTGTAGCGATGCTCGATCTCCCGTGCAGCGTATAATGCGGGGCGATTTCTTTTTTTATTTTTAAAAAAGATGTTTGAATGCTCGGCTGGGGGATGTGAGATATAGAGCGATTTTTCTCTGTGGGATTTGAATGCTAATCTCGGGCGGTGGCGTTTGTTGTGTGATGCCTTTTTTGGGGGACAGGGAGTTGTTTTTTTAGGGGTTTGAGGGTGGGGGGGGGGGGGGCAGGAGAGTTTGCGTAGTGGTGGAAATTGGGCTTGACGTTGGAATAAATTTGATGTAATTAGGGTTTTTACGTTGTTGAAAAAGCAGCGAGCGTGAAATGAAGGTAAATATACTGTATACGGATAGCGTGGTTTATTTTCAAAAAATGTTTAATTGCTGCTGTTGTTTGATTAGTAAAAAGTATAAATTTGTTGTTTTTTAGAAGACATTTACAAGTCTTTTTTTTTTAGTTTTTAAATTACAGTATCATAATAGTATTAATTTGTGCTAACTTATACACTGTAAAAAACACGCGTGTAAACTGTTAACATTCTTTGTTAGTGAATCGTTTGTAATTGAAAATTATAGAAAAACGACCGGTAATTTAACAGACATTTTGTCATTCAAACTGTATTGGTTTATAAATATTTAGTTTTACAAAAAAATATCAGTAAACTAGTAGTAATTAACAAAAATAGTAGTAATCTTCATTTAACCACGGGTGTGCCTAAAGGTACAATACTAGGACCCTTACTAATTATAATGTAGATTACCGATCTACTAAGTACTGTGCCTGAAAACTGTATTGTGTCTTATGCAGATGACACTGTGATTCTTAGTACTGAGAAAAGGTGAACCCATGCTCAACAAAAATTGAACGAATATTTACAAGACGTTAATTCATGACTAACTTGCAATGAACTATCATTAAATGTTAAACCGTTTTTATGGCATTTGAAATATATACAGACAGTGTTCCAACGAACTTACATATTAGTATCAATGGTAAAACTATTGAAAGAATTAGTGTAAGCAAATATTTGTTAGTATCAATTGTCATATGAAATGGGATAAGCACATAACCTACATTGTTAATAAATCAAGATATTTACTATTTATTTTTATCAAATTACCAAAAATTATGAGTAAGAAAACTTTAATGACAATGTATTATGCCTTCTTCCATAGTATACCTAACTATGGTATTATTGTTTGGGGTGGTGCATATAGTAACATATTAAAATTATTATAGTCTTTACAAAATAGGTCAATAAAAATAATTGTTAAAAATAATAATGATAGTCTATTTCCATTAACAATAAAAGATTTCTCTGTGATAGAATCATTATTATATCATTACAATGATCTGAAAAGCCGCTGCCAATTCATTGGCACTTAGCTTCCTCAAAGTAATTCCCAAAAGTAATAATACTTAAACTTATGCAAAAATATAGCATAAATTATGAAAAATTGTTTAATATATATAATACATACCATTTTCACAAATAAATTTAAGATAAGACAATAATATGTAATTAAAAAATCTTAAAAATGTTCATTTGGTGTAATTATTCGAGTTAATTATTCAAAATAGTCTATTCAAACTCATTTTAACTGAACCTAAATTTTAACTCTATTAAATTGTATTCCTAACAAATTGTATTGGGCGATCAAAAATATATTGATTAACTAAAAAGTGTTCTACAGTCTTCTTTAATTTTGAAACTATTCAATAAATTTTTTTTACAACTTATTGGAATAAAAGCATGTGTTTGTCCTGATTATCCATGCCAGACTTATGTATATGTTAATTTATTTACCTTTATAGGATGCGTGTTATATCGAATATATGTAATAGTATACACTGATGTTAACATGCGTGTTACTCTTTGTACTCTGGTTGAATAAATGAATAAATGAATAGTACACACATGGTAATCATTGAAATCAATCGATTAGCATGTATTCTTTCAAATAAATAGGTGCTTTTTGAACCCCTTTTAGTTTATTTTTATAAAATAAGCCGAAATCTAAATTGATGTTTCTCGACTACACTTAATACAATAATATTTTTCACATATAACGTTAGTTTATTTATGCTTTTCGATCTGAGTAACTTAATTAGTACAGATATAATGTTTTCTTCGGACATCGGCATAAAAATGAAAGCAGATTTTAAGATTAGAGCATACATCGCTCTTTAAATACTTCACTGACAATTTGCCCGTAAAAATTTCCTGAAAAAACGCCTGTTAACCTGTTTTGACAGACAAAAACTGTTAAAATTTTTTACCGCGTATGTTATGCACAATTTCATTCGTATGTGCTATAAGTAAAATAGAAAAACAAAATATATTTATTGTTCAATTAATCAACATTTATAAAATGTATTAAAGAGCAATAGCAATTATTCGAAATTTAGTGTTTCACTATAGATAGTAAGCACATAAGTAAAATTGTTAAGACAATAAAATATCACAGTTATTTGGAAACCACCCATATCAGAAAACACCTTCTGAATCCTGATAAAAATTCAAGTTTGACATGATTGATGCTATTATTATCATACAGCATCTACCTCAATTACTTACAGATAATGCTTAGAATAGTTGTATTACTTAAACTTTTACATTTAATGCAATTATTTTACAAAAATTCTACGAATTTGCAAATACTTCTTTCTACAAAATTTTCATCTTGCAACATATTCCACTTCAATCTTTACTATAAATTCCAGGAAATAATCTTTCAAAAGTACAGTATACACATTTGTAGCTTAGCACAAAGCAGGCCGGAAAACCGATCAAGAGGGCGCGAAATTAGCGAGCGCGCCGGGCCCGGGAAACGGCGGAACTGCCTATATGGACATCCTGCAGTGGGCGGGGGGGGGGATGGGGGTGCGCGCGTGTGCGTGTCCAATGAGAGAAGATCGCCTAATTTCCGGCGCAACCTGTATACGTGTAGGCATATATATCTATCTGCGCGTTGGCCATGGCAGTCGATAATCGTGCGGTCGCGTTAGAACGTGATTATACGTTTTTGATTTATAAGGTATAGAGCGAGTGCTATTACGAATGCTAAATGAGGTTTTTCGACACTGGCCAGCGTTAAACATTCATCACTCGATTTTCATTATCACATGCATATGTGTACAGTTCATTTGACGATTATGAATAATAGGAACGGAAATCGTGTTCTTTCTTGTTGATTAAATATTTCAATTCTTTTAGTTATTAGGTCGCTTTTAAAGGATTTAAGACGAAAATTCTGTCGAAATAAAAACAAAAGAATAATTATTTTTCTGTTATAGAATATATGAAGTGTTAAGCACTAACACAGTATTGATTAGAAAAAATCTTTATGTTTATGAACAAAATTTAATAACCAAAAAATAAGAACAAATGAGCTTTACCTGAAATATGATAAACTTAAGGAGGTTCAGGGATTACAAAAGAACCAATTTATTTTCATTTAAAAAAAAATTTAATAACAATTATAATGTTTGCAAACACGATTATTTTCAATTGAAAGAAAATCATTAAAAATGCAGAGACTTTTTTGTTTTCAATCCAATTTTAATGATCGGATCGTATTTTGTTCCTTAAATGTTATTTGATAGATCCACCGAAAGAAAATTTCAAAATAATTTATAGGTGCTACGAAAAGCTAATGATTTAACTAGATTACGTGTTTAGTTATACAATAAGCTCTTTTGCAGTACTTATGAATTATTTTAAAATCTTCTTTCGATCGAAATGTCAAACAACATTTAAATAACAAAATAAAACCCCGATCATTAAAATTGGATAGAAAACAAGAAAGTTTCTGCATTTGTAATGATTTTTTTCAATTGACAATACTTGGGTTTGCAGCGTCACAATAGTTGATTAAAAATTTTTTTATGTACATAAGGTATACTAGTATAAGATATATACTGATTGATACTAACAAATTATTTATTTTTTAAGTATGTCTGTAGCCAAGACGCGAATACATATATTACCGCATTAGCATATCTATGATTACGCAACTTGTAAGCTTGAAAGTTTCTTTATTATAACTTTAGTTCCATTACGTATTTCTCTCTTTACGATTATGTAATCGTATTTTGTGAAGTATTTCGTTCCTCGATTATATTTTCTTTCTGTATGCGTTTGTATTTTACTACAAAAATATCCCACTTACATTCTGAATTTCGCAGAATTGTTATATTCGCAGTTTGTAATATCGAAGTGAAATTTTAACGAGTTTACGTTTAATTGTTGGAGATACGCTTTGCTGGATTGAAATTATCATTTTTAAACTATTTTATCTATAAAGCTTTAGTTTACACATATTTTTTTCTTATAAATAGTCGAAACTGTAAGTTTTTGTATAATTTGTTCTTATTAAATAGTAACGTGACTACAGTCTGTCAAACGAGAGCATATCGGTAATTTCCCTAAAAAGATAAAAGCTTTTGAAAAAGGGAAAGGTTATATGAAAGACATTTATATAAATAGTGGTGGGCCATATTAAGCACAGTCACCTTATTTACTATCGAAATCTATATCAATCTCAATAGAATCTAACTATTTATTATCAAAACAATTAGGTATCTCTTTAGAACATTAGTTTAATCAAACTTAGGTACATAGCATATAAAATAAATTACCTCTTCACTTTCTGTGATCACTGCTATGTGGATCTTGCTTCAAAAGTAGGCCTTCACTCTATCAAATCGTTACATACTCTGCGCGATGGTACTGTAGTATACAATATATACTAAATGGCATTGTAAATTGCGCTGCACTGTCCAACTTTATATATAACGAGAGAGATTATCTACACTGAGAGAATTCTTATTGTAATATTTACAATGTACGGCAGGAACAAATACTATACTAGTCTAGCCAGGTGGAATATTCCGGAAATAATGTAATAGGATAATGTCCCATTAAAAGTAAAAGTTAAACCCATTAAACGTACATTGTAAAAAACATTATTAATTATTAAAAAATAAGTTAAGAATATGAAAAAAATTGCTCATATGAGAACAACGAATGATATCTAGAGAACACATAAACTTTTACAAAAATAACCATTTTCACAAGAATACATCATGTCGCAATAAATATTTAAGGTGATGTTAAACCCCGTGTTACTGGTAAATACGGGGATCCACTTTTTTCATTCATTTTTAAATTTTAAGAAAATATCTCTCTGAAACTTTGTTCTTTTTGATTGGAATAACAACTTTCCATAGAGATATTTACTCAAAATTGAAAATGAAATGAGAAAAGTGGATCCTCGTATTTATTGGTGACAAGTGGCTTTAGCATCACCTTAATATAAAATTAATCGGTTTTAATTGGGAATTTGTATTGGAAAGTACACGATTCCTAATAGAATCTTTTAGGCAGGGTAGAAGATTTTGGGATGTAATGCCTCGTATAATTAGAGACTGAACTTCATTATACATCTTTAAACGTGCCTTAAAATCATGTTCAATCACATATACTTAACCTAGTCTAACAGCTAGAATATCTGCACTGTGTTATAGTAATTATTATTTTGCAATATATACAATTGTAAAAGAGCTAAAAAGCCTGTATATATTTATAAATAAATAAATAAATAAATACTAGAAACTTCTTTGCAATTAACAGTATTATTCACAAATAAAATATTTTTTAATTTTCAGCACTTAAAAATGGGTAATATTTGAGAAGAACCCTACGTATTTTTACACATAATCTATTAACCCTCCGTTGCCACACCTATAAGTAATGACACGTTCGTCAAAGAGGGACATTTACAACCTCAACAGTAAAACGTTTTTTTTTCAAAGTAAAAAAAATTGCCTTGCATTCTTGATGCAGTATAGAATACGATTCGACCTTTTTTTTAAATTGTTAGCTTTTTAAATATTAAAAATCTAAAAAGCTATTATTGCTTTTAAAGAGAAAGTTTTGTAAAGATAGAAATTTTTTTATTAGAGATTTCGATGAATTTTTATTTTTTCAAGATTCTTGCATGCATATATGTGTGTATGCACGTGTGTGTGTATGTGCGAGCGTGCGTGTGCGTGCATGAGTGCGTGAGTGCATACACGTGTGTTTGTTTATGTGTATGTACGCGCGCCAGTGTAGCAAGTTTATTTTTTATTAAAATTTGTATACTTCTTCAAATCAATCTGTATTCAAAGTGTATGTGTATATCTATCTAATTGCGCGTGCGGTAACATCTACTGCTTCTTCATTTTATATGTCTTAATCATATTTCAATGTATTTAGACTAAAAAGTATTAAATAAAATAAATAAAAAAATATGTTTAATAAACGTTTTTATATGTGCAATGCACTAAAAGACGTGGGACACTCATATATATGATTGATATACGAAAGGTATATTGCAATGAAAGCCAGCCATTGCAAAATTTCGGTTCGACTATAGAATATTTTGTGTTCAAATAGAATAAATCAAATAACCTATATCAAGCTCAAAGAAATTTTCGATGATGGTCTCACGCTTTTATATTTAAGTTTTTCTAACAATTTAATCAGCGAGAGAGAACGAGAGAGAGAAGGGAATAGAGAGAGAGAGAGAGAGTGAGAGAGAGGGATAGAGAGAGAGAGGAAGAGGGAGATAGATAGATAGAGACAGCGAGAAAGAGTAAGAGAGAGAGCACGAGAAAGAGAGAGGGAGGAAGAGGGAGATAGAATAAGAGAGAGAGCAAGAGAGAGAGGGAAATAGAGAGAGAGAGAGATAGAGAGAGAGAGTGAGAGAGAGAGGGAAATAAAGAGAGAGAGATAGAGAGAGAGAGTGAGAGAGAGATGGAGAGAGAGCGAGAGAGGCAGCGAGAAAGAGTAAGAGAGCAAAAGAAAGAGAGGGAGAGTAAGAGAGAGCAAGAGAAAGAGAGAGGGAGAAATAGAGTAAGAGAGACAGAGAGAGCAAAAGAGAGAGAACCGGAACGCGCGCACGCGTACGACACGCGGCGGTGCCTACGCGGCAGATGGCACGAGCCCCGGCGAGAAGTAAGCAGCTGCAGCTGCAGCCGCAACGAACGCGTGCCGGAGGGACAGCGGCGCCACGAGCCCGCATCTACCGGGTGGCTCGGGTTATACTTCGTTAAATGCACTGCGTGTATAGGTTGCACGGTGATCGCAGGTGGTGGTAGCGTACGTTTGTTTGTTTTGGGAGATGCAGGATGCTTTGGCGGCTCACATTGAGACAACGCCCCGAGAAACAAAGATCTTATATATAATTGTATATAAACATAGATATTTATGTATAAAATCATGTGTGCTTGTAATATGTAGTCATATATAGTTACATATAATTGTGTATCAGTTTATATATAATTATATGTGATTGTATATACCAGTAGGGGAGACCCATAGCTATTTTGGCTATAACTATTGATTGTCTAGGTGAACATCAAAATTTCAAAATGGTATTTGTCGTAGGAATTGGCCTTTTTGACCTAATCAATTAGTTTTGATCAAATTCAATTATCTCAATTAAATATTAATATAAAGCGAAAAATTAAGATTAGAAGTTTTAAAAAAAAGTCTCCCAGTATGAACACGGAACGTTTTTAGACCAGAATTTCGGCTCTAAATGCTTGAAAATTGTGCTTAATAAATATGCAACACTTATAAAATAGTATGTTTGTTAAGTGTATATTCTTTAAATCATATCACATGTAAAATAATTAGTTTTTAATTAGCTTATTTACTGGGTATGTATTTAACCGTCGGGAAATAACTTTTGACTCGGAAAATAATGGTTGTTTCGTTATTCTTGCGAGAATCTTCGGAGTTGTGATTTAAAAACAAGCCCAATAGTCATGGATGGTCATATTGGGAGAGGGTCCATGCTGGAAAACTCTCCCCTATAGAACCCATATAAATATAAATAGTCGCATATATGGGTATATATGAGAGTATACATATTCAAAACCCAAATATATAACTATATTTAATCACACATAATAAATATATATATGGGTCATTTTTTGTGAAGCGGACATCCCCCTCTGTCCAAAATTGTGGGTCACCTAGAAAATCGTGAGTGGGCTTAAAATTTTCCTCTCCGACTCCAGTTTACAATACAGTGTGGTCTTTTTAAAAATCTAATATGGCGGCTCCAATACGGCGGCTCAAGCCTAGATTGTTTCTAAGAAATTTTCGATATTCGATGATATCTTATTCGATTTTGATGCTACGCGTGTTTTAAGACCGGAAATTAATTAAGCGGCAAATTTTACAATGTTACAATTTTTTTTATTTTTATTTATGTTTAAATTCTAGTGAGATATTGTGAATTAAGTGCAATACACGAGATTTATGATGCCAAGAACATTTCAAAGTCAGTATTTCGCGAATGATGTAAAAAAAATTTTTGACCTTCAAATGACCTTGAAAACATGACTTTGAGTTTGAGCGCGATAGCATATATCTTAAAAAACGTGTAGCATCAAAATTGAATAAGATATCATCGAATTTCGAAAAAATTTTAGAAACAATCTAGGCTTGAGCCGCCATTTTGGAGCCGCCATATTAGATTTTTAAAAAGACCACACTGCATCGTAAACTAGAAGTGGAGAGGAAAATTTTAAGACCACTCACGATTTTCTAGGTGACCCACAATTTTGGACAGAGCGGGGTGTCCGTTTCACAAAGAATGACCGATATATATATATTTATTATGTGTGATTAAATATAGTTTTATATATATATATATATATATATATATATATATATATATATATATATATATATATATATATATATATATATATATATATATAACTATATATAATCACACATAATAAATATATATATGTAAAGTATTTTTTACTCATTCGATCCGTAACATTGCATACGAAATCATAAGTAAAAAGACTAACGTTTTTCTCTATGATAGATATCTAGATTTAGATAGATTTATGTTTTATTTGTTCAGGAAAAAAAATAAGTTACAGACATGCAAAGGTAGTACTTTGTAGTAAATCACATTAGAATTCACTTTGATATAAATAGTCAAAATTATATACATTATATCCTTATAATTAAAATTTTTGGTCTCCTTTATAGGTTGTCAAATAGCACAAATACATTACATTTTTGATATCATAATATATCGTCAAAGAATTTAATGCAGATAAAATTGCACTTCGGTAATTCGATATATCTATCGTGTCAACAATAAAAGTAATAACAAATAAGAAAAAATATATATAAAAGTACATGCATTAATTTTTCACATTTGTAAACATCCCTTGTGTTAAATAAATACATTCACACTTACACAAACGTAGATAGGTATATAATATATAATAACGCTTTATAATGCTTTATTTCTTACCACTATAGACTACAGTTTGCAAATTAATGTATTTTCTGAACACCCTTTACATTAGCATCACCGATGTAACGTATCCCATGAAGAGGGTGAGGATTCAGTAATAGTATTGATATAGGTATATGTGCTGTGCATAGTGGTAAATCCTTTGGCTTTATGAGTATGGCTTTTAAAATATTTAAGAACGTTAAAATTATTTACCTAAAAGCTGTGTAGAAAGAAATCTTTTATTTTTAAACTGTATATTTATGTAGTTTAAAAGTACATTCAGAAGAAGAATCAACTTTATTTCGTATTTTCGAAAGTTTACAAAGAATTGTAACAAAATATTTCAGTCTTTTATTATACATAGTACTTGGTGTAAAATATATTTGTCAAACATATTGAGGTGTGTCATTCACAAGATGAATTAAAGTATTATACAATTGATTACATTTTCTACAGATTGGAAGTATTATCTGTTAACTATGTGTGCAAAAGATGCAGCGTTAGCAGCGGTTCTAATAACATTGAGATAGAAATGGTTGACTTCATGAACAAATATTTTCCTAACTTGAGAATAATTTATTTCTTTGTAAGCTAAAACCTAACGATAAGTTTAAGTCAAGAAATTGAAAGTAGAGAAGAAATTTTTGGGGGAAAAAGTTAAATGGTATAAGAAAAATTCTACAGAATTTTTAACATTCAAAAGTCAACCTCTAATAATGCTATTACTTCGATTCCTGATGTAGCACATTGGTTATTTGGGACTTGAATTATTTGTTTGGCCCTGCACCTCTGATCTTTCAACTTTTACACAAGTAAGATCATACTTTCTTCCAGGATCTCCAAAAAATCGATTAAAAAATTACCTAATAACGGCGTAAGGTCTATTCTAGTGATTTATTAAAATCGATTTAGAAAAAAAAGGTTTCGCTACCCCAAAGTTTCTTGCAAATTTACAAAATTTAAAATGTTGTTATTTGGCCGACGGAGTTTGTCGTCATCCTATGATGGCTTAAATTGTTGATTTTGAAATGAGGAATATGTTATAAAATTTGTAAAAAGATATAAAATGACTTTTCTTCAACGTTGATCAGAGTATGTTTTATGCAATAGATCAAATTACCATCTTTTTGGTACTTTTCGGGATATTTCATAAAAAAGTATCATTCTGTATACAGAAAATTTTATATTTAGATTCTTGGCTTTTAAACAGATAATTTCAGA
This sequence comes from Gastracanthus pulcherrimus, assembly GCA_949152435.1. Classification (NCBI taxonomy): domain Eukaryota; kingdom Metazoa; phylum Arthropoda; class Insecta; order Hymenoptera; family Pteromalidae; genus Gastracanthus; species Gastracanthus pulcherrimus. Next base: position 176,442,633 of record OX424573.1, on the reverse strand, counting down.
CCTGGTAGAACTATGTGCCTCTTCAGGAAGCCGAGGAGAGATTCGATTATGCCAGCTTCCTAAAAGTCAAAAGTTCTGTAGAATCTCTCATAAATGTTCATCTGTTTAGTCTTAGAACTACCTACTAGATTTCATTAGTGTGGCGTAGAAAGCTCCTGTTTCATAGACAATGAACGATTTTTATGAAAGAGACATTTCACCCGAGCTAAAATAGCGTAATACATGTAAAATTTTGTAGACTAAAAAATGGAAAAGAACAACATTTATGAGGAAGACGAGAGCCAAACTTTAACCAGTAGATGGCGCAAGGAGGATTATACTTGGGTCAATCAGAGCGTAGCGACCACCGACTCTGATTGGCTTGCCTTACTGCCCTTTGTCACAAGTTTGCTAGGTCGCAATTCTTATAAATAAATGAGATAATCATCCTAATTCAATTATTAAATATAATCATAAAGTAGCATTAACACGGATCTCTCCATATAGGTACACACCATATTCATGCTCTTTCCCTACCCTCGCCCTCTCCACAAGCCTACCCTAGTCCACTCATACACACGTAAATTCTATAACTATACTCTCTCTGGGTGTTTCTCGGTTGAGCGCGTCGCAGCCGTGAAAACCTGTTGTTGTTGTGCTCTTTCTCTATCTCTCCACCCAAACACAATGCAGCCTGCACGCTGCCGGAGCCAATATTTTTTGTAACAGCAGCTTGGCGCGTGCCGACCTTGATGACTTACGGATCTCTTTTCGTCCAGAAGAGCGAGGCGGAGGTGGAGGGGTGAATTTTCAGGGGATTGAGATGAATTTAGGAAACGATTAGCGTACGATCTTGTATACGGGGGGTGTACGTGCGCGCAAGTAACGATGAGTAGGAGATTTTTTGGTGGCGTGGAAGGGGATGTTTATCCAGGGCCTTTTTCTTTATTCTGGTAAATTGGGATCAAATGAGCGAGAGATGATTTATTCATTGCGATTCTTGTGTGATGACGTTGCGGAAGGTAATGATGCGTGCGCGAGGCGATTGAGAATTTAGAAACACGAACGGTTTTGGGGGTTGATTAATTCTGGATTTGTAATGTAGGAATGTTTTATTTGAAATTTTATTTTATGACAAGTTGATTTGGCTGTTTATACGGATTTTATAGATAAATTTGACTATGGTAGATTAACAGAGAAATTGTTAAATCAATTAAATTAAAGAGTTTCGAGTCTTGCATCTTAGTTTCGAGCGTACTACGTATTTGGTATGATCTTTGATCATGCCATATTTTACTATACAGGCAGTACTCTAAACATATTTATAAGAGTTGAGAATAATAATTAATAAATATTAACAAAAAATCATTTATGTAAGTTTTTGTAATTTTCTACTCTATATATAAGAGACGCGCCAAGTGATTTGGCACTATGTTTTCTAGAGAGAATTTAATTCAAATTATTATATAAATATGGAAGAACTGCGCAGTACCGCCCATCACGGTTATTTTCCTGTTTATACTATTTTCATTTAGTGATTTGTGCCATACTGAAAGATGAATATTTTTCGATAAACATATAATCGTATATATCGTATATCAGGGTGTCCTTGGTCATGGATGTGTCGTTGATTTTAAAATCTATTTCTATTTATAAAACCAAATGAAATCTATACCTATAAAAGATTGAATTATTGTTCTTTTTTCTTTCATTGCAAAAAATGCATAAGACACAAAAACGCATCATTTTTTAAAGTCAGTCATTTAAAAATGTTACTACTATTTAACATATACTAGTTTACAAATTCCACCATCAAAATTAAATTTTTCTATGCTATATTATATGCTATATAGATAGATACAGATTTTGTATTACAAAAATAAATTATGTCATTATTAAATCACTTTTTAAAAAATCACAAAATAATAATATTTTTAATATAACATTATCTTTATATTTTTTCGTGCAATATAGTGCGTAAAGTTGGCTAGAAGTGTAGAATAGTAAATCTTATGTACAATAATGCTTAATATCTATAAGAAAAAGCACAACAATAAAATTTATAGATGTCGTGATATACAGGGTGAAAATGTATCGTTTAAATTGAATAATCTCTAAAATCTCAGAAGATTATGAACCAAATCGACTCAAAAATATTCAGCCAATAACTTGATACCTAACAAATATTCTCTGAAATTTTTAAGGCATTACATCAAGTATCACTCAAGTTACCGTTGTCCAAAAAAATACATTTTTTTTACATTTTATTTTTTTTTTCGCAACAGGCAAACCCACTTATTACCTAAATAGTACATGAATATACCTGAATATTAAACAAGTATTCAATTAGAATTTTACGGACTCTTATCATATAGTCTTTAAATAATAAATGTTGAAAATGAAATTTTGTCACACAGTATAACAACTGAAAAACGACTTATATAAAATCGTTTACGGTCCTAAAATGAATGATTTTATGAGTACTTATTCTATAAAAAATTCGCTTCCCAGAAAGCATTCCTGCATAAAAAAATTTCAAAAACCTGAAATTTGCGCACACCGGATATTAATAGCAAACATCTGTGCAAAGTTTGGGAAAGTTGTACCGCAGACTGAACGAATGGTGATATGCCACATACTAATACACACACACATACACTCCCACACACACATATACACACACACACACAAGCACGCAAGCACGCACGCACACACATACATGCATACAGAGATTTTTTAAGACTAGTCTATTCGGACTCCCCAAGGCATAAAAAATGTTTATACGTTAAAAAGCACACAGAAAATGTCACCATCACAAAGCTTTCTCTTTGAGAAAGTAAAATCACTAATTAAAGTCACTATAAAAATTTAAAATATATAATTTGGTTGATCTCTCAATAAATTAAATTCGTTACTCGAGCCTCCTAAAGGAGGAAATTCCGTCAAAGTAACGGAAATAAAGAAAACAATATTTTTCTGTTATAAAATATATGATATGCGAAGTACTACACATCATTGATTAGATAAATAAAACATTAAAGGTCTTACAAACTGTATAAATATTGTAAAAAGCATCTAAAAAAATGATAAGTTTAAAATAAAAGTTTGTTGGTATATTGTAAATGCGCGTTAATTTTCATACTCCATGTAAAAGCTTCTTTGTTGTTATTTTTTGGTTAATAAATTGTGTTTCTAATAAACAGAAAGGTATTTATCTAATCAATGCTGTATGGTTAGTTAACAAGTAATGCTTTATGACGATGTGATAATTTTTTCTGCATTTCCCTGATTCCTTAACTGATACGAACTAGCAATTATAAAAGTAATCGTAATTCCAGTAATAAAAATACCACAATATAACAAAACTAACCTATTCTTTAGTTTTCGTAGCTATACGTTATCTACTTTCACGGATACTCTAAATAAATAACTGATAATTAATTGCAACATTTATGAATCTAAAATCCAAATTACAGAGAGCAACTGCATTTCCTCTCCGAAATCCAATCCTCACGACTCCTCCCGTCAAACCGTCAATCCACCATTCACGCTCTCAACCACGCGCCCGCGCGTAACAAATAACTTTTCACGCGCATTTCCTATACCAACCTATCAATTATCTATTTCATTGCCATCACCGCGGGCATCGAAGTTCGGCGTCGCGGAGCTATACAGCCGACGCGCGTGTCAATACACGCGCCGAGCACTCGATCGGTTCGACAAAAAGAAAAGGTGTATACGTGTAACGGGAGGCGAGAACCGGCTGCAGCTGTTGGCTTACGCAGCTGTGTTATTCCCGATTTCGAGCGTGCACGCGGTGGAAATCCAGACTCCTCGCCATATGGGATGCTGCGCATTATACGCGGTCACGGGTTTATGTATAGATTGAGAGGATGCCCGGCGCTGGATGCCGAATGATGAATCGACGTACGGTTGGGTTTTGGAGATTGAGCGGGATTTGAGAACATTAATTTTTATCGGAAATATCGATTGGAGAATTATTTGACGGCGTGTATTGTATTGTGAACTTTGGCGAGAATGATGCGGATTTGATCCGTAGGTGAGCGATATCTGAACGTGTGTTAATTTCATGTCGACTGGCTTCATAGGTGGTGATCCGGCTGTCGTTGAAAAATTTTATATTTTGAATATTCTTTAAGTTTCGTCATATAGAATCTAGATTTCCGTGACTTCGCCCGTACTATAAATAATACAAATAAGCATACTACTAAATAATACATATAAGCATGTATGATAATATGTGATGGAACTATATGTGATAGTAAATTGCGAGCAATATTGTGAATGATGGGTACAACAAAATAAATGATTAAGTCAGCTGTTTTAATTAAAAACTAGTACAAAGACATATATATATATACCTTTTTAGTATTTTGTTACTGTATTTTAGTATACTAAAATTGGTGTAAAAAGTTATTGCCTTATTGCGTAATAAATCACAAATAATGAAGTGATACTGAAGTACAATAAAACTGGTTTTTAAACCAAGTATATTTAATTTTTTTACGGGGGATTTTGTAACATTGTGTGCTCACTAGATTTTGTGTAAAAAACATATCTGGGTAAAACGCTAAATTTTAATTCCGAGTTTAACACATTTTATATAGACGCGCTTTTATTTAATTATTATCTATTTCTTTTTTAATTTTATATGTAAATTTGTAAGTAATGCAAGTATTTTATCTTTATTTACAACTAAGCTAATAATGCGCTAGAGATGTTCTAAAGAAATCAATTTTGTTGGTCAAGCTAAATTTTTTAAAGGTTTTAGTATATTACTGATAAAATATTGAATTATAAATGCTTTCAAACTTGTACTTCATTTATCATTTCCGACGGTTTATATATTTAAAGATTCCCATTAAATTCAGAATCGTTCATAAATAACGTAACAATAAATCACTTTTTATGAGTTTTAATCTAGTTCCGCTTTTAAAGAAAAATTAACCTGGGAATTGTACAGAGACATTATAAGACCGAGATTTATGAATACAAAAGGGGGACAATAAAGGAGTGCAAAAATATTTATTTCCGACAATCTTTGCCCGCGCAATCTATAGGGACAAATTGCCGTGGCAAAACCGTCTTTGGTGCCCGAAATACCCTGGACCTTTGAAATACGATCTAAATTTGGAATCGCGCCAAAATCAATTTGCCAAAACCCTTGTTTCTCGGTCGCATTAATGGCCGGAATGGCGTTTAGAGAGCGATTTTCCGTGCAACGACGAATTAATCGATCCTCGTCAAAATCGAATATTTACTACAGGATCAGTTATGAAACTTCCATTAGTGGCACAAAGTTTTTGTGATCAACATTTTTAGTGCGAATTTGTGCACGATCATTTTTGGGAGTGAATATTAATTAAAAGGAATATAGAGACTTGCGTTAAAAATTTAATACACCTACGAGTCGTGACAATTGTCGGAAAACGTACGTCTAAGGAATGCAGAATATCTCATCAAATGCATTCAAGTGACTGCAATAACAGTTTCATTTCGAGAGATTTAGGATTCATGAAAGGGTTTGCATGCAGCAAGCTGCTGTGCAATAAGCAAGGATTTATCGAGATATTAAGCAACGTCTAAGCTGTATGACGTTGCTTCGCACAGCGAAAGTGACGGTCCAAAGAGGAAATAAATTAAAATCGACATTTATTTAATAACAATAAGAACAATAATATATTAAATGTATCACTATTTAAATAATATTTAAATCAATTGCACCTTATAAAATGTAAAATATATTTATTTAAGTTCTTGTTAATAATAACCCCGATATTCATTGAAAACAAACGTCAGTACACTGAAAGAATTGAATTGACTTCCATTCACACAAAAACTCCAATTAAAAGCACGCAAAAATACAATTTTGCTCAGTCAAAATAGAAATAACTGTGTATAAGCAAAAGCGTTTTCGCTTATAAAGAACACGGTAACCGCGCAAGTTTAAAATTCTTTGGATGTTTTCTATGGGGTACGGCATACATCAAAATACAGAAAGCGGAGGATCGAAGCGAATCGCTTCTATAGCGCACGTAACCTTTTTACGAGATACGTTTCGCGTACACAGGATGACGCTGACGACTAATATTTTACGTTGCCTAGGGCGTGTATTCACGATAAAATGGATTCGAAAAGTCGCTTGAAAGAATAATATTTTATATTCCGTTAAGTCAATATAAACTAGGTTTAGGTCTCTAAATATTTAACAATATTTTGTACGTTTTGCGACCAAGTTAGAAAAGTTAATTTGGTAATCAGAAATTTTAGTATGTATATTAGTCTTTAAATATTAAAATAAAATTTTTCACAATGATTTAATGAAATTAATGAATTACCAGTATGGAAGTGAGTTATAATTTTGTCTGAAACTTGACCAAAAGATAAAGAAATCCTTCGTTGATTCGTTCAAAATGATTCAAATATAAACTCTGTGGAATTTTTTGAAAATGGTTCGTTTTTGGTCACAATCAATAATTCTAAAATTTCTTGCGAGAACCAAAGCGTTTAAAATCGGTTAAAAAAAATTATGTACTTTTTTAAAAGTGGAATGGCCCATATATATATATATATATATATATATATATATATATATATATATATATATATATATATATATATATATATATATATATATATATATATATATATATATATATATATATATATATATATATATCTGTGTATATGTGTATGATGTGTATGTGTATGTATGCGTGTGTGTGCGTGTATGTGCGTGTGTGTGTGCGTGCGTATGTGTGTGTGTGTGCGTGCGTGTGTATGTGCGTGTGCGCGTGCGTGTGTGTGTGTCAAAATTTTAATTTATACTGAACATTTTTGGAAAGTTCAGCGACGTCTATATTTTTATAAGAAGTCTCTAAAGCCATTTTAAACAATAAACATTATCGCGTCACAACGTGCCACGCGTTAATCGTTCCGAAATTTCGTTGCACAGCCCATCAAGACATTCACAGTTTACGACGCTTCGTGTCTTAACATCTCGCCGAACATCGCATTACAGATTCAACACGAAATGCATCATCTTCATTCGACCAGAACGCGCGCGGACGCGCACGCGAACACGTCTAAGAGGTTGACGGGGAATCTCCGAAACCTCGCACAATGTGTTATCACCGAGTAACCACGTTGCGAATCTGTTTCGTGCGCAAGTGCTACCGGGCGAAATTATTATCGACGAGGAAGGGAACCGCGCGTCACGGTATATGTATATTGTATAGTATGCATTGTATAATATATATACGTATTAGTACAGTAGAATTAACTCTAAAAGTAACCGTATTTCAATGTTACCTACGGTAACTTAGATTTTAGTTGGAATCGCTTTTAAATAACTTTAAAAAAGATAATATGTCACCTCTCTAAAACAAGACGACGATAGCTCAACATTTTTTTAACTTGTTCTTCGTGCATAATAGCTCATTCGAAAATAAAAGTCCTATATACAATATGATTATTTGTTTTAAAAAGTTAAGAAATTATAATACAATAACAATATTTAATTTCGTAAAAAATTTACGTTACTTACTAAATTTAAAAAAATATAAAATTTTGAATTTTTATAGTCTTACTCAGTGGGTACGATATTGATGTGTCCCGGTTTAAAATGCTGCTGAAAAAATCTAAAGGTCAAAAAATAGCCAAAAATAATCTTCGCACATAAAATAGAATTAAATACAAAAAAAAATTGTTGTGAAACTCTCTACAAGATTGAGTAGGTAGAGTATGTCTAAAATATACAAACACAATATTCACTTTGTAAATTTAAAATGATCATGAAAAACTACTAGACCGATTAGAATAAACTTTAGCACATTAACTTATATTACTTTTAAACACTTGAATGTAGATTTTTAGAAAGATAAGTCCTTTTTTGAAATAACAGACACTTGAAAATGATTTTTATTTCTCGAATATTGTATTTTAAAAGTCCGTATCTATTCTATCTTGCAGAGAATTTCATAAAAAATTTTATTTTTCATTTTTATACTACAAGCGATATTAACTGAAATATTTTAATACATGTACGAAACGACGTAATTTATGACTTTTTTTCACGTTTTCAATTTTTCTGCAAAAAGCATTGCCTCAGAAACAGAGCACCTCCATATTATTTTTTTGATTGACATTTGAAACCTAATTCGACTGGACATATTATATACCGCCCTCCTGCGTGTAGAAAGGATGGAATGAGCGCGGATGATGATACAGTGAACAAATGAGGGCAGTCTGGTACGGTTGCGCGAAATATGCGCGTGAAGGATGAGGGAAAATGACAGAGAAGAAGAGGAAGAGAGAGAATGAGAGAGAGCGAGAGAGAGTGAGAGAGAGATAGAGAGTGAGAGAGAGAAAGAGAGATAGTGAGAGAGAAACTTCGATAAGTATTTTCAAATGTGACACGCGGGTTTGCTGGAGGGAAACCAATTGCTGCATAGTATTTATAGGAGATATTGGTTAACGAAATAATATGCAAGAAGAGGAAGGAAATGTTTAGGCGTTTTTTAAAGACATGACGTTTGAAAAATATAATTTTATATAGATTGATAGTATTTTCATTTAACTTTGTAACAAATTATTAATCGGGATGGTCAACATGTCTTATTTTTAACCATGTCAGCCTTCAATTAAATCAGGTCATGTAAAACAGTTTATTTTTATTTTTTGACTTCTTGTGGACCAACTAAGAAATCAGACTATTTTTCAAATTTGTAAAATGCATTTGTGTATTATATTATGCATTTATATTTATGTCTGATCATCAGTACACCAAGTGGAATATTATAACTCAGGTTTAAAATCATTCCAACAAATAAAACTTTGTTTGCGCATCTTATAAGTTGAAATGAATATAAAATGTAATAGATATATGGTCTAAAAGTATTAAATCAGGATTACATAAAATTAAAAAATTGAAGTACTTTATTGCTTACCATGTAGTTTTTGAAAAGCTGACGCATTTTATATTATACATATTTTGTGTATAAATTGCGATAATGAAATGCGGGATCCCGATCATCCTGAAATACAATTAAGGGTATTAGTATTCAAACAACCAATGTACATATCTTTGGATTCACGTTGATTAATTACGTAAATACGAATGACGTAAATTTCAATATAGTCCAAACAACTGTCTATTCCAGTTAGTTATTATTAAGCGCTTATATAATGTATATATCTGCGACACCGATGCAGAAATTTATCAAAACAATTATAGCGAATAGGGGAGACCGGAACAAGATGGGCACAGTCTTCTTTTAATGCTATATATCTCAATATTTATGAACAATAACGAAATTACTAAAATGCATTTATGTTCTTAAAGTATTCAAGTTAAGATAACGGCAAACGTTAATTTTTAAGTGAAAATCTCAAATGTAAAAACATCCATTGTTTTCGTTGAGCCCCATATACCGGGGGCTTTTTCATCATAATAAGAAGCAAAATAACCATTTAATACTAAAAATGTTTACAATAAATATTTGATGATCGTATCATCAATAATTCGGATTCATAATTCAGCTATAGTTGCATTAATACTACACTTTACTACACATAACATATAAGCATAATAACTATTTCGCTCTTGTCGTTTGTCGAGCCCAGATCATTTTTGTGATGACTTAATGGAAATAGTGAATTACTAACCATGGTAGAAATCTTATCGTGGAGCCCACATTCGCTATAACGGCCTATATAGGTAAACTAGAAAGTACTAGACTGTACAAAACTCGATAAATCCACACAGATCTTCATAGTTTTCTCAATAATAATATGTATGTACAAAATCTGTGAGGTTATATATTATTTATTGAACAGAACTTTTATTGTAAAAATTAATGTTAAAAAAAGTTTAACATGCAAGTTTTCAATTATAATAATAAAATCTACAGTTCTATTTATACTATTTACATATAAAAGTAGTCAGAAAGCATATCTAACCTAAAAAATGAAAATTTAGAAATAATTTTCCTTGCATATGAAAAACAGTGATTACAAAATAATGTTATTGATTGATGTAGCTGTTTATTGAAAAGTAATATATAAATAATAATATCATATGTACAAATATGTACTTTATGAGATGTTTTATTTAAAAAGTAGAATTTTAATTTTAGAACTGCAAGTAATTTTGTATCCGTATGTGAGTTCTTATAATACGAGTACATAAACTGCTCATCCGTGACAACATTTTCAAAGACAACCACATTATATGTAGACGATAATTTTCTTTATAAGTAACAAATTACTATGTTTTAACTGGCCATAGATGTCAAATGAAAGTGTTTGATTATAAATTAATCACAGTAGGAAATACAAAAATAGAACATATATATAATAACTCAAATACATTATTTTTTTTTAAAATAGAAAATTAATCAGTTGATAATAAATGTGTGTGAAAATAGTTTTCCTTACATAAACCATACAGGTTTTGAAACCAAGCCTGTATTTAGGATGGAACATAATCAAATATAAGGAAACTAATTTTACATAAACAAAATAAATATATGCACTAACACTTCATATAGTTATTTAGATATTCAGACTATTTTCTTATTTTGATTGTTTAATATATATGTGTAAAATAATATTATTATTGAGTTCTTAAATACAAAAATTCGATGCATCTAAAATTTGATAACCTTACACTTTAGAGGTTATTAATATTTACTTACATTGGTAATAGGTGAACAATAACATGCAAATACCTTTAAATCAAAATAATACATAATAAACATAATAGATTATGCTTCTGTTTTTTAAAACATAACCTTTGAGTGGTTGGGAAATAATATGGGAAACTAGAAGGGACGACCGTTACACGCCTTTATAGTAACTATCTAGTTTGCCTACATAGATCTACACAGTGCGAGATTATTCTACATAGATCTATAAAGTGGACGGGATAAATTTCTACCAGGGACGCATCGCATTTATTTGCGTTATGTACAAACCTGTTCATTATTATTACTTATTTATTTTTAATAATAATCATATCTGAGATATTTTTCTTACAATAATTGCATGTTGCGTGTACTTTTTATTAATTTACTAACAAAATTTTAATATAAAAGCTTATTTCCTCACTGCAAAATATTTGTATTAGTGCTTTGTGTTGTGTTTTTTGTGTTAAACATATTTCTAGGCCTATTTCTTTAGCTGTTTTTATTAGTATTTATAAGTTTTTTATTGCGGTTCCTCTGTTTTTTCTATAATGTCTATGTCATCTGCGTATGCTAGTAATTGTGTTAGGGAGCCATTTATTATAATTTCCTCTTTACTTTCTTCTACCGCCCTGGCCATGAATTCTAAACCTAAGTTAAATAGGAGGGTTGATAGAGCATCTCCCCGATTTATCCCGTTGTGAATTTTTTGGTACCCCTAGCAGTACTAAGACGTGGAAAATTTTACATCTTATAACTGTATCATACGCTTTCTTGAAATCAATGAATTGATGATTAAAATTTCAATAAAATTAAAATTTCCGTCTCCCTGTATTGCGCTGCTAAATAAACCATTCATAACATTAAGTACTGTTATTTAAACATAATAAATTAATTAAATACTCTTCCAATTTTCACAGAGAAAACTTTTTTTGTTTCAATCAAAATTAAAATTTCTTTTTTTTTTAACAAAGTATGTATTGAGATCTTTCTACTAAATGCTAAGTAAAGCTCAACAATGATACTTTACTTAGATTCTTTTCAGTTCCAATTACGATAAGAATTGGACTGACGAGTGCGAAAAGTTTTAATGTTTTGTTAAAAATAAATTAGTTTGCTTTAACGTACTTGCAAGTTATTGAATAACTTATTTACATCAAATGCTAATATATTTCAAAAGTGCACAGAAAAATGTATAAGAATATTCGAAAAGAGAAGGGGCGCCCACTTAACCGGTGTGGTCATCTCACCCCGGTCTCCCCTACAGTTGAAAATCGATAACCCTTCACGCTTGTGACCGATTTCCAAATAGCTGACCATAAAATTGTTACCGGGGTATACGACGGAATACATTTGAACTCTTGTCTAAAGTGTACCATTTTCTTTTATCTTCGCAGGCACGATACGTGACTAAACATAACATTTCTAGTATCCATCCGGATGGAAAATATCATCGGGACTGAACGTGCCTATATATAGCCCCTTTTATTATTTGACCTTGAAATTTGATAGGTCGGATCATTTTGAATAATATTTCGATGCCAATTTTTATGAGAATTTCGGGATCTGAAGGAGTTTCAAAAGGTGTCAGCAGTATGGTAATAACTATTTAGACATATTTATCATGGGGAGCAATAAACTGCAGTATTATTATTTAATTACTATTATTACTATATATAGCTCAGTATTACTATCACAAATATATTAATAATGCAAATATATTACTAATACAAAAAATATTTACGTAAGGACTATATAATTTCTAAGATATAGTTTGATTTAAAAATACAATAAATTAAATTGATTATTAAATTAAATACCCGTTGATTTTAATAATCCTTGGTTATATTTAAAGTGCAAAAGATATTAAAAAAAATTATTTATCTCTTTACATATGCATATATTTGATGGCAAATGTGCTGAAATATTAACAACCACGGTGCTCATAAAAGAACTCACGTAACAATACAAATAAAGCTCAAATCTTATATTTTTATAACATAATTCAGTAGAGGGAATACATTAAAATTAAAATCAAAGGGATTTTATGTAAAGATATAAAAAAATCCTATCGGATTGTAATAAAAGAATCATATATTACAACTTTTTATATGATAAAATATCGTTCGGTATGATAAAATTTTCGATCTGGGACATACTTTATTTGTGACGTTCTCATTATAAAAATATAGTGTATAGAAGATTCAATAATATAAGTAATCTAGCTAGCACTAGACTGCCGATCGCGCGGCTTGCCATTTCGGCGCTTCAGAACGAGGCAGCTCGCTCAAAAACACTTCCGCGTCATGCATCGCACGCGACGCGAGGCATGCAAACAGCGAAGTAAGGCACGACTGCTGATGCTCGCGCTTCGTGCTCATCTTTTATATTTGTTGATCCCTCTGGTTGTTTTGACATTATATTAAAAAGAAAATAAAATTTAATCATAGTATAACATAATTGATATTGTAAAAATTTAGTAAAAAAAATATGGGCTTTTTCGAGATCTACAACTTTACCGTGGACAATTTTGCGTATAACCTGTTAAATTTAAATTTTGACCCAAAAATCGTATTTATACCTTTTATGCTCTTTATTTTTTGCATTTCTTAGTAAACTTGGTTCAAGTGACGGTTTCGTAAAAAATGTTAAATACAAAAAAATTGTTTTTTCGAGATCGATAATTTTACCAAGGGAAATTTTTGCGCAGAATCTGTTATACTCTAATTGTGGCTTAAAATCGATTTTTAATGCCTTTAATGCGCTTTATTTTTGTTTTTCTCGACAAACTTTGTTTAAATGACGTTGTCGTAAAAACCGTTGAGTACAAAAAAGTTGTATGTTTTTCGAAATCTATAACTTTATTGTGGAAAATTTAATAGAAATATTAAATTTATTCAAGATACAGCTAAAATTCGATTTTTTAATATCATTAAAAAGTTTTTAATATCACTACATGGAAATATACTCATCGGATATGACTGAAAATATATACGTCAGCTTTCTAGGATGAGACAAGTAACCTCTATAAATTGCAGCCAGTTTCACCGCAGCCATGCTGAGATGTTGTATAATCTTGATTCCATACACAACATACATCCATACATACACTTCTTTGCGATGACGAATACATAAGGCTCTCCCTTGGAGCAGTCATGCCTAATAATGAAATATCTATAATGAATTAAAAAAATTTCTACTCTTTTTTATTGTAAATCGTCGGGGGACATAAAATTCATAACATTTTTTAAATCTCTCATATTTCCTATATACCCTTTATTAATATTTAACGTCAGTCTGTAAGTAGCATTAAACGTCTTCTATAAACCCTTACCGATATAGATTCAGTTCCTAACCAAGACCTAATTACTTATAATTTTTTTACAAAGTTTGCTACCTCAAACTTATTGTTACAGACAATTTATTTAAGACTTAGGACATAATTATTGACTATCTAAAAATGTGTGTTTCAAGTCTAAGAAATTGCTTAAGTATAATTTACTTTTGCAAGAACTAGTCCTGATCAGAAATTACTATTAGCTAATAAGAAACTGGATCCATAACTTGAATTATTCTTGGCTTTCCAAAACATATAATATCTTCTTTGTTTTTATGATCTCATCCGAAATGTACTAAATGACCTGCTCCGTACCATTTCACGAACATCATAATCCTTAATTAGTATCCGTAAAACTGCACCACCAAGTCTCTCGCTTCTTCAAAGACCCCCAATCGAATCACAAAGGAACTATCATAGCGCCCGATCCCCACGCGAACGCATCTGTCAAATCCAGTTTAAGGTTGTACAGGCTGTACAGACTGTACAGTCTGCATGAAAAGTAAGTATTTACATAAAATCGATATCATTTTTTGTAAGAAACACATTTAAAATTTTTAGCTTAGTGGATCTATAGACGATACTTGATATAGGACTCTGGTATTATTTTGCCCAACATCTAAAATTTTGTTCGTATTATTTTCCTTATCTTTGTAACTGTAAGAATGTTTTAAAACTTATAAAATACAAAAACTCGAAATTTCAATGAAGTTATGCACGTTTAAGTAAAACCTTTTTCATCAGTGGATAACATACAAAATTTAAATTTTAAACGTGTTTTTTTTCGAAACTAATTTTCCAAACTTTAAAAAGTGGCTTGCTCATGAAGTTTTCATAAATCTTTTTGAAACTTTCAGAAAATATACTTTAGTATATACACAACATAAACTGTTGATTAAATTTTAAATTCTTTCTTCTTATCTCATTTTGTTCATCAGTTATTATCAATAAACGTGATTTTTTAAGCATTTTCATAAGTTAAATGAAAACTAGTTTGTTTTAAGGAAGTAGAAAATGTTTTTTTAAATCTAATCAACAGTTTCTTTTGTTGGCCAAACAAGGAAGTGACTCATTTTTTTCAGAGTTATATCTCAAAATACTATGCGCTAGTGACATTATAAAAAATGGTCATTTTCGTTTAATAAAAATTAATATTTCTCAGTAACTCTGAAATTAATCGATTTCTTGAGCTAAAAATTGGTACAAAAGTTATTGATATCGTTCTACACATACCCTTTAAATAGAACCTTTAAATATTAAAACCTTTAAATAATAATTAGTTAGCTAGCCTGAAGGATAACAAATTTTGTCTTTTTATCATAGTCCTACCTTAACCGAACAAATGAGCCATAAATGAGCCATGCTAAGCTTAAATGGAATCAATATTTAACTAATTAATAATAATCGCAAGTTTCGGTACATAATTAAAAATGACGTCTAGTCGTACAATGCTACTTTTTTATATTAATTCAATTTAAACTTTACATAACACATATTGTTCAATTAGATATTAAAAAATACTTTTCACACATAATTATGATCGACTAAGACATTGCTGATGATAGAATGATCGGTAACTTTACAATATAATTCTTCATAACAATTCTTTGTAAAAACTTTTATAACGCATCTTTTTATCACATCCACATTTTGAACCAGAAATTCAATACGTCCTATTGCAAACGGACGGTTTTTCATTATAAATATTGCTTCTTACAAATTATTTTTTTCAAACTTAACTTTCTAGCGTGACTGTGAGTCGAAACGAACTGCGCGCAGCAGCATCCGCATAAGCGTTATATAAGGGTAGCGCGTGAACGTGCACGTGCTCTAGCTCTCGTTGCGGCCCCTTCCGTTCGCACGTGTCCCGCCCGGCCGCCTCGCGCGTTCATTATCGTCGTGAGCGAATTTTATTTGGCGAAGGGCGACGCGCCAAGGTCATACACGCGCGCAATTTTTGGTAGGCTGTAAACCCCAGTGTAGTGCGCAAGAAAAGTATAAGGGAGTCTGTTCAACTTATTTCTGTTCGTGTTCCGCGTCTTTACCGACCGTGCACGGTATCCATGTTTTCGAATAAACGTAAACGTAGGTTCTTTCAGTTTTGCCAACTGTATCGTAGGTGTTTTGTTTGTTCATAACCTCCAAATTCACTGAAACAAAGTAGGTGCTATAAAACAGTGACGGTATTTGAACGTATAAGGGTTGATAACAATCCCTGTTAAAATACTCAGATAGAAGAAAAATAATAAAAGTTAAACGTACATGACTTTATAGGTATAAAGTTTGCTAAGCGATCAATATTTTATATATATATGTGCAGGTATTATTAAATTATTCTCTATTTTAGGACATCAAATAATGTATGTTTCACCAATTCCTATATCTACGTTGTTTGTCTAAAACTTTGTTCTTAAATTTTTGGGGTTATCGTATATATGTTAAAGTCCATCGGTCGTAAGCAAAAAGTCCTCTTATGTCTTTTGTGTGATCAAATTAAATGCAATGATCAGGTGTACCAACGCATAATAAGTCCGTTTCGTAATTTTTATAAATATATTAAACACGATACTCGGTTTGAAAATCGCTGATGGTGATCGTTAAGGGTACGTTTATAATCAGAAAGATACTCTAAATATCGTCGTCCATAACGTCTGGGTTAGGTGTAGGTAGCGTGGTCCATAGTTTTGTATGCCTAGGTGCACAAGCTATTTGGAGACCGTGTCTTCACGGTTATCTTGGCAGATAATGGAGGTCTAGGTAGCGCGGTCCATAGGATTTTGAGTTTATGTATACATATTGGATGGAGATGGTATCTGAGCAAATATCGTGACCGATGGCGAGATCTAGATACTGCGCTTCATAATTTTTGGAGTCTTGATGCACTTACTAGTCAAAAACTACAAAGCGACATCTAGACACCGACATCTGCGGAGCGCATTACTTAAACCTCGTTGTTGGACACCAACACCATGTAAACACTGTCTCAGAATAGTATCTACACCTGAACATAAAAAACTACGGAGCACACTACCTGAACCATATCGTCGGCTACCATAACCATCTAGGCATCGGCCCGAATTAGCAAGTACTCCTAGACATCAAAATGTGCAGAGCGTACTACTTAGAATTCACCTGGACATCAGTATCGGAAAAGAGAACGAAAGAAGAGAATGCGTATGCACTAAAGTATGCGCATAAACTAAGAAATTAAGAAATGTCCTCTTTCTTTAACATAATTAAATTTTTTGTTGCAGTACCTAAATATTATTGTGTGATTACTATTTTATATGCAATACTATACTCAACTGATTATCGTTAATTAAATATTTTATTTCCGTTAGTTATATTTAAAATTACGGAAATTGAAAAGTTTGTTTTATAGCGATTTTTATCGCGTCATTTCTTTTTGCGACAGTTGATGCAAGTAGAATTTTTAGAGAGGGACAAGCATAACTGGTTTTTCTCTTTATTTTATTATTTTATGGGATGGAGGAAAGGGGACAGATTTTTCCTTTTAGTGGTGGAAAGGAAGGTGGAAGAGTGAGGGTTGTAATTTAGTATATACTTTGGTCGTTGAATCGAATTGCGCTAGCATGTGTTATTGCGTTTGGCTGTGGTATTAGGTCACGGTTGGTAGGATAGATCGAGTCCATGGATTTTTCAATTTTGTATAATAGAAAGCCAAACTTTCAAATATAGTTTTCATATAGTGTAATAAATGTATGTTATACATTGAAAGTTCCAAAACTACTCTTTAAAGTATAATAAAAGTCCCATTTTAATTTTAAAAAATGTATTCATTTATTCTGGGCATATGTTGAATAACTAAAAATAAATTTATGGTATAATTAATAATTATTATAAATAGTTTATAAAAATTAATCCACAATTTAAAATAAACAACTAAATTTGTTAATAATAATGCAAATATATTTAAAATAATTTCGTATTTTTATCTTACATTGAAATTTTATTTTTCGAACACTATCAAGAGGGTTGCTAAATTCATTTAAAACATGGCCTATTTCAGTATTTCTAATGGAGATATTACTTTTATTTCTGTAAAAATAACTATTATAAAAATAACACGCTTTACGAATTATTGTAAATTTTAATTTAAATTATAAAGAATGTATTAAAAAACCCACTGCCAATTCATTAGCACTTAGCTTCCTCAAACTTTAAAAAATGTTCCAATATGAAATTATTTATTCTATTGAATACTGGGGTGAAAAATAAAAATGACAAGTCTATTGCTTTTTAATCTGTCGACATATATATGTGATTTATCATATATATATTTAAATATAGTAATTTAAACTTATGTAAAAGTATAGCATAGATTATAAAAAAGTATTGTTGTTTAAAATATTTTTAATATATATAAAGCATATCATTTTCATAAATAAATTTAAGATAAAATGATACTATGTAACTAAGAAAATCTTAAAAATTTTCATCGAGTTAATTCAAAATAGTTTATTTATAGTACATTATGCATCAAGGGAGTAAAGTGGGCAATGTACGCACTGTGTGACGTTGCCGACCGAGCGAAGCGAGGTCGGCATTTCACACAGTGCATGCTTGCCTACTGTACTCCAGAGGTGCGTATACTACTTTTCACCACACCCCCGTAAAGAAATGACTGTACGCATCTCAGCAGGCCGTACAGTACCCCATGCTCTGCCTAGAAGTAAAGTGACTTGTGTACGCGCGACGCGCTGTTTTACCGCTCGAGACGCAGTCGAGAGCGGAAAAAGGCGCATCGCGCATGCGCAAGTCACTTTATTCCCTAGGCAGTCCATGCGGTACTGTACGGCCTGCTGAGAGGGCGTACAGTCAGCACTTTACGCGCAGTGTGGTGAAAAACTCATTTTAATTGTGAACCCAAATTTTAATTCTATAAAATTTTATTTCTTTCAAATTTATTGGAAAAGAAAACATTTAGTTATTGGAGTAAACGCATATTTTTGCGATAAACACAAATTTAAAAAAGAAAATTTTTTACGCACACCTATTAGACAAAATATATTTAAAAAAATTCAACTAACTATAAATAAACCTATGCCAAAGTATAGCACTGAATAAGCAACTTAAAAACATATCAAGTTACATTATTTATTTCAATTGACAATAATAAATTTTGCAACACTATAACTGTTGATTACATTTTATTTATAAATATAATAAATGCATACTACTATTACAAAAAAAAATTTTCGTTATTTTGTTCTAGTTTATGAATAACGGATTTATTCATTTATTTTAAAAATGAATCGATAAATCTTAAAAATTCTTCTTGGTTTCAAATCTTCACTAAAAAACGTAAAAAATGAGCTTCGATTGGTCAAACATTACCACGAAATATGCAAGAAATCTACGACCAAAAATTAAAAAAAAATTAAAATATTATAAAAAATGAAAGAACGTTATAAAAAAACGATTCGATGAATCTTGAAAATTGTTTTCGATTTAAAATCTTCATTAAGAGATGAAAAAGTGAGTGTTTATTGATCAACAATTACCGAGTAATAGCCAAGAAATAAGACATCCAAAATTTAAAAAAAAAACTATAACGTCGAATATCTTGAAAAATAAAAATCCTCATGATCTGGGCAAAGAAATTGGCCGAGATATAGTAAAATGCTATCTTTTTGGAAAGTTTCAGAAGGAATAATGTCGTTTCACACAAATTATCATTTACCGTAGAAAATCGTTTTTTTTTACAAATTTATTTCTTTCTCAAGCATAGACAAATAAAATGTCTTAAAAAATGTACAGAATAATCTTTTCAATTGTTCTAATTACCTAAATATTTTTTACCAAAAACTTTCTATGATACATTTTAGACTAATCATCGTTCAAACAAAAATGACGGTTTCGTGTATAACAAAAGAAAGGAAACACCTTATCCAAAATTTCGAACGGTAAATGATAGGTAACTTTATGCACATTCAAATGTATTTTCACTAGATCGATAATATTATTGCTAACGTACTAAAGAACCCGAAAAAGTAAAGCCGAAAATCCGCTAAAACACAATAACGAATCCGAAAAACTAAAAATATTATTATAGTGCCCCCTTTTTCTTAAATAAACCAAATGAGCCCTGAAACCATAAATTTTACCGTGGATCACTCGACATATCGATGCCTAGATACACACACATACCTACGCACGCGCGCGCGCACACATACACACACATTCATACGAACATTTTCTAAAAATAGTGTATTTTGATTCCTTATATCCTCAAAACATATTTCTAACATGTTTTTAGCAAAACTTTCTTTTTGCTTCCTCTTTGAGGAAGCAATATTAACACTAATCACTTTACTTTTGATTTTCATGACAAACACTCTGCGTTATACGATATACTAAATCGATACTATACACAAATTATTTCAGATATATTCTTGCCAACATGTGGCACATTTATTACACAGCATATCATTCAAACCGCCAAATGTCTTTTCAACCATCAAGTTCGAAATCATACACAAATAGACCTATACCTACTCTCTGAAGAAAAAGAAAAAATTCATCGCCTGTCACAAAAGATCATCACCGAAACTCCCTCCGACTAATCTGCATAATATCTCGCACACTTCGAACCACGATTACGATCGCCGCATACATTAAAAAACCCATACATACATAGGCACACAATACAACGTTCGTACCCCCCGGCGGCACAGCACCGATGCGCAAATAAATAAAAACGGCGAAACTCGTGTATACCCCCATAAACATCAAACCCAGGGCCCACCGTCGTGGTCGTCGTCGACAGCGAATCGCAGAAGCGTGAACAATGTGTATAATGCATACGGGGCCGGTAATGCATACATATATATGCGAAAGAAGGGCGGCGGCGTCGGTAGTGGCCCCTTTTTGCCGATCCCCGCGGGACAGACAGAGGAGCAGGTCAGCCGGCAAAATGAACCCCATTATTTTCATCGCGACGAGGATACATATGCGCGACGCTGCCGTGTATATCGTGTTACTAAAAATGTATGTGTGTGTGTGTTCGATCGAATTTGTAAGATAGCATGCGGGCGTTCGTGAAATTTGCGACGTGTCTTTCGCGTTCTCTGGAGGCGCTTTACTAAACTGAAATTCGATACTGAGTTTCATGTGTGAGTACGTGTGTGTGGGGAAATGAGCGATGGCCGAGTAAATGAGAATCGATTAATAGGAGTATTGTGGATCGGGGTGGTCTGTCAGAGTGATCAATGAACACATTTACTTTTATGATTGTGGCGTGCGTTGATGAGCATATTCGATAATAAAATTTTTAATTATATTTTGTTTTATGTACTTGGTTGGCTATCAGTTACCCCTAGAGTTCTTTAATTTTAAAGAAATCGCATCACAATTTTCCAAACGTCATTTAAAATATTTGAGACTAAAGGTATTAAAAATATATATACCAAAATGTATTCCAATATTTTATTATGTTTCGTAGATCAATTTGTTTAATGATTTGAATTTCATAAATTTGTTAAAAATTGACTAATAAATTGAGTGTACTATTAAAAATAAAGTGCTACCAGTTTATAGTGTAATAATTATTTCTTTAAAATGGAATGTTTAATTATTAAACGAGTTGTTGATGACTCCGCTTGACTTTTTTCTCAAAGTTATAGTTTTAAAAAGCACTCCAAATTTTCAAAACAAATGTAGCATCCATTGAGTTTTTGTAAACTCTCCTTATAATTTTATATGGAACTTCATTTACATGACAAATCCTATATTATATTATATAGTAGTAAATATATGTGTAAATCATAAAAAGTTATATAAAATCGAAAACATATTTTTATAAAACCAAATTGAATAGAGAACACTTTAGTTACTATCTATGGTTATCTAAGGATCAAAATATTGAATTAACTTCGCGATAAATGAACTGATATTAAACTTTACAAAAGTAGCATTATTACTTTGACAATATTGTTGTTTACTATCTAGTTAATTCACAATAATTATCTCTCTATACTAATAAAATTATTTCTCCACCGCCGTGTCAGGAATTCGCCCTCCCCCCCCCCCCCAACACCCCCCTCCTCAGTCCCTCCTCAGCTCACCCTCCTAATTGTACCTTTTTACGTTATATTGACGTAACCCAATAACCCAAGAATAACAATTGGGTTATTGGGTTGTTGAGTTATTGGGTTATTGAATTTATGGGTTATTGGGTTATGATGAATGAATCCTATATATGTTCTAATTATGGATACCATGTATATGTCTTTATTATGGAGATCCTGTATTATATGCCAAAATTATGGGTGACACTCTAAATAACGAAATAACAAAATTACGAATAAATAAAATACCGATAAATTAAAGCGACGAATTACAAAAATATAGACAAATGATATTCCGAAATTTAGAGAACGAAAAACTTTATTGACGAAAGACAAAATTACGAAAAATAGACATAAGTGATTTTAATCTATTATTAACTTCTCTATCTGTTCTTAAATACTCTAGTAAAAATCATTCTACTTAGGGACCAATTTCTTAGTATAATTTACTATTATTTTGTTATACTTAAAAAATAAGTTTAGTGAGACATTAGGAGTAAAAATACACAATGTTTAGAAAAAGTCTGTATGGATGTGTGTGCGTGTGTGTGTGTGAAGGTGTGTGTGTTCGTGCGTGCGTTTGTGTGTATGTGTGTGTGCGTGTGCGTGTGCGTGTGCGTGTGCGTATGCGTATGCGTGTTCGTGTGCGTGTGCGTGAGCGTGTGCGTGTGCGTGTGCGTGTGCGTGTGCGTGTGTGTGAGTGTGTGTGTGGATGGATATGTGTGCAGATTACTGTGAACATTCACGGTCAAGATTAATCTTTTAGGGCTCAATGATTTAGTTTTTTTTTATAAGAAGGGGCTGTAAAAAAATTTGTATTGTTTTCCGATGATTTTTTGTATTTTTAGCGGTTTTTCGATTTTTGAGTTTTAATATTTTCGTTTTTTGGTGTGTTTAAAATAATATCATCAATTGATGTATATTGCATTTGAAATAGTATAAAATTACCTATCTTCTCCGACTCGAAATTTTAAATAAGCTATTTTCTTATTTCTGTTATACACAAAACGTCGTGTATTGTTTAAATGGTGATATCTGGGAAATACAACATGGTAAATTTTTTAAAAAATTTGAGGTGATTAGGAATATGAATAAGAATATTTTGAAAAACTTTCAAGCTTTTATACTTTTCTTTTTCTAGAAAAAAATCATTTTGTAAAAAAAAAATAGTTTTTTATTTTTGGCGAACGATAACTTAAGTAAAACGTCATTATTCCTACTCAAATTTTCCAGAAAGATGGAATGTAAAGGTTGTCATAATCTGGGCTTCTTACAGTCTCAAGAGATAATAAAAGCTATCTTTTTATTTTCTTCTTTTTATTTGAGTTATTTGAGGTTATATTTTAATTTAATTTTTTTTAATGTTTATATCTAGAACGGCGCGGTCAATTTTTACGACCTAGGAGACATTTTTTCGTTTTTTAGTGAAGATTTCGAATTAAAAAGAAATTTTTAAATTCATCGATCAGTTTGTGTTTTACAATTATTTATTTATTTTACGATATTTTACAATATTCAGAAATCGATAAGGTAAATTATTTTTGTATTTTAAAAATAATATGTTTGTTTAATGCTTTCTTTTCTTGTATTTAATGAACATGTGTCTCCGCTGTTTTGGGACTCGGATATGTCACAATGTATATGTGATTTTGTAGTTTACATTTGTATTTTATATTCTTGTTTGTTGTATTGTGCGATGTCGGTAGAGTGACACCCATCACCTGCTTACTAGCGTCTCAGACACTTTTGAGGAGGCTATATGGGCGCATGCGTCCTGCTACAAAGCACAATGCGAAGCCGGTAATCATTTCCAGACGAAAAACTCGAAGAAAAAATTTTGTCGAGAATTTTGACCGGGATTCGAGCTCTTGACAGCTTGAAGGTCTTGTATAGGTAGGCAAGCATCTTACCCAGTAAGCCAAGGGGGCTCTATGATCACTTCATTTTGCATTTGAAAGAGTATAAAATACTTATAAACGGTGATATTTCCGTTTTTTATAACGTTACCATTGATATTTTGAAATATTGATTGAAAAAGTATTTGAAGATTAATGAAATAATGTATATCAGTATTTTTTTATGTTTTGTTTCTTATAAATCTGGGTAAAAATGATACATATGAACGATAAGTATGTGATTTTAGATGTTCAATTCAAATTCGAGGTGAAATGTATAAAATTAAAATTATTAATTAAAAAAAGTAATGGTACCGAAAACTGCTTAAAATAGATTTATTTTATACTTTGATGTAAATTAAAAATATAAATGTATAATAAAAATAAGATTATGGCTATAGCTAGTTGAATCAACTGTTGTGAATTAAGCCATCAATGATAAATCAGCACACATTTTTTAAGCTTCTAATTAAAAAGAGATATAGCAATTTAAAATTAATTTATTACAATGAAAATTTTATATTAGAACAATTAATTTAGTTTGAGAAAGCTAAGTGCCAATGAATTGGCAGCGGTTTTTAGAATACGTTACAATATTTTCTATTTCAGTCACTAGAAATATTTAGTTGTAACCATTTTGCATTAGAGATTCTAGTATTTTATTAGCATCCAATAGTATCAACTTGTCGGAGTGTATATTTCGTATTTAGTATACTGACTTTTAATTTTAAAACATTTAAATTAGAGTGAATACAATTCTCGGTGAATATGCAAACTAGGAAGAAAACAAATTTCTACAAAACCGTGTATTGATTTTTATAGAAGAACGCCATTTTCCTTATCCGAAGCATTGATCGATTGCGTACGATTTATACACGAAGATTCCGCGCGTGCGCTGCACTGCCGCCGTCGCGCCGTCCGGTAAGCGAATGAGACATCGGGAGTTCTGAAAGCCGATAGAGATCAGGTCGTCCGGAGTGATTCATTGCCGGACTGATAGAGCGTATACATAATCGCTTTGCCGATATTATACGGTTTATCCGCTGCTCGAGGTAGGAAGCACAGTGTGTATTGTGACGAATGACATGTATTCACTTTTTTTATTCATGAAGGATCTGGGAAAATATATATTATGTGTTACAAAGGAAAATGGCTGCTTTATGTATTTTATCGCTAACTTTGGATTTTATACAAGAATAATCTACTATGAGGAATGGTTATTAATTTGTTAACAAATTATTTTGTACAGCTGTGAAATCTGGTATAATTTACTATTTTTGTTGAGGTTATATGGTTTGAAAATTAATATGTTACAATGGATTACGTTGATCTAATATTTAATTAATTATGAAACGAGGAATTAAACTATGTTTTGAAATCAATTACCACTTGGAAACTGCACAAATCTTGTTCAGAAAAGTCATTATGAAGTTTCTACTAGAGAATCGTGACACTAAAGACGACAGTGTGATGATCGAACACTTGAAACTTATAATTTTGCTAATCCCGCGACTAATACCTGAACTTTTATTACTATCTAGCAAAGCAGCTTTGTTGCGCTAAGACAGTCTATCGTAGTAGAACAAAGATTAAATACGAAATATTATCTTACTTAATAATAGCAGTTATTAGTAAGTGATGGAACGACGTTATAAATAATGGAGATAATTATTTGTAAATATAATAGTGACTAAAGAATGATACAATAATTAATGCTAAATTAAATTACTCTTTTTTTAATTCGAGATTAATATGACTATTAAGTTTGGGTAATTTCATTAGACTGGAAAAAATTATTTTAGTAATTTCATAATTATCATCATTCTGTTGATAATTGATATTACATACATTCACGGATGCCACTTATGGCTTGATTGCTGAGTTTACTTATGCGGGGTCGTTCAGGGGGAAGGGGGTTCTTAGCATTATGGTGTGTATTAAAGACAGAAAACTCAATGAAAATGCGTTACAGGGGACTTGAAGGGGGTCTAAAATTTGCAAAAACAGCGTTACGTAATTTCATTGCTGACTTGACTTGTCATTTAATCGCTGATTTTACTTACGATTTCATTGCTGATTTGGCTTGTGATTTAATTGCTAATTTTACTTATGATTTTAAGCCTTCTTACCTATGATTTCTTTGCTGATTTAACCTACGATTACATTGCTAATTGAACATATGAGTTAATTGCTGATTTTAATTATGATTTTATTGTTGATTTTACGTATGATTTTGTTGCTGATTTTACATATGATGTTGTTTCTAACTCCACCTATAATGTCATCGCTGCTTTTAAGTTTTTTCTTTTTGCTAATTTCACCTATGATTTCATTACTGATTTCAACTATGATTGCATGACTGATTTCACATACGATTACGCCTCAGAATTCCCTTACGATTGCATTATTGACTTCGTTTATAAACACATCGCCGATTACGCCTATACTTTCATCGCTGCTTTCGCCTATGATATCATTACAGATTCTACCTATGATTCCTCTACCGATTTCAAACAAATTGCTCATCTCTTCCTTTACCTCAAAGTCCAACAAACCTAAAACCACACATCTACCCTACAAGAAGAACAGAGCGAGATGATCCAGTGAATTCTCGCGCCTCCGGTCCTCCTCCTCCTCCACCACCGCCGAGGCATCGCGCAATTACCTCGGCAAACACTGCATGCACCAGCCCGCGGCCGCGTCAAGACGTCGCCGTCTCCGTCCCCGTCTCCCGCGCCGCACCGCAGGAAACTCGCGCAAGACGGATACACTCCAGCGCGCGCCGAGGCAGAGGCGCGAGCACACCCCCAAAGGCGGCCTGCTGCCGGTGTCATTAGGGTCGAGCCAGGAGGGGAAGGGGGAGGCGAGGCTTCTTCATTACGTCGAAATTGCAATTAATCGTGATTAGAACTAGCGCGCGAGCGCGGTTGTCAGTCGGAAGTTTCGCTCGTTAGATTAAACTGCGGCTCCGGGCGCGCCCACTGGCTTTCGCTTCGGTGTCTCTCGAATGGCCCTCGATGCTGAGGGAGGGAGGGTGGTGCAGGTCCTCGAGCGTACTTCTTCGTTGGGTTTTCGTTTGTTTGTAGGTTTGGGCTTCGAGTGTTTCTTTTTATGAGAGGGAAGAAAGTGCTGTGGAATGTTCATGAGTTCGGGAAGGTTATTGAATTTTTGGCAATATTCTGTTATGAAGTTACTGATTGTTGGATAATTTACTCGAATACTGATTTTGACATTAAATTTACTTAAATAATGCCCTTTAAGTTCCAGAGTAATTTAAAACCCATAGTTGGTTTGCATTTTAGTTATCCTTAAAATTGTCTTAAACTTAGATTTCAACAGTTTATTAAAATAAAAATTTATATTATTAAGTGATTTAAAATTAATATAAGTATATATTAACACATTTAGTATTAACACAATTTATACAAAAAGAGTAACTTATAGAAATAATCAAGATAGATTATTTTATATAGTGAAATGTGTATAACAATCTTCTTAGTAAATACTGCGTAATAATAAAATAAGTGCTTATAAAAATGACACTATTTTTGTAATTATTTAAAATAATTCGTATACATTGCCCTGAAGGAGCGTTTGCGACCGTGAACAAATTAAGCTAAGCTTGAAATTCACAAATATGACATTTCAGAAAGTTATGTATTTCCCTGTAGGATGGATATATAAGGTCACGGTGTCGTTATAGAATTCAAGTATACTTCTAACTTTATTAAGAAGTTGTGTAACGGACATTAAGAAGGATTTGCTTGCAAGCTTTAGCAAAATTTACTTAAGAGCTTTTCACTAATAATCCTCAGAAACGTAATGCCAGTTTGAGCTACGCGAATATTTCTAAACCAGGAAGTAAACACGGTTAAAATGAAATCGAAATATCTTTTTTTTTTCGTTTGTTAAAATTTGATTTTTACTTTTAACATACAATTGTGTGTTAAAGTATGTAAAGATTATGAATCTTTATCTTCTATACTTTACTATTTAAAATTGATATTCATACAAGCATGCATTTATTATTATTCATAAATTCAATATTTGATAATAAAAACTAATAGATTTATAAAGTTATCGAAAATAAATTAGTTTGTGGGAGGTAAATAATTTAATGCAAGTAAGTATTCGAACAACGTGGTATATTTATTATGAAAACAAACTATAACGACATACTCTTCGCTTCAATCTCTTTCATACGACAAAATGAAATAAATATCCTAACATACTAATAATCGCGAGTTAGTTTCAGCTTTTCTCGCTGCATACAATATTATATTAAAAATGATTTCCTATTAAATTATCGCACAATACAAGTAGATTTAAATTTAACATTATTTCTCCTATACAAATTCACGCAAGATACAATATAAAATTACTTCAATTCAAATACGAAATCTCAAGATTATCTAAAGCATTTACAGCTTATAATGATAATCGAATATATGAAGAAACACGTGACAAAATAATCGATATTAAGCTACAGACGAGGCCACTTATCTCAATATTTTGAGCGATGCTCCGAGTCGTTGGCTCCTTTCGCCCAGGACTCTTCTGGGCGGAAGGAGGTCGATCGCGGCTCGCTTTGGCTGACGTCACATGTTTTTCGCGACACCTGCGAGGGATAATTTCCCGATGGAGCAAAGGCTTTCGTCAAGTGCGCGGGGTTTTGAATTCATTCCAGCTGTCTAAACGATCCAAATAAACGTAAATTTATAGATAACAAGTAACAAACTTCAAATATGTCAAATGAGATTTGTGTGTTACTATTTCCTCTTACAAACAAGTGTTTATTACTACAAATTATTCGCGTATACAATATTCTCACAACGACCAGCGCGGCACCCATTGTAATTAATAATCGCGACCACCGCCTTTCGGCGCGCGAACAGGTAACGTGTATAAACGTGTTAGTTATAGTTGGTTGTTCTACAGTTTTTAGAACGTTTAGAAGTATCCATCTGCATCTGACAACCACCATTTTATATTAAGTATTCTTAAATAAGTTTTCATTGCATTATTAATACTGTACACACATGTAACAAACATTTGTTTGTTACCATCTACGAATATTTTTTTGTCAAAGTAAATTCGACCACAACACCTAAAAGTAACATACAAATTGTATGTTATTCTTTCCTGACAAACAATGTATGCTACATTTTTTAACCATGGACGTACGACCTTCATATCTAACAGTAGTAGCGTACGTAAGACGTATCAGTTCTCTTCATAAAAAATAAATGTGTTTCTAAGATGTAGATAATCCATCTATGTTATAATAACTTATAAACCTATTTGTTACGTACAACGAAAGCATAAATGCAATTGAATTTGCATCACAGCATTCATAAAATGAGCCAGATATCGCTTGTGACAATATTGAAAAGAGCTATTATTAATTACGTTACCAAGTGGCATTATTTACTCATTCATTTGCATCATAATATCATATTATTTGCAATAGCAGAAGAAATAGAAAACCGACTACAAAGACAGAGAAAGAGCCATTGAGGAATGATCTAATCGGCAAGCGATTCCAGTCCAAGCAACAAACATTATGCATAACGGATAAAAGGAAACCGCGAGCGAAACCTTTCGCAGAAAAAACAGTAGAATCTCGATTATTCATTTGTTACGTATTATACCTAAAGTAACCGCGATGGCATATTCAAAGCATAAAAAATAAAAACATTTCTTAAAACATATCGCTTAATAGATTGCGAAGGTTATCGATTCCAATGAATAGGTGAAAGGAAGGATATCTTGTGTATGCACATCGAGGATTGCTTTACTTGCGACTGGATTTTCCTCAAAGAGACTTCGCTCTCATTCAATATTGAATCTGTATAGTAAAGATTTATTGCGTCTTTTGCATTTCTCTTCGTTCGAACGAGATTTTTCTAAATAACTTGAAGGATTTGCTTATTTCAAGTAAGATTTATACTTAAGTGATATAACATTTAGTAGTTTGTAATATTACAAATGTAATATAATTCATATATTATGTCACGTAAATCATATATGACATGTAAAAAAAGGTATAAAACATAATGTGGTAAGGTCATGCAGAGAATATTTTTTTATATTCTCAAAACTTTTGTACAGTTTCAGTTTACTATACGAATAATTATTCATGAACTTTCATAAAAATAAAAATGCGTGAATGTCTATGATCATACGTATAAAAAGACATAAACTTGCACGATTCTGCACAAAGATGTCCAAGTTCAACAAATTTTGAGCGTGATCACGCATGGTAATTTCATAATTCATAATGGTTCACAAACCCACCTGAGATTCATTTTTATTTTTACCTGGGCACTTTTACAATTTTTCTATATTTTAGTTAAAAATTCGCACATACCCAAAATCGACGAAATTTCGAATTCTGGATAAAAAAATGATTAATTTTCATGCTCCTTTTATGAAATAGTATATACTGTATTAATTTTAAAAGACAACTAATTCACCATTATCGAGCTTAAATAATACTACCAACTACATTTGAGCATGGCACTGATCCGAATTCGACCACCACACCTCACGTATGTAAAATTTTCCCACTCTATTCTCAAAATTCCAATCTACCGAACTGCTAACTCCCAAAACCCCCAGCTTCCTAACAATGATCCAACACCCCCTATCCACCCCATTCCTCGCTCTTTCCTAATACGCCAGCCTCAATCTTAACGGCGATCTTGTACGTGCGACTTTATAGCGTCGCCTGCGAGCTGTGCCGCGCGCCAAGACGTTGCGCAACAAGTGAAATTCCCCCTCTCGTGCTCCACCGCCATCATGTGACGAGAACCTTTCCGTCTTCGGCCGCGAGACAATGGGACACGCCGCGCCGATATACACGAGAGAGAAATTATTCTCCTCGAGACGCGACGACGACGATGAGCTTTATAGCGGCGACTCGAAAATGCGGGGGAGGGGGGCTGAAGTGGCCGATCGATTTGGCGGTCGGTCGAGGGGGTGGATGAAGCATGGTCGTGGTTGATTGGGTTTATCA
This sequence comes from Gastracanthus pulcherrimus, assembly GCA_949152435.1. Classification (NCBI taxonomy): domain Eukaryota; kingdom Metazoa; phylum Arthropoda; class Insecta; order Hymenoptera; family Pteromalidae; genus Gastracanthus; species Gastracanthus pulcherrimus. Next base: position 176,411,608 of record OX424573.1, on the reverse strand, counting down.
AGCGTTGTAGTGTCTTTTTAGATACGAGTTTATGTGAGGATTTGTTGTAGGATTATATTTATATAGATTTGTAACAGTAAAACAGCATCGCATAGTTTCATATACTTTTTTCTGGATACCTTCAATAAGGAACATGCATGAATTTAAATTTTCTTTTAAAATCAACAATATGTAACAAAATATTTTTGTTTAATAAAGTTGTTTATAAGATTAAAATAAACTAATTACGACCGCGGACCATGCAACTGAACTAAAATCATAATTTATTTCTAATTTTTTAAAATGCATTCATTTTGGACTGTTCAGAACCATAGTAAAATTAAATCACATTAAAAATTACTAGCCACTCTTATTCGCTCATCATTCATAATGGATTTATCAGTAATTACATATAGTTTCACTACAGTAAATTGTTAATAACAATATTTAACGCGATTTAATTATTATACAATAAATCGTAAATTTAAAATGATGATTATGAGCGTTTGAAAAGATTTAAAAATAGACTTCTTTAGTATGGTACTAAATAACCCATTTCTGAAAAAAACATGCAATTAGTTTGAAAAGCCAGAGAAACATCGTTTTTATTGTTGTATAACATCACTTTGATACATGCACTAATTACAGATTTTGAGAGTTCGATCAATGATCACAGCTGCTGAATACAAAGAGTCGGTGGATGCAGTATTGAAATAGTCCGACGAATAGCACACGTTATAATTAACATAATTAACGAGCAACAGCTTGTGAATCTTTCGAGTGTGCAGCGTCAAAAGGGCATAATTAGAGTATAAACGTCATATTATGCTGATGAAAATAGAGATTAATATTGTACGAAACAGTGCTACATGATCTTCTCTCGCGTTAAATTAATTTAATTAAATTCGTTAATTATTATACGTTCTATTCATATTTCGCGATATTAGAACCAGAAGATTTTGTTATTCATTTTAATAAATAATTACTTTCTGGTCTAGTTATCTACTTTAAAATATTCGTTGTACAACGTAAGAAAATATATTTAGTAACTCAAAATATTTAATTAGAATTCAACAAATACAAAATATGTTTTATGAAATATTTGGTAGCCAAACGAGAAAAATCTTATCAACGTTGCTAGATTAAATAGTTGCAAATAGAACGATTGAGTAAACTTACCTGTGAGTGAAACTCGATCATTATTGTACGAACTGCGTCGTCCGAATAGATCAAAATGTAGTATTACTAATCGCCGTACAATCTGCCACAGAACGCTGTTATTTCTATCTGTCATTACATTTTAAAGCTTTTAAATTGTGAAAAAAAACGTGGGTTGGGAATTAATATTCTATGACTTCTTTTCTCCAGGGAAGGATTTGATCTATTCGAACGAAGCAGTTTGTACAATTATGATCGACTTTCATTTATAGGTAAGTTCAGTCGATCCTTCAATTGTACTTCTCTGACTCGTTCTCTAAATCAAAAGGTAGAGGTTTAAAGCTTCCCCACAATTTATAAATTAAATACGTAACGAATTAAAAATTTTAATTGGTCTAAGCACAATTTACTTTTATTTTAATAAAGTCAATTAAAACAAGACAATATATATATATATATATATATATATATATATATATATATATATATATATATATATATATATATATATATATATATATATATGAGTGATTCCCCGGGAAATCGAGAGAAATTTATTTTCTGGAACTCCGGCAAAACGGTTCTATTTGGTATGTAGAATACTCGTGAACTTCCAAAATTTTAAACCCATAGGTTTAAAGTTGTTCAACGCTAAATATGAGCATGTAGTTACTTTTAACATTTTCGAGAAAATTTCAACCTCTATTTATTCAACGAAATTAAATCTTTTTAAAAAATAGCAAAGAGCAGTTTTGTAAATTTTATGAATTTTTGAACAAAAATATTTTCAAGGCCATTTTTCAATTAATTAGGCCCATTCAAACCCTGAAAATCCTTAAAAAAAGTGGTTTTGATCACTCGAATCATCAAACCAAAAATCATGAAGATAGCTTTTTTCAGTACAAAAGTGACTGCCGCGGTCGCAAAATGGCAGAAGTACAATATTCATATACAAAATCAAAATAAGTAAAATAACTAATGTAATTAACAAGTAAGATTTTGCAGTACTCGTGGAAACCTTTTGAATCACCTCACCCATAATTCTATAAAAATTTCATACATAAAATCCTGTGGTTCTATTCTCGCAATATCAATCTATCTTTCAAGTCATCATTAAACCTCGAAATTCCATATTTCCAACTTCCGTGAAGAACGTACATAAACACACATATACACACGTATCCAACACCAAGGCAATAATCACCCCGACAGTTTCTGGCTTCATGTGCGCAGCAGCAGCAACAGCGGGAGCGGAAACAAACGCGTGTACAGCAAACTTCGACATGTTCGAGGGCGAAATTCCTGTCGCGTCCAGACGCGGAGTGTCGCCGTCTAGTGAGTTTTGCGCGCGCGTTATACATGCGTCCACAGCAGAGAGTACAAAGTATACCTACGCGTTGATTCAGGAATGCACTTTGCCGGGGCGGCAGAGTAGTTTGTTCGATCTGGGACGAACATGGGGCGCGTCGTGGTAGGCGGTTGTTTTATACATCGGTGGGCATGTAGCACTGTTGAAATATGATTTGTTAAGGTGATGTTAGATTATTCTGTTACGGGCGAATATGGAGAAGCACTTTTTTGCTTAACTTTCAATTTTGAGAAAATATCTCTCTGAGAAGTTATTGATTTTTATTGGTACAACAACTTTTCGAAGAGATATTTACACAAAATTGAAAATTAAATGAAAAAAGTGGGTCCTCGTAATTGTTAGTAAAGAGTGGGTTTAGCATAACCTCAAAATGTCGCGATATATTACATTAGAAAAAGTTTAGCGAAAAAGTTTGCTTGCTTCACAAAGAGAAATAAAAAGCTGAATCTAATGAATTTTATCACGTTGATTCTACTCAAAATAAAAGTCTATCTTAGCAGACAAAAAGGCATATTATCATTTAAAAATGTAGGTAGCTACTCTTTTTTTTAAGTTGAACTCCCAAGTTTTGAGGTTAGGTTGAGTTAGCTTCCTCAAACAAAGGAGTATCTACTTTTAAAAAAAGAGCTACTGCTTTTTTTACAAGAACTTTAACTTTACCTTCGAGACGTCATATTGGCATATCTAAAACAGCTATTTTCTTATGTTATTTCTCTCCATGTTAATATTTTGCACTAAAAAATTGTAAACCTGAGTAGAAGCAGATACGTGTAATTATATGTGATTGCACTTACAATTTTATCCCTTTGTACATAGCCATACATGGTCACACATTTAAATTCTTATATTTATTCTTATATAAATAAGTAAAAAAATATTTGTAAATTCTTTCATTATTTGTTAGCTTTGCTATAATTATTTCCAAAACAATAAAAATGTCCATAGTAAGAAGTTTCATTATGAATTAAAGTAAACTGTTGCATTTTTCTACTTTATATTTTTAGAATATGTTATGTAAGATAAATATCTATCGAGAAATTACTTTCGATATACCAAACTTTCCAATTACTTAGTACAGAATTTCGAAAGATACACTCCATTATAAGTAAAATCGGATTTACTAAATTAATCTCGAGAATGTAATTAATAAAGATAAAATATTACAGAAAGTTTTTTAAATTATAAATTATAACTTTTGAGTGCAACTATAAACTTCTTACCTTTATACAGCGTTATAAGAACTTTCTCTATATCAAGCTTAATTAAATTATTCTTATAAACTGAAAGTTAAGGAAAGAGTATACGTTTAGAGCTAATTTTTTAAATCTAAGAATAAAATATTTGATTTAATGAAATATCTCTTTATAGTTTTATTCATAATGTGTTCAAAAATATGTGTAAAAATGTTCACACCAATTCGTTAACAATTGATGCACATAAACTATATTGAAGTTTCAAATTTGTAGTTTTAAGTAAAATACATTTTAAAAAGTCGTATTAATAAATGTATGAATTATGTATGTTTATTTAAAATAAACGGTTATGAGAAGGTTAAAAAAAATATAAAAATTATTTACCTTTATTATTAGCACTACAGCTTACATAATATAATATCAAATCAATGTTGATCCCAGACACAGTCCCCTTTTGGTTGGATGGTTCTCCGTCTTAGGAATTTGAATGGATCTTGAAAACAATTGTTTTAGATACTTACAATCATGTAGAACTGTTTAAAAAATAAAAAATAATTATTTGTTTGCCAAAAATTGGTATACTCTGTTGTATTATTTTGTTATTAAAGAAAGCAAGCGAAGCATAATATTTGTATTAGAAATTAAAAACTCTGTTATATCAAGTGCATTTATGTCTCCATGAGGTTGGTCCTGAGATGCTCAAGTTGGCCGCTTACGTCATTGTTTCAACGTAATCAAACAGCAACTAGTTACCCCTGCAAGATATAGCAGAGCTCGGGTCATGTTGTTTTTGCACGCAACGCCTCAAATACCGTATGGTGTATTTTCTCTTAAATTTAATAAATTAAACAAAATTTCATATTCTAGAGGAATAATATAAATAATTTTTATAAAACATTAAAAGAATAATTATTTTTTCATCCATGAGGTCATTCACATACAAACGTATAATATTTTCACAGGAACGCTTATTGGGTTACAAATAAGCTATTAAATGATTATATACTTATTTAAATATTTTTTATATACACTTATAAGAGAAATATTGTTAAAAATATTTTTTTTGTTAAAATCTTTTTATAATCTTTAGATAATCTAAAAAGAAAATCATAATTAGCATTGCATAATAATTATTACCCTACAGTCGCATATCTTCATAGGAATGTTACATACAAATCAAGTAGTTGGATTTTTTCCTATCAATCGCAATTATTCTGTTTTCAAACTATAAATATAAGAGAATTTACACATGAAAAGAATAATCGAATACTTTTTAGAAACATTTTTAAGAAACTAACTTTTTAAACTCTTTTCCTATGTTAAAATCTTAGAGAAACTAGAAATAAACGGATGTATCTTTTTAAGAAAAATGTTTCATTCATATTAACTATGAGGATTTCTTTCTTTTAAACATAACAAAGCTTTTTGCTAATCACAACGGATCTTGTAATTTAAAAGAATATCTACTTTAATTATCTTTAATAAACATGGTTCTAATGTTAAAACAGCAATGTTACAACAACTTAGGTAATCTAAAATATAATGCATATCTTTACAGCGACAAATATTACATACAAATTAACCATTTGGTTTGGTTTTTAAAAATTTAAACTTTTATTTCTATTTTCATGGATACACGAATAAATCCTTATTCCCTCCGCTTCGCTTCATCATCCCGCAAAGGTCCGTAAAATGGCGCTGCGAAAAAAACCGGCGCACGGATCGCGCGCAAAAATTCGCATATTTACGACCACCAGTTTTTACTTCATAAACAGCTACACCAGCCTACACACGTATACCTGTGCGTATAATATATCAAACGCGCGCGAGGCCACATCTGGCGTCAGGCGCGAGATGCTTCCTCCCGGCGGAGTGAGCTTTTTAGAATGCGTTTAAATCAATGCTAGAAGAGTTGCTCGTTGTTTTTCGCTTTGCGAAGGGCTCCGGTAATTACGAGCGCGGGGAGAATTATTCGCGTTCTCGTCGTGGCGGCGCTGCGCGCAGGTGTATACTTTCGGATAAATTACGAGGATGCACCGTTTAGCGCAGTGCGCGAGAATGAGCTTGTGATGGTCCGAAGATTCATGGGCGCCTCGATTGTTTCGCGCTGGGCTCTAGCATTTTTAATACTGTGGCTTGCTTGTGCGCAAGCGAGAGATTTAATGCGGGTGAATTATTGTCGTAGGATACGGATATAGCGATTGCGACTTGAAAATATTGCATCTTATGGAATTAATGTATTAAGCGGTAAGGGAATCATATTTCTAGCTAATTCACTGTTTTACATTGAAGCTGGTTAGATTTATATGAAAAACTACTTAAATTTTTACCATTTTTTATTAATATTTTTAAAATGGTTTTACTTATAAAATAAAATATAAACCAATCTGATAGGTAGAAGATATGTACTAGTTTACAAACATTTTTTTTCATTAAAAATATTGAAATTTGTATGCAACTTTGTCGAAACTGGTTCTTTTAAGTTACTAATTACAAATATGAAGTTTTTTAGACTTCCAAAACTGAAAATTGTCCTTTTAATATGACGGACAACAAATTTTCATCAACTGCATTTGATCAATCATTGTGCATTCTTTTAATTTTGACCTTGAATTCATAATCAGCGACCTCAAAAATCTATGCATCTGAATCATTCAAAACATTTTACACGGTTTGAGAATAATAACATTTTCCTCGAAATGCGTATAATTTTTCGAGTTTCATCTAAATACAGCGATTACCAGGATGATTGATGAAAATTCTCAACGCAAGAGTCCCGTATACCCTTGCTTGTTCTCCCCTTTAACTAAGCATAACACGACTGACCTGCACCTGTCAATCCGCCATCATAGCGCTAAATACACACACCCCTTTGCGCCTGTACTACTCGCTCGCTCGTATAAATAAACAAGCTAATTACCAGATCCGTTAACCATCGCGCTCGCACGTCAACAGCAGGTATATCGTGCGCGCCGCTACTCCCGATACTCGCGATAAGCGCGCAATAATGAGCACGAGTGATCGTATAATATAGGCAGTCGTGAAAATTTGTACCTCGACGTGCGTAATTCGACTTGTCGGGGCAGCACAACCAGGTTTACGGGGCTAGACACTATTAAAACTGGAAATGTAATGTAAATGTTTCAAGCTTGATCATTGTTACCATTCTTAACGTACACAGTGAAGATTATTTTACATAAAATAGGATTCTTTAAAGTATTTTAAGGCGAGTAAATTTATTTAGTCATTTATTTATTTTCATTAGTCCATAACAATTAAATGTTTCAAAAAATCTTCAGAACATTATTATCTTGAAAATAAATGTAAGAGAAGAAAAATTAAAAGAAACTACTTAAAGTTAATCAAATCCTATTGATAAACTTAAAATTTGTATTAAACCAATAAAATTTTTCTTAACCTGGAACCATCTCTCTCTATATTCTGATCTAGCGTGGAACGATATGGTTGTTTCACAATTTCGTGAGAGAGTTAAAGTCGCTAAAGTAAATACATTAAGAGAAGAATAAACAATTTTTTTTATGTTCATGTGTTTTTTCTTGGAGCTATGCTTCACAAAAGCAATATTTAAATTTTATTTGTGAGAATGAAAGTAACAAAAAAATGATCACGTGATATGACCGTGACGAAATTTTCGTAGAATTGATCGCTAAACAGCTCTTTACTATACACTTCCATTCAAGAGCTTATTTCATATTTAATTTCAACATCTCTTTAAGATTTCCGCATTATTAAGTCGTATACTTTAAAGTTTGAAGCACAAATAACCCTATTATATTGTGATTTAGATAGGTTGTGATAGGTTTATAGCGCAATTTGCTGTCAGTATAACAGAATATAACCGCATTCGTATATAGATGTGACATGCGCGCGCAAGAGAGAGAGAGAGAGAGAGAAAGAGAGAGATAGAGAGAGAAAAAGAGAGAGAAAAAGAGAGAGAAAGAGAGAGCGAAAGAGAGAGAGATAGAGAGAGAGTGTATATGTATAAGTGCGTAGGCGTGCGTCAATTAGCCCATGGACTACGTTTGTAGCGCAAACGTAGATGAAGAGTAGGTTAGCACCCTGTCAGTCATCGTCTCTGTCGTTTTGTGTAAATGGGAAGTTTCTTTGTCTTCAGGCTGCTGGCATAAGCAATGGAGGGCTTTGTTCCGCGTGATTGCTTTCGTTGAGTATACGTATGATGTTTTTATTAAAAAGCGTTTAAGTAGGTGCCGAGTTTTTCCAATTAACTGGCGCTTTTTACGCTTGTCTGAAATGACTGTGACTTATTGAACCCTGACGTTTTGAGCCTTGTTGAAAGTATGGTGTCGATAATGCATGTCCACGGAGATCAAACGTCCTGCGTCAATGCCGATGGAAATGACAATTTTCTCATTTCTGAATTTCTGGAATTTCTCGTTATGATGGACTTAACGAGTTTTGAAATCAAGCGTTTCATCTGCTTTATCCAAAATTACGATATTCAACATCGTAGAGACTTAATTATAATACAAACTACTTCGTGGAAAACTTTTTAATTAAATTTATGTCAATTTTAAATTTATTTGATATGTATACTTCAATTTTGCCAAACTTAAATTACAGTATATAATAATTTCGAGCAGTATTTGAATACGGATTTCAAAATTTAAATTAGATTTCATATTTACGCAGCTGTGACAGTAAATTTGCATATAACTTGAACTTTTAGTATTTTATATTCTCTTACTTTTCAATACGTATCCAAAGCTTTGAATGTGCTTTTGCAGTACTTCAAAACTCGCAGCTTTTGTGCTTTTATACATAGTGATTAAAAGTTTAGGTAAAATAATAATAATTTAATCCTTAGAAAGTGTTAAAAGGATTTCAGCCTGACTGCAAGATCTACACAAAAATGCATAAAACGTGAACTAGGGCAATAGAAAAGAACAGAAGAATATGAAATATTAATTGTTATAAAGCACTGTAGCACAATATTAAAATTACCTTTATAGACCAATTTATTAGCTGTACAATGCAATAAATGTAAACACTTTTAATTTTACAAATTTTAAGATATTAAATACACAATAATGCACGATTTATACCGTAGATCGTCTTTTAGTATAAGCTAATATTTACTTTTACCTTTGTAATCATCGAGATGGGCTTCGATTAAAAAATAGTTTGAAGGTTCTTACATTCGCTATAAAGAAAGTTATCGCGTAACTTGCTCCATATTATCGGACGTTTATGTTTGGCTGAAGTAATAGAAAAGTTTTATTCTTGTACGTGATCAAATACACGTTTTATAGCGGAAAACTAATTCTCTTTACGTTTGCTTTTATAGTGGCTCTCAATAAAATTAACAATTCAATTACTCTTTAAAATAGATTGTTCTCGCGTTATTAAGATAATGTAATAGATTAAAGAGTGTAACTTTCAAAGTAAGAAAAATAGGACAATTTGTTATATTATTGTTTACGTGGATTTGAAAATTAAGTATTTTACAAACTAACGAGATTTTGAATATTCAGAGAAAAATCATTATAAAATTAATTTACAATGATATCAAAGAAAAATGAATGTATAATTGATTTACAATGATATTTCTTAAAGAAGTCCTACATTTATTAAATAAAAGCGACAAAGGCGATACAATGATGCGCGAAAGTATAATCCAGCAGAAAAACACTATTCGATTCGCTCCCTTCGAACTACCACCACCACCGCCACTTGTCCACCCCAAAAGTATATTTTCGGCTCTTTGTGCGACAATCATCAACGGCAGCGACACTCTGCTTCTGATTCAAGGTCGAGCGCGACCCCTGCGGTTTTTCTCGCTCTATCTCTCTCTCTCCAGCGTTTTTTTCTCTCTTATCTCCGTCGCCCTTTTAGTTAGGACCCTCGGTGTATTTATTTTTTCACTCTCTCTTGCCCCCCTGAAGAGACGAGAAGGAACCCCCTATGCTCTTCCATCGCGGACGGCAGTGGGGAAGCACTTTGTCAGGCAAAATCACATTTTCCTTATATTTATATGTATACCGTCTCAGAGTCGGAGTTACAAGCAACCAATGTTTCGGAGGGGTTCGAGAGAGTCGATCGCGACTGCGAGCGTGGAAGGTACGGGATGCGACATTTTTAGGGTGGCGAGAGTATTCAATTTTTGCTATGTAATAATTATATTACTGACATTTTTTCTCCTTGCACAAAATAAACTTTATATTTGTGTATACGTCTATATACTAGACTGCCTATAAAGAGCTTTCACATATAATGAAGTTGAATAATAGTACATTATGAAACAAGGGAATAAAGTCGATTTTATTCCCGTGTTGCATATAGAACTTTATTTCCGACTTAAATGTGGACACTATTGATTTGAAGAGTGGGACCCACGGAAAGAGAAATAAATAACTCAAAATTGAAAACAAAAAAGAGGGAAAGCATTTGCGAGAAATAAAGAAAAAAATCCTTTTGCGGGGAAAAAAGTAGCGCTTTCTTCCCGAAAATCTAATTTTTTCCCGCATTTGCGGGAAAAATATAGCTCTGCGGGATAGATTTGTGGGAAAAAAGTGGATTTGCGGGAAAAAAGTAGATTTGCGGGAATCATATGCTACTTTTGTCTCGCTTATCAGGTCAATAAAGTGACCATTGCGGTTGAGTCGGAAATAAATGCTATTACTTATTTTCTTTGTGGCTGTTTAATGACCTTCCTTAAAAACTACAGCATCAACATGAAATCTGTGAAAAATAAAACACTTTGAAAAAGAGAGTACACAAGGCATAAATACTAAAATAAAGAAGAAAAAACATGTAGAAGTAAGGGAACTACTAGAAGATTATGAAAATACATGTTCTAGTATATAAGTAAAAATTATTTTGTGGACAAGAGTGACTCTATTGCTCGGTCCGTTTGCATATAAAGAAGGGATATCGGGTTCTTTACTGTCAAAGCCACCCAATATCTGGCCAAAATACAATTCCATTATTATTTTTTAAATTTTCATTAATTTCTGTTTATCGAAGTTAATTTTCGTCCCGTTTTTGATAGACAATTTTACTTTTTATATCTCATACAGTGTGGTAGAGACTGGAATACATACAACACACCTTACACTAGAATGATGAGGATTATTTTTGTTAGCTCGTCGAGACCAATAGCTTTTTAAATTAGATAAAGAATTATTTTACTTAAAAAGATAGATAGGCTTAAGTTAATCGCCAAAGATAGACAAACAGGTGATGTTTATCTATGTGAATCGAGTTTTTCTTCTTATACTATTTATGTGCTGACTACTAGCGCAAACGAAAAGTGGTCAGGCCTCTAGTGGCCAGTGTCTAGTCTAACCCCCACTTTAATGCGTATTTTTGTAATACTATACATACAGTGCGTCTCATAACTATAGAAACACCAAAAATTTTTACATTTAAATCTGTGTATTATACCTTTTCTTAAAAAACCTGTAACTTTCGAAGCAAAAAACCAAGGATAATTTAAAAAAAAGCAAATAAAAGGCAATTTTATTCTCTTTAAGACGTTACCAAAATATTGTGTCTACATTAACTTATGAAAAATTCACGGACGGTTTAAACAAAACTTGAATACTAGATAAAAAATTTACATTGATTTAAATGGGTCTAAAAATTTAAAGTGTTTCTATAGTTATGAAACAACGATAACTTCTTTAATGTTGATGCGAAAGAAATATTCTAGTAATGTTTTAAAGAGAATATATTTTCCATTCATTGGCTTTTTGCAAAATTATCCTCGGATTTTTACTTCCAAAGTTACAGGTTCTTTAAAAAAAGGTATAATATACACATTTAAACGTGAAAATTTGTAGTGTTTCTATAGTTATGAGACGCACTGTATAATCATATAAATAAATAAAATTATACATGGACATCTGTGCTTATGTTTGCCGTCTGTATTTATTTATTTATTTGTTTATTTATTTATGAATAGATTAATATCCGCATCTTTATGCACATCCCGAGTATATGTATAAAATCATATATAAATATATATAATAGACATGATTATATATAATTATACATAGCTATATATAGTTATTTAGAGACAAAACTTATATATAACTATATACAATAGTATATAATTATATATAATTATGTATGATTTTCTATATAATTATATATAATTACATATAATCATATATAATTATATATAACTATATATGATTATATATATAATTATATATAATTATATATAAATCATTTTTACTCGGGATAAGATTACATCTGTAGAATAAAGAAGAATAACAAAGAAATTGTTATCTAGAAGAATAAATGACATTCTAGTTCACAAAGAATTTTCATACTTTATGAAATAGTAACTCAAGTAATCTCGTATGTAGGTCAGCATTTAATATTGTTTCAAAATGAATTCACTTCTTCAGTTTTTCAAATGTAATTTCAAATGTATTCGTTGTTGACATAAATAGCAGGGTATTTTAACTTTTAGAGCGCTATGAATATCAAAATCTTGTTTAAAAAAAAGTTATTTAAATACTTTAAGTGAAATTGTATTGATACAATGACGCTATTCAATATCTTATACACAATTAACGATTTACATGCTTATTCATCCCGCATAAACGTTAAGTAGTGTTTATCCGCATGAAATCCATGTAAATCCACGTAATTTTTCCGCGGATTTACGAAGATGTAAGATTCCCTTATTCTGTTTGGTACGTAGCCTGCAAATTTAACGTAGATCCAAGATTTACATGAAATTACGTGGATCTACGTTTCCCTTCTTCTGTTTGGTACACAGTCTGCAAATTTTACGTGGATACAAGATTTACGTAGACTTACGTGGATGCAAGATTGACGTGAGTTTAGGTGGGTCTATGTTTCCCTTATTCTCTTCGGTATATAACCTTCAAATTATACGTGAATGCAAAATTCACGTGGATTAACATAAGTCTACGATTCCCTTCTTCTGTTTGGTATATAGTTAGAATATTTTACGTGGATACAAGATTTACGTAAACTTACGTGGATACAAGATTTACGTGGACTTACGTAGATCTACGTTTCCCTTATTCTGTTTGGTACATAGCCTGCAAATTTTACGGGGATTTACGTGGAGCTACGTTTCCCGTCCTCTCTTCGTTACATAGCCTTAAAGATTTACGTGGATGCAAGATTTACGTGGATGCAAGATTTACGTGGATGCCAGATTTACGTGGATGCAAGATTTACATGGATGCAAGATTTACGTGGATGCAAGATTTACGTGGATGCAAGATTTACGTGGATGCAAGATTTACGTGGATGCAAGATTTACGTGGATGCAAGATTTACGTGGATGCAAGATTTACGTGGATGCAAGATTTACGTGGATGCCAGATTTACGTGGATGCAAGATTTACATGGATGCAAGATTTACGTGGATGCAAGATTTGCGTGGATGCAAGATTTACGTGGATGCAAGATTTACGTGAGTGCAAGATTTACGTGGATCTACGTGAATCTACGGTTCCCTTTTCTGTGTGGTACATAGCCTGCAAATTTTACGTGGACCGCAGCTTTTACGTGGATCGAAACTTTACGCACGTTAAATACAATCATTCTTTTCTATACCAACAATCGTCTCAGCTCTGCTTATTCTTAGTTGTATATCTTAATTTCTAATTTCTACATTTTCTTTGCCTTCGGTCTCTTCAGATATATCTTCCTTTACGTTTCTTTTATTTCCTTCATATCCTCAGTTGGTTCAAACGAAGAACCTTCTCCCTATGAGCAAAGCATATCCGAATATAACCTTTTTCCAGTTATTTTGCTATGCTATTTACGCCGACAGTCCTACCCTTTCCTGTGTTTTCCTTTCTTTTCAGGTCAAATCGTCATTAATGAAGATGTCTATTTCCGCTAATTTATGTTTGTTTTATTTATGTTTAATTTATGTTTGTTATTATTATTCTCTGTTCTTCCCAACTTTTACATTCTATATATATATATATATGTATATATCATACTTTTTGCGATCCTCTAATTTTCTACATATTATTAATATCTATTTCAACCTTTAAAGTGTCCACAAACCATTGTTTCATTTTTCCTTCGTTGAAATCATTATCAAAGTCCTTTTGCCCGGTGATAACTATGTTGGTTTTTCTTCTTATTTTTTATGCTTTTTATCTTATTTTTATTTTCCTATATCCTTTTCTTTAATTTCTTGACTCTTTCTGTTTCTACAATATTGTTAATATCTTAATTCACTTCTTTGTGCATTATTCTCTGTCTCTTAACTTTCTTTCATGCTTTCTGTATCTTCTTTATTTTTTCGTATGTCAGTTTCTAATTCCTTGATACTTTTGTCTATTGCAATACCAGCGATATGCCATTCCTTTTTCTGTATTGTTTCCTCGTAGAGAAATGAAACGCGGTGCCTTGCAACCAGTTACCATGCAGTGGCCAGCCTATCGCGCAACACTTTCCGACAGCTTTCGCATGGTTAGCACAAAATCCAAACGGCTGCGCAGCAACGGTTTTTCCTTATACATGCCATTGTTATCTTATGGCAGGTGGTATTAATGTTTAATTATATTTATTATAATTATTTCTAATGTTCAGATCTTGTCGAAATATTGAAATAGCCATAAGAAAATACTGTATATTTTTCGGTTCTCGCAAAATAGAAGAGTATCTCGAGTTACTTATTAAATTTACATGAACAATTAAATATTATTTAACAAAAATGTTCCAAAATCATTGATATTAAAGGCTATAGTAATAATGTATAATTTGGAATAGTTAATTTATAATTATTTACGGTAATGTAATAATAAATTGTCAATTCTGACTTTAAATTTGGGGTACCTTTGCGTTTATGGCTTATTAATCAATATTATTCTTACTATTTGTGTCTCTCAATTTTAATTACATTATTTATAAGTTTAAACAATAATGATTAATTATGCACGTGTACGGTAACTTATCTACATGTATATCGCTCGCGGTCAAAGATGTATAAGCAAGGTTATATTGATAAATTGAAAATTAATAAATAAGAATTCTGGAAATTAATTACCGCCTTGCTAATATATACTTAGATTTATATTGATTTAATAATTGATTAGCTACTTGTGATAATAGTATCACGTTATAATTCCTAAATTCTAAATTACAATATTTATACTTAAATTAATTATTCTTATCTGGCTCCTTATCTTCTTCGTTGGTGGTAGAAAAAGGTAAATTTTCGAATTTTCTGGCTAATCGGAGGGCCAGAACATAATACACTTAGTTAACTTTTACACATAATGTCTCACCGAGAAATCTATATGTATGTACGGATATATTTTAAAAGCAATGTATTACGAAAATATTTCTTCTTGGTAGCACAAAGCTTCCTCGAAGAGAAACAAACAATCAAATTGACAAAACATCAAAATCCAATTCAGCGCTCGTTTTGTTGCAATCTTTTCTATAATACGTATTTTAATTCAATATGTTAACATTAAGTATTTACAATAACTGTTTACGTATTTCCTTTTTAACAATTCCAACAAGTTAGTAACTTTGAAAAATAATAATTTTATAGATATAATTGTTAGGTGTTCTCTTTCGATAGATAAATATTTTCGAAATCATTAATATTCTTAGCAAATAAATAATTATCCGAAACCACTTTATCTAATTCACATGCAGCTATTTCCCAATTACCTTTGACCAACTCCAAAAACAATCGTCCCACTTGCAACACATGCACTCACACATTCACTTCATACCCACTCGTCCGCGTAGCAGTCGCTTTAGCGCGGTTTCACCGCTTAATAAATGACCAGCCGCTTGAGCCTTCTACTACCTTTGTGCGCGAATTCCCATAACATTTGTCCAACATCGAGACAACCTCTCTCTCTCTCTCTCGCTCTCTCTCTCTCACACTCTCCCCCTCTCTGTTTCTCTCTCTCTCTCTCTCTCTCTCTTTCGTGCCGCAAAAACGTCCAGGGCCACACGCTTGCAAGCTCTCTGAGCATTTCCGAATCCCTTTGAGCGCGCACTGATGAAGGTTTTAATAATCATGGCGCGGCGCGCAAACGCCAAGGAAACGCACAAGTACAGAGGGACAGAGAGAGATTTTGCCCGGGAAATCGAGGCAACAAAAAAGGACGAGAGGTCGAGCGCTTTGAAAGTTCCGAGTGAGGCTAATGCGATTAGCAGTTTGGCGCGATTCCGCGGCTTTCACGACTTTCGTCGTGCAAGGGGATGTACGGGAGGTCGACTTTTTGTTTGGTGTTGGTGCGCGTTGCGATGTTTAAGCGCTTTTATTGGATTCGAGGATGGGAAATTAATTTGAACTGTTTTCGAGGGGATTATTTAGTTTTTGGAGGGGGAGAGGGGGAGTTGCGCTAATTGGGGTAAATTTTTAAGAGGTGGAGAGGATTTCGAGAAGAGGATTATGCGAGTTGCCGTTTTGTTGTTGGAATTTGATTTGTATAACAACTAGTTCATGCTAATTATTGTTGATAAGTATAGTTCTGAATTTTAGGGTTTCCAATCGTGAACGCGAAATTCGAAATTGAATGTCAATTGTTTTGTTTGATGAATTATTTGAAAGTATTTGTTTGATGAATTAATTAAATTTACTTGTTTAAATTTGCTTGATGAAAATTCTGTTATCCTAACACGTTATTAAATGATTCATATTATACTAGGTAAGTGACCAGGTTATTTTAAGTTAACAATTATGGCAATCATGATTGATTAAACAAAATTAACAATTATAAATAATTTATTAGTAATTTTTTACAAAAATACTTAAATAATAAATATTTTGTTATCCACTTTTTAATTATTTATTACTAATGCAATACAAAACACTTAGAGTCCCCACTGTATAACCTAAACTATTAACTTTTATAGAACACAAATTAAAACAGCTGATGGAAAAGTAATTGAAAAAGTTAAAACAAGAGTATTATAAAGATTAAAGTTAAAATGTGTTAATCTTATACTTGTATGCACTGGATAAAAATATAAATTTTAAAGCCACGGAGGTGACAGTCCTCAAAAATCAACTAAAAAGTAAAATGTATGGTCAGTATACTAAAGAATATAATGAAAAAATCAGTATTTAAACCGAAAATTCATATTTTTTAATTTCAAAATCTTAAAAATATAAGCTAAAAATGAAGACACAAAATCTAGGAGTTTCCTGAAAATTAACTATATCTTCTTTAAATTACAAAATACTGATAAAATTTAAAAAATATTCAAAATAATTATGCCAAGATATATCGACGCCTTGGTAGAAAAATATACTATATCAGAGTCTGCATGAATAACGTGCACTTAAATGCGTCAGTGTTACCAATTTAGTTACAAGAAGCAAATTTTTAAGCAAAATCTGAGATAAAATATATTATTTGAGCAAAGTTTTATATTGCATACTTTCAAGCAGTATCTGAGATAGTATGCTGTTCCAAGATATAAGAATATACTTTTAACTGAACATTAATTTTTTCCCTACTAACAATAATAGAATTCAGTTAATTCCTTAGTAGTAATATTACCAACAGCGAAAATTCTTTATTGATTAAGGGGATCCCGTAGTTGAAGTTAGATTCCTACATCTTATTTTTCGTTTTTCACAATGAATTATCCATTTTTTAAACTCATTTGACCAGAGACACAATTCTTATGATTCATAGAATGTGCCTCTGGTCGAAAAATTTAATAAAATTACAATTTCTCTTGGAAAAACGAAAAATGGCTCATTGTCGGTAATGGGTATAAGGTATGGGACTCCGCTCCCCCCTTAAATTGAAAAGGTTATATACAAAAACCACATCACTACAGATTTCAATCCTCCATTTGCACAAGAATACCCCGACGCAGATTAATTTTCCTTTCTTCCCGTGTCAACCGAATATCAAACCACCCCCCGATCATCCGTCTAACCTTGAAAATACAGAGAGAGAGAGAAAGAGAGAGAGAGTGAGAAAGAGAGAGCAAATCAATCCACCATACTGCGAAAACTCTCTCCACTCTCTCTCACCCTAGGCCAGCATCCATCGATCGTTACATTAAATTACGTATCCGTAAACACACACACATGTATTTTCGCCCCTTGCAGTAAGCGCGAGACTTGCAAGGTCATGTCACACTGCACAAGGGGGGGCGCCTCGATCAAAGGTCGAGGTTTGTATTGGCCAAATGGATGAATAGACGCGTGCGACCGACGACAAAGAACGTCGGGTGTAAGCGTATACAGGGTGAGTGAAAAGTTCGGGAGACTTGAAATATCTCGAAAAGGGTGCATTTTTTTATATAATTGTTAACTCTTCAAATCTTGATTATCTAAGAGACATACGTTTTTTACGTTCTGCTTTCATTTTCATGTGAATTTTAACTGTCTTAGCCCTGGTTCTCGAGGACCCATTCATTTAATTTTCGTTTTTTCTTAAATTCATGCGATAAAATTAAGATTCTGCAAACTAAATGTATGGATCAGATCAAAGAAAACTATTTCGCGTCTCATCAAGATAGTGTAAGCTGTATTATATGTAATAGAACTTGAAATAGCTAAAAAATTTAAAAAAAAACAGTTCGTGCAAAGATTCATTTTACAAGGTCTAAAAATAATCCCTGAATCTTTTCTAAATTTTTGTATGTAATATTTATCACCATTATATGAAGTTTCTCAATTTCCAAATAATTTTAGACGAAATATTCAAAATTATTTAAGATAATGTGTTATTACATATTATTTTAGTGAAAACGAAGTAGATGCGAAATAGTTCTTGAACATACCACATTAACATCTAAGAAAATTCTATTATATTGGTCAAGCAAACATAAACAAAGAGTTGAGAATCTAAAGAAGAGCTAAAAACATTAGTACAGTTCATACATACCGATGTTAAGAGTAGTAAATAATATATCTTTTAATGATAATGAAATACTCTTTATCTACTATACAAAGACTCATTGAACGATCCCTAAAGTTTTATCAAAATCCGTGACCTAAACTGTGTGATAGTGTAAAAAGTGTATATACAAAAGTTCGTTTAAAACCACATTTTTATTACTAATTAAATTACGAATAAACTGAAAAGTATTAAAGAAACAAAGAACATATTGTTGAAAAGAATACCTTAAAGAATATATTCTAAAAGTTTCAGTTAGATTTCTCAATTAATATGCGCAATAAAACACTTTTAATGTGCAAAATTTTAATTGTTATTTACAGAAAGTTATTTACAGAGAGAAAATGAATAAAAAGATCTTTCATAGTCATAAAAGATCACCAGGGATCAACTACGTTAAAAAAGGCATCAGATGAGACGATTAGATGTTGGTACAGAAGATACGTTTCTATTTAATGTTTTCAATAAAATTATTTTCCTGTAGAGATATTCCGTGATTCCCATACTTTTTACGCACCCTGCATAAAAATATAGGAAGAAGTATAAAGCAACACAGGGATACTGCAGGGAGGGTATAATAAAAGTATTTTTGTTATCCAATTTGATAATGCATATAGTGGATTATGAGGATAGTGAGAAGGAGAGGCAATTAATTTAAAATAGTTTTTGTACCGGTCGACAATAAACTTGATTTGTTAATTTCGAATTAAATAATGAGTCATAGTCATAGTCATAGCAATAATTAGTATTTTTATTAAGCTAAGCATTTCTCATATTTTCTAAATCAATCTGTATCACAAGCCCGTGCACGCGAGTGTGTGTATGTATGTGAGGGTGTGTTTATGTGTGTTTCGAGTACTGAAATATATTTTAGTGACGTTTTGTGTAAAACTTTGTGTGTGCGAGAGTGGGAACTAATTTTGGATAAACGTATGCTTCTCTAATTGCAATCAAAACTTTGACTCGCTGCATTACACGAAACGTTTTGAAACTCGAGAACTCGCCGATGCAGACATTATACATTAATATGCATAATTCAATGATTTACTTATTACACAACTTGCAAATAGTTTCTGAGTGTTAAATCCGGAGGCTGTAGAAATTTCAGTTTCCTTGAAAATTTAATTAAGGTGGTCCTATAGCAAATTTTTAAAAATTTGCTAGTTACATGATAATTTTTTTTAATTGGTAGTTATATTTGTTACCTAAAAAGAAAATTTATTGTAAATTTTCATAAATTTTTAGACAGTATACCAATAGTTATCTAGGAAAACCTAGCAATTTTCAATGAAAATTTATGTTTTTTCAAAATTGTCCTTGCTCATGGGAATGCAAGTATAGCATTTGAAAAAATGATATAATATCTAACACCTGTGCCACACAAAACTGTGACGTCCAAATTTTTAAAAACACAATTATGAAGAAAAATTATATTATATTGAAGTTTTATTGTAAAAATCACATAAAAGAAACACGTTTTTAACTATATTCATGGGTAACACATTCTTAATAATTTTTTTTTGAAAAATCGGAGTTCATGGTTGTAATGCGAATAAGTTGAATAAGATATCCTTACAGTTTCAGATTGATTTATTGTAATCCTATGCGCATAAGACTTGCTGAACATTGGAAAACCATGAATGGAGAAATCGCACTTTCGTAAAAATAAGAAATAATTTTCTGATGATTTTAAAACAATTTTTCTATCGCAGAATATCGATCTAATTTTTTTCAATAATATATATGTTTTCTGAAGTTTTCCTGCATATTAAAGAGTAGATTTGGGCACAGGTTAGGATTTGGTTAATGTAGGAACACGTTGGATTGTGTACAATAAACGTCGGAGGAAAAATACGTATAAATAAGTATTAAGTTCATTAAAATAATTTCTATTGCCAATATTGCCAATACAAAATCATTTTCAGTTCTAAAAATGTACAAAGTATCAGAAAATTAAATAAAAAAAATCGAGTTTTTCGTCAAATTTTACTATAGGACCACCTTAAGATCAATTAATATTCTAAAATTATGATTTCTGAAACAATAGAATTATATTCTATGAAATTCTGATTTTAATTTTAATACAAAATCAAAATAAAATGTTATATGGACACGATTTTCAGGATAGTGAAATAGTCTTTCTAATCAAAATATCATAATCATAATCAAAATGATATAATCAGTGAAATTCATCTCCTAAAAATTCATTTCATTTTTACACTGTACCCAGAAAAAGTATTATTCTACGAAAGCCCTTACTTTTAAAGTGCACTAATCTTCAACTTCGACTTTAAGGACCTATTTTATTATCCATTAAAAACTAACGGTAAAATTCAAGGAAGATATCGATTCTAAATACGCGCCATTTAAATCCCAACAATGAAAATAAAATTCTTAGAAAAAAATTGGAAGATGCCAATTATAAGGAGAATAATTACTTTAACGATTTATTAAAATATAAATCACTTTTAATAATATAAGTTTTTAATTGATTTAATAAAATAATTACTAAATAATTACTTTAATAAGTATTACAAAATGTGTATATTATAATTGAAAAATATTTTAATAATTGCTATTCTTAAAGTTGTAATTAAGGTGATGCTCAAGCCACCTGTCATCGACAAATACCAGGATCGACTTTTACTGTTCTTATTTAATTTTTAATTTTTAATAATTATCTCTATGGAAAGTTGTTGTTCCAATAAAAAAAACAACTTTCCATAGAGATATTTTCTTTAGATAGAAAAATGAATGAAACAAGTGGTTCCCCGTATTTACCAGTAACACGGGGTTTAGCATCACCTTAATCAGCGAAAACACTGCCAATTGCTTTGCCTCCATGCTTTTTTAAAGCGATATCAATTTTATTCTACTATAATAAATAATATGTATATTTATGTATATTTATGTTATCGTTGTCAAGAAAATTAATTCTTTGACAAATTTGTCTTTTTTCTGAATGAGCAATGAATCTTACAACTTGAAAATATACAGAAATTTATTTTTACATGAAACAAATAGTCAATCAAAATTTTATTAAAATTATATTAAGTTTTAGAGTTGAGGTGTTAAACAAATAATAATTACGCAGTATAACAAATAAACATTGATATATATCATATTAATTCCGGTCTTAAAATAAAGAATTTTTTGAGTACTTCATTATGTAAAAAATTTGCGTTCAGAAAAATATCCCTGCATTGAAGAATATTCAAAGCACTGAAATTTAAAAATTTTCAATTTTCGAAAAATAGCTACAATGACAAAACTAATCAACCAATTTTTCTTACATTTTCAAGCATATACTGGGTACTGAATGATAGCAAACATCTGTGAAAAATTTCGGAAATTTATACCAAAACAGGACACACACACGCACGCACGTACCCTCTAATACAGATTGATTTGTAAAATATCATAAATAGTAATTTCAAACATACTGTCTGTACTAGACCAAAATTCTCTAAACTGCCCAATATTGTCAGCACTAACTCAATATTTGCTGAAGTGGCCCAACAAAAACATAAAAAAGTATTGACCAAATCGGAACTGAAACTTTTAATTTTGTATCTCATATGGAACTAGGTAAAAAATTAATTGCATGATGTGATCCTGACAGACAGACAGACAGACAAACAAACATACATTTATACATGTCGAGTTAAATAAAAGCGTTTAATAAAAGCGTTCAAAGGAGCGTTTAATAATCTGTACTGCACATCAATCTAAAAACTTTCAAGAATATTCTACGAGATAAAAATAGAATTTGCTGAAAACTTCGGAAGATTCCCGAAACTTTCGATCTTATCCGATACCCGGCTAAATAAAAATTCTAAGCTAGTGAATTTAAAGCTAATCACCACACGCCAAACGAAAGCTTCGCTTCATCAAAACAAATGTCATTATACGATCCAGCAAAAAGCAACCTGCTTGTTCTACCGATGAGCGAACGGCCCGACGGAGGCGCATCTAAAGCACCTCCACCCCCCCCCCCAGCAGAGATTCTCCCAACGCGCAGCCTCTTTGTCGTCGCATCGGTGCGCGACTTTCCTTTGTTCGCGTCGTCGGTCTCTCGCAGGAGGCGCGTCGGGAGGGGGTGTGTGCGCGCGGCTCGCCGCCGCCGCTGTCACGGATCGATACAGCTCTCGCTCGCTCGGCAAAGGCTGACTGGCTGACTGGCTTTATGGGGGGAGACCTCGTGGCGTTGTGCATGGAGCTGCTGCGAGGCGGTGAAGAGAGAGATGGAGAAGAATTGCAGAATGCTGCTGGTGCTCTTTATGGGCTTACGTAGCGTTGGGTATGCGGGATTTCTTTGATGTGATTGTCGGTCGTTGGAGTGTATTTAGTTTTTATTTTTGGGAATGTGCGAAATTGTGGGGTACGTGTTTTAGAAGAATGATAATTACGGCGATTCGCACACTTGTATTGCGTATGTAGCTATAAATACGTATCAAAAGTCATAACAGGCTATGAACATTCATTAAAAAGGTTTATTTTTCATGGTATAATTAAAACTGTGAGAATATATCTATCTTGTATATGGGCAAATCCTCAAATCGTGATAACTACGATTCCAACACTTATATAGCTTATAAACCTTGCCTATGACGTTTACAAATGCTGAAAAAATCAGTTATATACTTTAAATTTTACTGTATTAAAATAAATTTAGTAGAAAAGGTTTCTCTGAAAGTAATTACATTTACAGCTTATAATGTAGTAAAAATGTATAGCTATCATGAGATATTGGTATTATATAGAACTCGTCCAAAGGACAAACGTGTACCTTTGAAAGTAATTCAGTACGATTGATTTTAATATCCATAAGAAATAAAAAACCAATAATTGTTTAATAATAATATCAGGACCGTTATTTACATCTGTAAAAAGTGTCCGCATTCTGTTTGATTCATATTTTTTGTGGATACTGTTAGATTATTTAGTAGTCAAGTAATCGAGTACGGTAGATTCATGTATTATCAAAATTTTATGTGTTTGAGAAATGCTGATTTTCAAAATTGGCTCATATTTAGAATTGAGAATTTAAAGATCTGTATTATCTTTAGGTACACTGTGAAAAACTCAAAACCGCTGGCAATTAATTAATCATTTTTGAATTAGATTAAATAATTCGTTTATAAGTACAAAGCTATGATATAAATACATTTTCAGGTAAAAGTGGGAGAAAATTTAATTTAACAATTTAATTTAACTGCAAAGGTGTATTCATTATTTAATCAATATAAATATGCTTGTCGAACTATCTCTCGTGTAAGGTTCTTAAAACAAAGTTGATTCAGAATTACTTTTCTAACAAGATTAAGTAACAAAAGTAATTAATAAAAATATTGTACAATATAAATATTTTTTATTTGCATTAATTTGTGTTTTATTAAATGAAATAAGTTAACTTTCATCTTAAGAAACAAAAAGGTTGTCAAGATAATGGAATGCTTCTACCAAGCCGCTTCTCCCCCAAGTTCTATTCTTTTTATCTATCTATCCGAACATAATTTAATTCTTGTGACATACTGCCTCACGATTGATAATACTGCAATATACTTAACCTTTTCAGCCCCTTTGTTCTTTTTACGTAGAAGTAACTTTTCATTAATCACAAAATCTACTTGTATTCTTTGTCTTATCTGATATAAAAATAAGCTATAACAATTTTGCATTATTAAAAAATTATGTGAATTATATACCTATCTTTTTATAACTAATTGTTTACATATTTATAAAAACATATTATCAAGTTCAAATACATTAATAAGATTGTACGAAAAATATCATACTTGTCCGAAACAGCCAAAATAATTTGTTTCATTCAAACGGCATTTTACTTTGCCGGGTTCAGAAAAATAAATGAATTTGGTTTGAAAAATTCTCAAGTACTGGATGAGAAAGTATACGAGGAAGCCGAAGGTCTTTTGTGAACATTACAACTGCATGAATGTAAGTGGCTTTTATATACAAACATTCGAAACTCAAAACTTTAAATACGATTTTATGAATACATTTAAATTTAAAATCGTTTTTATTTTTTTCTCTGATAACGCAGTCGATCGCAATCAGTTAAACGTTTATTTTATAAAAAGAAAGCCACAAAAATCGGTGAAATGTTCTGCTGAGAATGTTCCCATATAAAACTTCCAGTACTCGCGTATAACGAGAGCTGTCAAACCAAAACTTGTACCCGAATTTTAGTTTAAATATGTATTTTCGATGTACGGAAAATCCAATATTAAAATAATACTAAAGTTTTAAATTAAAGAGCCGCAATCGAGAAGGTTAAATTAATTATTTTAAAGTGTTATATTTCTGTGTATTGAAGAAATAATAAAAAAGCGCCATGGAGATTCTAATTTTCTTTAGTGAGATAAATCGAGTAATCTTCAATTTAAAACAGACTTCAAGTCTAGAATCGATTGGAGAAGCTAAATTACGCCTCGAGCATTAATCTTGCGCCTCCAGTGAACTTTAAATTTCTTTTTCTTACTTTACGAAAAGTCGAACACATATCACGAGAAACTTCACGAAGCCATATAAACTCCGCAGTTAAAGGAAACTTTCAGAAAATATATTTGATGGTTATGAGAATAAAACATACACATCGTATAGATACAAATCTTTAATAGTATTTTATCCATAGCAATGATTAATCTTTTTTCTACAAAAGTTATTTCCAGCTAATATTACGAAATATGAATTTATTTTATTTTAATAATTGAAGTCATAATTTTACATTATTCATTATTAAAGATATACTCCATGTCAGATAATCAATAATATTTATACGATGTTTTTATGTAATATTATAATGTACTTTTCATAAAAAGTATTACTTATTTTAGCACGATCATTCATATCTTGATTGATGGATTATTATTAGATTACAATTGGTTTTATATGTATAGCTAAATATATACATAATATTTAATATTTTAAACTAATAGTCAATAAGGAGTTTTCGGCTGCAAATGTGAGAAAGTTTCTAAAACATTGAGAAAGATGAACGGAAACACAAAGGTGAGGAGGTGACAGAACCACTTGCAACTGACAAATTGAAAAATTTGCAGTTAAAATGGGAAAAAAGAAATAGAAGTGAAAGGAAGAGTAATGCGAGTATTCGAGGATTAACTGTACACAAAGAGAAACAAAGACTAACCACAAGGGTTGAAACATTTTTCAAAGAAAAATTAGGCTCCGAAGCTATGGTAGACCACGGAAGACTAGTCGAACGTGGTAAAGTAATTATGCTAAAAATGAAAAATTTAGTCGAAAAACAGAAAGTTATGAGTAGAAAGAGTACACTCGGAGAAGAGAAAATATACATTGATCATGATAGAACGTGGAAGGAAAAGGATATACAGAAGAAAAGGCGAAGAAAGAAATTAATAGCGGAAAACATGTAATTCTGAAGTGTACGAGGATAAAAATAGGAAATACGTAGTACAGATGGAACGAAAAGAAAGAGCAGGTGCTCGAAGAATACTAGTCAAAAAGCAAGATAAAAGAAAAAATATACTAGAAAAAGAAACGCTGGGTAAAAAGAAAGAGACGAAATAGAAAGAAGTAAGCGATAAGCAGCAAGTAATAAGAAACAGAGGGACAGATAATAAGAAGATAAAAGAAGAAACAGATAATGATTATTAAAAGAAAAATTATTATTTTGTAAAAAGGTTTAACGTGTAAAAATAGCCGAAACCACATGTATCCCGAGAGGAAAACATTATTTTAATAAAAAAATCTAATTCTCAATACCTACCTAATGCTTACAAGATGGGAATATCCAAATATCTCAAACTACCTTGAGATTCTCCAAAACATTTTTTGCTGTGTATAATTATAAGACAAATATAGATTGGTTTTTAAAAATAATTGCTACATAAATTACTTTCGAAAAATGATACGTTTCGTAACCAATGCATTCTTCGCTCATTTTTTATTTATAACTTTTTATAAAAACAAAACGCCAATACTTGGTACTCTAAAAAATATACAAAATTTTTATTACAATTAAAATGAAATGTTTCTTCAAAAAACAAATTGTCCGTTCAACTCCGTGCTTCAAAAATGTAAAATGGTATTATCCAGTTTTCCTCGTTCGTCTACAATACAAAACGACTCTACCAATGACAGATAAAATGCCACCATTAAAGACATCATTACAATTCATTCGCAATCCCGTCAAAGCCAACTCTTCGATCCACCCACAAAAAAGTAGAAGAAGCGAGAGCAAAGCTGCAACACCGCTGCCGTATAAATCCATCAATCTCCCATTCTACTCTCTCTCTCTCTCTCTCTCTTCTCTCTCTCTTCCTCGCGTCTTACTCCCTCCTCGTATGTCCTCATCCCTTTCTCGGGCACGCGTGCGCGCGTATCTTTTCTTTGTTTGAGTTCGTTAAACTTGCGCCTGTCTGTCTGACTTGCTAGGCGAGAGCGCGAAACAAAGAGGAAGAAAAAACAAAGGGATCACCGACGAGACGCACGCGCGGGGTGCGAGATCGCTGTATTATAGGAGAGACTCATAGTGTGTGAAGAGAAGGAAAGGAGTTGAAATCGATGGACGGATGAAATCGCAGGAGGGATGTGTAAAGTCGAGGGGCGAGAAAGAATCAAATATCGGTGGATTAGAGATTTTTTTAGAAAATGGTATAGAGCATTATTGAGTTGAAATATAAATTGACATTTTAGGATGTAGAGGAGAGTGGTATAAAGTGGGTAGTGAGATGCTATTATATAATGAGTCATGTTATTGCAATCAATTCTGTACGTATTTCTGGCTAAAATTTACATACATTATATATTTGTATATTATGTATTCTGGGGGTAAAAGGGGGTCTAAATATGAAAATTTAAAAAAATATTAATGAGTGTATATTTTTTCTAAAAGAAGCTTAAATGTTCGATTTTATGCTTAATTATATTATGTACATTATAAGGAAATTGGGAAATCATCAAAAATAAATTATCAAACCTAACCCATTGCTACCCATCATCTTCGTCAATGATTTCACAAATTGACACTTTCACAGTTACCGTAGGATATTGTTCAAATTTTCAATTTCATGACCTAAAATAATTTTTTTACTTTCTTTATATATGTACTCACGTCTGTGACTTAAAAAAGCTAAAGCTTTTTAGTTTGATCCAAGATAAACGTTATTTTAAATTATAAAGCCATTATATTTGTTAATTTTCTAATAAAAAAATGGAAGTAGTATATTGTGTACCAAGGGCGAGAAAAAGCCTCTCGCCCATGTTGCACAACGTATTTTTTGTGACACTTGTATTGATGTGGCCGTTTTTCGACACGGTGCAACTGCCACCTTGTTCTGTTAAGAAATGAAAATATGTATATCAACACACACACGCACACACACACACACACACGCACACACACACATAAGCACATACACACACAAGCATACACACATACACACACACACATACAAACACAGACACTCACACATATACATACATACATACATACATACATACACACACACACACATATACACATACACACGCACACATACGCGCACATATACATATACGTACATACATGCATCGAGCTACACATATTTGCA
Organism: Gastracanthus pulcherrimus; assembly: GCA_949152435.1. Lineage (NCBI taxonomy): Eukaryota > Metazoa > Arthropoda > Insecta > Hymenoptera > Pteromalidae > Gastracanthus > Gastracanthus pulcherrimus. The sequence goes on along the minus strand of OX424573.1, from coordinate 176,383,437 downwards.
CATATAGAGATAACTATTATTGTATATTAAAGTTTTTCGAATAAAAAAAGATAAGATAATTTCATCAATCTTATTGAAAAAGAAATGTATACCTATATATGATTATTGAAGCAATTTTCATGTCTTTTCAGACGGTTACTTTTGCGTCTGCTTGAGCGGGCTATATAGAAACTTTTTCGTCACCAGTCGGTAAGCAGCGACTTCTTGTCCGCTTTATAGGCACGAATAAGTGCGAAAATAGTGCATGTGGTACAAAATAGTATATTATGACACTGTTGTGGGAGATGGTTTTCTACCTTGCTCGAGGGTTTTCGCACGAGCGAAGCGAGTGAGAAAATCGAGCAAGGTAGAAAAACACCTCCCACAACAGTCTCATACGATATTTTATAGCACAACAACCTCAAAATCGACAATAAAGTTGGCATTTTGAGGTTAGTGTGCTATAATAGTATATTATGCAACAAGTGCGTAAAATGCGACTTTACACTTTACATCTGATCGCACGAGTGTGTAAATCATTCGCACAAGTTACATACGATATTTTTTGATACACACCTATGTGTAAAAATATGTATTTTACATCCGGTTTGAGGGCGTATACTGCAATTTTACATAAATATAGAAATATAATATTTTCAACTCGGGGGTTGAATATTGTGATCCCAATGTGCCATTACACAACATAACTGAATCCTTAACTATAAATATGCATGAAAATTAAAAACAAACTAAGAATAGCCATTAAAAAAGTTTATTTTCCATGATACAATTTAAACCTTTCGTTACAATTTATCTATCTTAAACATTACTACTGGGAAAAGATGATCCTGCTTTTATCAAAACGCGATCATTGAGTAATGTATAACAAATTTTATTCATAGTTTGACGATAAAAATTTCGATTCAAGCAACCATATTTTCAAAAACCAAACATGAACATAATCCCATCATCAAAAAGTCTATGACACAAAAATCGATCCCACTGTTTTACCATCGCGCGGAGTATTCCCTCGAACCACCACGTCAATTTCTCTTTACGCCCACCAATTGATTCGCGCTCACTCTCCACTTTGTCGAAACACTTACACCCGTCGGCACGACTCAACCCAAACGGCTTATTGTACGCCCTCCACCCTCCCAACTTTGATCGATGACTCGCGCGCGCGCGAACCCTTCCCATCATCGCGTCCCGCAAAAAAAGAGCGGCGCTCTTCTTTCCTTTTTACCGAGTGCCATTAGCGTCGCGTCGCCGCGGCTCTCTCCTCCCTTTTTTTGCGCGTAATAACCGCAGCGCCGCGCCGTGGCCGCACGGGCGATTGACGCCTGATGAAAAGGACACTTTGACGGTGCTCTGTGTGTAACACGGTGGGGATTTTGTAATCGAGGTGGCGGGAGCTTACTTTCACGTTGCCAAGGCGCGGGATCGGACGGTGACGAGAGCATTCTTTGAGAGTTTTCTTTTTGCAGTTGCATGGTTGTAATAAGCTCTTGGTGAGGGTTTCTTTAATGTAAGAGGGGGGTTCTATATTTTTAATCCTTTGTTTTACCGTCCTTCATTTTTATAGTTTTTTTCTTTTTCATTTAATATTGTTGAAGATGCATTTTTTGTGGGAATAATCTAGATGTTGATTTTTTCCGTCTGTTAATAGTAAATGTTCTTTACTTTTAAGTAACGTTGAGAATGATGGGTATCAAGAAAAATTAAATAAAAATTCTATAGAAATCAATACATAGGAGCTTTTCATGTTGCTTAGTAAGAATATAACGGCAGATTCATAATCACCGATCCAAATAAAATCTGTATATTTATTTGAACCCTATGTACTACAAAAAAACTGAATACTGAATTTTATCGGAAGTAAAATTCTCTTTTTCTTCTACTTCTGATCCACCATATTTGGTCTATCATGAATTTCAGATTCACATTGAATTTCAAACTACAAACTTTGGATTCATAATCAGCGCCTCAAAAACTCTAAGTACAGGGTTTGAAAGTAATCGTCCGTATGAGATTGTGCTAAAAACAATTGTGCTAAATACAATTTGTGCTAAAAATGGATGAATACCAGACAATCCTAATTTTACTAGCAAGAACTCCACTAAATTTTAACCAAAAAATCGAAAATTTTAGATTTTTTAGACCTGCTGGGCTTAGTTATACCAAAGTTACAGCCAATTGAGTGAAACAATTTACATTGGATAACATGTGAAATTAAAACTTTTAATGCGTTTTTCTCGAAATTTGCTTTTCTAACTTCTAAAAGTTCCTTGCGCAACCCATAACTATGGATATTTCTGAAAATGCAGAAAATATCGGTTAATATTTTGTGTTGAGGTATTCAGACGTTAAATATTTTATTTATCAACTGTAAGTATTGATAAATGTAGTTTTTTTAATATTTTATATAGTTCAAATTTTTTTTTATTTATTTCAGACCATAAATTGAGTTTAAACAATTTCAAAAATATTAACTATTGTTGATTTAGAGTTGAAAAATATTCTTGAACTTTATAAAATAGATTTTATTAAATTGGTATGGTCAAGGAACTTTTTTAAATACCCTTGTTTTTATCACAAATATATGCATTTTCTCCAATAACTAAAAATCATTTTACAGGAATATTCTCAACATTTTTTGCAAACTTCTTCAATCTTGACAAAAAATTTTACTGCAATTTTTAATTATTGGACAAAAGGGAGAGAATTTTCAAAAATGAGTGGAGTTCCCTTTCAAAGTACAGAGTTCAATTGTTCCCATGATGCATATGTATACTGATTACATACTGATATAATTCCTCTTATAAGTATATATGAGAGAGAGGGAGGAGAGAGAGAGAGAGAGAGAGAGTTCTTGAGAACCAAAGATTCTGCTATGAGACAGGAAAATTGGAAATTGGAAAATTCTATGCGAAAAATCAATCGACATTCATATAGTCGCTTTGAAAGTAATGAGTTATTAATATACTTATTTTATTTTTCACAATAAACGTTGATGATCACTTTCGTTATAAAGTTTATCCCGTGCATACATGTTTTAATAAATAAATAATCAAACATGTAAATAAATAAATAATTTTATGAATTATTTCACTAACACAATAAAGGATAGCCAGTTAATGAATATTGGTATATTTGTATAAATAATGGTTGATAAACATTGATGTTTATTATTCAATCAAATTATATATTTATAAAATCCAAGTAAACATATTATTTTGAAAACTTTAAATTATCAATTATGCTCATTTCTAAGATTGCGCCCGATTAATTTTTGTTACTTATAAATGATTATAGGATATTTTTTGACGATTGTACTATTGTGTAACTTAGAAACAAACTTCTGTAATTGTTGACTTTATTGCTTATCGTTATGTATTTGAGGGTGAAGAAATGGGTGTAATGAGCCAAATTTGGTATATTCTAGCGATGTTTCGACGATTTGATTGTCGTCCTCTTCAAACTAAAAATCTCTTGGTCATTTATTGAACACTGATAAAACACATTTTTGATATTATTATAACTGGAAAAGTCTTCAATATTTTCCAAACCTTTAAAATGTAAACAATTTTTTCATTTTAAGTACCCAGTTTCTACTTTTCCAACTATTTTTTTTTTATTTTTACGAGGGAACTAATATAATTTATTTGATTTGTTGCATCAAGTAAGAAAATTTCATTCCAAAATATAAGCCCTGCAATGATTTACGGTAAAAATATTTTTGCAAAACTTTGTATAATCATGTATGTTACTGAGAGCGAATATTTATATAGTGCTGATGTCTGACCACTGCACGGTCTAACTACTTAGTATATATATTTCTATGTCTGCATATCTTTGAAAAACTGGGGTGGAAAGCCAATTTATTTTGTACAAACGCGTCCAGGGAGACTTAATTGGCAAGCATGATAATATGCACATTTTGCTGATATAACCATTCAGTAGTTACGTCGCACATTGGTCAGACAACGTCACATTAACTTTTTAAGGTACATACACTTTATTCATTAATGTTAATTTATAGGCGATGTATATCCTGCTTCTTTTGGTTTCTGATTACGAATCTGAGCTTAAAATTAAATCATTAAATATGATGGATCCACAATGGCGTACGAAAATTGTAAGAAATCAACGTGTTTATTTGATACTATGTACGTATAGGTTTTCGGACTAAATGATTTAATGAATTTGAGATCAAAATTCAAATCTTTAAATAGTAGATTTAAAAAAATGAAGCGAAATGGCAAAAATTTTGAAATTTATAGCTATTTTGCCACTAATAAAATTTGATACATCATTTTTTATATATCAATGATGGTGAGATTGTAGGAGCTTGTCATGTTTTGCAGTAATTACAAAAATCAGAAGCTTAGATCGACTTGAAGTTCTCTTTTATTTTGCATGTAAATATGTTTAGTGTACAGCGTGGAGTATTTTGAAGATGTTACGACCGCAATACTTCAATTTACTTCACCTGGTACAGAGATATTACTGCAAAACGTAATAAATTCTTTACTTTCCCACAATATACTGTTTTTCATAAAAATTTTGCCTTCAAAACTTTTTTTATACTTTTGAAATTGTATAATTATCCTATACTAGGAAACATATTTATTCGTAACAATAACCACTAACCCTTTTGTTTCTATAATCCCTCAAATAAATGCTCAATATGATTTGCCCCCTCAACTGTTCACCTAGTTACACGAAGATCATATTTCTCCGCTTCGTAAACAATCAAATATATTTAAACCCCGCACGCCAATTTTACCCTCCCTTCACTCAAACTTCTATAACAACCAATCCTCAAAGAAACTAACAATCTCCATTTCCAAAATTTGTCTCCTCGCGACTTTCAACTCGCTAATCCACTCATTCGCTATAGCTCCGCAGCTGAAGAGTCAACCTCTCCACGCGAGATGTTTATAGCAACATAGCTGCGCACCTGCCCTCTCTCTCTCTCTCTCTCCTCCTTCACGGGATGCTCTCGACTCGCTCCTCATGCCAGTCGCATTCAAAATGCATTAGGAGAGAGAGAGAGAGAGAGAGAGCTACGCCAACTTTCAATCCTCTCGACGACGAGTCGCGCGCTCTCGAGCTCTTCATCTCTCGCTTTGTTCGCGTTCACTTGCATGCGAAGGATTTCTTCTGCGCCTGCGTCGCCGTCGTCGTCGTCGTTTTCGCCGTTGTTGTTGCAGTGTCGCTCTTGTCGAACGGACTGGTTGGGAATTTTATTTTCAACATCTTTGTCGAGGACGGTCCTCGTTGAATGAATCTGAGAGCTTTTGAAGAATAAGGAGGAGTGTACAATGTAGAAAGCAATAAGAGTGGGATGCAAATGTGAGGGATAATTAGTTTTGAGGAACGTTGAATGACATGGGTGTGCGCATGCATTTATTTAATTGCTTTTTTGAGAGTCGATGAAATTCATTGTTACGATAGCCCTTTATGTCAATGATGGGCACAGGAATATAATCTAAACATGAATATCACTTTTTGATACAATAACACATTGAAATCTTAATAAATGCCGAAATTATTATCATATAAAACACTAATTTATGCACGAAGACAAAGATCTAACTATTATAATATGGAAACTTGGTTCACTTTATAAGCATGTCAACGTTCCTTGCCATTTTACTATAAAATCCATGCCTATAATAAATTGGACAAAAGAAACGGCTAATATGGCGCAATTTATACACATATCTACTGAATTGATAACAATGCGAAAATTAGTCTAAATCATCTAATTAGAAGCTGTGTATATTAAAACATTAAAGGAAAGCAAAATCTGTCATACCATGTAAGCCCCTAACAATTGTAAAAGGTATACGAGGTTTTTAGAAAATATATATGATGCTTCATAAAATCATTTGAGACAAATTTAGAATACATTCTTTGAAATAATTATTTTTAATATTAGTTTTATTGTTAATTGATTTTAACAAACGTGTTTTCGATGGTAAGCCTGATAAATGCAAACTATACATACACGTAAAATAAAGTGAAAACCAATGACTATCAGTGCAAAATAAAACGTACAAAAAATCGCATCATCAAAGCACAGACTTCCAACCGCAAAATTGAATGAAATTAAATCCTCGAACCGCGAATAATCCAGAAACACGCGGACCACAACAAATTCCCCGGTGCCGGTAAATTAATTTATATAGCCGCTCTCGGCTTTCGCGCTCGCTCCCATCAGCTCTAGAAAAAAAAGAAAAGAAAAATAAGGTCGCACTCGAGTCGCCTAGGTGCGATACGTACACTCTTGTTCTCTCTTGCTCTCTGCTTGCAATCGACTACTAGAGGATCGCGCAATTCCTCAAGGGGAGGAAGAGGGAGAGAGAGAGATAGAGAGAGAGAGTACTGGTGCAACCACTCCATAAATCAGCCGACAGCAGTCGATAAATCAGGTTTATTGGTCGTCGCGCGTAGTCCGAGTCCTTCTCGCGCCGAGCGCGCGTGGCTTTCGTCTTCTCTGCGCATCGTTATACATCTGCAGGTTGTATTTCTTTTCTCGCGAATGTAGCTGTGCATTCGGGAGGCTGGTGAGAGATGGGAGGAAGCTTGGGAGGAATTCGACTGGATTGAGACTTGCAGATGTCGCGAGGCTGTGTCAGTCAATCGTGGGTTTGCGAGGTCAATTTGGGTATCACAATTTTCAGGCTGCAAATCGGTTGATTTTTGGACGAATATGGATGAATTTTTATAAGGTAAAAAAAATAATCAAATCTTTTCCGGAATTTAAATCGGATTTCATTCAGTCTTATTCGGTTCCAACAGTTTTTTGAAATCAGGATAATAAACTTATTAGCATGCAGTCTTATGCGGTGTGCATACTATACAGGAATGGAATACACTGGAAGGCATAGCGCCTGCAACATGGACAGTGTACAAGCTTATTTCCAAGAGCATGGAAGAATTCATGAATTCACCGCTGCTGGATAATGATGCGGTTATCTGCGGATACATCGCATTCAAGTAAATATATTATATATACCGTATAAGCTCCAGCAGCATACTATTTTATCCAGTATACTATTTCATTCTGGAACGTATACGGACGTTGCTCTGCGCGGCAACGCGCATGTAGCGCCTGCAGCCTGCGAGCATTACGGATCTACCGCGTCAAGGTATGTGCAGATAGGTGTGTATATTATCTCGAAGACTATCACAGATTCCAGTGGGTTGTGCGACTGTTCGAGATAATATACATACCTATGTGCACATCCCTTGCCGACGCCTTCGAGCCTGAACACTGTTCGAGATAATATACATACATAATTCTATCACTGCAAATTATTAATATACGCACATTGCTTCCGGTAGAATTGAACCTTTATACACATTCGTTGCTCTTCGGAGCAATTAATATATATGGTTATAACTATTAATTTTGTTATTATTATTATTATTATTTTTACAGAGTACATACCATTACATCCGATGTTCAGGAAATGAAAGACTTTTTCGGGGCCACTCATCACCTCATATTAAAATGGTACTATAATTGCCATGCGCAATATGTTCATGATGACCAAGAAGAACCTTGAAATTCTTTGTAATTACTGTCTGAATGAGGTGAACGGTAAGATAGTAGTAGATCTACTAGACGTCGACAGAAAAAAATCATGGACATATTCACGAGCAAGCTGTAAGTATATACTATGTAATTACATTTTATACAGCTTCGTTGCTCTCGACAGCAATGAACTTGTATACGATTTTATGGTCTATTAACTTTCCGAATACGCGTATTGCTCTCGGGAGAATCTAACCTATATTAACACTCGTTGCTCTTGGCATCAAGTAGCTAATACGGTTCTTAAGTTAATTTTCGAGTCAAGTCTCTTCGAGACGTTCAACATGTGCACATACGTATTTATATTATTTCGAACAGTCGCACAACCCACTGGGATCTGCGATAGTCTTCGAGATGATATACATACTATGTAATTACAGCCCGGACTACTGTTCGATATGCAAGCATATACTAACATACATAATATGCCTCTAATTCTTACAGCACAGAACGCATTAACCGACCACCATTAGTACGCAAACGGACAAAGCGTGATCCGATGGAGGAACCGTAAGTTTCATAAAAAATTTATATTCATTTATTTTTCGTTGCAACTCTCTCCCCGCCCTACATGTATGTAGTTGACGGAGAATATATTATTGTAGCATGATCTACTCTTCGAGCTGTTCTACATACTTGTACGGCTGCTGTAAATAGCTTTTAACCCACACTTATTGCTCTCGGAAGCAATTCATGTAAACATGTTTTACCCCCTCATTGATCTTATCTAATTGTAGCATTATTATTTTGCAATAATTTAGAGTCGTTCCAAAAAAACGAGTGAAGAAGGAGATTCCATTCATGAATAGGATTCGCGAGAATCATTCTCGTTTGACTACACCTGCACCTCCACCTTCATATTCACCTCCACCTTCACCGTCACCTTCACCTTCACCTTCACCTTCACCTCCACCTCCACCTTCATCTCCACCTCCACCTTCATCTCCACCTCCACCTTCATCTCCACCTCCACCTTCATCTCCACCTCCACCTTCATCTCCACCTCCACCTTCATCTCCGGCACGGAATGATTTCTTTTTGAGACCTCCATAGATTCACCTGAATATCCGTTATTCTCAACGATTTCGCCGCATTTCCAGTCTTCGAAGTCTCCGAGGTCTTCGAGGTCTTCCAGGTCTTCCTCTTTAGAATCACAGAATCACAGAAGTACGACGGACAGCAAGATCTTGCTGGGTAAGTCTCTTGAAAACCCCGTACAAACCAGCTGTATATAACTGTATAAGTATGCATAACAATTCGAAGACTCGGCTAGGTTAATGTAACTTATTTTCCGGGTAAATGTATATCTGTCATAGCAAAGTCGAGCACTCTTCGAGCTGTTCTGCATACTTGTACAACTGCCGTAAATAGCTTTTAACCCGCACTTATTGCTCTCGGAAGCAATTCATGTAAACATGTTTTGGAACATTTATAGGGTCTCTTCGAAGGATGCACAATCACGGTAAAGTGCCATAAATACTTGAAAAAGTACTTCATGTTTAAGACTCCACGATACCTACTGGGTTGTAAGAAACGATTAATGAAACTCAAAGCGAACTTGCTGAAGTGCATTCGACTTTTGCAAAAGATAAATAAAAATAAATCCCACGCTACGGCTAGTATACCATTATAGTGTACCATTACTAGTATTCACCCAGGGTCATACGTATGAATAAATCGATCCTGCTTTATGGACAGAGCCCGATGGCTCTTTTGACCGTTCCCCGGTCTCGAGGGAGCTACCAGGAGGCCATCTAAGGCTTTTCCAGGGTGGACACCGTGGTACGTACTCTCCTGGACGGCATAATGTCCAGGTACGCTGGAGCTTATACGGTATGTATATTATTTCGAACAGTCGCGCAACCCACTGCGATCTGCGATAGTGTTCGAGATCATATACATACCTATCTGCACATCCCTTGACGAGGTAGATCCGCAAGGGATGTGCACATAGGTATGTATATTATCTCGAACAGTCGCACAACCCACTGCGATCTGCGATAGTGTTCGAGATCCTATACACACCTATCTGCACATCCCTTGACACAGATCCGTAATGCTCGCAGGCTGCAAGCGGTACACGCGCGTTGCCGCGCAGAGCAACGTCCGTATACGTTCCAGGATGAAATAGTATACTAGATAAAATAGTATGCTGCTGGAGCTTATACGGTATATATATGATCTCGAAGAGAATCGCAGATCCCAGTGGGTTGCGCGACTGGCAGGAGCCGAGAACGATGCCGCAGTTGTAGGGATGCAAGCCGAATGCCAGCGTGAAGCTAGTCGTCGTCTTCGACGACTTTAGAGCAAATAGGAAGCTCACTCCGGATTATCCCGAGTGAACTCCGGTTATCGCCCTGTATAAGGAGCGGAACCAAGGAGCAATCGGTATGTCCGTTTTTCTTCCATTTGCATCATCTTCTCCTGTTCTGCCATGTGCATCTTTCCCTAGTAAGTTGAACCTTTATATAAAAATATACATACGTTGCTGCCGAGGGCAATGGGTATTTATGATTGATAGTGTGATGTGCACATACATATGTATATTATCTCGAAGGATATCGCAGATCTCAGTGGGCTGTGGGACCGTTCGAGATATACTTGTATGCACATCCCTTGCTGCAACCACCGATCCGACGAGTGTCTTCCACACTCTATACCATTCGTACATCGTCGTCATGTCGATCGTCTCGAAGAGACACTATCAATCGTATCGACATATTGCCCTTTGCAGCAATGTATGTATATTTGTTATATATATATATATATATATATATATATATATATATATATATATATATATATATATATATATATATAAATAGGTTGAAATATATATATATATATATATATATTTCAACCTATTTTACCGGTGAACGCGAGCGCTGTTCCCTCGCCATCGCCACCTGGAAAGATAGCAAAATAAAAAGCAGTCCTTCGAAGTTTTCTTTGATTCTAGTTTTACAGCTCATTCATGTAACAAAAAGATATTACAATTAAATAATAACGTGGCTAGGCTATCATTAATTAGAATGTTTATTAAACTATTAAGAGGATGCGTCGAACCTATATTAACCGTGGATAAATGTATTTGAATGAAAAATTTCATTATTTTTCTCAAAAATACCCATCAGAATTAGATTTCTTTTTGAAAGTCGCCTTATTTATGGAAAATAGCAAAATAATCGAAATATTTTCTGTAAATAATGTGACCCTGAAATGGAATTTTAATTCTGATACGTATTTTTTGAGGAAACGAAATTTTCAAATATAATTATGGACGGAAAATTTGAAGACACTTCATATAATTTCTGAGAGTTAAATCGAGCAGCCATTTTTTTGCACTACTCGTGAAGCATCAGCGACGGACAAAATTACACTCATGGGAGAAAAGAGAGCGATGAAGTTCTCGCGTGATTATGATCCAGACGTTGATGCATCAGCCAGTTTTGTCTCTTTCCGCCATTTCTCTTAGGTGGTTTTTCATCGATCTGTACAATACGTTTTGCAGAATTCATCAATTAGAATCAAACGAGTAAGAAAGATATTCCATTCTTCGTCCTTTACACCAAAATAAAAATTCCAAGTAAACAATAACGAAGTCCCCCCTCGGCACTGACTTCCTCGACAACAACGATCGTTCTCGAAACATCTGCACTCAATCCTCCCTCCGCATCGCTCCGCAAAAATTGAAAACAAAATCCCCAGTCGCTCCTTGTCGCAGTTTCGTTCGCAAACCGCGCGCTTGCATCATAATCCGGCTTTGGCGGGATATCGACTCTCGGACCGGAGCCGGGGAGCGCTGCAAGGCAACAAACAGCTTGTGTGCATATGCGACGGCGGAGGGGGCGGTAATCCGTGGCATCAATAATAAATGCGAGAGAGAGAGAGAGAGAGGGAGAAGAGAGAATCGAAATGTTGCGCCCGAGCAACGTTGGGTCGGATTCGTCGCTGAATGATTCAGAAGCCGACGCGCGGAGCCGAAATACCGCAGCTCGAGCTTCCGAAGATGCGGGAATGAACGGGAGGAAGGCGGAATCGATGGAGGTCGAGAGCGAGTTTGACGGGATGACGAGAGTTGTAAGAACTCTGCTTTTTGGGAACTGTATTTTTGGATACTTTAACCTGAAATGTTATTAGAATGTATATGTACCACGTATTTTGGAGATACATAACTATTTCGACGTACAAGGTTTAGATGTAGAATTTGTTTATATAAAAATACAAGGTCCCAAATACTGTTAAGGACTACCGCACCCCCGAATTTTCTTCCTCCAAATTTTTATATAGTTTCAAATAGCGAAAACATTTTTTAAAATCCAGGCCTGTACTTTTGTTGCTTTTGTTGCTAGTACTTAAAAAAATTATTTGAATACGTTATTAGTAACCGAAAATGAAGAATATAATACCATTTTTTAATTATTTTCACTTTCCTAATCCCAATTCATTGAATCAAATGATCTTTGTTGCAGTCAAAACAGAGGTTAATCGAAAAAGTTCCTTGCGTATTTAAATCTGACAAGCAACCCAATAAATTATCATTTTCTTCAGAACCTGTTACAAACAAAAGTTAGCATTTTTATTTTAATTTTCTATCATAAATAGCTTGAAAAAAATTTACCTTCATTTTAAATAAATATATAATAAAAATACCATCTTTTTGTATACATATTCAATCGGCAAACCTTTTTAGGTACGCACTTCTTGAAATAATACTAACTTTTTTAAATAATCCGTATAAGAATATTTGCTGCGAGTTGCAGCTAGATTCATCGACTCTAAGTGCGCGATCAAATTTTTAAAGTTTGAAACATAAGTTTCGAAAAAAACGCATTTAAATATTCAGTTCTACATAAGAATCAATGTTAATTAGTCTCATTGAATGGTTATAACTTTGTTGATTATGAAAATTTTTTATTCTATCAGGTCTCAAAATGTTCTTATAAATGTAGAAATGCAAAGTGTAAACTTTTTTTTTTATTTTTGTTAAAAAATCAGTGTAGACCCACCTTATGCTGATATGTTAAAATTTCCATATAACGCATTATTTTTATGTTCTATTCTTAAAAATCAACATCTTTATAGAGACCAAAAAATCAAAACATTAAGCTTTGGATAGTTCTCTTATACGTATATATACTAGCATCCCCCGACGAGGCGTTGCCCGCGCTTTTTACGAATTATCATATCAAGACTGAACTTTCATAGATTACCATCCAAATTTAAGTTGCTATGTTTGAAAGATTTTGCGTTTAAGGGTTTAATAGTTAATCAGGAGTTCAATAGTCAATCAGTCAGTGAATCAATCAGTTAGTCAGGATGTATCCTTTTACATCTTTTAACCCCCTAAAAAATTTATATTTGTAAAATTTACTCCCTTAGGATTTGAATTTCGTAAAATCCCTTCTTATTCGTTGCCTGCAACACAATAGTAGTATATTATGCACCTATCGGGAGTAAAGTAGGCTATTGAGCGAGGCGAGAGCAAACTCGCAGGCATCAATAGCCCTCATTGCTCCCGAGTGAAATATACGATTTTTCTCATGCCCGGCGGAAAGTTGTTTATGTTTAATCCTCGATTTCAGGGTCGAAAACGTCACGTAACATAACTTCTAGAAACTGCAACGCGGATGCTCGTCTCTACTTTTGCTCCCGACTAATGCCGCCTGCCTAATTTGCGGTCTGCGTAAAGCGAGGGCAGCAAGACGCAGACATTACGAGGAATAAACATAATGTACGGAATTATTTTGTAATATACACAATGCCTTACGCCAGGGTTTGAGAAAAAAACAATATACCATTCAAATTTATAATAGGTTGAATTTCGGACAATTAACCTACTTAGCTGTTGAGTAGAGAAAAACTGTGAAATTACTTTTTAGAAGATAGCATGAGTAAACATTCTAAACGATGCCTCATCTGGTCTTAAAGATGTTAAATGAATCTGTAAAATCCCATTTTGCCATATTTGACCAATTTGGGTTTCGAAATTTGAAAAATTTACCCCCTTAGCGGTCGATTATGGAAAAACCCAGAAATCACTTCAAAAGTTTGCTTCATCTTCATGGTATCTTTTCTTGAGGAACTGAAGACCATATATATAACGCAGTCAAAAGTATTGTCTTTCCGCATGATATTAATCGTATATTATTTTTAAGACTCTAAAGTATCATTCAAAGTAAAACTCAAATAACTGTTTTCCTTTTTAATTATTAAAGTGTCCTTACCCTTTTAACCCTTAATCCAAACCAATCATCCATTTCCAAGTTCGTAAAAATTAAGGTATGTAATTTGAATTTTTAATTCACTTTCTTTTCGCTCTAACTTCCTTATCCATATCACAAATTAATCCTAAAAACTTGAATAACACAATTGTAAATTAAAATGCCACCTATACACCTACCACGCAAAAACTTCACTCTACAAAATTCTCCTCTCCGCTGAAAACTCTCGCAGAAGGGAGTACACCAGAGACGCCACAGACAACACAGAGCCACGCCGTAATCCGATACATATATATATATCGTATATATCTGTTTACGTCGTCCGCGCGCTCGCGCGAGGTCAGTCACGTAGCGTCGATGAAATAAACATCGTCGACGGCGGCTAGCTTCCTCGCTGTCGCGGCTTTATCGTCGCGAGTACATCGGAGCAACTCTACCGCGATGCTGCGCTCTAAGGGTGCGTTCACAGTGAAATACGAAAGATGATAAGGTCTAAATCTGTTTTGACCCGATTAAAGCTAACCTAAACCTTGTTTTTCTCATGCTTACATTTTTAAACATTTTCAATCCAATTTTCTTATTGATGTTCATGCGTGTGAACCCTTCTCAGCTTTTTTCTAAAGCCTTTAGCGGATTTAATTTGGGATGACTACTTCTTTCGAAATTCCTCAGATTTTCCGCTAAAGAAGGACACTTTTGAGATTACAGCTTTCCAAAATCCTTTGGGTTTTCGACACGGCACGGCGGCTCTCGAGCTTGTATCTTCCAAAAAGACAGAAAATCCCGGATTTTCCGGGCCCAATATCGTAATGTCAATCAGCCAGTGCTGGAAGTACATTAAGCCATCAATAATAATTTATACTTAAAGCAGAGAACATTTTTAATCAATCATATCGACCTCTTTACCAGCTTTTGTTCCCTCTTTTTCATACACGGAAAGGAGTTTTGGGGCGCTGCTGTACTGGCCAATACTCCTGCTGCACTAAAATTGATAGCATCAGCGCTACTATATGATTTGGCGCGACCGTCACACCTTCGCGAGCGAACCGCGCGCCGCTTTTACGTGAGCAGCTCTCCTAAACGCCAAAGCACAACAGCTCTCCGCTGTTTCGATGAGCGGACGCCCCAAATCATAGTGGCGCTGCCGCGCGAGCGTGTTTTCAACTTCTAACCTAAAACGCTTCCCATGTATCTTTGGTGTTTAAATTTTAATTTAATGTAAATGACATATCATTGCAAAATTTACTAACATCTAGTGAAGTCCACTATTCGTGACTACAATCACTGTTTCAGTCGCCACGCATCTAGTTAAACGCATATCTCTACCGTGGTCCCTCCGTACGACCCCATTCCGGTCGTCCTTTCCGATGGTCGTTATCTACAAAGGGTAAATCTGTGCCCCGGACGCCCTTCAACATCGCGTGCACACAACATTTTCGAATGTGCACACCAAAAGTTTGCCAGAAGCTACATTGAATTCACGCAACTCCTAACCAGTTAGCTGGGTCCTTAGCCTTATAATGCCAAAAGTATTTTAAAAGCGAGATAAAAGTTTTTTTTTTACATTTAGTTATCCTTAGAATGGTCTTAAACTTAGATTCCAACAGTTTATTAAAGTAAATCTAAGCTCTAAATAAGATTTTTAGGAGTGGTTTTTAAAAATGGCTGAAAGGTCTTCTAGTCTTAAATTAGTTAAATTTGAATAACTAACTGATCGTTAGTTTAATTGTCCTTACACAACAATCCATCGAAAGAATTACAAAATATATGTTTTGCTTCCTTATACAGAAAGTTTTGTGATTACAAAAAGAAGTTTTGCTAACAACATGTTAGAAACGTGTTTTGAGACATTAGGAGTCGAAATACACTATATTTAGACAAAGTCCGTATGGATGTGTGTGCTTGCGTGCCTGCGTGCGTACGTGTGTGTATGTGTGTATGCGTGTTTGTGTGAAGATTACTCTGAACATTCACGGTCAAAATTAATGTTGCAGGACTCAGAGATTATGATTTTTTAAAAAGAAGGGGGCTGAAATAAATATTTGTTGTTTTTCGATTTTTTTTTATTTTTTAGCAGTTTTTCGATTTTGGAGTTTTAGTTTATCGGATTTTTTGAGAATATAATCATGTTTGAGAAAATATACTCGATTCATTTTTTATACATTTTAAAGAGAATAAAATTACCTATCTTTTCCAACCTAAAATTTTAATCGATTACATCTGGGAAATATAACATGAAAAATATTTTTAAAAAATTGTAGGTGTTTGGGAATATGGATAAGAATATTTTGTAATACTTTCCAGCCTTTATCCTTTTCCTTTTTCGAGAAAACAATAATTTTGTAAAAATATCGGTTTTTTGGCGAAAGATAACTTGAGTGAAACGTCATTATTCCTTCTGAAAATTTCCTGAAAGGTAGCTTTCTACTATCTCTTGAAACTGATAGAAGCCTAGATTATACCGACCTTTGCATTCAGAGTTATTTGAGGTTATGTTTTTTTGTTTATCGTTTCTATCTCGAGAACGACGCGTGTCATTTTTTGCAAACTGGGACTCATTTTTTTAGTTTTTTAATGAAGATTCTGAATTGAAAAGAAATTTTGAGATTCATCAATCCGTTTTTGTTGTACAATGATTTGTTTATTTTACGATATTTTACGATATTCTGAAATCGATAAGGTAAATTATTTTTGTATTTTAGAAATAATATGATTGCTTAATTCTTCCTTTCTTTCTCTGTATTTAATGGTCATGTGTCCTCTCTTTATGGGACTCAGATATATCACAATGCATATTTGATTTTGTATTTTATTTACTTGTTTGTTGTGTTGTGCGATGTAGATCGAAAGAAATCCATCACTTGCTTACTAGCGTCTCAGACACTTTTGAGAAGGCTACATGGGCGCATGCGTCTTGCATTAAAGCACAATACGTAGTCGGAGATCTTTTTCCGACGAAAAACTTAAAGAAAAAGTTCTCGAGAATTTTCGCCGGGAATCGAACTCTCGACTGCTTGACCTTCGTCGAAGGTAAATATATTTGCAGGAAATCGTATAACGTTTTTCGAGATCGCTGATTACGAATCCGAGGTCGGATTTGCCAAATTCAAAATGGCGGATTCAAGATAGCGGATCGGATTGATCAAAATTTGAACAAATTGGCTAAAAATTATTAATAGGGGGTTTTGAGAGTAGCTTATTGCGAATCCGAGGTTAGATTTGTAATAAATGATAAATCAGCACACATTTTTTGAGAGTCTAATTAAAAAAGATATAGTAATTTAAAATTAATTTATTAGAATAAACAATTTTATATTAGAAAAATTAATTTAGTTTGAGGAAGCTAAGTGTTAATGAATTGGCAGCGGTATTTTTTTTGTATTTTTATGGAAAAATTAGCAGTGTCATACGCATTGCTTTTTTTCTCGTACTTATTACTTTGTTATTATGCTATCACCATTTTATATTTTACGACAGTCAATAAAGCTCTTTTTTATTCTACCGCACGCAGGGTCTTCCTTTTGAATAGACGGATGGAACCTAACCGATTTAAAACCTTAACTTTGGGTTTTGTTTTTTATTTCAACGTGGAAAAGTGAGTGGCTCCCAGGGGCACTGTAGGCACTAGTGGGTTCACCAACTGACAGATTGCTCCTGGAAAACAATTAAATAATTCGTCTTGAACAACTTCATAGATTTCCATTGCTATCGAATTAAATACTACGATAAGTCTTTTAAGTAAAGCTAGACCAATAAACATTTTACTTCGTTTGTTATTATTCTTTCATGTTTGTTTTGTGAACTTTATTTTATGTAAACGTAAAAACTTAAAGTTAAAATTAATTAACTATAATAATATTTGTAACTGCATTGATATTGAAGAAAATCAGAAAATAAGGAATTATTACAAAATTACTAGTATTTCTATTACTAGTAATATTGTTGCTTAAACATATACCAAATTACATTTAAAAGCTTATGGTATGAATCCTGTGAATTAAAGTATGATCCTCTCCGTGGTATCTTAGTATGAATGGACCCTAAACGTCATGGCGCTCATACCTTTCTTCGAGAAAGCACGCTTCGACCCTCGAGGGAAGAGGGACCTCGGGGGACCCTCGCTTTGTTCCGCGCGTGTACAGATGTAACTTTAAATGTTTTGCTGTAGTCTTTGTAGAGGTTTTTGTAGGAGGATCATGCGAGATGAGGGAGGTTAACGGGCAAGTTGTTTGTGTATAGTTGACTTTTGCTACGGCGTTTGGAATATGTTTCTGGATGTAGTGTGGAGTTTCGAATGGCACACCTTTTCTGAAAGTTTTTCTTACATATTATCCCGGGTTTTCTTACATGTTGACCCAGTTTCGGTCAATTTTATTGTCATTATATCTCATTAACCTTTTCAGTCACCAGGTCCTTTTTAAAGGGCGCTAGCTTTATCATCTACAAAACCTATTTATAATTTAATATTTTAGCTTTAAACTGTGAAATTGGTCTAACATAATGTAAAAATAATCTATTAAGACTTGGGTTTTGTTAAAAGAAATTCAGTATAAGAAGTTATAGCTATAAAATGGAAGCTTTAAAATATTTGAAAATTATTGAGTCTATGGTTGAAAAAGAAAACTACTATGAGTTATAAATATTGACTTAATTTTGTTATACCTTTATAAAACATATTAATAGGTTCAATATGTGTTTTGGTGTCTGAGTACATCAATTCGAAGTTAAAAAGTGGAATACCGCCCCGATATAAAGAAATTATCCTTTTTCCTTAAGTCCAGATAATTTGCGGGCTATCAGACCAAACCTTACACCACAATTCTAATTCAAACACGTACTTTAAAATTACCAAAAAACATATACTTAATGGAAGAAGATACAGGTTTACTAATTATTGACCTTTTTTCTTAATAATGAAAGATGTTTTACAAAATAATTTGATTTCTTTAAGCTGTTTTAATTTAGTTTTTATATTTTCATTTTTATCTAAAATTTAATGTTTTTCAACATTTTTGTAACAAAAAAAGTTAAGTAAGTGCGTCCTAAGCAAGGCTAAACACCAGTAAAAGTAAAAACCCTACGAGAGTCGTGGATAAATAAAAAATTATCCGACGAACAGAAAAGGAATCACAAATAATTACGAATTAACTTTTATCTAAGTCATTTTTCTCAATTCTTTATTTTCATAACTTCCATTTGCATTTTGCGCACCAGATTTTTTTGTATGTTTTAAATGCATGGTAATCTACTTTTTAAATACGTTTTTTATAAAGCTATGTTGAGACCTATTGATAAAAGTTTCAATACAAATTTTGGCTTGGAAATATTAATAATAAAATACATGATTTTTGTGAAAATAAAAAACTTAATTTAGCTATAGAATTCTTTTAGAACCAAAAATCAAATAATATTTTAACATAGAATTTTAAGTTTTACTTAAAAGAATACATAAATTCAAGCTAATCAAAATTCACCGATGCCAAAGTCAATTGCGCAAAACGATAATTAAAAAAATGTCCTTTTTTGAAGATTTTCTGACTGCACTGATATTTTATCGGTGGTTTAAGCGGATTCTAACTAATGCAAATATGTTCTTTTTACGTATTATCATAAACAATAAAGAAAAAATATATTTGTCAATACTTAAGAGATTTTGAGTTTTTCTGTAGCTTCTTCCCTTAATTACGCGTATAAAAAATCGTGACCAAAAGGGTTAAAACTTTCCTTATTTTGTACACTAAACTGTTATTTAATTATCATTTTATAGTTTTACAAAAGGAGTTTTGGCATCATAAATTAAATGCAACGATTTATACTAAAAAGTGGTAGAAAAAACTGGATCTGTGAGGGTAAAAACAAACATTAAAAATCACAGAATACCGCATCATTATCGATATATTAGAAATAAATATTTTTATGAAAATGGAAAAATCATATTTTGTGCGTTATAACATTCAGCTTTTTTATAGAATTTTATTGCAAAAGTAATGTTTAAAAAAATCTTTTTCTAAAACATTTAAATCCTATCAAAAACACCCGAATTTTAATTCTAGTTTAAATTAGTACTCACATCGCATATATAAACAAACACAGATTTTCCATACTCACTGATTTTATTCAGTCAAACATTATCCGTTCCCTGCATTTCACCAACCACTGCATCTCACAGCTGTCAACAAACTCAGCAAAAAATTAATCCCTCGCCAACGCAATCTATCAAACAAAAACGGAGCTCTATCGAATTCATCCCGGAGCGAATTTCCCGGAGTGAACCGCACTTCCTCGTTTCACCTATACACGGCGATGTGCACGCCTCGAAAATCCAGTGCACTGCTGTCGACCTTTGTGCACATCGTATAAACAACGGGCCAAAGCTATATACATCTGCATTTGTCGCGGAAATCGAATTTTGAGCCCTGCGGATATCGCCCCGAGAAGAATCAACAAGAGAGAGAGAAAGAGAGAATTCCCGAATGTGCGTCGGTGTAGTTATGCTGCGCAGGTGAATAGATACACGAGGAAATCGGGTGGAGTACAAGCGAATAAGATGGAAATCTTATGGGATCGCGAGGTGTATGTGTGCGTATGTTTTCGATATGGTGTTTGACGAATTTTCCGTTCGATTTCGATTCGGATTGGAGTGATAAGTTTGTTGGGAGGAGATTGTATATAGATTTGATTTGGTGGGTGAATGGAAAAATCAGAAAAATGTTCGGATGATAATCCGAAACAGCTGTGAATATTAGATTGACCTAGCACCTACAACCTAATACAATTATTCCTATGTTTCAATTTATTTCTAATTTTATAACGCATTTTCTTATTTCCGGTGGCAGTATAAAAACTCCTAACATGATATATAGATAATGCAAATCAAAATTATGTAAATGAGGTTAGTTCAAAAACAAATTATAAATAATTAGGTAGGGTTGTATTAAAACGTCTATTATAAATGTAATATCAATCCAGTATATTGAAGATTTAAATGACTGAAATTAAGTAGGGATATTTTAATAAAAACTTAACACACTTAATACTTTATGTATCTGTCAACCTTGTATAGCATTAATATTTGTTCATAATATTTTAATATTATCAAGAATTATGTTGCACTAAGAAACAAGATTCTTTATGAAAACAAAACGAATTTTTTTGTGAGTAATCTAAATATTTATTAACTATTAAAACATCTTATTTGTAATACCAATGGCTTAAACATTTTATCACCGATTTTCACGTCACCATATAAGAGCTGGTTCCAAATGTTCAGTAAAGATAACAATACTTAAAAAGAACTTAAAATAAATTTCTATACCATCATACTAGACTTTGACTTTATTGTTTATTGTTTTTTGTAGCACGGATACGATAAATAATAAACGATTTATTAATTATTAGCATATTATTTTCTTAGCTGAATACAATGTAAGCAAATAGATAATTTATTGATTATAAATGTTATTAACAATAGTTATAATAAAGTTATTCTTTATCTTTTTTTTTCGTGAACTTCTTTGCCTTCTTCATCTACTTTATCTACTTTTTCACCATATTCTTTCTCTTCTTATTTTCCTTCACCTGCAATATAATTAATTTTATGTTAGTGGTCTCATTAAAAATCACAACGACGTTAGTACAATGTAACTAAAAAATAAATCTTTATTTAATAATAAATTTATTGACTTATTATCAGTTTATTTTAATGTCAATTATTTTTAATTTGTAATTTTTAAAAATTTTAGAATTTTGAAAAAGTGAAGAAGAATATAAACCACGTGAAGCATCGTATACGCTAAAGGAATAAGTTTTTAGTCTTTCTTATTGCTTATTTTGAACCAATAGAATGCAAGATTTGATAAGACTGCATTTCTTTTCAGATGTAACTGTCCCCACTATTAGTTATGAATAATGTATAAGACGGAATAAGACCTTATTTTGTTAGCATGCAACAAATTAGAAAAGGCGAGTCAGCAGTTTCAGACCAATTCCTTCACTGAAGTATCAATTCATTTTATATTTATTTGATTTGACCGAACTGTGATGAATTGTATAAGATACCTTTATTGTTTCCAGTTGAACTCTGCGACGTGAGTTCGCTATCTACATCATCAGTTGTGGTACTTTTTTGTGTTGAGCTTCCTAAAGTAAAATAATATTGAGGTCGGTATCTTTTTAATTTGACAGTTTGAAATAATATCTTTATTTTCATTCTTATATTTATGCGCAGTAAACTATTACATTAAAATATTACTCTAACCCTCCTCGGGAGAAACCTTTTATATTTAAACATACATCATCATACATGACCATACATTGTCATATATGATCATAAGGCATATATGGTTATATATGACTATATGTGACCATATATGCCCATATATGGTTATATAAAATATATGGTTATAAGATGATCATATAATGAACATGTATTACTATAAATGGTGTTTCATTTGTACGTTAAGATGAATTCATATATACTCATATATCGTCATATATGGATATATAGAATCATATATAGTCATGTACAAAATGCATTTTTTATATTTCATTTTATGTTTTATTAGGAAGTAATGCATCTAATGATAATATTACAGAAATATAGCTCTACATGAAAGCAAAATATGTAACATATTTTTAAAATAAATTGGTCATATTTTAATTGTAGTATCACATTTTTCAGGGCCTAAAAGTGACTTACCATCTTGAATTGTAAAAAACGGGTTTGCAAGAAGGTGATTTATGACACTAAGTAATAAACGAAACCGTCCTAAATACTTTTCAATAAGCTTTGGTTGCAAAAATATAGAAGGTATGAAAACAAAAATTGTTTATCAAACATTAAGTGTTCAATGGTTAGTCAATTTTGTGCAATTTTTGGAATTTGCCATTAAATTGTAATTTGTATTTATTTAGACATATGTTTAACCCTCCGTGATCACGCGGAGTACGGATAATCCCAACAGCTTCAAATGGTTGCCATTTCTCAAATTAGTAATTATTTGGGGTTGAGAGAATTACTGAACATTCATAAATTAATAAAGAAATTAATCTATTAATCACCAGGAGCCAAACCCTCCTGTTCTAAACAATAGAATAATTCAACGCAAAGGAACGGATAGACATAATGTCTTATTTACAGCACTTATAACTCTACCCACCACTGAAGATATTGCAAATATTCCTATCTCGAAGACGATCTTATAATAAAATCTACAAGATTGAAGAGAATTATTACGTTTTAGTTTGAATATATTAGATAATCGT
This sequence comes from Gastracanthus pulcherrimus, assembly GCA_949152435.1. Taxonomy (NCBI): domain Eukaryota; kingdom Metazoa; phylum Arthropoda; class Insecta; order Hymenoptera; family Pteromalidae; genus Gastracanthus; species Gastracanthus pulcherrimus. Next base: position 176,360,361 of record OX424573.1, on the reverse strand, counting down.
AAAACTAATATTTCGTAAAATATTGACTTGTTCCACTTAAAAAATAAAATAACAAAATGAAAATCAATTTTTTAACATAAAACATATTACAGTCCGAACATGACAACCGTTTAATTATTGTGGAGTGAATAATCCATAATAAACATCGTATTATTATTTGAAGGTATGACCATGCAGGGTTAAGTTTATTTATAGTCTAGAACTCAAGGAGAATACAAGTATTTTATTAATTTCATTATTTTAAAGTATAGAAAACTTAATTAAGGTGATGCTAAAGCCACCTGTCACCGATAAATACGAGGAACCACTTTTCTCATTTAATTTTGAATTTTTAGCAAACGTCTTTATGAAACGTTATTGTTCTAACTAAAAACAACAACTTTCCAGAGAGATATTTGCTTAAAATTGAAAATTGAATGAAATAAGTGGTTCCCCGTATTTGACGGTGACAGGAGGCTTAGCATCACCTTAAATATAAATTTAATATTATACTTTACCTGCCGGTGTGGTCGCTTCTTTCTTCTTTTGTTCATCTCTCTGATCGTTATGCGCTTTTACTAAGGCGTACGCTCGTTGTGTTTCTGCAATCTGTTCTGCCATGAGTGCATCAATAAATGCTTGATTTGCAGATCGTTCTAGAATACAGTTTCTTTTAATACTTTAATAATCTATACAATAAGAATCGGTTTATAACAAATTTGTAATTAACTTGTATATATATAAACTCAGAGTATTGGTATACAAATAAAGTGTACACATCATATAATGGAAACGTACAGGTGATATTTATTTCAAATTTGTATATGTAGTAATGTTTTTAAATTGATTCTGCAATGCTCGAATTTTCAATTTCATTAAAAAACTTCGGAAAATTATTTAGAAATGTGTTTCAGTACTTCTTATGAGGATTTTTGAAATAAAATTATTTTTTAATTTTTTGAGTTTCTCAAAGGTATTGGAAATCTGTTCACTTCGACTTGATGAACATATTTATTTTACACAATTTTAAATTTATCACATGAAAATTTAAGAAAATATAAAAAATTGCATGGGACATTTTAACCACACCGGGCCTTACAGGGTCAATATAATACACTGGAAAAAAAATTGTTAAATCTAAGTAAACGTTTCCTTGAATCGTACTAAGAAAATATTTATTTGATAATAGTAAATATTTAATTATGTTTAGACTGGTATTCATCAATTTAATAAATATTTACTAAATTTAATAAATATTTACTAAATTTAATAAATATTTACTTTATTTAAGTAAATCTTTTCTTAGTACGATTCAAGGAAACGTTTACTTAGATTTAACAAATTTTTTTTCAGTGTAATAATATTTGTATGATTACTTATTATTTGTCGGTTATCCCACAAATTTATTAGTTTTATTTTTATCGCAATTTGCAAATTTGGCTTTAATAATTGCAAGATTGTTATAAACATAGTATATAACCATGTAGTATTATACTTTTAAGATTTGAGCTGTGTTTTGCAGAGTTGATGGCAAACGAACTCGAAGACCGACACTCACTTTCATAAAATGATACTAAAATAATAAAAGTAAAAATAAGAAAAATCTTCATTGCTGGTGCTTAATTTTCGCAATATTTGAAAGACTAATATTGATATTGAGTTGTGCAACCTTTTTATATAGTTCAGAACAAAAGAGAAATATAGCTGTAATAATAAAAATGTAATTAAATGCGTGATCATGCATATATTATGTTATCTTATTTTCGTTTAGGAAGCTTTATCTATTCAAAAGATATTTCAAATTTCAAAGTGTACTTAAAATCATTCAAATTCTTTTTGAGTCAGCATTTACAAAGAAGTTTTAAGAGTGATACTTTATTGTTAAGCTTTTACTTCATTGTTAATGTTTTACTTCCTCATAAAAGTTGTATTTTTAAAAAAGTAAGGTGCAAATTCAAGTAAGAATATTTATTTATTTAATTAATTATTTAATCATTTACAGATAGTTGTCGATAGTATTTTATACAATATATTAATTACTAGTATCCCTCATTGCGGGTTTGTCCACGATTTTTACAAAGTATCTTATCAAGACGGTTATTTTACGTATATCTACCGTCCAAATTTCAATTCGCTAGCATCCCGCGTTACGGCATTGCCCGCGCTTTCTACAAAGTAGCATGTAAAGACTGAACAGATTTTAAGTTGCTAGGTTCAAGTGTGTTGGCTAAGCGTTAATAAGTCGGTCGGTCGGTCGGCCGACCAGCCAGCGAGCCAGCTAGCCAACCAGTCAATCAGTCAGGATATGTCCTTTTATATATATATAGAAGATACGGGTTAAATTAGAGAAACACTGTGAATTTACATTTTAGCATTATTAACCTTTCTAAACGATAACAAAGTCGATATCTATTCCGGCCTTGAAAATTTTAAATGAACCCGTAAAATCAAATTTTACCATTTCTGACCAATTTCGGATTCAAAATTTGAAAAATGTACCCACTATGTGATCAATTAGGGAAAAACCCAGAAACTACTTTCTATTAGAAATTAGTATTAAAAAACCTTTAACATAATCAAAAAGTTGATATTCCGCTGAAGGCGCCTGAGCCAAAGATAAGTGTTGATAATACCTCACCCGAGTCTGAAATAGCTTTTTTCTTGAGTTACACAACGTATTTTTTCAATAAAGGCATGATAGGGCCTTTTTTATGCAGGAAAGTTGGGTAGGTGATCCCGTATTTCGAGTCGTGCACAACGTAGTCGAATATTGTTGTATTTTTAATTTTCACTTTTAATCATACAGCTCAAATATTTGCACCTTTTCTTATGTTGATTTTAACAAGTGGGGAAAAAAGTAATTTTTCCCGCAAATGCGGACACACACACACACACGCACGCACGCACGCACGCATGCACGTACGCACGCTTACACACACACGCGCACACACGCATGCACACGCATGCACACACACGCGCACACACACATACACACACACACACGAACGCGCGCACGCACGCACGCACACACACACACACACACGCGCACACACACACATTTTCTAAAAATAGTATTTTGTATTTTGTATTTCGATACCCAGTATCTTAACAGATATTTCTAACAAGTTTTTAGCAAAACTTTTTTTTACCATTTCAAAGCTTCCTCTATGAGGAAACAAAAACTCATTTGTTTAATAAAAAATGACCGAGAGATTCTCGAGATATAAGCAATCAAAATAAAAAAAAGAACCTCAAATATCTTGAATGATAAAAGACCTCATAGTTTGGGCAAAGAGTTCAGCCAAGAGACAGAGGAAAAGCTACCTTTTTAGCTACCTGAAGATACCTTTTTCAGTTCAATTTATTTTAAAGATTTTTTTCTATCATTTGTTTTCAAGATATCGTTTAAACAGAAAAATGCGTTTTCGTGTATAACAAAAAAAGAGAGATAGCTTATAATTAAAGCGATTAATTTATTTCTAAAATACTAAAATAATTTACCTCATCGATTTCAGAATATCGTAAAACAGAGAAATCATTATAAAACAGAAACGGGTCGATGAATCTTAAAATGTCTTTTTAATAATAAACGTGCTTTTATCATTTTTGCCATTAACGTCTGCGAATCGGTGAGGTCGGGTAATTCACTGAGCAGCACCAGTTTACATTAAAACAACCATGCAGAATACACAGTAAGTATATATAAATAAGTATTTCTAGTAATGAAAATCAGTAGTAACAGACTATTGAACATAAGTAAATACTAAAAGATTTTTAAAAATTGAACAGTTCCATTATATTAATAGATTAAAAGCAAGTTAAATGTATTGTACGTGCAACTCAACTTACAAATAATCCACATTTACATTGTCAAAAAAATCTATCGGACCATTCGCAACTTACTTGACGCTGTTTTTTGAGAATTTCTATCCCCCTCCCCTCCCTCCACATAACGTATGGTCACTAATTTTCCTGCCTTTAGTAAAGTGCACCGTCAAGCTAATTAAGACCCCCTCCTCTCTCCAAGCATAACGTAATTTATAAATGATCTCGAACTTCCCTAAAATTTAATACATTTCCCAAATTAAACCTCTATGCCTACCATTCCTTTACAATTTGTATTTATTATGGACTATTGCGAATGATGATGATTGTAAATATGTATTTGTACCTGATTTATTTTTTAATTACTCAAAATAAAGCCTTATCTTATCTTTTCTTTAAAGGAACACTGCTTTCTTTCGTTTTTCTTAAATTTACATTAGACAAACTTAAAATTCTGCAAAATAAATACGTCCATCAGGTCGAAGAGGACCATTTCCGATCTTAAAAGATAGGGCCTAAGCTATTTTTTTTTCAAAAATTAAAAACAAAAATTTACTGCAAAAAAGCACTCAAAAATGGCTAAAGCATATTCTAAATACTTTTTAGAAATTTTACTCGACATTTTCTATGACTCAGCATTGGAGGGTTAACCAGCGTCAACTACGTCACATAAACCAAGACGAATTTCCTCGCTCAACTCGTGCCCCGTATTTCTCCTTTAAAGCGTTCGTCCAACTGCACGAGCACTTGCGCGCACAAGTCTCGACACCGCGAGAATCCACGCTCACCGTCGCGTCAAACGCGTTGCGCCCGCGCGGAAGGCAGTCACAGTCTCGGGCGAGCGCTCGGCAATTGCGAAGTCCTGGGCTCGCGACTGACCGGGGATTTGCGCCGTGCACTCCACTGAAGATACACGACTGGCGGTATTTGCATGCTTCGTCGAGGTAACGCGATTATGATATATTGTAAACACTGTACTTTTGAGTAATTAAGGGGATTGAAAAATAATAACGTTAGGAATTTAACGTGACGAGAAGAAATATTAGAATTTTTTTAATGTAAATTTTAATAGTATATATTTTTGCGTGAAGCAGAAGATATCTATCATAATTTAATAACACATGCATAATAGTTGAATCTCAAACACGTTAGACGTACAGTGTTTTACTTAAGCTTTTAATAGAACGTATATGTTTTTGTTTAAAAAGTCTTTTAAAAACACCTTTCTTTTTGGGCCTGAACACTGGAGAGGCCCTTTTAGGAAAGTTTGTATAAAAAGCGTTGATTATGTTGTTACCCCACGCGCCTCGAGTTTGTTACGCATACATTAAGGGGTTATACCTATTAATTTGGTAGAAAAAATCGTTTTTTATATTACATTTTTTGAAAGTTTATTATCTCAAGAATATCTACACAAAGTTTCATAAGAATCGAAGCATTATTTGGAAAGTTATGCGTGTTTGATGTATCTAAACTTGAGTTAACTCCCTCGTGCGCTGCTCGCATTAACGAGTTTTGCTGCTAGTGTTAGAATAAAATAGAATAAGTATTTATTTTGAGTAAATCAAAAAAGACTATACATACATTGTCAGGTTTTATCGCTGATTATCAAAGCTGTCATATCACAGATCATACAATTACAGGTACACGTCTATCTTATATATATGTATTATATGGTACACATTGCACAAGACTTATTCTATCGCGTCAATACCAACAGTAACGAAAACGAGATCACAAGATATTACATACATTAAATACAATCATCAGTATTATTGCTATTGATCTATGAATTAACCAAAGAGTGCAGATATCTCCGAATTGCCGATTTAAACTTGGAGAGCGATGGCAAAGTTTGAATGCTTTGGTGGAGCGAGTTCCAGAGGCGTACTCCCTGAGCACTGAAAGATTTCAGGCTCATGTCGGCTTGCGATCCTGGAACTGAGATTTCCCTCGGAACTGAGATTTCCCTGGATTGGTTCTATTTAAAAAGAGCCGCAAGATACGGTGGTTGTCTCATGCAATAAGATTTATAAACTAGTCCTTCCCTCAACACCTAACCAGTCCAATTTCCTCCTATAGGGAGTAACATGTTCGTCCCTTCTAACATCTCAGAGATACTTCACACATGAATTCTGATATCTCTACAGTTGGGTCTGAAGCTCCCCTGACACATCAAGGTACACCATAGAGCCATAATCAAGGTGAGGAATAACGAGAGCATTTGCTAGCTGCTTACGTAACGCCTTGGTGGTACAGGATCTAAAAGATCTGAGCCCATACAGTGCTGTATTAACCTTTCGGCTAATCGGATCCACCTGCGGTTTCCATATCAACTTAGAATCCATAACAACAGCGAAGTTAGTTACTGAATCGACAAAAGGAATGAAAACGTTATCCTGCTCCTCAATTCCTGGCGAATTCAATCTCTGTAACCAATTAATATTATATTACGATCCAAAAATAATAGCTTTAGTTTTACCAGTATTAAGGTGCGAGGCATTATCGGAAGCCCAAGCCGACACAATATGCGCCATAGCTGACAAACGATCCACGGCGTCACGAAGATTGTCTCTAGTAACTTGCGTATAGGTTTGCAAGTCGTCTGCGTATAGTAGATGCGCGACACTATCGGATAATGTTCCCTCTGAACCCTTGAAATAAGACATTTATTAGTCTGATTTATAGAGTAGGCATCTGCCAACTGAGCTGCTTAGAGGCTGCTACAGAGGCAGAAGGCTTACTTTATGCCCCCGGAATCGATGATTTAATGTACACTCAAAACTATAAACGCGTATTTCTCGAAATCACGTTTTCTGAAAAATGCCGTCGCGGTGAACATGATATCTCAAAACCTACTTCACCTATCGATTTCAAATTTTGCACACTTGTTTGTCATTACAATGTCCTGTACTTGGACGAAGGATTTAGTATTTTGATGAAAAAATTGTTTTTATGCCATAAAAACCAAAATGTAAACGTGAAAGTAAATTCAGTTTGTGATAAAAGTGCCACCATTTTTTATTAAATCAAAAATTTGCTACACCCTTCTTTCAGTATAGCTTATTGTTATATACTAACAGAATCTTTTTAAATTTTTGGAGTTATCATGATCACCGTTTTGGGACTTACGCTATCAACAATTATTTTTAATGGTTTTGTCATGAAAAAATTAATATAAGTACTTTAATACATGTACTTCAATGTAGGATATTGTTTATTTAAATAAAATTTATTTAAGTTAAAAAAATTTGTTTATTTTTGCTCTAATTCCTAGGTGTAACCCCTTAAAATACGTCAAACTGCGGTACCGGGCCTTCTTCGAGATCCGCGCAAGCGCTTTCCCCAGAGTGGCGCTCGGAGCAGCTCTCGTACCGCCTATAAAGAAGGGCTGCTCTCAGTCAGTCCATCCCATCAGTAGAAATGGGAACTTATGCGGACGATACAGTATTATACCACTCCTCATTAAGTGCCACTAAAATCGTAAAACAACTTAATCAAAATCGGATGCTACGAGGGTAGTTCAATAAGTCTTTAGAATAAAGTATAAAAACAATTTTTTTTGGGTAAATTTTTTTTTATTTTTCAACATAATCTCCTTGGAGCTCTATACACTTGGTCAATCGCTTTTTAAGTTTTTTTAATCCTTCAGAAAAGTGCGTTTTCGGAAGTTCCTCAAATTAAGCACTTACAGAGGCAATGACGTCTTCGTTGTCCGTAAATCTCTGTCCACCGAGCCATTTTTTCAAGTTTGGAAATAAGAAAAAGTCACTGGGGGCTAAATCTGGTGAATACGGTGGGTGTTCGACCAATTCGAATTTTAGTTCTTCAATTTTAGCCATTGAAACGAAGCATGTGTGAACTCGGGCGTTGTCGTGATGAAAGAGAATTTTTTTTCTCGCCAAATGTGGTCGTTTTTTTTTAATTTCTTCTTTCAGCTGCTCTAATAATGATGCATAATACTCACCAGTAATTGTTTTACCCTTTTCCAAGTAGTCAATAAGTATAATTCCACGTGCATCCCAAAAAACTGTAGCCATAACCTTACCAGCTGACTTTACGGTCTTTGCCTTCTTTGGAGCTGGTTCGCCTGTGGAAATCCACTGTTTGGATTGTTCCTTTGTCTCAGGAGTGTAGTGGTGTATCCATGTTTCATCCACAGTCACAAATCGACGAAAAAATTCCTCAGGATTCCGACTTATGCGCGCCAAAAGAGCCTCAGAGGCGACCACTCTATTGCGTTTATTCTCAGCTGAGAGCAAACGCGGCACCCATCTTGCCGATAGCTTTTTCATGCCTAATTTTTCATGTAGAATTGAAACAACTGCACCTATAGATATCCTTGTGGCCTCAGCTAACTCACGCACTTTTAATCTTCTATCCTTCAACACCATATCGTGGATTTTATTGATGATTTCGGGAGTAGTTGCTTCTACGGGCCTTCCTGAACGTGGTTCGTCACTTATTGATGTACGACCACGCTTAAATTCATTTACCCAGTTATAAACCGTTGCTAAGGCAGGGGCAGATGTGCCATGAACTGAGTCCAATTCATTTTTTATCTCATATGGAGTTAAACCCTTTAAATGAAAATGTTTAATTACCGCTCTGAACTCGTTTTTTTCCATTTTTCTTAACAAGCAATTTTTTTTCTTCAATTGGTTATAAAAACACGTAAACTCAAAAGATGTGGACTGTGACTGCACCATATATCTAGTCGGGAGTGGTGCTGACTGAAAACAGATGATTTAGAGCGATTCACGCGGCATCTGTTGGTCATTCTAAAGACTTATTGAACTACCCTCGTATAAATAATAACAAAAGCCCCCAAATACACGGGAATGTCGAAACTACACTCGGAGGTAGAAATAGAATACATTCAAGATTACATAATTAAAGCGGGAAAAAACGTTTACGATAAAACGGTAACATCAAAATACGAATTAATTAAAAACCTCGGTATATAAATTACGAGTACGAGCCAAGAAATAAACATAGAAGGCCAAAAGTCTTTCTAAGCATTTTCAGTTAGTAACTTCCTTTTCTTCTTCCAGGTTCCCGGTCCAGGCAATTCCCGAGTAAAACAGCACCTTCGAATGGATCTTCTGGACTAGTTTTACTCCCAAAAGATCTTACTAGGAGGGTGCATTGACTCCGCATCGACTGTGGTCCTGATGAGGATCACACTTCCTAGAACACGGAGCTTCATGCCGAACCTACGGCCATTCACGCCTAGCCTCTATTTGACGTCTGCGTTCATGAATATAAAAGAGCGCTACTTTTTCAGATTCTTCACTTTTCACCGAGACGCCGAGGCGGGTGGATCGGAAGGGACCTGCAACCAGGAGATTGTCACTGCCACCATCCAACCTTCAAGGACAATACTCCAAGCACACCTACGGCGATTGCAGTGCCGCGTTCTCCCTCTCTCCCTCTCTCTCTCTCTTCTCTCTCTCTCTCTCTCTCTCTCTCTCTCTCTCTCTCTCTCTCTCTCTCTCTCTCTCGGTCTCTTTCTCTCTCTCTGTGTCCGCAGCCATAAGAGTACGCAGGCTCTGGCTTCCAGACAGTCGACATCGGACCATCTAATGATGCGGACCTCAGAAGTGGAGCTCTGAACATCATTAACCAGTCAAGCAGTAGACGAGCAGGAGCTCATCGTCTAGGCCGTGACGCTTGTCCTCCCTTCTTCATTCTCTTTATATTTTTGCTAATACACTATCAACCAGCCCTTTGCCGTGCTAACATATTTATTTGATAGAACCTACGCTTTTTTGGCCCATAACTGTTGTAATATCGGGGGAGTTAAAGCGATTCAAAAGCTCCCGCGAAAGAGAGATCCCCCTTTGTCGTATAACAATATATAAATTAACGTTTGGAGATAAGTGTAATCGAAATAGAATACTACTCACCCAACAGATAACAAATCAAACAGCAGTCCTTCAAAGTTTTCTTTGATTTTCGTTTTATAGCTTATTCCTATAACAAAAAGATTTTACAATTTAATAATAATCTGTTTAGGCTATGATTAATTAGAATCTTTCCATTAAACTATTAAGGAGATGTTAAACTCCCGTGTTATCATCAAATACGGGAACTACTTTTTTCATTTAATTTTCAATTTTCAGAAAATATCTCTTTGGAAAGTTTTTGTTTTCGATTGCAACAACAACGTTCCCAAGAGGGAATTTATTAAATAATACAAACTAAATGAAAAAATAAAAAATTAAATGAAAAAAACAATTATAATTTCATATAGTTATAAATTCATAAGTGTTCGAGGTTCATCCGCATAAAAATGCGATTATCGTTAATTTACGATGAAGTAGATTGATCGAAAATTCGATGAGTTGTCTTGCCCACCAGTTTATAAAAAGTGGTTTCGAGAAAGAGGCGTTGAAAGTTTTCGATTGTACGGTGCGCTCCATGATAGCTGCTCATCGCTGCTTCTCTAGATGTATAGGAAGGTTTTTAATCAAAATAAAGAGTCGATTTTTTGGCCATTTACATGAGACAATTAATATATTTGAATAAAAAATTTTCTTCTCAAAAAATCCCCATCAGAATTTGATTTTATTTTCAGAGTTGCTTTATTTATAGAAAATACATAGCGAAATACTCGAATTATGTTTCGTAAAAAAAGTGACCCTGAAAAGAAAATTGGATTCTAATGCGTATTTTTTGAGAATAACGAAATTTTCGAAAATATGTATGGGCGGAAAATTTTAAGACAACTTTGCATGTATTGTACTTCTGAGAGCTACATCGAGCAGCCATTCTTTTGCAATACTCGTAAAGCATCATTGAGTGGCCACGGAGAAAATTACACTGGAAGGAAAAAAGAGAACGGTAAAGATCTCGCGTGATTATGGTTAAGACGTTGATGCATCTGCCAGTCTTGTTTGTTTCTATCATATCTCTTGGGGGTGGTTTTTTATCGATATGTATAATACGTTTTGTAGAAGTTTCGAGGTACCGTTAACTTAAGGTTTAGTCAAATCGTAAAACATAAGTGATTTTTAGGCACGACCGCTCCAAAGGAGAATCATATATTTTCGTCATCGCAAAACGTCTACTATCTGCAAAACTAACAAATTATTGCATACAAACATGTTTTAACACTATAGGAATATATTTCAAGTATACCCGTAGATGTATGTATGGATGTATGATGTATAGTGGCACATCGGCATCCCCAATCGGACCCATACTGAAAAAAATAAAAGGCTGCTTCTACTGAGGACTCGAACAGTATCTACTCGACCACCCAAGTAAGAGCAAAATAGGTGCGCAGTAGACACGTACAATGCTACGCGGTAAAGCGCGGCAGAGATGGAAGAGACATAGCCTCACTTTCAGTCTTCTGCGCGTCTACTGCGCGCATATTTCGTCGTGTCGGGAGCCAAGCAGATACTGCTTATACCCCTCGAGTAGAAGTAGCCTTTTATTTTTTTCAGTGCATCGTCAGTAGTAAAGTAGACTGGAGTATGGTTGTATGTCTGTATGTAATCTAGTTTATGCAATAACTCAGCGAGGCTACGGTGAAAATGGCTGAAATTTATAGAGGTATCCGATTGGTATATTTCTATATCGGAGGACTTTTAATGGTATTGAAAAATCGAATTTTAGCTACATCTTGAATAAATTTCTTTTTTGTATTAAATTTTTCACGGTAAAGTTGTAGATCTCGAAAAAATACAACTTTTTTATATTCAACATTGTTTACGAAAATGTCATTTAGACAAAGATTATCAAGAAAAACAAAAAATAAAATGCAAATAAGGCATAAGAAATCAACTTTTAAGCCACAATTGGATTAGAATATTATATGCAAAAACTTTCAATAGTAAAGTTATAGATCTCGAAAAAATATAACTTTTTTATATTAAACAATTTGAACGTTAACGTCATTTAAATACAGTCTGTCGAGAGAAACAAAAAGTAAAACGCAAGAAAGGCATAATAATACGTCATTTAAATACAGTTTGTCGAGAGAAACAAAAAGTAAAACGCAAGAAAGCCACAATAAATCGATTTTAGGCCACTATTGAATTCTAACACATTATATGAATAATAATATATAAATACAACTTTTTTTCATTAACATTTTTTACGATAACGTCATTTAAACAAAGTTTGTCAAGAAAATCGAAAAATAAAGTACAAAAATGGCATTAAAATCGGATTTCAGCTATATCTTTAGTATATTTCATATCTTTACTAAATATTCCACGATACACTTTTCAAAATAATGTTACTAAAATCGAGATCACTAGAGAAAACAAAAAATATTGGCGTTTAAAAATGTTTTAAATTTGTTTGTTGCCTTCTGACAACCCAAGTTACTAAAGTTTTAATCTTTTTGGAGAAAGTGAAAAGATGTTTGTTACATCAGTGGCGGACCAGCTTAAACTTTACATTGTCAAAGCATTTTTCACTAGGTTCTTTAGATCTAAAACAGTGATATAAGATAACAAGACAACATAATTGGCATTCTTGCCAATTACGGGGACAGGCCTGGGTTAAATCCAAACAAACTAATCATTCTGAAAATGATTCTGCTATCAAAACACAATACAATCTTAAATTTTATCGTTGTAAAACCTCGAAATCTTAGAATTATCGGATTCGGTCTTACGGAAACAATCCAATTCGAGGATGCCAAATACACCGACCATTTCGGAACGGATTTTATCCTGATACAAGTTTACCCCACTCCATAGGCATAGACCTGGGCGAAAGCGGGATGTAATTAGATAGGATAATATAAAGAGATGGAAAAAATAATTTACCTTATCGATTTCAGAAAATCAAAACAATAGAAAAATCGCTTTAAAAAGAACGAGTCGATGAATCTTTAAATTTCTTTTAAATTTCGAATCTTCATTAAAAAACAAAAAAATGAGTCCTGTTTAGTACAAAATAACCGTGCCATTCTCGGGATAAAAGCTATCCAAAAAAAATTTCAAATAATACATAACCTCAAATATTTTGATATGTAGAGGTCGCTGTGAACTGGGTAAAGAACTCATTCAAGCCGTAGTAAAAAGCTACCTGTTTGAAAAGTCTCACATCAATTCTGCCGATTTACTCCAGTTATCATGGTTGACTAAAAATCGATTTTTTTACAAAAAGATTCTTTTTTCTTCAAAAGATGAAGCCTCAAAGATTTTACAGAATATACTTCTGAATATTCATAATTATCTCAATTTCTTACAATAAATTTCCTTCTTATATTTCATAGATATAACCATTTGAAAATAAATAACAATTTCGTGTATAACAAAACAAGGGAAATAGCTTATTCAAAATTTCGGATCGGAAAAGATAGGTAATTCTATGCTCTTTAAAATGCATTACCACTCAATAGATGCTATTATGTCTAAGGTATCGGAAACCAGAGAAACTAGAACTCAAAAATCGAAAAAGAGCTAATAAACAAAAGAATATCGAAAAATAGAAAAAAGTATTTTTAAGCCGCCTTCCTTAAGCGAAAACAAACAAAAAATGAGCCCAGAAACATACATTTTCACCGTATATATTCAGAGTAATGCTGATCCACATCCATGGATGAACACACACACACACACACACACACACGCACGCACGCACGCACGCACGCACGCACACATACACACACACACACGAACACACACACAAACATACGAACACACGCACACACGCACGCACGAACACACACTCAAACATACGAACACACGCACACACGCACACACGCACGCACGAACACACACACACACGCACGCACGCACGCATGCACGCACGCACACACATACAAACATACGAACACACGCACACACGCACGCACGCACGCATGCACGCACGCACACATGCACGCACGCACACATACACACACACACACGAACACACACACAAACATACGAACACACGCACGTACGCATGCACGCACGCACGCACGCACGCACGCACCCATACACACACACACAGAAATAAGAAGAAATATCGAATTTCCGATTTATAATTTCGATATTTTGATTTGCAAAAAACGTGAATCTTCGTGAAGATAACTGAAGTTTGCGGAGTACTCCAAATCTTCTCTACTTGAAATTAAGTTTAGGGGAGGATGGGGTATTGCCGGTCACCTAAGCAAACGTGCTTGTTATTTCCACTTTCAAATTGTTTCCTTTATCTTTAAATAATTATTATGTTAGTTCAAACCATTGACTATAAATATTTTTTATTGGTTTAATATAAAAATGTAAGATATCGAAGATATAAGTCGAAATAAAAAAAAGCATTTTGACCGAATTTACTCCACATCAAAGGGTAATACCAGTCAGCCTTGGTACAATTCCGATCACTATTAGGCGGCTCAGTCGGTAGAGTGTCGGATTCCCACGCCGGTGACCCGGATTCGAATCCTAGTCTCTGCCGATTGATACAAGCACCTCTGTAAAAATTACATGTGCTTTGTTTACAAACACACCGCAGACCCCCGTCGCCGATTAGCACCACATGGAAGCACAAACATGGCGACGTTAAATAATATAAAAAAAAAAAAAAAAAAACTATTAGAAAGTTACTTTTATAGGTGAAAAATTTCTTTAAATCAAATATATGAACTTTCATATGATTCGTCGCATTATTATTCGCACTTACATAGTGAAACATATAATAACATAACTGCTATTCAATCAAAAACACTTGAGCAAAGTTACGAGGGTAGTTCAATAAGTCTTTAGAATAAAGTATAAAAACAATTTTTTTTGGGTAAATTTTTTTTTATTTTTCAACATAATCTCCTTGGAGCTCTATACACTTGGTCAATCGCTTTTTAAGTTTTTTTAATCCTTCAGAAAAGTGCGTTTTCGGAAGTTCCTCAAAATAAGCACTTACAGAGGCAATGACGTCTTCGTTGTCCGTAAATCTCTGTCCACCGAGCCATTTTTTCAAGTTTGGAAATAAGAAAAAGTCACTGGGGGCTAAATCTGGTGAATACGGTGGGTGTTCGACCAATTCGAATTTTAGTTCTTCAATTTTAGCCATTGAAACGAAGCATGTGTGAACTCGGGCGTTGTCGTGATGAAAGAGAATTTTTTTTCTCGCCAAATGTGGTCGTTTTTTTTAATTTCTTCTTTCAGCTGCTCTAATAATGATGCATAATACTCACCAGTAATTGTTTTACCCTTTTCCAAGTAGTCAATAAGTATAATTCCACGTGCATCCCAAAAAACTGTAGCCATAACCTTACCAGCTGACTTTACGGTCTTTGCCTTCTTTGGAGCTGGTTCGCCTGTGGAAATCCACTGTTTGGATTGTTCCTTTGTCTCAGGAGTGTAGTGGTGTATCCATGTTTCATCCACAGTCACAAATCGACGAAAAAATTCCTCAGGATTCCGACTTATGCGCGCCAAAAGAGCCTCAGAGGCGACCACTCTATTGCGTTTATTCTCAGCTGAGAGCAAACGCGGCACCCATCTTGCCGATAGCTTTTTCATGCCTAATTTTTCATGTAGAATTGAAACAACTGCACCTATAGATATCCTTGTGGCCTCAGCTCACTCACGCACTTTTAATCTTCTATCCTTCAACACCATATCGTGGATTTTATTGATAATTTCGGGAGTAGTTGCTTCTACGGGCCTTCCTGAACGTGGTTCGTCACTTATTGATGTACGACCACGCTTAAATTCATTTACCCAGTTATAAACCGTTGCTAAGGCAGGGGCAGATGTGCCATGAACTGAGTCCAATTCATTTTTTATCTCATATGGAGTTAAACCCTTTAAATGAAAATGTTTAATTACCGCTCTGAACTCGTTTTTTTCCATTTTTCTTAACAAGCAATTTTTTTTTTCAATTGGTTATAAAAACACGTAAACTCAGAAGATGTGGACTGTGACTGCACCATATATCTAGTCGGGAGTGGTGCTGACTGAAAACAGATGATTTGGAGCGATTCGCGCGCCATCTGTTGGTCATTCTAAAGACTTATTGAACTACCCTCGTACCTTACCTGAGAGCGCAGCGAAACGTTTTCTTAGCCTCACTTTCGGGAGCGTCATATAAATAACATTGTGACCTGGATTACCCCCATTCTGCTTAGTAATTTAAATTAAAATGACAAAAAAGTAATAGGTTTATACTCTTTTTTCTTCACTACTTCGTATTCTTAGATTGTTCAAATTAATAAAGATGCAAAAAATAACTGCATAAAGCAACAAACAATATGCATAAAAGCTTATTTTATAGACCAGAATTCTTATAAAAAATGTAGGCCTACATTTTGATTGTGTATAATTCCTTAATAAAACTGAATAGAAGGTAGTTTGGACATTAGATTAATTGCATTTTATGTTGCGTTTAATATACTATTCGAATTAATACCTGAAAATGTTTAGATTATTGAAAATATGGATGACCGAAATCAGCCAGTGACCGGCATTACCCCGTTCTCCCCTATGTGGCACGAAAATGATAAATATTGCACTATTCATTAACTACTAATATATTATTTTCTTAGTTCAATAAAATGTTATAAAATAAATAATTTGTTGATTATAAATTTTATTAACAATAACAAATCCTTTCTCTTATAGTGTAATACTGGCTAATCTTTTTCAACTTCTCTTACGTAAAATTCTTCCTCTTAATCACTCTTTTTCATCATTTTGTTCTTTGGACTTCTCTCCACTAGCTCCATCTGTAATATAATTAAATTTATGTTAGTTGCCTCAATCAAAATCATAATGATATTATTACAATTTGACTCTAAAAAATAGAAAAAAATGTATATTTAATAATAAATTAATTGATTTATTGTATAACCAGTTCATTATTTCCTAATATCAATTAGGTACCTGTACTCGTTTCCGAGCCCGTCCCGTTATCTATGCTGCTATAAATAAATTGATTTAAAAGATGAATGCTTGAATTTAATGAGATATTTGTTTTTCATACAAAAATTCTTTAAATTAATTATATTTTGCTAAAAGAATTGATTATATTCCAACTATTTTGATTATATAAATATTATTTAAAAGTGGCACGTTGCAGTTTGTTATGATTACGTTGATTTTGTTAAGAGAAAGGTTAAGGCTTGAGTTATTATTTAGGAACGATTATTAATTGATAAACAACTTTGACGTCGTGTACAGCGTAACTTTAATGACTAAACGATTCAACTTAAGGTGATGTTAAACCCTATGTTACTGGTAAATACGGAGAACCACTTTTTTCATTCATTTTACAATTTTAAGAAAATATCTCTATGGAAAGTTGTTCTTTTTGATTGGAACAACAACTTTCCATAGAGATATTTACTAAAAATTGAAAATTAAATGAGAAAAGTGGATCCTCGTATTTGTCGGTGATAGGTGGCTTTAACATCACCTTAATGAATTAGTAAGTAAAATATCACTTACACAGCCTGTCTTATATTGTTAAAACGATATTCGTAGCATTGCCGGATTTTGCAGCTTATCCAGATTGATGTGCCCTAACACGGGTGTTTTATTAACGTTTTTAATCTCATTTAACCTATGATATGGGGTCTAGGTCTTTACGCTGAAAAAACTTTTCGCTGAAAAACTTTTCATTGAATAATTAAGCTGGCAACGCCGCAAAACAATAAATACACATTTGGAACACTTATTGCCTTCGTGCTTTTTATTGTTTGAGTGTACGTATTACTCGCAGACGGTTTTTAGGAGCTTATAGTTGTCAATGACGAGGGTTAGGTAGTGCGCTTCGTATTTCTTAGTGTATAGATGTACGTATTGGATGGAGTAGGTGTCTTAGTGGTTATGGTGACCGATGCCAAGGTCTAGGTAGTGCGTTCCGTAGTTTATAGTGTCAAAATGTAGGTACCGTAGGGAAGAGGCTTCCAGGTAGTTGTATTAACCGATGACGAGGTCTAAACACTAAGAACTACGGACCGCACTACCTCGACCTCGTCATCGGTCACCATACCACCTAGTCGCCTCCTCCGTACAGAAAAGTTTAGCGGCTTTTCGATTTTTAGGTGCAAGATTTGACAAGATTCACATTTTTTTCAATGTAGCTGTCCTTACTGTTAGTTATGAATAATAAATCAGAGGGACTAAGACCTAGTTTTGTTAGCGTACAACTAATTAGAAAAGGCGAGTCTCATCCGATAATATACTTAGATACAATTGTTATTCTTGAGGCATAATATTCTTCCCAAAAGCAACTTTAGACTGGATCCTTCACAGGAGTATCAATTAATTTCACATTTATTTAATTTTTCTGTACTGCGATAAATTTTATAACATACCTTGATTGCTTTCAGCTGGATCTTGTGTTATTGTTTGTGTTGCGTTTCCTAAAATAAAATAGCATCGAGGTCAGTATCTTGTTAATTTGATACTTTGAAAAAATATCTTTGGTTTAACTGTTATATTTATGCGCAGTGAACTATTATATCAAAATATTACTTTAAGATGATGCTAAACGCACCTCTCGAAGACAATAATTAAGAGGATCCACTTTTTAATTAATTTTGATTTGGAGAAACTATCCATGGAACATTGTTGCCTCAATACACAACATCAACTTTCCAGAGATATATATTCTGAAGATTGTAAAATAAATGCAAATTATGGTTTCCCATATTTATCGATAACACGAGGGTTTAGCATCATATTGAAACTTTTTATATTTAAACATATATCGCATACAAGTATATTTATCGTCATAGTATGCGTGTGTGTGTGTGTGTGTATGTGTGTGTATGTGTGTATGTATGTGTAAGTGTATATGCGCGTGACGTGTGCCTGTGCTTGTGCCAGTACGTATGCTTGTGTCCAAACATAATTTAAATTTCAAAATTTTAGAAAATTCTTAGTAGACGAGAATGTAAACCACATGAAGCTTCATATACGCTAAAGAAATTAGTGTTTAGTCTTTCTTTTTTTATTATTAACAAATAGGATGCAAGATTTAGTAATACTCCGTTTCTTTTTCAAAGCAGCTGCCCCTGCTGTTAGTTATGAATAATGAGTAAGAGGGAATAAGATCTAACTTTGTTAGCGTGCAACAAATTAGAAAAGTCGAAACTCAACCGATAATATACTTAGATACAATTGTTATTCTTGAGACATAATATTCTTCCCAAAAGCAATTTTAGACCGGATCCTTCACAGGAGTATCAATTAATTTCACATTTATTTAATTTTTCTGTACTGCGATAAATATTATAACATACCTTGATTGCTTTCAGCTGGATCTTGTGTTATTGTTTGTGTTGCGTTTCCTAAAATAAAATAGCATCGAGGTCAGTATCTTGTTAATTTGATACTTTGAAAAAATATCTTTGGTTTAATTATTATATTTATGCGCAGTGAACTATTATATCAAAATATTACTTTAAGATGATGCTAAACGCACCTCTCGAAGACAATAATTAAGAGGATCCACTTTTTAATTAATTTTGATTTGGAGAAACTATCTATAGAACGTTGTGGCCTCAATACAAAACATCAACTTTCCAGAGATATATATTCTGAAGATTGCAAAGTAAATGCAAATTATGGCTCCCCATATTTATCGATATCACGAGGGTTTAGCATCCAATTGAAACTTTTCATATTTAAACGGATATTGCATACACGTATATTTATCGTCATAGTATGCGTGTGTGTATGTGTGTATGCGTGTGTGAGTGTATGTGCGCGTGACGTGTATCAGTGCTTGTGCGAGTACGTATGCGTGTGCACAGACATAAGTAAATTTTAAAATTTTAGAAAATTCTAAGTAGACGAGATTGTAAACCACATGAAGCTTCACATGCGCTATAGAAATTAGTGTTTAGTCTTTCTTTTTTTCTTATTTTTAACAAATAAAATGCCACTGCTATTAGTTATTAATAATGAGTAAGAGGGAATAAGACCTAATTTTGTTAGCGCGCAACAAATTAGAAAAGTCAAAACTCATCCGTTAATATACTTAGATACAATTATTATACTTGACGCATAATATTCTTCCTTAACCCATTTCTTCCCAAGCGGCCATTTTATAGTCGATTTGTTTTTTGCCTAAAAAATTGACGAAAAAAAAATAATAATTACCAATAGCACATTTCTGAAGAAAAAATGTTGGCTCTTTCCGATTCTGAAGTCAGAATTTTGACATTTCCGTTGGAAAAATTTCAAAATGGCGTTTTGAATTGAATGAAAAATCAGAAATAGATTTTTTAACACTTAGTATAAATTAGAAAATTTTTGAAAAAAATATGAAGTTTCCGATTATTTCATGATATCACAGGCGCCATCTTGGCAAATTTTTCGGGATAATTTGGAAACATCAAATGTTTGAACAATAATATCATTTGCAACATGAATCCATATCAAGATCTTCGTTGAACCCGTTTTATTCTAAACAAGCATGTCAAAATGTTAAAAAATGTATTTCTGATTTTTCATCAAATTCAAACCACCATTTTGAAATTTTCCAACGGAAATGTCAAAATTCTGACTTCAGAATCGGAAAGAGCGGAAATTTTACTTCAGAAAAGTGCTATTGGTAATTATTATTTTTTTTTCGTCAATTTTTTAGGCAAAAAACCAATCGACTATAAAATGGCCGCTTGAGAAGAAATGGGTTAAAGCAACTGTAGACCGGATCCTTCACTGAAGTATCAATTAATTTAACATTTATTTAATTTTTGTGTACTGTGATAAATTTTATAACATACCTTGCTTGCTTTTAGCTTGATCTTGTGGTACTGTTTGTGTTGCGTTTCCTAAAATAAAATAGCATCGAGGTCAGTATCTTGTTAATTTGATACTTTCAAAATATATCTTTCGTTTAATTGTTATATTTATGCGCAGTAAAGTATTATATCGAAATATTAGTTTAAAACTCCATTTTTTTATTAAATTTTCTGATACTTTGTACATTTTTAGAATAGAAAATGATTTAGTATTGGCAATATTGTCCATAAATTACTTTTAATGAGCTAAATAGTTCTTTATAGGTATTTTTCTGCCGACCTTTATTGCGCACAATCCAGCGTGATCCTACACTAACTGAATCCAAACTCGTATTCAAATCTACTCTGTACTATGCAGGCAAACTTCAGAAACAGACATTTTGTTCTCTCTGATTTTAAGTTGGCTGCACTGCATGAAATTTAAATAGGCTTTTAGTAAACTTTAGTATTTGTATTCTTTTTAATATTTTTGTCTTGTGCATACAATTATAATTTAATTTTTTTAAAACATTACTTGAGTTACATAATAGTGTTAAAATGATTTTGTTTTATAAAAGAAAAATTAATTATCAATATATGAGTTTATTCTTGAAGCATAATATTCTTCCTAAAAGCAACTTTAGACCCGATCCTTCACTGAAATATCAATTACTTTTACATTTATTTAATTTTTCTGTGCTGAAGATACTAATTATTTTGTCTTGAAGAGAAAGGGACAGTAATTACTCTTTTAAAATATAGTAGTAAAATTTTTTACTTTTATATAGTAGTAAATTATAAATTTATACTTTAATTGAGAACAAAGTCCTTCATTTGCTCTTTTAAAAGTATTGAATCAATCGCAGTTTGCACATGCGAGGGGAGTGCACGGAGCCCGGGTCTTTGATGCAACTTTGGGGATCATTTTCTAGTACCAAAAAATGAAGTCTAATGCTTTTAGTTTTATTAAATGAGTCTTTGTACAGCACATGCAACGATTTAACTAACGTTGATAGTATATATATATATATATATATATATATATATATATATATATATATATATATATATATATATATATATATATATATATATATATATATATATATATATATATATATATATATATATATATATATATATATATATATATATATATATCTGTTGCAACGCCGTTACCCTAAGCGGGTCCTGGGCGTAGTCGTCCAGAGCGGACGGGTGGGTGCCTATCACCACTACACAGCGCGTCCTCAGGTTGCGGATAGAGGAACGACCCCTGAGAAAGAGGTTAGCTGCGAATAAACCAAGCGTGAGTGTGATGAGCCCGCACTGGCGAACGCATTCATCTAGAAACACTACGCAAGCACCACAACAACTACAAACACTATACAAAATCTCCTATCTTACTTTCTTCTACTATAATTTATCTCTTTGTAATTTATTTATTTGTAATTTATTTTCTCTGTAATTTATCTCTTTTACCAAACATTTCAAACAAAAAATGGGCCAAAAATCCTGCTGTCGTGGAGCCAGCGAAGGCGCGCTGCCTTGCAGGGGGGCGTTAGGATATGAGAATGAAACCGAGGGTGTCTGACGACGAGTTGACTATGTCGTCGTCAAAGTCGGAAAGCTCTCATACTTAGTTCTAGGGAGGTATGAGGGTTATCACCCCTAGACGGATGGACTCACCTGCGATCGGAACAGGATCCAAAACGCGCGGGTTTAACTTACTATCATGGCTCAAAGAAAACAAAACCAAACCAAAACCAAAACCAAAAGGAACTTAAGGGTGAGAACCTGGAATGTACGTAGTCTACACAGAGCGGGCGCGTTCCGGGAAATCATAAATGAAACTAAGAGGTACAATTTAGATTTGGTTGCAATACAAGAAACCCGATGGAAAGATAACGCGATGCTAGGATCCGATAACTTCACCTTTTTATATGAGGGCGCGAGCGAGCATTCCCTAGGCACCGGATTTCTTGTTAACAAAAACATCATACATTACGTTAAAAGTTTCAATTTCGTGAATGACCGACTCTCGTATATAATCATCGAAGGAGCGTGGTATAAATACGTGGTTATTAACGTCCACTGTCCTACGGAGGACAAAGAGGAAGAAGTCAAAGATCTTTATTATGAAACTTTAGAGCAATTAATCGACCAATTCGGGTCTTACAACACCAAAATAGTATTGGGGGATTTCAATGCTAAAATAGGGAGAGAGGAAATGTTTAGGCCCACTATAGACAAAGAAAGTCTGCACGAACCCAGCAACGATAACGGTATTAGGGTCATAAATTTCGCGGCCACAAAAGATCTTATAGTCAAGACCACGTGCTTCAAGCACAAGGATATACACAAGGCAACGTGGACATCGCCGGACGGGGCCACGCACAATCAAATCGATCATTTTCTAATTGATAAGAGGCGACACACCAATGTACTCGACGTAAGGACTTATAGGGGGGCGGATTGCGACTCGGATCATTATCTAGTAGTGGCCAAATTAAGAGCCAGATTAGTAGCCGGTCAAAATAGTAAGCGAACGAACAAAGTAGAAACCTTTGATATTGGAAAACTACGAAACGGGGTAGAGCGAATCAAGTACCAAGTAGAAGTTAGCAACCGATTTCAGGTGCTCGAGGAAACGGATGCACAGACGGGAGTAGATGACGATCCGAACAGGTTATGGGGGGCTATCGAAAAAACTATAAACGGGGCCGCGAACAAAGTACTGGGTAAGAAAAAAAGGCCGAAGAGTAAACCATGGTTTGACGAATAGTGCGAACTCTTTGAAAGGCTCGGTTTGAAAGGCACAAGAAGGCTAAATTAGATAGCGTACACAATGAAAGCGGTAGGGCCGTAGAAGAATACCATGAAATAAGAAAGCAAGAGGGTGTGATTTACAGAAACAAGAAGCGCGAGTATCAGAAAAATGAAATTAGAAAAATAGAAACTAATAGTAGGGAAAATAATCCGCGCGAGATGTACAAAGGAATAAACGCTATTTGGAAGGGTTTTCAGAGTAGATCGCAGTTAATGAAAGATAAGGACGGGAACCTCGTGACAAGCGAAAATGAACTATTGAAATTATGGAAAGACTATTTCGATAAGTTATTCGATAAATGGGAGACGAAATCCACACTGCTGAACTCTATATGGACGAAACGACCTACAAAGAAGTAGAGGCCGCGATTAAAAAGCTAAAAAACAATAAAGCCGCAGGAAACGATAACGTAGCTGAACTACTTAAATATAGGGGCACCACGCTATTTGGAGAAATGAAACAATACCAGAAAATTAGAAAGAATCCATCATCATACCGATCTTTAAAAAGGGAGATAAAACAGACTGCAATAACTACCGGGGAATCTCACTTTTAGCTACCTGCTACAAAGTTCTGTCAAGCGTAATACAGGCCAGACTCACACCATTCGCGGAAGATATAATAGGAGATTATCAGTGTGGATTCCGGCGCAACAGGTCGACGAGCGATCAAATTTTTACCATAAGACAATTATTAGAGAAAAAGTGGGAATATTGCGAAACTATACACCCACTATTTGTAGACTTTAAGAAAGCGTACGACTCTGTCAAACGAAGTAAAATGTATGAAATCCTAGTGCTCCTTGGCGTACCAAAAAAACTCGTAAAATTAATTCAAATATGTCTGAACGGAAGCACTGGAAAGGTCCGAGTAGGCGGTAATGTATCCGAATCGTTCATGATACGCGACGGTTTGAAGCAAGGTGACGGGCTTTCAACGGTACTCTTTAACCTGACGCTAGAGCATGTTGTTAGAAAAATGCAGGCTAGCGAGCTAGGCGCAACACTCAACGGAACAACGCAAATTTTAGGCTATGCGGATGACTTGGATATAATGGGAGATAATGGTGAAACGGTGGCGAGAAATGCGGAAATCCTTATAAATGCGGCTAAAAACACGGGGTTAGAAGTGAGCGAATCGAAAACGAAATATATGATCATGGAGAAACTGGGCATTCGCGAAGCAGAGGGGGATCTCAGAGTCGGAAATTTCACTTTTGAAAAGGTTAGCGAATTCAGATATTTAGGTACAACTATAAATGATCGAAACGAAATTAAAGCCGAGATTAATAAGAGACTTCATTCGGGTAATGCCTGCTTCTACGCTGTGAACAGATTACTTAAGTCAAAGCTACTGTCGAAAAATGTCAAAATAAGGATATATAGGACTATAATAATGCCGGTAATCTTGTATGGGTGCGAAACCTGGGCGCTCACTAAAGCGGAAGAAAATCGTTTTAGGGTATTTGAAAATAAGGTTCTGCGGAAAATATACGGGCCAAAGAAAGATGAGGAAACTGGGGAGTGGAGGAAACTGCACAATGACGAGCTACATAATTTGTACGCGTCACCAAATATTAACAGAATAATAAGATCACGGAGACTAAGATGGGCAGGGCACGTGGCAAGAATGGGCGATGATCGTACGGCAGCGCGCATAATGAAAGGAAAACCGAAAGCATCGCGATCTCTAGGTAGACCTAGACGCAGATGGGAGGATAACGTAAAAGCAGACGTAACTGAAATTGGGCGGGAGGGCGCAAAATGGATGGGGTTGGCACAAAATAGGGAAACGTGGAAGGCTTGCGTAGATGAGGCGATGAACATACGAGTTCGAAATGCCACTTAAAAAAAAATATATATAAAAAAATATATATATATATAAATATATATATATATATATATATTTTATTTTTAACATTGCCTATATGAGCAATACTAATGTTCATCTGGCTTCATTTTGAGGTTTCGAAAATCGATCCTCAAAGTTTCATCAAAATCCGTGACCCGGACTCCGTGAACTCCCCTTGTTAGTAAAAGAGTAATTAGGTTTTCTTACTCTATAACGTCGATTTTTACTCTTATAGGTTTAAGGTGTATGTCATCTTGATTACAAATTTCAATTAGTAATTTCAATTAGGACACAAAGCAATTATATTTTAACAAACGCACAGCTCATTTAGGAGATTCTATCTGATTTAATCTAAAATATGTCTTCATGTACTCCTGAGTCTTTCAAACAATGTACAGTACTAACAACGAAAAAGGAATCATATTTTTCAGTACTATGTCGATCGATACGGCAAAAGTAATTTAGTTCGTTTTAGTAATATATATATGCTCACGGAGAAGTCTGTGTTGGCTGCGTTAACCGAACTAAATTACTTTTGCCGTATCGATCGACATAGTACTGAAAAATATGATTATATATATATATATATATATATATATATATATATATATATATATATATATATATATATATATATATATATATATATATATATATATATATATATATATATATATATATATATATATATATATATACACATATATATATATATGTATATATACACGTATGTATATATTATCTGTATTGTATATATGTGTATATATGTATTGTATATGTATATGCTTGCCTAACGACACGCGGATCACGGATCAAAAAATATTATATACAAATAACCTACATTTTTTATGGCTCGCGGCTCGCGGAGAAGTCTGTGTCGGCTGCGTTAATCGAACTAAATTACTTTTGCCGTATTGTTTCGTTGTTACTACTGATTTAATACTTTTAAAAGAGTAAATAAAGGGCTTTGCTCTCAATTAAAGTATACATTTAAATTAATTATTCTTTAATAATACAAAATCATTTTAATACTATCCTGTAACTCAAGCAATCATTTAAAAAAATTAAATTATAATGTTATGCGCAAGAATTAAGAAAATCGCAATGACCACTACAATGTAGAAATTCGATAACCTTACTAAAATTTCTCGACATGGTATAACTCTTGGTTTAAGCTAATATTCTAATCCACTTGAATATTTTAGTAATGCCATCTTTCTCCAAAGACAAAAATATTGAAATGTATACAAATACTAAAGTTTACTAAAACTTAAAATCAGAGAGAAAAAAATTTATTTCGAGGTGTCTGGTTTTTCATTCAAACGGCGAGGTGTCCGGTTCTTTACTCAAAAGGCGACGTGTCTGGTTCCTCACTCAAAAGGCGACGTGTCTGGTTATTCACTAAAACGGCGACGTGTCTGGTTTCTCTTTTAATCAGCGAAGTGTCTGAGTCTATCTCCCACCCGACGAAATATCATCGAGGTTGGTATCTTTCTAATTTGATACTTTGAAAAAATATTTTTGGTTTCATTCTTATAGTTACGCGCAGTAAATTATCATATTATTATTTAGTAATTTTTAAAATATTCGTTTGTTTTTTGAAAGAAAATGTTAAAAAAAAATTTTAATTACAGTATAATAAATGAGCAGCGTCTTATATATCTTACCGTTTTTGCATTACAAAAAAAACAATTTTATCAGTACGTTATTGTATAAAAAAATCGTTTCTCGAAAAAATTCCTTTTAGTTATTAAATAACTTTTTAATTACTGAAATTTAAAAATTATTGAATTTGGTAATTTATTCTTTCGGCTTTATATCAATATGCTCCGCTTATTTTGGGAAGAAATATATGATGAAACTTTCATAAAAGTTTCAAGTCAACCATGGATGTAACAGTACTCTACAAATAAATGAGTTTTACTTGGTTTAACCCGCGGACACGTGTGGGTGCCTTTACGGCGCCCAACCTTCTTTAAACGACTGTTTCTTACTTAAGGTAGTTCTTTCATGAGAATCGACCTTAAAAATAAAAAAAAATACAATGTTTTGTTTACGTGTTACAATATCAGAAACGCTATAATATATAAGAAGGGTACTTCAAGTTTAAGTACCTTCTTTAGGTGACAAAAAAGACATTTTTCATGAAAATTTCGTTATTGCAAAATTAGATATCGCGTAAATTAGAGAATAATTTGACAAATGATCCGAATCTTTTTTATTTGTTATCCAATATTAATTTTAAACATCTCATTTTGTTCCTTGAAAGATTTCAAGGGGACTTACCCATATAATAATTGAAAAACATCGAAAACCATGCAAGGTTGCAGCTGATAGTTTATACTTGCATACGCACAAACTTACAAAAACACGTGTATGGACTTCATCACATTTCTTCAGGGTTTTAAAGTGACTTGTCACCTTGAATTGTTAAAAACGGTTTTGCAATAAGGTGTTTTATGACACTAAACAATAAATGAATCCATTCGAAATATTTTTCAACAAGCTTTGGTTGCGAATATGTAAAAGATATGAAAGCAAAAATTGTTTATCAAATATTATGTATTCAATGGTTAGTCAATTTTGTGGAATTTTACTTTATACCGTTTTTGCGAGAGTTTAAATATAGTAAATAATAATTTCGTAAAAATAATTCGTAAACTAAAATTTCGTAAAATATAGACTCTTTTCAGTTAAAAAAATAAAATAGCAAAATGCAAAGCAATTTTGGTAACATAAAACGTTTTACATTCAGAACATGGCAACCGTTTAATTATTGTGGCGTAAATAACCCATAATGAACAACGTATTATTATTTGAAACTATGACCACGCAGGGTTAAGTTTATTTATAGTCTAGATCTCAAGGAGTATACAAGTATTTTATTAATTTCATTATTTCAAAGTATAGAAAACATAATTAAGGTGATGCTAAAGCCACCTGTCACCGGTAAATACGAGGAACCACTTTTCTCATTTAATTTTGAATTTTTTAGCAAAGATCTTTATCAAACGTTATTGTCCTAACTAAAAACAACAACTTTCCAGAGAGATATTTGCTTAAAATTAAAAATTGAATGAAATAAGTAGTTCCCCGTATTTTACGGTGACAGGGGGTTTAGCATAACCTTAAGTATAAATGTTATATTATACTTTACCTGCTGGCGTGGTCGCTTCTTTCTTCCTTTGTTCGTCTCTCTGATCGTTATGCGCTTTTACTAAGGCGTACGCTCGTTGTGTTTCAACAACCTGTTGTGCCATGAGTGCATCAATAAATGCTTGATTTGAAGATCGCTCTAGAATACAGTTTCTTTTAATACTTTAATTTAATTAATAATCTATACAAAAAGAATCGGTTTATAAAAATTTTTTAATTAACTTGTATATATATTTTATATAAACTCAAAGTATTGGTATAAAAATAAAGTATATTATACACATTATACAATGTACACTTAAATTTGATATTTATTTCAAATTTTGTATATATAGTAATGTATTTAAATTAATCCTGTACGCACGAATTTTCAATTTCATTAGGAAACTTCGAGAAAGAATTTAGAAATGTGTTTGAGTCCATCTTAGAAGGATTTTAGCAAAAAAATTGTTTTTTAATTTTTTTGAGTACTTTGACGTATTTAATTTACACAATTTTAAATTTATTACATGAAAATTTAAGAAAATATATAGAATTGCATGGGACATTTTAGCCACACCGGGCCTTACAGGGTGAGTCAGCACAATATAATAATAACACTCTTGATACAGTGTGCATGTAAAAAAATTGGACTTTACGCACTTATATACAAATCACGTTCTTACAACTGTATAAAAAAATATTGTATGTAACTCGTGCGTACGATTTACGCACTCATGCAATCGCGCGGCACTCATGCGATCGCGCGACACTCGTATGCGACTCGTGCGCACAATCGCATTTTACTCACTTGTTATTGCATAATATACTATTTTATTATCATTTTTTATTTATGGTGGATATTACCACAAATTTGTTAGTTTTATTTTTAACTCAATTTACAAATTTGGCTATAATAATTGAAAGGTTATTATAAAAATAGTATTATACTTTTAAGACTTGAGCTGTGTTTTGAAGAGTTGATGGCAAATGAACTCGAAGACTGACACTCACTTTCATAAAATGATACTAAAATAATAAAAGTACAAATAAGAAGCTTCATTGTTGGTGCTTAATGTTCGCAAGACTTGAAAGACTAACAGAAATATTGAGTTGTACAACCTTTTTATATAGTTCAGAACAAAAGGGAAATACAGCTGTTATAATAAAAATGTAATTAAATGCGTGGTTATGTATATATTTTATTATCTTATTTTCGTTCAGGAAGCTTTATCTTTGCAAAAGTTATTTCAAATTTCAAGGTGTACTTAAAATCATTCAAATGTTTTCTTCAGTCAGCGTTTATAAGGAGTTGTAAGAAACAAACTTCATTGTTAAGGTTTATTTCATTGTTAATGTTTTAATGTTTTACTTCCGCATAGAAAGGAAGCTTTGTATTAAAAATTGTTTGAGAAATATTGTTACTCTACGCTATTGAATAAATATTTATTATATTTCAGTACCATTCATAAAATTTGTTCTCCAAAAAAGAATGTGCAAATCCAAGTAAGAATATTTATTTATTTATTTATTTATTTATTTAATACAATATATTATTTATTTGGGTAATTGCAAGCACGTGAAAAGAAATTAATTTTTTAATTACTCGCTGCTGATTCATTGTCAGATAGTGTCCTCAAACTTGATAGACTGTTACATAAAATTATATATATATATATGTATATATATATATATATATATATATATATATATATATATATATATATATATATATATATATATACTCTAAGAATACTGCTTACGCGCAATTTTTTTTTATTTAATCTTCTGTATTGTAAACGTAAAATCGAGGCAAATGAGAGATTATATATATTATAGACTTAAAAATTGATAAAACCTAGATAATGATATATACGTGCACATTATATATACACATATACACCTAAATACATCACTCTATTCTGCTATAGTGAATTACAATGATACGTTTACTATATATAATTCTTCACCGCGATATGGGGGTAAGATTTTGCTATAGTGAATTGCAATGATACGTTTCCTATATATAATTCTTCACCGCGGTATGGGGATGAGGTTGATGTTATAATGTTTTGCTTAAAAATCTTTATTTAAACAAAACATCTTTTTTTAAAACAGCTTTCCAGAAGGGGATCGATTTCTCGTACAGGATGAGGCCTGAAACCAAACACCAACATTTTTCGAATCTGCATAATTCTAGTGGCTATAGAAGTAGGTAGGGAATTATTTATAAACCATATTTTGTAGGCGCACACTTGAGAAAAACGTTTGGTTTTTAGAAAAAAATGCTTTTTTTTTTGCTTAGTAAATTATTTAAAAAAGAAAGTTTACATCGAATCGTAAAACCCCTACCCACGTTTATGGAAAATATTACTGGGAAGCTAATCTCAAAATTTCAAACTGATCCATCCAACCGCGTTGAAACAATCGCTCCCCTCAGGTGGAAAAAATAGTTTCGAGAAAAACGCGATTTAAGTTTTACGAGTACTTAAATCATTGAAATTTTTGTTTACCGCTAATCTGCAATCCCTGCACCATATATTTGGCCTTACACACTTCATTCTTCCTTTTTATATGAGTTCAGAGAAAATCGGGCCTGTTTTGCAGAATCGGTCAGCGATAGCTCTGAAAACTTGATCAAGTGGTGACCCCTTAATCCAATGTTGGACAAAATTAACTTAATATTTGAAGCATTCAGTAGTTAGGCACTTCTCACCTCAGAGTTGTTAATATTTTACTCAGCACAAAGTAAACATTGCTCTAGCACTTTTTTGCACCCAATTATTTCGTGTATTGTAAACAAATTTATAAATCCCTTAAAAGGATTACAGCTACGTTATGATAGCGTATATAATGATGACCGAAGCGTCAGTCAATAAATAACAAAATGAACGTATTTAAGCATTGCTCAAAAGACCCGTTAATTACTCATCTGCACGCAATATTATATTCACGCTTTGACCGTTTCACCGCGTTTCGCCGGAACTATCTCAACCATCACCCGGGGCACCGGGTCATGTTCCTTAGCAGCACAATGACGGGTAATTGAATTTGTCCCAACGAAGTCCTCCACTGCGACCCGCGCGGACGGTCCTCTAACGCGCGCACAGGAAGATCTGAGGACGTGCCATCATTAAAGGCACTTTACCCGGACTACAAAGGGTTTCGGGACAAGCTGTAACGCACGTGGCAACCTCGACATTGCGAAACTCGGTCTCGTATATAGACGTTATTGTTTTGCAACTGCAGACGCTTAAATGCGTTGATGCAAGGGAGGTTTGCAGTTGTAAAATGTATTATTGCTGATGCGATAAAGAATATGTTAAGGGTATAGATACATCTTTAAATACAAAGTTAAAATATTTAGAAGTGAAAATAAATCATTAATCATATATTGTCTGATTTTTAGATTAATTTAAATATATGTTTTATCAAAATATAACAGAAAAAAAAGAATTTTTTTTAAATTTAAGTTCACTAAGTCCCCTTTAATGGCCATAATGAAAACCTGTATATTTCTTGATCTGCAAAGATTTACTGTACTAATTTTAGAGCCAATAATATCTAATTGGGTTTTTAAGGTTTTATTGTGTTCAAAACACATACAGTTGTGCAGCTAATGTGGGAATCAAAAAATACAAATTATTGACTAAAGTTATGATCTTTATAAGCCATATTTCATGATCAAATTTTACAAAAATAACGATTTTTCACTTAATAGACTATAACTTTAGTCAATGATTTATATTTTAAAAAGCAATTTCTTTTCGGTTAGATTTTGATAAAATATATTTAACTTTATTTAAAAAACTGGTAATATTCAATGAATGATTTAGTATTGATAAAAACTTGTGTTCATGTAAGTTAAAAGAATCTATATTTGGACGATTTATCGTATACCTGAAGTTATAAATATTGCTATTGCTTAAGAAGTGACAATCCTCTTTTATTATAACATAAAAGTGTCATTAGAGCAAATCTTGCACACTTATGGCAGGGATATTGCCGGTGATTTTTTTATATAAAAGTACTCATCAATATAAGCTCTCAAAATAAAATTTAGCGCCTAAGGTAAAAATGAATACCAATTTAAATAAACGTATCAAAAGAAAACCTTTTCTTTATTTACGAACTTAAAGAAAAAAAATATTAGACCCCCTTGTAAGTTCAACGGGTCCCCCTATAGAGCTAAATATAAATCTAAAATTTTGCGTCTTCTAGGTTATGTTTGGTCACTTGCCATTTTACGAATTCGAAACGAATTCAGGTTTTCCGTATTTTAAATTCTTCATCTTCAAAAGACCTTTAATTCCTTTTTGAAACGTTCAAATTGATTTCTTATAGCTAAAGATACAGCCTTCGGATAATAGGTACTTTTTTGAAAATCGTTAAGTTTGAACCACTGTAAGTTTTTTCTCTCTGCCCCTTTTGAGCCCCTTTGGAGAAAAAAGCAACTTGGAAAGAAAAATTCACAGTTATGCTAATAAGTTCAATACTCAACACTAAACCGAAAGCATTCTTTTCTAGGATGTTTTAACTATGTTTTCTGAAAGTTAGAGCTCAAAAGGGGCAGAGAGAAAAAAGTTACAGGAGTATGAACTTAACGTTTTTCAAAGAAGTACCTATTTTCATGAGGCTGTATCTTTAGCTATAAGAAACCAATTGAACGTTTCAAAAAAGGAATTAAAGGTCATTTAAAGACGAAGAATTTAAAACACGGAAGACCTGAATTCGTTTCGATTTCGTAAAATGGCAAACGACCAAACATAACCTAGAAAACGCAAAATTTTAAGTTTATATTTAGTTCTATAGGGGTGACCCATTGAACTTATAAGGGTATCTAAGATTTTTTTTCTTAAAGTGCGTAAAAAAAGAAAAGTTTTTTTTGATACGTTCAAATTGGTATTAATGAGAGCACCCACGAATTTTTCGAAAATAGCCGTTTTTGGCCATTTTTAAAAATTTAGAACACTACTAGATCGCACAAAGACCTTAGACGCTAAATTTTTTTTTGGGAACTTATATTGATGAGTACTTTCATACAAGAAATCACCGGCCAAATCCCTGATATGAGTGTGCACGATTTGTTAAAAAAATATTAGAATGACCTATTAATATTAGTAAATTAGAGTTTTACATGCATAGTATATCTTTATTCAACGAAATACTGATATTTACAATTGCATTCATTCAGAAAACTTCTACGTCTAACCATTTCTTGCATATTATGTTTTTTCCATATCAGAACATAAAATCTGCGTGATACGAGTCTTTGTTGCCTAGACGTTTCGGGGACGCCTCGACACTTTCCGGCATTACGTGCTCACAATACACAAACGGTTATCTACAAATGTTACGAACGTGCGAGATTTTATAAAAATGAGAACAGCTTCGAAATACGAAAGCAGTTCTCGATTAAATTCGGACAAAAAGTTTTTAATTTAATCAAAATTATGTCTTCGACATCTGATTTACTTATGAAACAATCAAGTTTACTTCTACTTTTTTATTTTCTTTTAACCTTGATAGACCACGTAAGGTCAATTTTGACCCTGGATTAATTTTTTTATAAATCAAAAGAAAATGACGTAAGATTGTTTATTTAACGATATTTAAGGGCATAGAATTTAAGTCTGCAGTTAGTATTAACCCATAATCGCTGAAATATACACTAACAGACGCGAAGTATAACGATTTCACAGTCTCTTATTTGAACTCTTAGAGGAGTGTAGACTGTAGGAATCTCATTTAATTTAGAAAGAGCAATCTCGACAAATCCCATCGACTTTATTTTAAGAAAGAAATAATAATACCTAACCATTACAGGAATCTCACAATATAAAAGTGTGTAGCTGTATCTGAGAATAGTCTAATGAATAATGTTCTATCACTTAGGATAGTATAAATAAATAAAAAAATATTGCTATTTTTATTTAAATATTTCCAAATTAATGGTTTTATGCCGAAACGACCGTCACTGTGGCACCGCTATTTTGTCTATTTACAATTTTGTGTACAATTTTTTATATTATGCTTTCCATTTGATTTTCAAAATTTAATATCATCTTATTCGATTAATCCTCTAACAAGAAGAGTCCAAAACCTGCGTGAAATGAATTTCAATTAGGCTTTGGGAACTGGTTTCTGGTATTCATACAAATGATGCCTAGCACCTACATTTCATCTCATAGGCTTTGGGGTCAAGATATGACCTGTCGCATTCAAAATTTATGTTATTTTAATAAAAAATACTACCCATTGTTCTTTGAAACAATTTAATATTTTCACATAAAATAATAAAGCTCTTCTGACAACATTTTCATTCTATTTCATCGTGTCTCTAGTCTAAAAACTTGCAAAATTACGACTCGAAGTATAGATATCAGTTATTACAGAAATAATGTGAATATTGAATACAACAGGTCATATCTTAACTCCAAAAGCTTATCAGAAAACTACAAGTGTGAGGCACCATTATTAGGTACCAGAAACCACTTCCCAAATCATCATCAAAATTCGCTTCCCGTAGCTTATAGCCTCTCCTTGTAAGTCACCATTCTAAACATAAACAAACACTAGACCCATTATCTAAATATTCTTAAAATACTCATTTTTTTAAATTTTTAAATATTTCTCGAACTGTATGAGGTCATACATAAAGTAAACAATTGATTAATTTATAAGAAATGTGCTATGATAAAATTTGATTTGATTTGATATTTGATCATAATTGATTAAAAATTGACTTCAAAAGGCACGAACGGGGGAAAGTATTCTGTCAGCAGGCTACATTTTTAGATGGACATTCTTTCAGAAAAAATAATACAGAATATAATATTTTTAAAATACAACATTATAAAATCCGAAACCATAGTTGTATTGTATAAAAATTGAAGATTTATTTTTCATTCAAGTGAAAAATTAAAACTAAAGGAAAAGTCGAAAATAAAATTCCCGAATAGTTTTGCCATTCTTAAGAATTACCAAAGAATATAAATGAAAATATTAGAAAACATTTCAATTATTAAAACAGAATCAAATTGAAAAATCAGTTTATTTAGACAAGTATCGGAATTCTTAACTTTTTTCTTCTGATATTTAGCCTTCTACATTTAAGTCTTCGTAATTGTATTGATATAAACTTATCTATTTCTATAATTGTACCTTCGTTAAGTCTCTGCTTAGGCACTTTCAGTATTTTTCATTATTAATCATTCGGAATTATTATCCTTATTCTTATTATGCTTTATAATTTTAAGTTTAAATTTTCTAAATAAATGTCCATCTGACAATTTAGCCTTCTGACGAAATACCTGCCCCCCGCTAGTGAATA
Source organism: Gastracanthus pulcherrimus (assembly GCA_949152435.1). Taxonomy (NCBI): domain Eukaryota; kingdom Metazoa; phylum Arthropoda; class Insecta; order Hymenoptera; family Pteromalidae; genus Gastracanthus; species Gastracanthus pulcherrimus. The sequence goes on along the minus strand of OX424573.1, from coordinate 176,324,721 downwards.
TCAATGTTGAAACTTTGATTTTTCTAATTTAGGGTTTCGTGAGCTCCCTTGATGACATAATCACCCTAATTTTTACATATTCATAAATTATCATACTTTGCTTAAATACCAATGCTTAATTGCCTAGGTAGCAAAAGAAAATTCCATTATAAGTCATCAAACATTTATGTTCATTTCCAAGATTGAACATCCAAGATTAATCATCAATTAAAATAAGAAACATATAAAAAAAAAAGGAATTCCAGCAAACAACATTTCAATTTAACGCCCTCGACACTCATCGCCGTCTCCCGCAGCAGCGGCGCGTCTCCGCGAAAATCAAAATGTAAAAGCTGCCGCGTAATGAAAAGTCGTTGCGGAGCGTCGCTCTCCGCTACTTAGCTCCCTTTGCCTTACCATTCGCAATTCCCGGGGCGGAAGTGTCCCCGCAGGAGATGCAATTGCCGTCGCTCCGAGTGTACAAGTTGTAAAACGCGCGAGACGCTCGTGCATTACGCGCGCGAACTTTGAGCGAGACGACGCGGAGCGCGATTTACGAGTGCGAGTTTCCTCGAAGGGGCGCCTCGGATCGCGACTTTACGCGCGAGTTCGGAGAGGATTTTTAAGTGGGATTCGTTACTTTTGTGGGTGTTATTTTTGTGATTGGTTTTGTTGGTTTCTGTGATTAATTCGATGCTTTATACGGGGACTATCGCTTTTGTCTAAAAAGGATAACAGAGATTTTCTAAAAAGAAATATTCTATTTTAAAATAAGAAATATTGGACCCTTTTATTTTTGTTATTCATATCAGTTTTTAAACTCATGATAATTAGATAGTTTTGTTAAAAAACGAAACACGATAGTTTTCGTAAGGAGCGTCGAATTATTATGCAAATTGATTGAAAAATGACAAAAATGCAGTTAATGTTTATTGATATTGGTGCAAATTACTTCTATGCTTAATGGTCTCACGATACGAGACTGAAAATCCATATAAAAGCATTTATTTCTAGCAAATATAAATGGAATTGGATAAAATATCAACAAGAGGCGACTTTTTATATTTTAAAGGCTGTAAGAACAAGTTTTCTCAATTAAATTTTATTTGAATTCAAGTATTAGAAAAAATATGAAAATTAAGCCAGTAAGATAAACATTTATGATTTTGGTATATCGAAAATTGGATAAAAACGCTTTTCTAGGTCCTTTAAAATATCACCAGTAATCTCTGATTAATATTAAAAAGCACCCTGTTTCGTTCCGTTAAAAATATCGTTTTTCAGAACTATTTAACTTAAAGAAATAGAAATATTCATATTGAACAAAGAATTCAATTGTAATCGAAGACAAAAATCTATAAAAGTCGACGCAGCAAACAATATTATTGTCAAAGTAGCGCAGCTAGTAGTAGTTGATTTCATGTGTCTGCGCATTAACAAAAACCCGCTTTCTTTTTAATTTATGAATGTCGACAAACAATTTTCATCTCATAAAAAGTCTTATCAAGGCAATTTTTACTATCTTCAAGACATAATTGACGAGTAAAAATAATTTAATTTTTCTAGAGCCAAACACTTTCGGATATCGACTGAACAAAAAGATATTTAAAAATGATATTTTCCTCATTAAACTGTGTGCCTTTTTCTTAATAAAACATAATTATTTTATTCGTATGAAAAATAAAACATAATCCGATAACAAAAAATTTACATACAAATTTACTCCTTTTCAAAGAATGACCCGCATAGAAGATAAACTTAAAAATCCAACCATTAATTCCTATCACACGATAACTGATTCTCATTTACCATCGTCCCTTGTATTTAAACCATAGGCGCAGCGATCCAGCCATACTCCAAACACCGGAAAACCCCGTCTCCCCGTAACCAGGTCAAGCGCGACCCGCATCCTCGTCATCGGCGCCCTGCACCCCCTCAAAATCGGCCGATCGGGATAAATTAAAAGGCAGCTGGCAGCCGGCGCGACGCGGCGGTGACGCACTCGCGCGGCTCGTGCCTCAATCACGGCTGGCCGCGAGCATCCATTGGCCTCGATAACGACGAGCAGCGCTCCCGCGAGGCCTCGATTCGTAGTCTCCGCGGGGCCGGTGCGCCGCGGGCGCTCCGCTTGCGCGGGGCCGCGATTTATGGCCGACGCGGGGCGCACCCGCAGTACTGCGAGGGAGTAAATGAAATTTCGCGGGTTGGTTCGCGGTGTGTGTGAGAGTGTGCGAGAGTGCGTGTGAGAGTATGAGTGAAGGTGTGTGGGTGTGTACGTGCAAGTGTATATATGCACGTATGCGCATGTATGTAGATATTGTGTACATAATGAATATGTAGATGAGTGTATGAGGATGACGCAAGCCAACCTAGGGCCAGTAGATGGCGCGAGCGGGATAGACTCCAACTAATCAGAGCGCAGGGATCGCCGCTTATCATTGGCTGGAGTCTTATTTCAACGAGCTGCCATCTGACAAACGTTTGCTAGGTCTCCAACCTCATACTTGCATGAATGTGGATATATGGATGTGTGTGTGTGTGTGTGTGTGTGCGTGTCCGTGTGTGTAAGTTGATGCGCATGCGAGTGTATGTGCATGTATAATGTAGATATATATGTACGTGCATGTGCGCGTGTGTATGAGTGTGTGCGCACGCACATGTGTGTGCATGTATGTGTAAATGTGTACATGTATTATGTGGATATGTGTGTGCGTGTGCGTGTATGTGTGTGTGCGCGTTTATGACCCATCAAATGTAAATGTCTCTATTAGAGTTTGAAGTTAGATATTTTTTAATTATTTAGTTATAGACTGAACAAGAGTTTCTTAAATAGGTTTTTCTTGAAAACTAAACAAGGAAATATTTTACGAAAAATTTTGATAAGTAATTTAGATTAATATTTTAGTACAGAAGTTCTTATGGCACAGCGTTTTTAATCTTTTAATATAGTAATTGAAATTATAAATGCATCCGTGTAGGCGTAGTGCTCCTCGCACGTACGTTATGTACAAACCAACTCCATGACTCATCAATATCATCTTTACGTCTTTTATGCGTCTTTTATAGGGTTAAGAAAGAAAATATCCGAAAGAATATCTGTTACTTCATCATTTTTTTTACTTCACACTCGACAGTGGAAAGATTATATTGCGTACCACGGGCGAAAAGTGGGTCTTTTTTGACCGACTGTGAGTTTGCAATACGAGCCGATGGCGAGCGGCCACGAGCCGAAGGCGAGTGCGTATCATGAGCCGGAGTACACCATATTTTTTGTAATACATGTCTGTGTCTTCTAAACAGCTCTAAGCAGGCAAATAAGATCTTTTCAATTTTTCTTCAGTTTACAACATTATTCATTCGAATTTGGACTTTAAATCACTGATTTTGGCCTGTTAACTCTTAAAGTATAAACGGAACTTTTTTCTTCTTTTTTATCGGGGTTTATCCACTTGCAGCCTCTTGCACTAACAAATGTCCCATATCTATTTTTTCTTTATACCTATTTTTGCCTACCTTTAACCTACCTATAGTCACATCCCGCATTTGCCCAGTGTTATTCCTGTGGAGCGGGGAAAACCTGTATCAGGAACATTCCTCACCTACTGCTCACTTTGTGAAGTGTAAAACAGCACCTAAGTGATCGGAACGAAACTTAAAAAAATGATTTTCATTATACCACAGCTTTCAAACTACATTTATTAAGTGAACAAATTTAACACTTCTGTAATCACTATTTTAATCCTATAAAAATTGGAGCAGTTTGAATTTCAAATAGTTTAACATAAACAGAAAATAATTTGCATATATATGAATAGCGAGTTTATAAAAATTAGATTACCATTTCTTTCTCAAGAATTGATTATTTATCGACGGGCGTGAGAAAATTAATAGCGATGCGCCAGAAAAACTGCATTACGATGATAATAAAAAACGCAAGTGATCGAGTAATGAACGTGTACCTCGAGCGGAAAATTTACGGCACGTATAAAATTGGCTGCTCTTTTTTTCAGCTGTATTTAGATAATAGAGTTTCGTGTTTAACTTTTCAGAGACGAGTGTCGCGCAGTTTTACGCGCCAACGCGATACGTGCGAAAGTTGAGAACACGCCAAGCAACATGCAAATTTTTTGCTGTTATTACTGCTTATGCAAGATTAATTTATAGGCATAAAAGTGTATAATTTTTTCGATCGACACACAGGTTTAAACCTATAACAAAGCTTATTTTAATTTTTTTCTTTAAACTAATTTCTGCATACAAATTTTTCGTTTTCAATGTTTTAATAGTATACAATAATATTTCTCCTAAAAAAATAAAAAATTACATTTACTAATGTTTTTTCATTTAAGTCATACCATAATAAATCTAATTATAAATAATAAAACAAACAAAATTATGTTTGAAATCAGCTAAAATATTTTTTTATTAATCGTATACATACAACTTATTTTTCACGTTAATACAAAAATTTAATCAGATAAATTTTATTAATGAGTATGTTCCCAATTTCCAAAACCTGTCATCCATTGGCAATGATTGCAATCGTAATATCCTTTGAAATATAAACAACGCTCACCTACGTTAAATATATATTTTATTTAATTACTATTATGAAAAAAATTTGTTAACTGGTACGAAAGAAATATTTACTCAGAATTAAAAAAATCATTCAAGAAAAGAAAGCTCACTCCGGTCCAAGGGAAAATTTAGTAGCCGTAGGAGAACAAAGGAGAAGACTAGCGAGCGAAAGAAAACCGACGATCTCTGACTTGTATTAAAGCGACTAACTTCGCAGAGGCGAGGGCGTGTCCTACGAGATATACGCGATATGAGCTGCACCAGTTGAGTAATGTTGCGGTTTCATAAGAACCTCGTTGCACGAATTATATGTCGAAAGCGGTCTTCACTGTTCTGCCAATCCCCCTTCCCTACCTCTTTTCGGACATTGTTTACGAAACGTACGTACAGTAGAATTTCTCAGCACTGTGATTCATGGCACTGTGTCTGCGGAACATCTCGGTACTGTGATTTTTCTAGGGTCGGCTGCATTTTTGTGGGGCCAAACTTTGCAGAAAAAGTTTTATAAAAAGTGAAATAAATAAATTATTTCAAATCTTAAGATTCTCTCAGTTTTAGCACTAATTTATTTCAACTGAATTTTTAATATAAAATTCTTAAACTTATTTTTCCGTACCTCTCTTTCAGAAAGCATTCTGCTAAAGCACTTAGTAGAAGATACTCTAAGGTATTAAAAAATACGAAAAACTAAAACTCCAAAATAAAAAAACCACAAAAAACAAAAATGAATGTAAAAAGAAAAAAAAATGTTATTGAGTCGCGTTCTTTTAAGAAAAGAAACATGAGGCCTGAACCATTAAATTCCATCGCATATATGCAGAGTAATTCTCATCCACGCTCATACATACTGACAGACACACACACACATATACACAAACACACACAAACACACACACACACACACACACACACGCACACACACGCACACGCACATATACGCACACACACCCAAACACGTACAGACGCACACGTCATACAAACACGCGCACGCAAACACATACATACACACGCACGCAAACACACACACGCACACATACACACAAACACACACAATCACATACACACGCAAGCACACGCACACACATACAAATTCTCATTGGTAATTATATATATATATATCCTTTGAGCCATTTTCACTTAAACGTTTACCATTTATCGGTACTAACCCTTTGAATATGAAACCTGTCTCTACTGGCATGAACCCTTCCAGAAAACACTAAGCATTACGAATGCATCCATATAAATATATGTAGAGTCACATCAAACATCAGTTCACCTGTGCTTCTCAAACGGTACAAGTCAGCTATCTCAATTTTGTCGAAAACTATTATTTGCTGTTTTTTCCTTTATCTTTTACTAACTATTACTTAATTACGCGAATCAAAATCTTCATTTCGTCGCATTCTAGAAAATGTCTGTTTCTTTTGAACGATCATTGACATCTCGTAATAATATGGACATAATAGCCTTAAATAAAGAAGTAAAATTGCAGCGGAAAGGAGAGAAACTAATGAAGCGATTCCAGGAATTATTTGGTTGTATATCACCTTTACCAGTCAATGATAATTCCAAAGATTTAATTTCTGCCTTAAAATTTTTGAAGAGTAACAAAACTAGAGTTATTAGTCGCGATTTGATATCTGATAATAAATATCTAAATCAAAATATGTTTAACGAATACGAAATGAAATTCAGAATTGTCAGAATTGTCAAGGGAAAGTTTAGAATATAGTCTAATTTATAAAAACGTACCTGCCGACCTATTATATAACCATCCTCGAAAACTAGCTTAAAAAAATATTTCGGTTAAAATGAAATCTTTCAAACATTTACCAAACGACTGTGAAAACCGAGAACAAATCCACCACTCATCGACAAACTCTAGATCTTCAAATACGAAGCGAAATTTAAATCAAAGTAACACAGATAAAAATAAAAAAAAAATGAAAAATGACAAAAACGATCCTTTGTCGATCAACAATGATCGTAACAAGAACAATAAACGTTATCGGGAGATAGATATTTTCGATGTTCGCGCTAAATATTCAAAGATTAATTAAAATTAGTATCAAAGATTGTTTTTGATAAATTATTTATGTGAAAAAATGTAATATATGGATGCGCTATGTCCAATAGATTTTATTCTTTAAATATTAATATTTCAAATCCATTAACAAATACTGAATTCTAATTTCAGAAAATATTCGCTCGAAAATAAATATCAATTTAGTAATAATACATTTTTGATCAAGTGTCTAGTAAGTGGGACGTTTCCAGTAGGTGGGACATGTACCTTTTGTCTATTAAGATTTAATGAATTTTCCGCGTAAATACATGTTAAAAATTATTTAAAATTTTAAGATTTTCTCAGTTTTAGCACTAATTTATTTAAACTGAATTTTCAATATAAAATTCTTAAACTCATTTTTCCATACCTCTCTTTCAGAAAGCACTCTGCTAAAGCACTTAGCAGAAGATACTCTAAGGTATTAAAAAATACAAAAAAATTAAAACTCCAAAATAAAAAACCGCAAAAAAACAAAAATTAATCGAAAAAGAAAAAAATATGTTATTGTTATCACACTGACAGACACACACACACACACACACACACACACACACACACACACACACACAGAGAGATACACGCACACGCACATATACGCACACACACAAACACACACAGATACACACGCACACACAAACCCACGCACACACAAACCCACGCACACAAACACATACACACGCACGCAAACACACATACGCACATGTACGGGACATGTACCTTGTGTCTATTAAGATTTAATGAATTTTTCGCGTTTCCATCATGTGCCGTGCGACGTACGACGTGCGACGTTTCCGTTGTGATTGGTCGAGTATAGCAGAATTAACCAATCGCAGCTTTGATACAATGGAATCGCCACACGTCGCACGTCATACGGTACATGGTGAAGAGTCTCTTTTATAGGTAATTATACAAATATATTTTTTTTTAGAAGAAATTGGACAATTTTTCGAAGCATATATTTAACAAACCTTATGCAAAGTTTTAGAATGATTCAATATAATCTAATACACATGGAACATAAAGTTATAATTCCTCCTTCACTACAGTTTTTTTCTTAATTTTATAGTTATATACTTAATACTTTTATCAACATAGTTTAACATAATACCTGTACTTCAAAATAATTAAAACAAAGTTTAGGTTTCTTTAAACCCCTAAACAAAACCTACTTTTTGATCAAATTTTGGAAACTTACCTTAAAGAAAAATTTGGTCTTAAAATAATGAATCCTTTTCGATGTGTTTACTAATACTTCTTGTAACAACGCCTTATAATTCCCACCGTGCCGCATTACACCATATCACTCTATACTACACAGTCTCCCGCTTACCAGTCCACACCGCCTCAAAGACGCCGATACCTTTTTTCCGGCTTCACCCACGTGGGAAACGGCGTCGCAGCGCCTTTCCAATCTCGCTTACTCTCTGTCTCTCTCTCTCTCTCTCCCTCTCCCTTTCTCTCTATCCCAGTCTTATAGTACGTTATTATTCCACCGCGCAAAAATCGTCGCCGATTTTACATTTACATTGTAGATACGGCGGCGCGGTTGCGCGCTCCTCCAACCCCTTTGTGCTCTCTTCTTCCACCATCCCGAGGAGGATCTGCATTATGCATCCGTATAATTGAGACACGAGAGAGGATTTTTCTTGCGCTCGCTTGTCTCGCTCTCCGCGTTTGCTTCCGGGTCGCGCTGAGTCGTCTTCTTTCTCTCGCAGCCGGAAAATGCCGGAATTTGCAGGGCAAATATTAAATTCTTGCGGAGGAACGAGAGAAGAGATTTGATCATTTCGCGGACGGCCGCCGTTGACTTTTTCACTGTTTCGCTGCGGGAAATCTGAATTTTTGCCGTGGAATGAAGAGTATATTAAGGTGAGTTTATTTTAGAATAGAAAATGAGAATTTGGTTAGTTTTTTTTTAATATTATACTTAGGATATAATTTGTTTTATAACGTGTTTACTGATTTAAGAGAATTTGAACAGAAATGTTAACTGTAGTTGAAAAATAGATTTATTTTATAGGTAAAATGTATTAATTCAGCTCTTCCAGGTTAGCGGGCATTTAATGAGACATTATACTCAAAAGCATTGTTATTGGATGTTTTTAAAGCGTATGCATGTAAATCTGAACTCAGTATTGCTAAATTTAAAATGACTTGCCCAATATGATGGACTAATTTATGGAAAAATATATATTGATATTTATTTAGGAGCCAGTCGCCCTGAAAATGTTATGAAGATATAAATAAAATAATTTTAAATTTCAACTAGAAATTAATTGTTATATTTCAAAAGTTATACGAAGTATTTTTCCGAAATACAGAAAAACAGTTTTCAACAAAACTTTTTCAATAAAATGCTCTCGTATGATATTTAAAATATCAAAAAAGATCGATGGCTCAAGTGGAAAACGTGTACCTCTTAAAACTACGACCGCTCAAGAGGCGCAGGTTCGAATCCCCGTCAATCCGAATTTTTTGGACATCGTATTTCGAATTCAATAAAATTAGAAAATCATGAATTGTCAATAGTGGGGTCACTGGCAGTAGACGGAATATTACCTCTACATTGCGATGAAATATCTTTCGTACGTTATCATTTCAAATACTTGTAACACGAGATACTGTATTTCTTTTGCAGAATGCTGAACTCACAAGAACAATCAAATCAAACTGCTCACATTTGGAACACAAGGATCAGAGACCGTCACGTAATTTATGAGTACGCGCAAGACGGGGATAACGGAGCGCGAAAACTTTATTCATCCGCGCGTACTCCCGATTTCCTCTCGGTCACTGGACATTCGATTAAAACTTTTAACCTTAAATTCAGTCGGGGATTTTTGCTGAGCTTTTACGAGAGATGCTACAACTGTACTGCGCGCGAGCATCTCATAACGCCCGAGAAATCCCATAAAAAATGGACACGCCGCGTCACGGTCGGTGCAGTTTAATGGATGTCTCGAGCGTTTACCTTTGCTTTTAGCTTTTGAAAGGGTCAAACCAATTAACGCTCGGATTAAGGAATGTTTTTCTCCGTAATTTTTTCATCTTTAAATAGAAAATTTAGAGCAACTGAAATTATATTTATAGTTTATTTAAGAGAATCCAGTATTTAAATTATAAAATAATTATTAATATATTTTAAGGTAAAAATAAATCATACCTCATATATGTTATTTGTTTTTTATAAAAATAAAAAAACGACGGTTTTGACAGCAGAAAATCTTGCAATAATTTCTAAAAAGTTTATTCATAAGATTTTTAACCGAATATAAGCAGAAAATAAACATAAAAAAAATTATTTAAAAAATGTAAAAAAATTACGTAATATTCTTAATATAAAAAGTATGTTTTCCAGAATTTTTCAGATTTTTTACGCTCATAGATTCCAAAATATGCACACATTAGTCATTTTTAGAGCAGAATAAGGTAGGCTTTGTAAAGTTGGTTTGTGTCAAGATATTCATCGAGCAGATTTAGGAAAATTTATCATCATTCTAGACATCAAATAAAAGAAAAGTAAGGATTTATTATACTTTTAAGTCTGTTAATTTACTTTTAGAAATATAATCTATTAAAATCATAAATAATGTTATATTTTCATGATTTTGTAAAGGTTAATATCACTTCATTATATGTCATTAGTAATTCAATAAAAGTACATTAAAAATGCTAACTTTTGTTCGAAATACATCAAACAATATTTGAAAAAAAGTTCGAAATACATCAAACGATATTTCAAAAAGATTCACTGAATTTGTTGATGCAAATCAACTTAAGCATACTGGAAAACTTGCAACTGAGAAAATCGAGCTTTTGTAAAAACAAGACTAAAATTATGATATATTACGTATTGCATACTTGTATCACATTTATTAAAATTTTTTAAATCTTTCATGTGTCAAATACATTCGGTACTATATCAGGTAACTATATCAGGTACTATATTAGGTAAACAATAATTAATTATAAATATACTAAACTTTCAATTCTTTATTCTATTTAGTAAAAAAGCGTAAAAACGATAAAACTTTATTTTTAATTACTTCCGCTGTAAAAATAAGTTTTCTTGTGCTGGGACTACTTGCATGTTTTCCATTTACAAGTGAAGAGCACTTTTCTGCAATAAATTATTTTTCAATTTTTCGGTCAGAAATTACTGGAAAGCTATCTTAAATGGCCATAATTAAAATCTATATATTTCGTGATCCAGCAGAAGGTTTTAAGAGCGCCGAAACGATTATAGGGTGGACGTACCGTTTCTGGCCACATTAAACTTTTTTGACTTTCGAGAACGTATTTACTACAGTAAAATATAATATTTCATCATTTAACAAATTTGTACATATGATAAAACAGATGTATTTGATAATTTCATAGTTTTTATGAAAAGAAATTTCCATTTTACAATTTTTTAACAATAGGCAAGAAAGTATAAAATGCAAAATGATTGCGCTTTGGGTATTTAATTATTTTAAAGAGAATCTATTGAACTCCACGAGCTATAAACCCACATACTACTCCAACGAACTTTTGTCATTCCGCTTTCTCCAATTCGGATAGGTGACTGTATTATGACAGTTTATCCTCCGAAAGAGAATTAATGCGATAAGAACATCCGAAAGAGAGGAATGTCTGAGCAAAGAAAAAAAATATATGTTTTGAATGTAAATAAAAGATAAGAATAAGTTTTTAATAAGAAATAATAAAAAAATTATATAATAGCATTTCGGCTCCAGTACTTTGCTAGTGAGCCATCGTCAGTGCAATGCTGGCAAGTACCTATTACAGGCAAAGTAGTGGAGCCGAAACGCTATTGTATAATTTTTTCATTATTTCTTAATAAAAACTTATTCTTATCTTTTATTTACATTCAAAATATATATTCTTTTTCTTTGCTCAGACATTCCTCTCTTTCGGATGTTATTATCGCATTAATTCTCTTTCGGAGGATAAACTGTCATAATACAGTCACCTATCCGAATTGGAGAAAGCGGAATGACAAAAGTCTTTTGGAGTAGTTTATGGGTTTATAGCTCGTGGAGTTCAATAGATTCTCTTTAAAATAATTAAAATATTTTCATAGTTTGCTTTATGAAAAGCCCTGAGGAAATTTCACAAATGGAAAAACTAAAATAAAACTCATTTTTCACCGGTTTTGGCCACCTAATCACTCGTTTTGACCATAGGGATGTAGCGGTTTTGATCACTATCGAAAATGATAAAGCAGTCATTTCTTGTAAATGTTTGGATTTAATCTTTTTTAAAATGTTAAATTATATATTGTTAGGATGATGCTCAAGCCACCTGCTACCGTCAAATATGAGAAACCACTTTTCTCATTTAATTTTCAAATTTTAGCAAATATATTTATTAAACGTTATTGTCCTAATCAAAAACAACAACTTTCCAGAGAGATATTTTCGCAAAATTGAAAAATGAATGAAATAAGTGGTTCCCCGTATTTGACGGTGACAGGGGGTTTAATCACCTAAAAATGATCATTTTTCTTTCTTAGAACAGTTTTTCCTTTCTTCACAAAATTACAAAATGCATTTCTACATTAAAATTGATTCAATTCGAAGACATTTTGATGAATGAAATATAACCTATTATAACCTAAAACATACTTTTGATGCCTCTAGTATTTTACTTAAATTAACCTTTTTACTGACTAAAAACGTCGTTTGAAATCATATTATCTATTTCGTAGACTTACAGAACTTAAAATAACCATGTAAAAAGTAAACCTGATTGATTCGCGCGTTAACCGGCTGAACTTTTATTTTGTTAGTCGAGCGCGGTATTAACGTCGATCGGATGCAGCGAGACACCGATTGCCGTGGTAAACTTGCGCCCGTAAGAAGTTAGGATAGATAGATAGATAGATAGATATACTTTTTATTCATCAGAAGACAAAATCTTACAATTTCATGTACATGTAGTTATAATTATAATTAAAAATATCAGTCGATTTAATATAATTGTTATCTTAACTTTCACTTATTGCATATTTCTTATTAAAATAATAATTCACTTTATCAGTTCGTCAGTTTATAAAATTTAAATGTAATGAACTAGTCACAGTCAAATATCACAGAAAACGCTTCGTCAAAAAATAATAATACATAGAATAAAAAATAAATACAATAGAGATAACATATAAATATAAAAGAATACATACACATACTTTGCTAAATCTTTGCGTATACTATCACGTCTAAATTTAAAACACACTCATTCATAACACTTTAACAATCACGCTAATAAATACATTCACACCTAACTAACACTAAACATATTTAATAAATAAATAAATAAATTAATAAATAAATACGTCGAATAAATAAATAAACAAGATAAATAATTAAATTAAATAAATAAATAAATAAATTTAAATAAATAAATAAACAAGATAAATAATTAAATTAAATAAATAAATAAATAAATTTAAATAAATAAATAAATTAAATAAATAAATAAATAAGTTTAAATAAATAAATAAATTAAATAAATAAATTAAATAAATAAATAAATAAGTTTAAATAAATAAATAAATTAAATAAATAAATAATTCAAATAAATAAAAAGCCTAAATAAATACTCGACTCATTTTTTATTTCTGAACATACTCTTCACCATGTAATTGCTTAAGGTGCCTGCTAAACGCCGTTTTAAATTTACAAAAAGATGGCAGGCACCTCACACTGCTCGGGAGCGAATTCCAGAGGTGCGCACCTTGAACTCTGAATGAGAAAAGGCCCTTATCGGTGCGCGACTCCGGAACCGAGAGCTCTTTCATACCACCCATACCACCCCTACTTGAAGTCCTGGCCTGGTTTTTTTCAAAGAGGGCAGTAAGATACGGTGGCTGCCGCATGACAACCGCTTTGTAAAGCAGCAGCCCCATAAAATACTCCCTCCTCACCTTCAAATCTAACCAGTCCAGTTTTTTCCTGTAGGCGGTGATATGCTCATCCCGCCTAACACCACATATGTATCTCACACATGCATTCTGTAGACGTTGTAGTCGTGTCTGGAGCTCCCCTGACACATCAAGAAGAACCACTGAGCAATAATCTAAGTGAGGTAGTACCAGTGCACATACCAGCTGCTTCCTCAGTATCTCTGTGGTGCTTGAACGGAAAAGTTTTAAGCTATACAGAGCCCTATTTACCTTTCTACTGACCGCATTCAGTTGCGGCTTCCATGTCAACCCTCCGTCCATCACCACGCCGAGGTTGGTGACTGTATCGACAAAGGGAACGTGTACGCCGGTCTGTATCTCAATGCCTTGCAAGTCAAGGTTCTGAACCTGTTTGATGTTGTGATCAGATCCAAAAATGATCGCCTTTGTCTTGCCGACATTGAGGCGCAGGCCAGCTGACGTTGCCCAGTTCGACACTGCTTGTGCTACAGCCGACATGCGACCGATACCATCACGAAGACCTTTCAGGGTCACTTGTGTGTAGGTTTGCAAGTCGTCAGCGTAAAGTATGTGTTCGACACCATCTAAGTCGAGGAGTGTGTGAGGCGAATGAATGTTGAAATACACTTATTTCTATAACAATAACAATAATAGCATTTATTTCACGTCGTTAATTCAACTTTAAACAAATTAATTATAATAATACTTGACTATGTGTGTATGTGTGTATAAAAGGAACAGATTAATTGAATTTCAAAAAGGTAGACACGTGGTGACAATTTGTAGTGTTGCGCGCACGGTCGTGAAGGTGCTCTGGATAGAGCCGCGAGTAGAGCGGAAGAGGCCGAAAACCAGGCGAGCAAGGAGTTTTGCTCTCCTTGCGCCTCCTCAAAGTGGAGGAAAAAATTACGCGGAAGGGAGACGTCGGGCTCGATGCTATACACCCTGCGAATAGGCCTCCCGCAGATATGTCACGACCAGCGTTGGGCTCATTTGGATTTCAGATGACAGAATCCCTAGGTTCTAGTGATAAAATTTGACATTGTGATCAGCTAAGTTCAGATCGTTGGCGCGAAATGTCGCTAGGTGTTCTCAAACCCATCCGGGTGTTCTCAAACCCATCCTGAGTCGGATGGGTTTGAGAACACCCTACGGGATTTCGCACCAATGATCCGAACTTAGCAGACCACGATGTAAAATTTTGTCACTAGGATCTAGGGATTCTGTCACCTAAAATCCGAATGAGCCCAACGCTGGTCACGGCCGGTCACGCGTCGGACAAGTGACCCGCGGCGCGCTCCAACAGCCGCTTGGCGTGAGGATTTAAACCTCGGCCGCAACACTGATGTATTTTTATGACTGAGGTACTATGACCAAAAATAGTATATTAATGTTTTTGTTGTACGACTTCTGGCCACCTCTTTAGTTTCTATAAAATTACAGTTTTCTTTGTAATTTTTAAATTTATTCTGAATATTTTAACCATATTAATTGTACATATACCGTTATGTTTTACCACAAATGATATTACTAAGTAATATGAACATATTGGTCATCTGCTTCTCTTGTCGATTTGCGTAAGAAAACGCCATTTTCGACACACCTCAAACTAAAAATATTTCTTGTTTCAAAATATACTGAGCTAACTGTACCTTCAGTATTGTACAATGTTTAAAAGTACTTAAGAATCACGTTAATACCGAAGTTGTATGGAATTTGACAGTTACAACTTCTAAAATGATTAAAATTATGTTACATGGCCAAAACAGGAGCACTGGCCACAAACGGTACATCCACCCTATTCTGGTTTTTAAGATTTCATTGTGTTTGAACTACATACCCTTCAGATAATGAATTCGAAAGTTTGAACAAAAAATTCATCTGGTCGAAGCAATAGTCTTTTAAATCTATGATAATATTTTGGTTAAATCAATTGAAACTCAATTCGCTCTACTTGATAATATTTATTTAGAACGAAATTAGAGATGCCCTCTCAGTTTCATCAGATTTTCAATTCACCGTAAACAAAATAACATTCTAATCCTGAAATTTTGATTGCATTATTATTCCATTCACCGGTAGAATTTCCCATCAAAATTTAACATCTCCAGCATGTGCATAACTGAATTTCATCCCAAAAATTCGACTATACATCGAAGCTCTCGATACCTAATTTTCACTCGCAAAATTCACGAGAGCAAAATCGAGGTCGCCGGTGTTACGCTACGCGGGTTTCGCGTACGTACACATACAAGTTATATTGACTCGGGATTATTAATAAGCCGGGGTATGTGTCGAAGGCGCTGAAAATAGAGATGAGAGAGAGAGAACGAGAGAGAGTCGTCGACGCCGGATTAATTAGGAGTAACAACGACGCAGGAACACATTATACTCTTGCGATGGATCCCCTGTACCCCTTCGATTTTCCCGATGACGCACGTGGAAAGAGTCCGTGTCCGCGTATTTTTTCTCGTAAATATCCGGATATGTTCGCATATGCGAATTTTATGGGCGGTCGGTCTTGTGCATGCGTCGTTGAAATTTTTTTTTTTACTTCCTCATAGAGGAAGTTTGGAAGCTTGGTGTTTTTGTTTGTTTTTCATTTTTAATGGTTTTGGCATTGTGCTGCTCTTTTTGTTCTAGTTTTTAATAAACTTTTATGCGCGCGAGTCTAATAAAAAGGGGGGTTCTGCGCTTGCTGCGGGTTGTTTTATATTTTTATGGCGATATTCTAAATTAAATTAAAGATTTATGACGAGAGAAAGCAAGTTCTTTTTTGTATTATCACCGTTGTGTATTTAACTGAATATGTGAGAAAAATGTGCTTTTCGTTAGACCAGAAAATGCAGAAAGTATATTTAATTTTAGATTTAAATGCAAAATATGAATGTAATCGTACGATTTCATACTTAAAGAAAAATATTATCTTTCTAAGAGCTATTCTTTTTTCAAAACAAATGTTACTTTGAAAAGTTTTAGAAATATATAACTATAGCAAATTGTGGTTAAACAGAAAATATAAAACATTTTAGCCACATATCTAGATACACTCTAAAAATCAGTCACTCGCCGCAAGCATATTCTGCTTCAAAAATTTCAAAAGACCACAAATTATTTTTCTGTTACCTGCAGGAGGAAATGCACTTATCGAAAACTAAAATATTTTAGCAAAAGATTTTAGCAAAAATAGTTCAGAAAAATAATTATGGCCTTTTAAAATATTTGAAGCAGAATTGCTTCTGGCGAGTAACTGATTTTTAGAGTGTATCTAGATATGTTGCTAAAATATTTCAGTTTTCGATAAGTACATTTCCTCTTGCAGGTAATAGAAAAATAAATTGTGGCCTTTTGAAATTTTTAAGCAGAATATGCTTGCGGCGAGCAACTGATTTTTAGAGTGTATCTAAATATGTAGCTAAAATGTTTTATATTTTCTGTTTAACCATAATTCGCTATAGTTATATATTTCTAAAAATTTTCAAAGTAACATTTGTTTTGAAAAAAGAATTGCTCTTAGAAAAACAATATTTTTCTTTAAGTAAGAAACCGTACGATTACATTCATATTTTGCATTTAAATCTAAAATGAAATATACTTTCTGCATTTTCTGGTCTAACGCGCAGGCCATGTCATAAAACTTTGTCCCGAAGAAGCAATGGCTGTCCGCCGCCGTTCGCGGATTTCTATGGACACCTATGAATAAAACATTGCCGGGCCGCGGCAGCTAATTCTTTAAAAGGTCCCGACGTATCAATGAAGGGATCAGTCAGGGCCGCCCCTAGCCAGTCGTTCGGCATCTCGAGTCAGTCGTTTGCTCGTCTACCCTCAGTCGAGACCAATCGTTCGCTCGTCTCCCATCAGTCGAAATCAGTCATTACCCCCCCCCCCCCCCCTCTTCCTCTCCACATTGAATCCATAACATCCTCTCCCTCCTAGATGCCGCGCTCCGTCAATGTATTCTAATCGATGTTTGTTGTACCAGAATTAGAATATGCTTTAGGTAAGTAAGTTCAAATATCTACCGATTAAAACCAATTTTATGGGTAAAATGTCAATTTTACGTATTTTTGCGACTGCAAACGCAAGTCGCGTGAACTTTAACAGTAAACCTTTGGTTTTAGTAATGCAGGGAAGTATGAGGTAACTTGATGAAATAATTGACTAAAATAAGTTTTAAAATACTCTTGAAGTCTTATAAATTATGATCATTTCAAAATTGAACTCTTTAACTAAAAAGCTGGGTAACTTAAATAAAACCTGCTTTCTTTGTCAATCGGTTTAAATGACAAAAATATTCGAAACAAAACTGAAGTCAAAAAGAAAGATCATATAATAATTTCCAAAGCGATTGGGCAGATAATTAAAATTTTGCCCAAACCTCGTCATTATCAACCACATCCAAGGTCTGACACAAGACTCTGCACTAAAATATGCCGTGTAAAATCACTACGCAGTAGTACATTTACGTACACGTCAAAATATATCGCATAATAAGATAAAAATGCCGCTCTATTCATCATATTGATATGAAATTCATGATATCGGATTATTACCTATACCCAATGTAGGAAATTAGCTGCGTTAGTTAAAAACTATTCACGTTAATTGTAGTAAAAGTACATATACCACCGCAATGTATGCGAAATAATAGTACATTATGCATCAAGGGAGTAAGCGAGGTCGGCATTTCACACAGTGTATGCTTGCCTACTGTACTCCAGAGGTGCGTATACTACTTTTCACCACACCCCCGTAAAGAAATGACTGTACGCATCTCAGCAGGCCGTACAGTACCCCATGCTCTGCCTAGAAGTAAAGTGACTTGTGTACGCGCGACGCGCTGTTTTACCGCTAGAGACGCAGTCGAGAGCGGAAAAAGGCGCATTGCGCATGCGCAAGTCACTTTATTCCCTAGGCAGTCCATGCGGTACTGTACGGCCTGTTGAGAGGGCGTACAGTCAGCACTTTACGCGCAGTGTGGTGAAAAAATAATTTCAAATCAACTGATCAATTTTAACGAATTTTAATATCAAATAAGTTTTAATATATACAAGAAATTATATTCTCCAGTCAACCGTCTGCTCTCTCATAAACTCAAAAGATTCACTGATCAGAAGTCGACCGAAATAGAACCGAAAATGAGTCGAAAGTAAACCAGAAACCATTTTTAAGTCGTTTAAAATAGTTTTCTCCGGTCTGCCGCCGCCGGTAGGTTCATCTTAATCGTATAGAAGGTTCATCGAAGATGTAACATACGTCGGAAGCCGACTTGAAGTGGACCGAAAAATGACCGGAAGTGACCCGGAAATCATTTTTAAATCATTTAAAATATTTAAAATAAATAGTAAGTAAATAAATCTTCTTTCTTCTAGTTTAAATTAATAAGAAAAAATATCTTTTTTACAAATGAGTATATAGACCAGTATATGAACTCAAACAATGATCAACAAATTTGCTCACATTATCGGGAGTTTAAATTTAACAACGTCGGTCATTTTTCATAATATATATATATATATATATATATATATATATATATATATATATATATATATATATATATATATATATATATATATATATATATATATATATATATATATATATATATTAGTATCTCATGCTATAGAAGAAAAACATGGCGATCGAGCGTGCATTTTTACTACGCCACCGTTATCGCGGTGGATGTTTCCTTTCCCAATTAGCTCCCACTATTGTGTACACTAACCTCAAAAAACTTTATGATTGATAAGTGCACATTTTTCTAGTCATTTTACAACGCATTGCTCGATTTTATTACCAACACTGAACGCCGTAATTTTTGTACAGTCTGACTGTGCAGAGCGCGCTGGAAATTCAGTCTCTCGACATAGTCGACGCATTAACGCGCGAGACGCGACGAATATCAATGGGAAAATGATTAAACGCGCGCGAGCTCGCGTCGCGTGTCGCGAGCACCGCGAGTTTTCAATTATCGGGGTTCGCATTGCGCGTTCGCGCGCCACGCACAAAAGTTGGCGTTATAGTCAGTCCGGTCCGTTAATAACGGCGATGATGATGACGGCGATCATTGCGCTAGTCAATGCAAATTTAATTATGAGAGTCGGGAGGAGGAGGAGAGGCAGGGGAGTTGGACGAGAAAACTAGTGCGACGCCATTGGATGGCCGAGATTATCGAGTGGTTCGTCGTTTGTGAGGTGCATGCGTGATGCGTGATTATGATTATCGCGCGTGCAGTGGTTTCGATGATGGATGTAATGATAAATACTGTAAACTACTTTTTGATTGTATAAGCGGGTAATGCGCATAAATCTGCTTTTTAGTAAAACAGTTTGATTGCTATAGACATTTTCGTATAATTTGATTGTGAACATTAATTTTGACAATTATTTTTAGAAAAGTTTTTAATTATATAGAGTATAATTTATGTTACTGGCTACGATTGCTTGTTGACTTATTTTTGCATTTTCGTAGAATCACCTTTAACACAACTGAAGAATATAACAGTTTATGATTGAATTAGTGATCATAATTAACTTTTCCACAATTTTTCTTGTCTCTGCTGATTCCAAAATATTAAGATTTAAGGTTATAATAATAGCGGTATATTATATAGGGGTATATTATATTACCTTTTACATATTATATAACGCTTTAGCATTACGTTGTGTGCTAACGATGTAGTAAAATCAGTGAAAATGTGTTAAAGGGTGGTGGGAGGGTGTTTAAAATTGGTAAAAACATCGTTTCGTAATATGTGAATGGTCCCTTACATATGAATATTTTAAAACCTTGTAAATTGCAGTCTCGAATGAAGTGGACAAATTAAAAAGTTAATTCTGAAGGAAATTATGAAGATCAATGGATCAATCTCCACACATATAAAACACGAAATTCATATACATATAATAAATTTGTCGGACAAAAAATGTTAAAATAATAAAGCTATGTTCAAAGTTATTTAAATGTCTGAAATATAATCACATTCAAGCTTATAATTATTTAAATAGGTTATCTAAATAAATGTTAAAAATATAGTTCTATGTTTAACAAATGAACAATGCCACTTATCGCATCGATCCCGATCTAAAGAAATAAGTTAAAAGATAGAGATCGAAAAATAATGAACGCATGCACGCACACATCCATGCCGAAATTTTTTTAAAAATAGTGTATTTTGTGTACATGTTTCTAACGTGCTTTTAGCAAAACTTTCTTTTTACTATCACAAAGCTTTCTCTTGCAAAACTGTTGCAACGTTACAACGACGAAAAAATTGTTATCGACCCACTGCTTTTTCTTGAAGAGAGCAAATAAAAGTAAAACCACACAAAGAATTAATTCACTAAAATGTACAAGCACTGCAAGCCGTGTACACAGGCTCGCCAACCAATCGCAACTTGGAAACTCAGCAACAATACGCTCGAGATCCCGGCACTCGAAGGGTTATACGCGCTGGATGAAGGACCCGCACCTGCGCGCGTCGCGCATCCCAATTCGCGCGGATAATGGTCTATCCCCGCAAGTATCCCCGGCCCCATTGTCCGGCCGTTAATTGCTGCGCGCGCTGCGACAAATCGCCGATAATAAACTCGAATCCTGATCTCGCGCTCAGACCCTCGGACTCTAATCTCCGGCGTAAAGTTGTGTACGTGCACGCGCGGACTGGCAACTTATACTCCTGGGCAGTTTGAGGAGTGATGCGGGTAGCGACTGTTGCGAGAGGTGATTGAAATAAGGAATTAACTCTTTGGTCGATATTTTTAAATTGTGATGTATAAATTTGAATAGTACACAAAAGTGCAAGTGAAAAATTTTGAAGATACTATTTATTTATTCGAAAATATAATTGGAAATCTGATTTTTTAAGAGCAACTTTGAAAAATTGTAATATATATGGAGGACATATCAACGGTTGATGAAATACTTGCAAATTGAGATTTTAGTTCTGCTCCAAAACCAGAAATAAGATAAGTCGATTTCTCACAAGTTTTATAGAATAGGGAAGACTACCGAGGTTTAGTTAACAGATATTCTTGTAGATCATGGTATAGTTTCTTTGTAAACTTTTGGAATTTTTACGATATCTGCAAAATTGAAGAAGATATAGGTAAAACTTTGGTAACGATGTGACGTCACTCCGGCCGGCACCTTTTGATGTTTTAACGGTGTAACGTCACTCAAAGCACATTTAATAAGCTGTAACTTTTGCAAATTGAGTTTCGTTTTTAAAATTCGAAAAGCAATACACGTCGGCTTACGTTCTTTACCATTTGCACAAGTGCCGATCAAAGAATACATTTTGTATTCTTCCCTATTGTATACTATAACTAGAAAATAAGGCATAAATATTGCTATATCCCGATAATGAAGTAAAAATAAAAAATATAAAATAAAAATATGTGGTATTACGTTATATCTTTATTGTATAATTAGCTTTTGAGATCGATTAAACAATCTCAGAAAGTACTAAACCTTTTAACCGTTTTAATGAACACTTACTATTAATATCAATCTTAAAATGCTGAATATAAATAAATTAACAAAATTATATAATAAATTTACCATGCAATCTTTATCTTATTTTCTTTTAAAAATACAACTTAAAATAATATTGGTAATTTTAGAAAAACACCTGAATTAAACATTTGACGTTATTCGAATATAATAACGGTAATAAACTTCATCTTTAAAATATTAGATACTGAAGTCCACTTGATATTTTGCTAGAATGTCTGGCCAACCAAGTAAACATTTTTGTTCTCTTCTTACAATCAACAACAATACGCGATAAAAAAAAGCACAAACATGAATCGACCCCGCATTTCATAAATTAAAAAAACAGTCTCTACATCCCTCTGTTTATCAATCAACTCCACCTTTTTTTCGCAAAGTTCAAAACTCCCGCGCGCGTTTTCCCCTCCGCAGACAAACAGTCCTCGGCGTCCTTGTCGCCTCGGGCAATTTGCGCAACAGTTCGTGCGGCCGCCACGAGTTTTGACCCAGACTGACTGGCGAAACTTATTGTTTGCACCTCATTAGCTAGTTATGCAGGCGCAGGCGACTCGCGATTTTCCGGTGTGTATGCAGGTTCGGCAGATCAATTAACAAGAGATATTTGTTTAGATGGAAATAGAGGTGATCGAATGTTGGATGTGAGTACATTTGAATAATATTAAGTATCCTTTGAATTCTAAGTTTTTAAACTATACCAATATTTTTTGGTATCAGTGATTTTCTTTTAATAGTTGAAAAAGTAGAATTATTATCCGCAGATTCATTTTATTAAAATAATATTAAGTACGTTTAACTACATGCAAAAACAACGCTGTGTCAATAATCGCTTTGTGTTGGGTAAAATCTGACCAACGCTTTATTGTGAGAAAAATAATCATTAAATAGCAATGTTTATGATGAAAGCGTGAAAGTTTTAATTTACAATGTAAATTATCGAATTGTTAGTGAAGAATATAAAAGAGATAAAATAATACTATGAACCGAAATACAGCATACATTTTTGCATATATACTATAACACAATATAGATGTTCTAATAACATTGATGCACAACTTTAGATAGCTACATCTTTAAAAGAAGTAACACTAGCCCTGCGTAACTTTTTATATATTACTTCTATTGTTGAATTACGTACTAATTTTTCAAACAAATTAACCTTCTCTTTCGCATAAGCGATTCCCCACCAACATAGTAGAAGAGCCGATGTACACGTAGATTCCTGAAGCTTTATACGAAAGAAAGTTAAGAAAAAACTTTGTTACAATTCACTAGAATGATCGTTTTAAAGAACCTCAGATTGGAGAACCCCTGTTAAAAGTTAAAACTTCGAAATTCGAAATCCCAGCTTTTTATACCGTAGCAGACATTGACATTTTAACCACGTATAAAGCATAAATTAACTCAAAATCACAGTATCAAGAAAATCAAAAGATCCGATTTTCCGCTAAACCTTTTCAATTTAATTGTCAGGCGAATGAATCGGCTGCAATTAGGAACAAAAATCAAATAAATCGATTTCAAAGATTTTAATATATATGTGCGTTAAGTGGCGTAAGCAACATTTTTCCCCACTATCTCACGCTCGAACGATCAAGGAGCCCCATTATAAAGTTATACCTTGGGCGCGAGTGCGCGCGCCATGTTCGATCCGGTCGGGGCCACTTGCGGAATTGATTTAATTACCCTTGCCCAGTGATACCGCAATTCAATTAGTCGCGATCATGACGTGAATGCGAGTGGCACTACTCTACCTTCGCGATCTGCGCGCTCATGTAAAATCGATGCGCACGCCCGCGCTAATCAGGCGTAATTAGGTAAAAATCGGAGTACTATAGATGCGCTGGAATTTAGCAGTTTGGCACGCGTGGTAATAGAATTTAACGTTCTTGCGTGGAAGCTTATGGTATTTCTTTTGATTTTAAATAAGATTATTAGGGAGTTGTAGCATAACACTGTAATATTACTTAAGGTAACAAAGTAATAGTTAGCTTCGTTATTTATGCAATCGCAGATTTGTTGACGTTAAAAATAAACGTAAGAAAATAGTACATAAAATATTTCTTAATACTTCTTTTATAAAAAATTGTAAAATTTAAGTAGAAACACTACTCGGTAATTTTTGTCCTAAACAGAAACTGCTGTTAATTGTTTTAGCAGACAGCTTTCTCAAAGCACTCTACAAAATTAAGCTTAAATTGTTCGATATCGTGTTTCTTCCTCAAAAATTGTTTTAATATGTATTTGTTCAATATGTAAGTCAAATACGTATCTCGTGTATTTTAAGAATTTGTACATCATTTTTTTATATTAACGTATATAGTTAAATGTTGCAAAACATTTTTTTCGATATTTTATAATGGCCAGTCACTAGGAAAGTGACCTGTCCCTTTACATCTGCAAGTGTTGTTCATCAACGAAACTTTGAAATACACTTTGCAATACTTAATACCTAAATATGTTTTAAAGTACCATTACTATTTGTTTTTTTTTTTGCTATCTTTAATATTTCCTTTAATTAATTCCATTAAAAAATAAATATACAAGTTTAATTCTTGCTTTACCGTGGTAATTTTTTTTCACGTCGTTTACCAAGTAGGATAAATTAATTTACTTCAGATTGACCATATTAAATCCCATATTTTGATTTTCATAATAACTAACAAGAAGAATGTACGAAGTGTGGGTGGCGAATTTTGATGAGGCTTAGAAAGCATTAATTTCCGCTTTATTTCATATAAAAAAAAACAATCTTATGCAAAGCTATTAATTGTCTAAAACAGTGATAGAAAATACATGAAAAGTTGAAGATTTTTATGGTCTAAAATAGAGGTACCATTTTTTCACTAAAAAACAGGTATTTGAGGCATAATTGGCTATATTTCGATAACAGGGGCTCGTTAGCCAAAACGGCGGGTGCTGGGGTTGATTTTTAGGTACCAGAAAACAGCTCTTAAAGCCTAATCAAAATTCGCGACCAACACTTCGTACACTCTCCTTGTAAGACTGCAAGGTTGTAATCAATGACTCCAAAAGCTCCTGTATATAATTATGGAAATAATCCTGTATTATCCTGTATTTATGGAAATTGAAGTAGAAAAAGTATACATTATTAATTATCGAAGTGACACATTTAAATTTGAAGGAAAAACCCACGCTCGCCTATAGGAGGCACTGAAACACTCGCGCAGTTTTAGGTGACCGCAATAGAGAGACTCTGCAATCATGATTGCTATAATTTAAAATGATTATTAAGATCATCAAAATGAACAAAGGACCAAATAACATATTAAAAATCTAAATTAACCAAACTAAAATAAGTCTTGTGATAGCATAATCAATGAATACAACGTATTCACATCAAATTTCATATGCGTTTGCAACGCACGGGCACGCAACATTGTGGCACACTGATTCAGCTTGATAATGACCTCATACCATCATGCCACATCTCTGGTAAAATTTGATTCAGTTCGGGTGGGGTGCTCCAGGGAAGACTACGCGCAAATAACTAGTGATTATATACAAATTCACTAAGGTGTACAACTGCACGTCGGGGAGCGGCACTTGATTTTTCACAACCATCTAGACTCCTTCTCTTTTCTCATGCATTAGTTACGTCAGCATCCTCGATCAATAAGGACGAGGATATCGCGAGAGCAGGAGCCGCAAGTTAAGGACGTTACGAGAAAAGTGTTAGTGGTACGCCATTATAAAGGGCAAAAACAAAAAGAAGGGACAGGTCAAGCGTCTAGCTTAGAGCAGTTCTATCATAACTTTTCTCTCGTTTCTTCTTTTCACGACCTGCGGTAATAGACTTCGGCCGATTCCGCAGAGTTGGTTCATCCAACTTCGCCGCTATCCACTATCTTGAGCCCACACGAGGCCTGAAAAGAAGGACACTGCTCCTTCCATCTCGCCAGGAGATTGCGATGCTAAGGGCTAACAATTTTCCCAATGGCGTTAAGGTTGTACGGGCATCATCGAAAACCCCACCTTAATTCAAGCTTTTCCCATAGAATCCTACACTGACAAAACTTTAACAATTCTTTGAACTGTAAAATCATTATAGCTACTCTATCATTAAATATAAATATATACATATATTATTATGATTATCTTTCTTTTCTTTTCTTTTGATCAAGCGGTAAATTGTCGGTTTATTTATTTCTCTACAGTGAAGTGCAATTGACTGAAAATTAAATAATCGGATCTAATTAAATTAGTGTAAAATTAAATATTAGAGTTAACTTTTTCTCTTACATATTGGTATTAGTTTATTGTTAATTAAAAGACGGATCTTATAACATTTTCCTCTTTTTGAGACAGAAATAAAGAATAAAATCGATATAAGATAAGTGTTTATTTTAGTGCATGAGAAAAAAATAGAATAAGTACGATTTAAATACAATATTGATTTCATGTAATACATTAGTCATTAATTATCACTAAGTCGTCATCACAGTAATTCATCATTTGATTCCGTCATAATCATTATGGCACATTTCGTTTTGTCTTGTTCGCGTTCTCTCTCTTCACGTGCAATACCATTCCAGAAGGGGGTAAGTCATTGTTTTGATATTATTGGTGCGCGATTTAAGAAATTGCAATCCGGGAAATTCATTGTGCGTGGGTTATCTCCTGTGTAGTCGCTGATACGGGCGCAGGAAAATTTGATGCAGTCGGCGCAGTAGAACGAGGCGTGAACCGGCAAGACGCTCGAGAGTTACGGCATTTTGCGACGCTCGTTCCCTACAGTCCATCACCTACTTGTGCTCGACCGTCTCCGATCTATACGGAGAAAAGAGATGTACTAAAAATTACTATTTACTGTATGAAAATTACTATTTTATGAAGGAATCGTGGGATTTACTTGCATTCCAATGCTTTTTACTGCATTATGTAGCAGTTATTGTTAAACGTATATGACATTCTGCAATTAAAGCATATGAAATTTTACTGTTTACTTTAGTAATAACTGTCATTTATAGAATTAAAAGAAGTGTAGTAATTTGTGCTGAATATTATAGCAAGAAGTACTTGAAATTATAGTAATATTTATTATATATTCTGAACACTATGTTTTTTTAGTAAATGTTACGGACTTACGTATTAAATTCTCGTAAATATTTTAGTAAACCGTCTTGACTCAAAAAATCTAACCTCTAAAACTTATACGTAATCTTTTTTAACTGACCACGATACTTTTAATTCGATGGTACAAGATCTTTTTCATTATTTCAATACATGTAAGTTAATTAGAACTGCAACAATGACTAAGTATATCATTATTTAATTAATGTTGACAAGGTAAGCGTTAACGAAAACTAAGCCTAGTGTAACTTATAAGGATGATTCAAAGTATAGTAAACAAGGATCATGATGGCGCAGTAGGTAGAGCGTCCGCTCCAGGAGATGAGAATCGCCGGTTCAAATCTTCACGAGGTCGGTTTTTTCGGTAAAAATAATTTTATTTAAAATTAAAGTGTACAAATATAAAAAATATAATGTCCAGAATAAATAACAATCAGGGAAACATTAAATTGAAAAAAAAAGTATAAATGTGAATTTTAAAATTACTATTTAATATTTTAGAAAATTGCTGTATGAAAATATAAAAATTGATAAAATACAAGTATATCCAAACATTACAACAGAAAATAGTAAAAATTCATTCATATATTAATAAGAATTATAACATCGTTTCTCTTCGTAGCACTAAATCTTAAAAGATAAGTACTGCGTCTCCGTGTTTTAGAGTGAGAGAGATTGAAAAACGAATGTCTTCGAACCGTGCTGTGGGACTCGTAACGAGCGCCTTGGGTGATTTTACGATATTTAATTATTTATACAATTTATTTGAGACTGAGAGCGATTAGCTCCGTAATCGATCTATTTTGACGGATTACTACTGTAATCCTACAACTGTATGATGGATATGAGTGATTTTGTATAGATGGATGTGTGTTGATTTTTATTTATAATAAATTCATAAACGGCGACTATGTAAAATATATATAACGATTGTGTTTTCGATATGTGCGACGACGAATATTACTAAATTATTTTTGATTGGTTCAGAATCTACATTTACAATTATATGTTTTTTCGATAGTTCATAGAGATTTATACTTAAAATAAATGATTGTTTATTTTAATATGCAACTATAATGATTTATATATTTTATATATCTGGTATCAGGTAGAATAAATACATAATATATATATATATATATATATATATATATATATATATTACAGGTAGAATAAATAAATAATATATATATATATATATATATATATATATATATATATATATATATATATATATATATATATATATATATATATATATATATTATTTATTTATTCTACCTGCCATCTTATAACTGTGTTGTGTATATTTCTTTGTCTTTTATTTATTTATTTACAGCACCATCCACCTCCCTCTCGCACACATGCTCTGTAATTAATAATTTATTATCTACGCACTTATTATTATATTTTAATCATTTATGGTATAAATGTATATCAATAATAGTAGTATTTTTTGTATTTTCATAGTATTATTATTGATATGTGTGTCTGTAACAATTGGAAATAATCTTTTTTTAAAAAATGTAGCTCCTTAAGTTTGTGAATGCACTTCTGAAGAATACTTTAAAGCCTCGGTGACCATGAAAAATGCATCGCCTGATTCAAAAACACGTGGTATGTTGCTAAAAAGGCTTAAATTAAAAAATTTAGATTAACGAATTTTCAAGGGACTATAAAGACCACTTAGAGGGGTCTAATTCGTTGCAAAATCACATATAATATACATATTTAAGATACAAGAACTTGCATCAACTTAAACTGGGTCAAAATATTTTTGCCGTCTATAAAATGGACAATGATTTATACCAAATTTAACTCAGGCTTGATCCCTTAAATGAGGAATTAATCGCGAACACTCCACGACGCACTGAGGAAAAGGATTTTTTGCATTAAATGAATCGTTTACTTGAAACCCCAAGACACTTTTGATTCGCATCAAATGAAAGATTCATTAACAGTTAAGAACTCACACGTTCGATTGTTTTCGAAAAAGCAAGCGAACTGTCGCGTGAGTAATAGATACAAACGGAGAATAAGAATTAATTTGAAGTTGTCCTAGCGTATAGAGATACGTCTGAATCACTAAAATAAAAACAGAATTTGTATAATTGCCGAGTGCTAGAAACAAATAACTATTGTCGGCATATAAGATTTAAAATCCATAACAGTGCAATATTAACCTGCATGAGGCGTGACAATAACAATCAAGATGGCGCTCAGGTGCTTGAATGTAGCTCCAAGTATTCAAGCATTAACTGTTAGTGAATATTCAATTCTTCGTATTTAAATCCACGATCATTAATATTTTAATAGTTAATTATCATTTAATACAAGTAATACTTTTTCTCAGTGCATACTCAAACAATCTAATCGGAAACAAAGAGTTGCGTTGAGGATAATCTAGTTCATACTTCTGTAGATATGAGTAGTCGGATCACTGTATTTCGACGAATGTACTTTTGCGAAATATAAATTCTTGGAAAAAGCTATCAGTCAAGAAAATCCAAACCATTGTATCTACGAGCGAATAATACGGCTAGATCGGAGAGACACCTTTGCGGAGAAATCGACACATCAGACGTCGAAACGTGCGCGAATTTTATCGTTATTCCCAAGCTGGTGCAGTATTGCATCACCGAGACTAACCCCCAAGAGCGGTTTCATAGGGAAATCCACCTTGTACATTGGTTAGTTAACCTAGTTGCCCCCGATTTTACTCAAAATTCATGACTCCGATAAGACCGAGATAGACTGTTTCGTAAGTATGTACGTCACCAAGGATGATTCACTCTCACATATACAGAGATTGCCACAAAACTGTGACTTTATTAGTGTGGCATATTTCTTCACTGATACATAATTTCCTTAGAATCACAAAATCCATAATTGAATTTTTTCATGTATTGTGGATAGTAGGGGCAATAAAGAGTATTGAGGGGGAGGGGCGAGCAAGACCAAATGTACGTAGGGGTTATCCATTGTTCTTTGTTGAAACAGGATGTTCGCGACGTGAATAAACTAAGAATTTTGTTAAAATAATGTATACACCGTTTATGATAAACTACCATATTAGCCTTATTAGTATAACGCGCTTTGTGAATACCGATCTGTATAAAGCCTAAAGTGCATCTGGTCTCTACGTCATTCTTTTTCGAGCTAGAATGAGCCGCTAATTGCGCTGCCGAAAGTCGCCGTCGATGACCATCTAAAACATACATAAGAAACTCGAGAACGTCATCGCGATTGAACTATATAGAACGTTTTAGAGACCTCTTGCATAGGAACTTATTACACAGTTACATTTTCTTATTACTAATGGATTCTATCCGTTACAATTCTACCCCTCGTATAATATATTTTTTTATTTTATACCCTAATTCGAGTTACGTGCTATCACCAAAAATAATCCGACAGAACGCCAATATAATCCAATACGTTAAACCGATTCGAGAGTTACAACATTTGTACATTGAACCTGATTACCAACTAACCTTAATGCCTCACACATTTCATAATCACTGCAAATATTTAGCATCGCTGCCGTAAGTACAAATACATACACTTTTAAAACTGTAAAATCTGCACATCGATGATTTATTGTTAATAATGTTTCAACAATCAACAATGCTTTCTAGGCTATACCGGCTTTATATTTTCGCTTTAAATATTGTTAAACAATGAAAATTTGAAGGTGCTGCCTGTGATTTTCTGTATTTGAACGATCACAAAAGCACATAATCCCTGGCATTTGCCCTATGCCTCAGAGAAAACCGTGCAAAACTCGGTGAGGGGAAACAGCATCGGACACCCCTTTATTTAATTATTAATCAATTGTAATTTTGGTGTTCATATTTTATAACTTTTTTACTATTTTCTTAGACGACAATAAATTTACTTACTTTACATTTAATTTTTTAACATTCGTGCTTGTATTTGTAAACAAATTAAAATGTTGTCAATTAAAACTATTTAAATTCAAACGATAAATGTTTTAACTTATTCTTATACGTATAAAAAGCTAAAAAATGCTAATACTTATTAATTTATAACAGGTTTTACTTACGTAATTGGCATGATCCCGTTCTACCCTACATCTATTTTATGTAACATTTCGTCCATTTAATAAAATACTAGCACGTTGCAGATCATATACGAAAAAGTGATTAAGAAGGGGGCTATGTATATACAGGGTGTATTTGACCTAACTCATTTTATATATACCACGTTATAGACAGAACACTGACGAACGGAAAATCCTAATGACAAAACATTCGCAAATTAATAATAAAGTCACAATTAATCATTAAAGGTGCGTCAATGGCATGTCTAAAAAGTATACATAATGTTATAAGTCGAGAAACACTTTTATACACTTTTTAATATACTTTTTTTTACAGTTTTCAACGCTTTTATTACATTTCTTTACACTTTTTTATACTGTGTATCACCTTTTTACCATTTTCACACAGTTTTACACCGTTTGACACTTTATTATCCTTTTGTTCAGAAATGTTTTTTACAAAAGTCACCAGGATACCAATGAATTAGTATTTATTCAAGTCAAAAATTTTAGTAAAAGTACTTACTAATTGATTGTCTAGTATTCCAGCCCATACGTGAACTGGAAAACGATTTTGGAACGCAGTTTCCGTTGTCGCATTTGGATGTTGATGTGCCCATATGTGACTATTATAGCAGTTGAAAGATCCCCCTCTCGTAAAAATGCACTCATTCGAGCATTCATTAGACTACAGTATTCTTCTTAAAAACGTTGGATCAGCATTCCCTCGATCAAGGATTAATCGGCGAAGTTGACACGCTGTTCGTGATCATCTGGGTTTAATTCCTGTACTTTTGTCAAATGGTATGGATTAAGCTGCTGCTTGTCATCTTTCAAAATTCAAAACACAGTTAAATATGATACTCAGAGCTGAAGTGTGATAGATCTGCAGCTTGTCGTATTATCTTGATGAACTGCATTTAATATTTGTCTAGCTACTCGCGGATTCCGCATTCTTCGTACTTGAATGCCTGCACCCTCTCTATTAGGGATAATATTTCCCGTATTCCAGGGTCGGGATAATCTCCATTTGGATATTCTTCTCCGTACGCGCTACCTGCAGCGGCAGCCTTTTCTCCATGTTGATAGTACGTACAATCGCACCATATTGCATTAATCTCTAGTATCGTACATCATTATAGCACTAATACTTTCTTTTTAATTTTATAGATTTATCAAATTTTTTTCTGTAGTTGTGTATTTCTGTATTTCTGTAAAATGATTTCTGTATTTCAGGGGTTGTAAACTTTAATCTTTGATATCTCAAATTCCCTTAAGTCTGAGGTGCTTATTTTCTTTAATTCATGTTTTTTAATGCTCTAAACGATGTCATAGGTTTTATAGATTATTCTTAGGGGACCAATTCTCTGTGTATCGTGGGCATCGTTCTTTGAAAATTTATCAAATTTTATCAATTTTTAAATCACACAAAATTTTTAATTTTGTATGCGTTATTATACTAACGTACACAAAAAAAACTCTAAATTTACAATTTAATATAAATTTTTTAACACGCCGTGCACGAAATACGGTTTTTCATGCTTGTTTTCCGTATGCGAAACAGTCGATTTTTTCATCGTGTGCGAAACATTCGTGAAGCGTGTGCGAAACATGCTTGAGATTTTGCGCTTGTTTCGTCAGAATCATTCGTAATTGTTTTACCGACTTGACGTCAATGTTTATTGTATACATATCATGGTTTAGCTTTGGACAGACTTCTCTCATCATTAAGTCGGCTAGCTATTAGTAGCTCTAAGTAATTGTAAAAAACGGAGTTCAGAGAGTGATTCGGACACAACTTATGATGATACAATACATAAGAGCAGTCGATAAATTGGGCTAACCAACAATTCGTCACGAGAAATCTTTTGAACAATGAGCGTTTTAATTTGCAATTTAATAATGGTTCAGTTAAATTTATTATAAATGAGAATTCTCATAATGCTGAACAATAGATAAATGTTTGTACTCATAATAACTTACAAAAAATATATTTATTTATATGGTAATGATGTAGTTGTATACATTTGATGTTTAACTTGTTTTCATTCACTCGTCTGTTTGTCACCCTCCCTGGGCTCGGGTGACAAATTGTCTCGTCGCGCTCCGCTCGGATAAAGTAAAAATAGTATACGCAATACGTGCGCAAGGCGATTCACTCACTAGTTACGTAATGAGCAAGACAACTTTGCAGTGTGAAAGATCGAATGCGACTGACGCGGAAAGCTATGTCCGAAGAAGAGGAAAACATTTCCTTTATTGTTTTTGAAAATTATTAAGGGAAGGGGTAAATGGTATGAAATATGAAAAACTAAGAACCAACGGATCGAGGCATAAAAAACTGACTTAATTTTCTTTCGATTGGTGTATCTTACATATACTATAAATTCTTTTGTTAATGAAATGCGATTTTAAATTTGTAAAAATTGAATTTTTTTTTATTTTATACTTCAGTTACGTTTTATATATGTAAATATAATGACAAATTATTCACAAAAAAGATGTATAGTGGGCAGTGTCTCATCAATTTGATATAGAAGTTTACAACGTAAAGTTGTTGTATATTCATAAAATAACTTCTTCAGAATAAATATTCAATAAATAATTGTGCATTCAATCTCCTTGTAAAGCATTCTGCTAAAGCAGTTAGCAGCAGTTCTTTACTACCACAAAGCATCCTCTATGAGGAAGCAAAATTCAAAACAACTTCTATTGCAACAATTCTCTAGATAAGGGCTGAAATGCATTACTGAATAATTTCCCAAAGTCTTTTACACTTTGTTGAGCGCCTCGTCTTTAACCGAGTAAAACAAAAATATTAAAATAAAAATTATAGTTTTATTCTTAAAACGACGAAAGAAAAATAAAAATTGTTCATGATATCCTTTTCAATGAGACAGCGATTTATCGACAAATCACATAATGCTAAACCCTCCTCCGACTGTCCCCGCCAACCCCTATCGAAAAAATTAATAACTGCCATTCGCTCGGCCTTTCGCACGTCGTCTCCGCTCCGACGACGTATGAAACACACACGAGCTTCGTAAAAACTGTGCAAAAAAACAAAAAAAGAACAAAAAGGAATTCGTGGAGATCGCGAGTACGAGACGCGGACTCGGCGGCGGAGATTCAATTTAAAAGACCCCGTCAGCTCGGGGAAAAAGTGTCGATAGCATGTGACTCTCGCGCGCGCGAGCGGTCCAATATGACTCGACCCGGTTTCGCCCCTTCGGGGACGACGACGCCGACGACGACGTGCACGTCGAGGGTAGAGAGAGATAGAGAGAGAAAAAGAAGAAATTATCCGCAATCGATCTACGTCGGAGAGAAGGATAAGAAGCGACGCGACGTCGCGTGGAGCGAAATCTTTATCGCTTATTGTTTTTCTCGTGGTTGGAAGACTCTCTTTCTTGTAGGTTTCTTTTTATGGTGGAGCTATTGGTTGATGCTCGAGTGCTTGGATTGCTAGAGGAGTTTGCGTGAGCTTTGTTTTTAAGTGGAGGTTGTTATATGTGTAGTGACATTTTATAGAAATAAACGAAAATTTGAATTGTGTGTGTTTTAAGTGGACCTGACCACCTTAAAATTTTAATTAAATTGGTTATATATTTTTAGGTGAGAATGAATTATTCATCATATATTACATTTTCTTTTACGGTAAATTTAAATATTTTATCGAAATATATCAGAAATTTTTTTTTGTCGTTAGGGCACCTTAAAAATTTACGGAAGAGAAACTGTTCTTACTTCATCGTCCACATGATTTTGAGAGTTCTAAGCATCAGAATGAACATTTTCAACGGTTACTTTGTTCAAAATACAATTAATTCTGACATGAACGAAGGAATTTGTATTTAACATTCACAGACATAAGTTATAGCCTTTCAAATCTAAAATTTATGATAAAAACTTAAAAAATAAAAAATTGTGACTCTGAGAGACTATAACTTATGTCTGTGAATTTTTAATACGAATTACTTCGCTCATGTCAGAATTAATTGTATTTTAAACAAAATAACCATTGGAAAAGTTCAATCCGATGCTTAGAACTCTCAAAATCATGTGGACGATGCAAAAAGAGCAGTTTCTCTTCAGTAGCTATTTAAGGTGACCTAACGACCAAAAAAAAGTTTTCTTCCAACATATTTCGATAAAATATTTAAAATTACCGAAAGAAAATGTAGTATATGATGAATAATTAATTCTTACCTAAAATATATAACCAATTTAATTAAAATTTTAAGGTGGTAAGGTCCCCTTAAGCGTCAGTATGATGGATAGGGACCATTCACAAATTACGTCACATTGTTTTTGAGAATTATTGCTCCCCTCTTCCTCCTTCAAGCGTGACGTAATTTATGAATGACCCCATAATGAAAATTTTGAAGCATATATTTTTATTTACACTCATCAGATATTTGTGAAAAATTCGACTAGATTATACAGGTTTATGGTTCATTATGGTGTTTTTTAAATTATTTTGTATTAGAGTTGGTTTTTTATAAACGTTACACAATTATATAATACGTGTAGAATTTAAATGCTTATATATGAAGTAACTGTTTATATTATACTATATTCAACGATATACGATAATATACGGTTATGAAATTTATATATAACTTTACAAAGAGTATGCATATCAAGTTCCTGGGTATTTATTTACTTCTTAAATACTCAAGTATCAATTTTGCCCGAAAAAAGTTTTTAATGCACAAGTTCGAAAGAAAATTTCTAATGATATATTTTCATTTTGATGACTTAACAGTCTCATAACTATAATGGGTAGGTATTACTGTAAAATGGGATAAGTTTGACCGCATTTCTAAACATTCCATTACAAACTGTACGTACAATAATAATAATTTTGGAATGATCAAATATCTTTAAATTAGTATAAAATATCTTTTTTTATTGCTATGTTTAAAACTCGAATACATATATGTCACTTTTCAACCTTCAAAGTACTGGATTAATGACAACCAGCCAAAGTCACCTCATTTTACAGCACTGATCTTCTGAAAAAAGAGGACATCACAATATTAAAAAACATATTCTGTTTTCAGCAATATATTTTCATTGAATAATCTACTTAATGGATTCAAACTTAAATTACACTAAGAATAATAGGTCTACATTTAAAACGCTTGAAAGTAATTGAATTCCCAGACTGCATTTTCGCCGCAGATCCATAAACAGCTCACATTTCCAGCGAGTCGCTCGTTCTCATCAACAGAGCGTCGGCTGCTGCAGTACAAAAGTTCGCGAAGCATCATCGTAATCGCGATTATCCGCGGATTTGACGTGCACGCAAACGACTCCACACACACACACGCACACTCACACACGCACGCACACACACACACACAGACACACGCACACACTTTCACTAAGAACATCGCTTAACCACACAGCAGCGCTACACGTACTCTCGATTTACGACGAATCGTAAAAAGCGATGAGAGCCAATAGCCTAGCCTTAAGTGATTATACGGATCTATCCCTCTCTCTCTCTATCTCTATCTCTCTCTCTCTCTCTTCTTCTCTTCGCGAAGCCGACTCAATCATCCACATAATTAAAAGCCGCGGCGCGCAGGAGAATGGTAAACAGCAGGATGAGCGCGTGCGCGCGTCCAATGGCTAATGGGCCAAAACAGAAGGGCAGAGAGGAGTGCGCGCATACACGCGGGGCGTAATGAGAGGAGAGGAGCGTACAAGCGGGTATACAGTGTGGGAAAGAGGAGAGGGAGCGATTCGCGGATGCTTATGCGTTATGATTATGCATCGCGAAGTGTGTGCAAACGTGGCTTTTGGTATGGGTTGTGGAATGCGCAGAATACTTGTGTTTTGCGTAAATAGGGAGTGTTGCAATACAATTAAGGCTTGGATATTTTGATGTATATTGAGTTATGAATATTATGAAGTGCATACATGAGATGTACTTGTGTTCGAGACTTTCTGTATTCAAAGAAAGTTTTTCAATTAGTTCTGGTAAAAATAATATAGTTTACAATTTCGATCCTCAAAGAGATATCCTCAAAAAACATGATAGAAACATGTTTGTGTGTGTTCGTGCGTGTGTGCATGTGAGGTAGTGGCCCTCAATATGTCGAATAATTCACGGTCAAATTTAATCTTTCAGGGCTCAATTTGTTTGTTTTTCTTATACGTTGTTGGTTTTCGTTTTTCGAATCTTTTGGTGTGTTAAAAATATTACCATTAATGTAGGATAAATGCATTTGAAAGATCATAAAATTACCTATCTTTCCGACCCGAAATTTATAATAAGATAATTCCCGCCGTTTGTTATAAACAAAAACGTGTCTATTTTAAAACTGTTATATATTAAAAACGTATGACGGAAAAGCATTAAATAAGTGATTTTCTATGTATGTTATGATACTTATTGCTTTGGAATTCAAATTTAATATCTACTCTACGTTATGTTGCTAGTACTTATAAAGATTGCAAATTTTTCAGCCCCAGGCTTTCAATGAGCCATCATATTCTGAGGCCTATTAAAACTTACTTTGTATTAAAAATGATAATACAGAAATGAATCAGAAATTTTAAATTCATTTTAAATTCAATTAGCACATGGTAGTCAATAGTCATTATCTCAAAGAAATTTCTTAGACGACCGAAATTTCCATTAAGGTTAAAATTCCGTCGGAATCAGTGAAATACACAAAATATTATTTCATGATCATAAAGCATAAGTCAAGTAACTACTTAAAAGGGGACTGCATACCGCCAGGAAACGTATTTTGAACAAACTTCGGAAGGAGGTTTCTGGTACCCAAAAATGAAGCCTAGCACCCGTAATTCATTCTAATGGGCTCTTGTTATCGAAATATGATGTAATTTACTCAAAGTATGCGTCATCTTCCAGGATCTGTTTACCAGATGAATCGTGATGAATCCGGTGCGCTCAACAGACGAAAAAAGCTTAGCAAAAGCGTTTGAAGAATTAATATTGTTTAGATGGGAGACGCCAGATTATTTATTGACGGATAGTAGGATGGAGTTGATAAATAAATACCTTCAAAGTACATTAGCTGAATATGGGGTGAAATACGTTACCATGCCACCATATCATCCCAAAGCTAACCCCATCGAGAGAAGCAAAAGAACCCTCAAAACGATTATAGCTACTTTTGTCGCAGCCAAAAAATGAAACTGATAATGATGATAAAGAAAGTGTACATTTCGTACGTAATGGGTTAATGCAACTATAAATTGTTCTTAGAATAAACTTATCTCGACAAAGTGTTTATAAAATTAATTTCTGCTGCTTACTTTTTAAGCCAATTTTTCTTATTTTTCCTCTCATTTATTCCAATCGACATTGGATAAAGTACTAATTACCAAAGAATAAATGGTTTCTAAGGTCTATTAAGTAATAATAAGAAGAAATATTGTCTTTTAAATCAATTGATTGATTAATTAATTTATTATTACGCATCGGTTAGTTCAATAACTACAATCCATCATAAAGCTGAACTGACAAAAGAAAAACTTGAGACTCTACAGTGGGCTATAAAGGAGAATGCAAGCATTTAAAATACCAGATCTTGACCAGCCGTAGAGTTACAAATTCATCTAGAGCACATTTCAGCCCGAAGTAAATGGAAAACTTGTAACGCGGTGAAAAGGTATTTTACCTTTTCCTCGTTACTCACGCGCGAATAAAATTAAAGGGCCAAAATAGAAATCTTGTCTGACAGACATCATCAGGAGTCACTCCACCATACGTTCTGATTAAAAAGGCGGTTAGAATACATACAGCGTAGAATTCGATTTATTTTTTGGCGAAATAATTTTTTATGCAACAGACATCTTGCGTCAATCAACATCCAAAAGCCAAAGAAGAAAAGCGTCTTGTCGTCTTGAAAGAGCAACGACTCCCGTCGCTCCTGAAATGTCCAACATGCCTCGCAACTCGCCGTAGAACGATATCGCTATGAGCCAAGCAGTTGCCCGTCGTATTCAAAAGCTAAGTACATCATCACCATGCAAAATTCACTCTTTCGCATCTCCTCTTTATTTTACATTATCTGCCTATTAGGCGAAACACTTCATTTATTCTTGATAAAAGTTTATCATTTCTTATGGCTTACCATATTTATGTAATTACCAACTCGCCGTTTGTTAAGGAGTATATCGTAGACACTACTTTGTACAGTGTCCTTTTGTCTCTCTCGAATGTGGAAATTTCCATTGCCTTACGTAATGTTCGTCTTTCTAGCGACATAGATCGTCCAGAGCGAGGGAGAGCCACCAGCATCACACGAGGTCCAGCTCTCGAATCCTGAAATGAGGCGAAAGAACGAATTACGAAGCAGTGATGTGGATGAGCCGTTGGAGCTCGCCCATATTATTTTGCATAACAAATTTGTTTTCCCCCTTAAAAACCAAGTAATTGTTATATGAATGATGACCATTTTTAGTCCATAATTTTCATGTTAAATTCTCATCAAATAAATTTATGTACGTTTTATACAGTTGAACATGGTCTGTTTTGCATGTTGGAAAGTATTTATATGTATTGTTTGACCTAGAGGAAAAGAAAAAAGAATTACAGGGGTGAACTTTAACTTTTTTATTATTTTTTTAACCGTCTAAGTGCAGATTTCTTCTGGAATTCCTCAATATACTATAATAATGAATATTTCAATTAAATTACTTTGCTAATTTAAGTAATCTACGAGTATGTGTAAATAGATACATAAATATTATTTCATAAGTGTACTCTATGCCTTACTCTCTGTTTACGTAAATGAATACCCTGGTATAAAATTATCTAGTTTTATCGAGGCCCTCGATTATTTCCATGGCAAACTGATAGATCTACATAGTTCTAAATTAATTTTTCACCAATGTAGGTGGTTCGAATACTACTTTTAAATTACGACTTTTGCTTGTTTTAATTACTACGCTAAAATGCATCTTGATGAATTAATTTAAGATATCGATCCAGCACTGAAGAGCCAGATGGAGATCTATATAAGAACCAAATCCAATTTCTCACATGGAATCAACAACTCCCCCTACCGCACATGCTGATAAGTAATAATGGGAGACCATGGAATCCGGGTCTTGGATTTTTATGAAACATTGGGGATAGACTTCTGGAACCTAAGAATGGAGCCCAGTATCCGCAGTTTTATCCCATGAGACTTTAAATCTGAGATAGTTCCAAAAAACATTAGCATTGCTCATATAGGCTATGCTAAAAAACAAATATATATAGATATTATACTATCAACGTTAATGAAATACGCCGTATCTACCGTACAAAGGCCCATGGGATAAAACCACGAGTATTGGGCTTCATTTTTAGGTACCAGAAAATGATCCCTAAAGTTTCATCAAAATCAATGATCCGGACTTCGTGGTCCTCCCTTGTAAGTCACAATCTCTTTGCAAAACCGATAGTCTTTATATTTTAATAATTTGACATTAAATCACAAATATGCCTGTCGATCAGACTCAGTATGAAAAAAAATAAGGCAGAATAAAGAAATAAATATTTCTGGACAAAACACTTCAAATTTTCTGACATTTATGGTAGTTATTTGTTTTCCTATTCGATTTTCTTTTCTATTCTCATTCTGTGGGACATTAAAAGACTGTATAACAAGATAGTAAACGAAGGACTGAGAAGATGAAATATAATTTATAACTCGAGATGATCATTCACGTGTCTTTATCATGTCACAGACCTTCCTCTTAAAAAGTTTATAATTTTCCAATTTACAAAAACCACTGTTGAATTCAATCCTTCTAAAAAATCCCTTAATATATACAGATTAGGCCGATAGGCAAATAATTATAAGAATAATATCGACTTCTCGAGAGGCTTTGAGTCGCTCAACGTATACCATATATGTATTTATTTTAATCATCAGAAGATGAAATCGCTCACACCACTAATATTATATTTTATATTCTTTGTACAGGGCTATCATGAACCACTTTCAAAATAAATAAACAATTTTGATTTATATAAAATACATCGAATAATCGAAATAAATAAAATAAGCCATCTTAAAATTCTTTTAATA
The DNA here is from genome assembly GCA_949152435.1 of Gastracanthus pulcherrimus. Lineage (NCBI taxonomy): Eukaryota > Metazoa > Arthropoda > Insecta > Hymenoptera > Pteromalidae > Gastracanthus > Gastracanthus pulcherrimus. Next base: position 176,283,430 of record OX424573.1, on the reverse strand, counting down.
CTTTCACCCTATCACTGCACACAATATCACAAGAAGATTCACAATATCACTATGCGCATGCGAGAAAAAGAGAGATAGAGTGAGAGAGAGTCGAGCAGCACCGAGCGGTCTGCAACTCTCCGCCTCGGCGTCCGCAAGGTGGCCGGAAAATATATACTCTTATACTAATACACCGAGCGGAGATGCAGCAGCGGCTCTTTCTCTCCGGCGTGGTGAACGCCCTTATCGCCTTGACCCCAGCGCGCGGCTGAATCGAATTCCTCGTGCAGCGCGCATTATACAGGCGCAACAGCCGCAGCGTCTTGAGATTCTACTAGGACGTGAAATGTGGCGATTCGCTATTAAGGCACACATGCACAGAGTTTCCGACGTGAAACGCTGTATGTTTATTTTGCGCAAAATATTGATAATCGTTGACATTAGTTGAAATCGTTGAAGTCTTTTGTTTGAGCAGGTAGTAGTTCGATGGTTTCTGATAGATATCATTATAATAACATTTAAAATGGTAATGCAATATTGACACAACAATTCATATGGCTATATATTGTTTCTTAAAAATTAAAAATAAAAATATTTGTTTGGAGTTTTGTAGGTGGATACTTGTATAAGATCAGTCAAACTAATTACTATGCTAGTTCTTATCCTTTATTCAATTATTGTGAACTGAGAAAAGAAGAAAAATTATTTACAAGTTATTGACAAGTAATGAAAGCCGAGTTAGATACCAGATACACTTTTGAAAAGTATATCACGTAGATAAGTAAATTATCAATCATACTTTTCTTAGTATCAATAAGTATGATTAATGATTCTTAGAAGAGAGTTTTATACGTGATTTGAACATTTTTTAAATCTATCATTTATGTCAGAAAACAATAGCTCGTTTTTCAATCCTATCGCGAGTAAGGTCGTTGATCAAAATGATAGATGAAAGTAATTGACTTTCAAAATTATACAATTATTTTTACGGTGTAATCATAGGTTTGATAAGTTGGAAGAAAATTTTAATCGTGAAATTGTATAATTTACCGTTATAAAAAAACATTTTTATAGTTATTAAGTCTCACTGAAGTTCTATTCTTTAATTTACTTAAACTCTTAAGTTGAAATCCATTAAGTTCACCTCTTCATACCAAAACTTTAAACCATATTTTTCTGACCTCGATACGACTTCGCTAAAGGTCTATAACAGGCTTCCCTCGAAATGTATGAGCAATTTTATGGTTTCTACTTTATAATAAATATTAAATTTCATCCGGTACAATTACTTATTTATCCTTTACGTCTTTTTGAAATTTCAAACGAGAAATAAAGCAACAGAATGTAAGATAAATATAATCCGCTATAACATAAATAAATCGATCGGCTCGATATTTCTTCTTAAATTGTAATAAGTCGAAGCCAAAATAAACTGGGACTTTATTGTAGCCAGATGTGGACTGTGCTTTATTTAAAGCTTGAATTATTTTGAGTGCAATTTAAATTAGCCGTGTCTTTGACCTTTACTTTTGAATAATAACTGTCTCAAAAACTCAATGTATTTTTATGATTATATACTAAAATAGAATGTAATATTTAAAATACAGAATATGAATTTTGGAAAGATATTACGAATAAACTGACCTATCTTTGTTCTTTAAAACATTTATCTAACATTGTTAAAATAGCCAAAAATAAATGTTCCTTTTTGGCCATTACTTATTTATTAGAAAACTAAGTCGAGATCAAAGTTCGAACATACCTGTAAAAGTAAGAATAACAGAAAAATGATCGATTGATTGATTGACTGATTATAAAATGATTGACATATAGTGATTGAAACCATCGTCTCTACGCTAAAGCCTTATTTACTACGTAACAATATACTTTTTTGTATATTTATTAGTTTATTAGTTGTAGTTCACCTATGACATAACAAAATGTTAACAAAATGTTTTCCTTATATATTTTAATTATGAATTACTTCCATCAGTAATGAAACTGCTTAGATTTCCACCAGACATAATCATTTTATCAAACAATTATATCTGTGGCGAACCGGAAAAGTGACTTAAGTCCATTTTTATTGTTTTTGAGATATATATTAACGTTTTAATGTTTGCACTCATATGCCAGATCGAAACATAAGAGATATGCAGCCAAATTATGTTTGTTAAATAAAGTATCAAATATTACTCTAATCACAGTAATTACACATAAGAAATACTTTTTATTTGTCGAGTAACTTTACAAAAGAGCTGAGATAAGTCGTTCTTCCCGTAATGGACTTAAGTTGGTATGGGATTTTTCTTAAATTTGATTTTTTATACACGATTAGAAATATACTGTAACATTATCTATTAGTAATAGTATAAAAAAGATTTTTAACTCTCTCTCTCTCTATCCCCCTCCTCCCTTACCACTAGAAAATAAGTGGGCGACTGTCGTAGCGAGTTGCAATAAGCATTGATTTAAGTGTGCTGGGTGGCGTGTAAGTGGCGTTATGTTATTAGATATCGTTCATTAGTTTATTCTCTTATACTGTTTCTGTATAAAAGAAAATCAATAAAATCTTATGCAAAATACAAATAGCTATCCGATGATTGCGATATATAAGTAACTAAATACAAACAATTCAAACATTATGAAAAGCAAATGCTATGTAAGTATGTACCGTATTATAGTAAAATGGATTAACGTAAATAATAGTACATTGTGCAACTAGGGGGGAAAATGGTTTTTTTTTTTTTCATCAAATCATCATCCGAGTCTGAAAAAGACCTTTCCACCTGTGTTAAACACCGTATTTCTTTTAACTAGTGTGTGAATAGGGCCTTTTTATGCATACAAAGGGAATGGAGAAAATGGGCATTTTCATCGTCCACCAGACCTACAAAATAAAAAGAATAAATTTTCTCAAAATTTTAAATTTCAGAATTTGGAATTTTCTTCTACAATTTTGATTTTTTTTTCAAAATTTTGAGTTAAAATTTTGGAAAATATAAAATTTTGATATTATTTTCAGAGATTTTCAGGAGCGGGACGGAATGTACATTCCTTCCCGCTCCGGCAAAGACGCTCGGAATGCCCAGATTTCCATTCGTTTTGCCAGCTTGAAAAAGGGTCCTTTTCACGCACGTGTTGAGAAAATTGAAATCATCTATAAGCGCACTGATACATGTAAAGATGAATTTAAGTCGTATTTTAAGTAAAGATTTTATTAAATCGACTTAAATTATTATGCATTGCGCAGTTTTGGACTACATGTATAGCTATACTTTGGCAAATCTTGTTATTTTTACGAAAAAAAGGAGTATTTATAATGATGAAAAATCTAACGTAAATTTACCTAATATTAAAAAAAGTGGACTCAGGCCGTTTTCTCGAGAATCAGCTGAATTATTTTTTTAAAATCTTGCATGTTTTTATGTTTATACACTATAGTTTATATAATAAAATTTATTTACGTACTAAAATTAAATAAAATCACTGATACACGCTCTTATCAATCCACATAAAGATGGACTTAGGTCGTATGTCGGTCAAAGATTCTATTAAATGGACTTAAGTCGTTATGTAATGTGCTAATTTTTACCACTTTCTCGTGAAAGGGGGCTACTATAATGGTGAAATCTAGTGTAATTCCGAAATTGAAAAAAGTAGACTTAAGCCGTTTCTCTGGTTCGCCACAGATCAAGATTTGACATACAAATATCAATAGGTTATAAAATCGCGTAAAACTAAACTCTATCAATAATTATTTTTCAAATCATCAGAAAAAAGGTTTAGCTTATCTTATCTAATCTAAGAAAACAAAAAAATGTAAGGCTTCAAAATAATGAAAAGTAATTTTTGCCATTCTAATAACGTAACCCGGAGCGTTTCCCAACCGCGCCACAACACCTCAATTCAATTCCCACCGTATTGAACCGATCAAAACAAACCGCAGGCCTGGCGCGCGCTCACCGACTCATTAACTCTCGCTCCCAAACATCCCGTGGTCCCGCGGCCGCGATCGAATCGGAAAAAAACAATCGCCGCGCGAGCCTAGCCCCGATCAATCACTCAATTTCGCTCGCAGCGAAAGCTTTCGGGACCGCCTCCCGTGAACGGTGAACTGCTGAGAGAAAGAAGATCGTGATTCAGAGGCGCACCGATATATGTATATATGGGAGATTCCATATTTTTAGCTTAAACTTTGTGTACCTATTGGACATGGTGTTAAAAGTATGAATAGAAATTTTCAGACTGCAATACTTTATATGTCCAGAATTATAGGCCTTAAAAATCACCTCTATCCGAGTTTTTGCCCAAAAAGATTTGGTGTTTTTTTGTGCACAAATAGAATGCATTTTTGAAAACAACCCGTAAAAACTAATTTGGTTTCGAATAACATTGTAGAATACGCATGGATTTTTTCAGACCTCAATTTCAACGCTTTTCATTGGTACAACGTGAACCTATTTGAATCATTTTAAGGAAGTCTGGAATTTTACACTACTTATTACTTTTTGGATCTTAAAACTTTCCTCAAAATGAAACCTTGAAAACTAATCCGATAGTAGAATATGAGCCATGACCGTTAATATTGAATTAATTTATTAAACTGACCTGAATATGTACGCGCCATATGAGAATATAGTGTAAGAAAAAAGTTGAAAATTATCAGCTATAAGGTTCACATTCATTGGATCGGCCCATCTATTACCAAAGCTCAATCTCAAGGACTCATTTCAAGGACAATTTTGAAACCCGAAAAATAAAAATTGTAATTGCAAAATATCCTCAAAATAATCCAAATAGATACATCTTATAGCAGCAATTTAAGAAGATTGGAATTGAGTTCTAAAAAATTCATGCTTATTTTACAGGTAATATGTAATAAAATATTGTTACGCATCATTCTCAAAAACGCATCCAATTTATGCTAAAAATCGTCAGTTTCTATTTGTTGCAAAAACTGAGAAAAGGGTAATATTTAAGGGGCTCATGATTCTGCCCAAACTGGGTCTCGGGATCTAAAAATGTATATACGCACATAAACGTATCCAACCAATGCACAAAGTTTCAGTCAAAACATCTTTCTTTCACGGAACAATATGGAATCTCCCACGTACATATATTAAAAGGGTTTAAAAGGCCCTGCCTATAGCGCGATTTACATTCGCTCGGTACAGCACGTGAGAAAACGTGCGCGCAGGCCTCTGTATTAGCTTGCGTGTACAGCGTGTACACTATACACCGTACATACGCGAGGTTCGTTCCTTTTGTTTGCGCTGGCTGGTGTATACGAGGGAGATACGGGATGAGATAAACCCCGATAAACTCAGATTTGCGAGTGTATTTTTTTGCACAGCGCGCGGCTGGCGAATATTGAGTATCAATCGGCGTGATTGGGAGATAAAGCCCGCTGGTAGGGCATGTTTACTTGATGAGGAGAGCTGCCGTCTGTCGGTCTGCCAATTAGTTGGAGAGATAAATCTGAAGTGCGCGCGGAGGCTTAATCGAATTAGGGAAAGATTTAATTTCGTTTTAATTTTCGTTAGGTTATAGATCGTTACATTGTTTTTTTAGTGTGTTTGCCTCTTTAAAGGGATATGTTCAGTGAGTAATAATTATTCGTATATTATGCTAATTAATTAATAATCATATGTGAACCTTGTAATTAGGATTTCGCGTGAAATTTTACTTTCTCAAAGAGAAAACTTTGTATCGATGGAAATATTCGGATCATAGATTTTGATAAATTTGAACGTTTTCAAGATTCATTAGTCCGAAAAATAGGTTTCTAAAAAATGCATGTCTATATGTATGTATGTGCGTGTTTAGTGTTTACGTATGTGTGTACGCATGTATCCAAATTTTGCAACCACCATAACTTTCGAAGAGATTCATAAAACGCGTCAAAATTTTGCAGATATATTAGGTATGTTTCATCATAAAACTGAATAGATGTTGGATCTGATTATATAAAATTAATTACATTTTTTAATAAAAATAATTTTGTAAAGATGTAAGAATCGAAAATAAATTGTTTGTCACTCTGCAGGTTAAGATCGAATAGATATTGTGTTCTTACGAGATACTAGATTATTTAGATTCAATGCTACCTTAGGTACAGACGAAAAATATTCTCCCAATACCATCACAGAACAGTAAAATGACAGGAATACCTTTATTTTCATGTCATTACATACTGCATATACCGGCATACATCCTTTCTGTAACGCGATTTTTGAAACGTAGATAAGTTACTACCGATACCACTATACAGCATAATGGATTTCCCTTCGTACAGTATTTTACATAACTCCATTACATAAATCTAGATAAATAATGCATTGTAATTTAAGATGTGATTATATGTTTCAACTACATAAACTGAAATTGAATTACCCTCTCTGTTACTAAAAATGCAAGAGATTTTGAACAGTGAAATAACATTATTTTACCTTAATTTGAATAGAAAGTAAGACCCACAAATGAACAGAAATAAGATTTATACGTTGAAAATTAGTGAAAATTGGTCAAATGTCTGTAATATATTATTAATAAAATTCAAACTGAGGTATTGCAGATAATGATAAAAGTATGTTTCTCACGCAGTTTCCCAAAAACTCAGAATATTTCATTACCATGGTCTTTATCTGGAATAGTGGTATATTAATTTGTTTATAATGCCATTGAAGCAATTTTTACTTCAAGATTAACAATCATTCACATCTCTACATAAACTCATCAATTTAATTCTCCACAACTTTATCCCCCTTCAAAAATAACCACAGTCATCCCTCTCATCCTCCTTCACTCGCTCCATTCACCGACCAGCCGCACACGATTTTCCAAACCGAGCGCGTGCACCTCATACCAAGCCACTCACTCACTCACTCACTCTCTCGCTCTGTTTTCACGCTGCACTTGCTCTCGTCGGGAGATGCTTCTCGCCTGAGCGCTGAATCGCGGGCTGATGCTTATCCGGCGCACGGCGGCAGCTTCCCAGAGACGCGGATTCTATACTCGAGAGCCGTTGCCGTTGCAGCCTAGCGCGGCCTGCACTGCGCATTTGACTGGGGGAAGACTCTTCCTGCTTGCCCCACTGAAAAAATGCACCTTTAAAACCTAAAAATAAATTTGTTGTTCTCTGAAAAATAATAATAAAACCGATGCCAATTCATTAGCACTTAGCTTCCTCAAACTAAATTAATTATTTTAATATAACATTTATTGCTGTGATAAATTAATTCTTAATTGCTATATCTCTTTTTAATTAGAATCTCAAAAATTTTGAGCTGATTTATCATTGATGGATTATCAAAAGATAATTTTATATTAAAAGTATACATTTAGTTTAAATTACATTTTTCCACGTCTCCTTAGAGATACTGTTGTAGGCGCGTTGGGTTTATAATTAATAAAAATTTATAAAATTTAAATATTTTTAAAATTCTTTTTATTTAAAATTTTTCATAAAAATACGAGAATTAAAAAGAAATTTATATAAACTTAAATATCTTGAAAATGAAAGAACCTCATTTAATCGTCTAAACTGAATATCACGTTTTCGTTTATAACAAAAGAATATAAAGAGTCGATTCAAAATTTGTGGTTATAAAATATGGGCAATTTTATGCTCTTTTAAATGCAATTACACTAAATTTATCATAATATTTCTAACATATCCAAAAACTTGAAAAACTATAATTAATAAATCAAAATATCGTTATAAGATAAACAAAATTAGATAAATATTAAAATTTATTTTTAATTTTGAATCTTCATTTAAAAACGTTAGATTTTCGTCAATGTCCATGGGAAAGTATGTACGCTAAAGTAGGGTGAGATTTCACTCTACTTAAAAGTGAAATATTATCACTCTATTTTTACAGTTAAAACTCCACTCTAATTAGAGTGATTTATTTCACTCATTCTTCGAGTGGAATTTCACTCCGAATGAGTGAATTTTCACTTCAACGGGTTTAGCGTGTAATTAAATCATTTATCTTGGTTTCGTGCAGTCCTATAGTATTTTTAAATATATATACAACAAATATATGCGTTCAAAAATAAAGTTTTAAGAACTACAAACACTGAAAATTGTGAGTGTACACTGAATGTTTGAGTGTTGACACTGAATTTGGGTGTTTCACATCGAAAATTATGGGTGTAAACTAAATACTTGAGTGTGTACACCGACGATTTTGGCGTAGATACCGAAAGTTCTGAGTGTAAACACCAAAATTTGAGTGCACACCCTCAAATGTTCAATGTCAACACCCGAAATTCAGTGTTTACACTGAAATTTCCGGTGTTTGCACCCAATATTCAGTGCAAACACTGAAAATTTGGGTGTTTTCTTTCGTGAGGGTTACACGCTTGAGTAACGTAAGCTTTTTTCCAATTTCTGTCTTCAAATAAAATATGATTTTCTTTTGATAAAAATAAAATTGAAAAATCTCACTTTACCCCTACTAGGCTCACTTTGCCCCCTATCTCCTCTACTTTGGACATTCTGCCCTTACTCCATGATTAACTGACAGCCCCAGCAACTTATCGCTACAAAGTCGTAACGTGCACACGCACCTACCGTCAAGCCAAAATACAGATATAACCGCATACCTCTATCTCAACAAACAAGCTCCGCCCAGCTCGTTACGCGTGTGCGGCGCGATTGTCACGTACTCTCACCTCCCGCTACTCTCTATATATCGTTTCGTCTCTCCTCTTCATACATCTATAGATACTTCCTGTGAGAGAGAGTGAGAGTGAGAGAGAGAGAATCACAATTCGCTGATTGAACGTTGATTTGCGATGTGCGCGCGATGTCATTACATTATAGGATTTGAGAGGCGACGGGTGCACGCGTGTAACGAATTATAGGTACACGCTAACATATAACGACTCGGGTATAATGAAAAGTCGATCGGCCTATACGAGGAGTACGTTGGATCGGGACTGTTCGAGGGGACAGGTTATTGTTCGATGACGAGATATTTCGTTTCTCATTTTAAAGTGAAACTTTATACGGCACAGTAGGCAAAAACTCAGATGAGGAGTAACTTCGTTCTGCCGTGAAGCAGCAGAGTCAGAAACATGTGTTTTTGGCCTCGAAAATGCATGCCCTATAGGTACACATCCATAAGAGCGAATGAGAGGTTACGTTTAGTACGGGAGCTGAATAACTCTTTCTGATGTTCTTTCTGATGTTCTCTCTCTCTTTCTCTCCCTCTTTCATTAGAAGCTAGACCCGAGCTGCCAGCAACGCCAGGTAGAAAGAGCAGAAGATATCTGCATTTTCAGCTGTGAAAGGCCTTTCCAATACCCATCAATAAGAGCGAGTAAGAGGTTACATTTAACAGGAAGACTACGTAAGTCTGTCTCTTTCTTTCATAGTGGCTAGCGTATGCTTCACCTCTGACCGTGCTTTCCGTATGTTGACCGACTCCAGATAAGAAAAAAAGGGTCGAGATGTATCCTCGGGATTAAAATTTTTTTATTTTTAACAAAATTATCATTCCGAATCAGGATATTCATGTTCTCAATTAAAAGCAAATCAAAACAGTTTTTGAGCCATGCAAATAGGACGATTTTGAGCTTATAAGTACATTGACACGTGTGATAATTAATTACTACAAGCTTTATATCTTGAGATGGGGAATGATGACCAAAGCAACATTACATTTATAAATGTGCGTTCTCGGAATGTACGTACCTATGTACTAAATAAACATTGTATATATTATTACGCAAAAGTTTACGCAAAGGTTTATGCAAAGGTTTACCCAAAAGCTTACACAAAGGCTTACGCGAAGGTTTATGCAAAGGTTTACGCAAAGGTTTATGCAAAGGTTTAAGCTTATATATATATATATATATATATATATATATATATATATATATATATATATATATACGCTATATTACGCAAAAATGTACGCAAAGGTTTATGCAAAGGCTTACACAAAGGCTTATGCGAAGGCTTATGCAAAGGTTTGAGCAAAGGTTTACGCAAATATATATATATTTGTATATATATACACACACACACATATATATATATATATATATATATATATATATATATATATACAAATATATATATTTGCGTAAACCTTTGCTCAAACCTTTGCATAAGCCTTCGCATAAGCCTTTGTGTAAGCCTTTGCATAAACCTTTGCGTACATTTTTGCGTAATTTCGATTCGTAGAAAAATCGATGCATGTATATTTAATATTAAATAATCGACCGGTCCAATTCATATTGTTAAATGTTAGCCTGTCATCATCCAGAATAAAAGGAACAGAATCGTTCTTAGGCAGTCAATTAGTTGTTTTCGATTCGATTTTAGTTTAGTTGAGGAAAAATAAGAGTTTGATACTGATTATGTTCTTAACCTTATTTTTGGTGAATACGATTCTGTTGACGTTGTGTTTATATTTCTGAATAAATACGTTCCAGTTCATTTGTAATTAATTGTCGCATTTATTATTATCGATCGTTACATTTTGGGGGCTCAAAGTTTCAAGACAGGAACGAGAATGTCGGAGAACGGCAAAACGTTGAGACCACCAGTGAAAACAAGGGCAAAAACTGCAACTGAAATTGTTGCTGCTACTATTACTGCTGCTACTATTACTGCTGCTACTCCTGAAAACCCCAGTCAACAACAAAAAATGGAATATATGGAAAATTCAAGTGCTGCTAATCCTACAAATACTGATCCGATTCTCATTAATTTAGAGAATTCGCCTGACGACCCGAGCTCATTGATTGATAATCCGCCGTCGGAGACTAAACCTCAACCTGCTTTACACGAAGCGCTGTTAGAACTCCGCGACGCGAGGACTGAAATTGACAGCTTCCGGTAACAACTAGAAACATTACGTGCCGACCGTGAGGTCGAGCACGAACGATGTAAAGAGTTCGAAGCATCATTACAGCATCGCAACACTAAGGAACAGAACCTCGCGACAGAGATTCGTGTACGTGATATTGAAGTCATCAACGGCAACACATCATTGAAAGACTACAGGCAGAACAACTCTATCTCCGACAAGAACTTGACCGGCATCGACAACATTTCAACCAGCTGAGTCAAATTCCTTTCTCTAACACACAAATCACAAACACAAACATTTTGAATAGGAATAACATAAATACACAACAGATTAGGTTAAATGGCAATTCGAGTATGAACACTGGATCACATGTTATAAATTCAGTTGCATGGTTGATTTTGGGTTAGGTTATAATCTAAAGTCAGACACTTATGATGGTACAACTCCTTTATACGATATAATTTGATTGCAAAAGTTAACAACTAGAATGATGATAAAAAGATAATCGCTTTAGCTGCTTCACTCCACAATAAAGCGAAAAGTGTACTGAATAATTTTAAAAATACAGAAACTTTAGATTTGGAAACATTATTAGAAAAGTTATAGACGCGTTTTGGTGAACATTTAGAATCGACTAGTTATTCTGTTTCATAATAGGCGCCAGAAACCTGGAGAAGATTTCCAACATTTACAGCTGATATAGAAAAATTAGCAACGTTAGCGTATCCTGAATGTTCTCTAGAAGTACAAGATAAAATCGCTTGCGCTCAATTCATCATTGGCATTTATCATACAGGAGTCAAGGAAACTCTTCAGTTAGTTTCGGTTTGTGGCAATTCGCTATTATGGCTTTTGGATTGTGTAATGTTCCCGCTACTTTCGAACGCTTAATGGAAAAATTTCTTCGAGGTTTTTTAGATGACATTTGTTTGATCTATTTAGATCATGTTATGGTTATGGCTAAATCTTTTAATGAAATGCTTAATAATTTGAGGACTGTCTTTTTGAGAATCCATAAAGCAAATTTGAAACTTAATATAAAAAATGTGTGCTTTTCCAACGAGAAATATAGTATTTAGGTCATATTGTTTCGGAAGCTGGAAAAAAGAAAGATTGAAGCAGTAGCGAATTGGCCGATTCCTTCGACTAAGAAACAGATTAAAAGTTTTAATGGGTTATGTTCTTATTACAAAAGGTTTATCAAAGGATTCTCTTCCATTGCTAAGCCAGTGTATAAATTGACTGAGAAAATTAAATTTCACTGGGATAATGATTGTCAAAAATCATTTTCAAAATTAAAAGAAGTTCTTTCGACTCCTCTCATTTTAGTTTTCCCACGTTTAGACACTCCATTCATTTTAGATACGGATGCTTCAGATCATAGAATCGGAGCTGTATTATCACAGGTTCAAGATGGGATAGTAAGTATAAGGTTATTGGCTATTATAGTCGTGTTCTCAATAAAGCTTCTCAATAAAAAATTTCCATTACTACTTATGCGGTAGGCCTTTCTTCATCAGAACTCCAAAGAAATCCTAGACGTAAAAAAAAGATCGTCCATATTGACAGATTAGCAACTAATCACAACAGGTAAATCTATTTGCTCTGCTTACGGTTTTTGAACCTTGGTTTTTCCGCGAGCCGCAGGGCAGATACCAAAACAGGGACAGAGTTGAGGTACCTCGGCATATCAGCTCCCCACTCTAGTCCGAAGATTACCTGCCTAACCATACTCATGATGATGATGGTGTAATAAAGAATAATGAAGATGATAAAGACGATAAAGATGATGAAAATGATGAAGAAGATAATAGAGAGGATGATAATTGTTTTCGATTCGATTTTAGTTTAATTGATAAAAAATAAAAGTTTGATACTGATTATGTTCTTAACATTATTTTTCATGAATACGATTCTGTTGACGTTGTGTTTATATTTCTGAATAAATACGTTCCAGTTCATTTATAATTAATTGTCTCATTTATTATTATTGATCGTTACAATATGTATAATAAAACCAGCTCCTACTAAATCGATATCAATTCTATTAATGATTATTCCAATTTGGTGACCAACCTTCCTTATAATTAATTATAATGCTAAAGTCGAATGATACCTATATTTATTTCAAATGATAACAATAAAATTAAAATGGAAACATAATAAAAATTTTATTATATTTTTATAATTAACATTATAATCTAGAACATTCTTCGCTATTTTCAAAGTTTTACTTTACCGTTTGGTCATAAGCACACACAATTTTTTTATTTTATGTGAGAAAAGTTTGTGTAACTTAATGTGAGTTTAGAAAATAATTGAATAGTTACAAAAAAGAGTTACACAGACTTAATTTATTGAAATAATACAAGATCCCGACAATAGCTTATTTAGCAGAATGTCTGCTCAACGAGGAGTTGATGTAAAAACTTTTCTTCAATGAGCAATTAAGAAAAGGACAATAGAAGTAATGCGCTGGATATGGATGTCCGAGGTTCAACATTCAGAATTCGCAGAATAACTAGTAATTTAACGAATGTATTAACAAAACCTGATATGAGCATAAGAAATCATATAATCATCAAATTTTAATCATTCTAAGTTTTTATAAAACTTGTTTTTTCTCATTCAGCATCCTTGAAAACATCAATACTCACACACCAATATTATCATCATGTAAAACTTACTCTTTGAAAAAAATATAATAAAATAAAAAAATTCATATTATTTTAATATTTTATAAAAAAAGATTTTATTAAACCAAGTATTCACTCAACTTTAACATTTTATTGATTTGTCATTCTGGTAAGTTGCAGATTACAAAATAAAACAATAAATAATGCTTCTAACCAATTTCATAATTTCTTTTAAGGATATTTAACAAACGTATGCGGGTGGCATTACTTACTTTTTCTTCTGCTCCATTTTTCAAACGTAAAAGTTGCATATTCTAGAAGATACACAAGGTACCACATGGGTACATAAGTGACTGTTATTAAGTCCACCAACTACAATCAAAGTATTTGCATATCAGCCACAACATTCCGAACTTCAAAGTATAATTTTCTTACCTCACACCGAAAATTTAAATCGTGAATTTTTAACGTTGACAACCTCCGACTGCAATGCTTTCCACTATATCCTTATAGGATAATAGCACAACGTACTATAAACGTCGCTATCTCCATACGCGAAAACAAAGGCAATCGAGAGAGTACATAATTTATACTCTGCCGTCGCGTCGATCTTGCGACAAGGCAAACGAAGTGTGCTCGCGGCTATTGTTGCCGTACAGCAATTACCATCTTTGCACTGATGCTACGTAGATACGCACGTGATATAAGTTCATACGCACACGGTAAATATATATGATAGTGTTTTGTTTTGTACAAGTGGACCGCGATGTACAATATGTAACGTAGCTTTTTGTTTTCTATTTTGGAGATGGTATATGATTTTCATACCTCATTTTACACTGAGAAAACTATATCATAACTCGCGCAACATCATGCAGTAAAAATTTACGTATCAATATCGTAATTATTCAGCGTCAGATGCGATATGATATCGTAAGATTAGCAATTTGAAATCTTAACTTCTACATTAAAAATACAATTTTAAATAGTTTAATTTCTCTTAATATGTGAAATATTATGTGCAAATCCCATGCCCATACTATGATATATGAATTGAAAAATTTACGATATCACAATTTTACGATATGAAATTTACGATATGGTTTTCTCAGTGTACCTTATGTCACTAATGAAACATGGTTGTTTCTCGAGAAATTATTAGATTGTGTTCAGCATGTTGAGAAACTTATAAATAAAAAAATATGTTATTCATGAATATGTACATCGTTAGTTATATAATTTATTAACATTATGATAGGAAAAATTATGAAACACTTGGAACAATAAAGGTTTAGGTATTAAAAATCGTCAGCTCTGTGGCATGTAAGAATGCTATTAGAAATAAAAGTTTAAATCTATCTACGATTCTATTCTTTTATGATGTTCTCATATAACTTTAAATTTAAATGTTTGTGGACGTCAATGATACCTTGTCTAATAATAAAACGATAAGTTATATCAATGGATACGTCTTTATGAAATAGTAGTCAGCAACTCGTACTGCTAATGTATCCCAAAGCAACTAAAAACTTTGTCGTAAAAAATAGAACAATATATAAATTTTCAAGGACGCAAATATTCGTTATTTTCAACTTCATGTACAAAAAATTATCAATTTTATGAATATCAACCGCACATTTAAAAAGAAGCATCTGCTTATACAGCTAATCTCCTCGCCTTAAAAATATCCAATCTATCAACATCTTTCCCAAAATCCAAGCAACATAATCACCATCGATCCCACGAACAACTATAACGTAACGAGCACCGAACCTCATCAACGAATATATATATATATATATATATATATATATATATATATATATATATATATATATATCTGCCTGCGAGATCAGCCAAGGAAAAAAGGGACTGCATACATACACTCGAGGCGCCGTGCGTCGAACTATCTCTCACGCTTTCACTCGTTCACTCGCAAACGTACGCTCTCTCTATACATACACACGCTTTCGTGCTACCTTCGATATGCGCATTGTGTCAAAGCCGCGCTATGCCCGCGCAGCGCGGTGTCCATGTGTCGCTCCTTGCACGTTGCGTAACAACCGCGCGCGAGAGCTCCGGACCATTATATTCTCCGTGCTGCGGTGCAGCGGCAGTGGCTTTCTTCCGGGGACACACCGGCGCTGCGGCGCACAAAGATCACGTATGCACCCACGCGATGTGTACTGCCGCTGCCGGAGAGGCTCATGGTGATGTATAGGTATGGTGTTCGTATGGACGAATTTGGCCAGGAGTGCGTAAGCCGCGTTTTGTCCTGATACGGTTACAGACAATTTAATGAGACAATTTAGAACTCTGAAGTATGAATGCTTGACTATTAAGACGATGTTGAACTCTTCGTGTTACCGGGAAATACGGGGAACCGCTATTTTCATTTCGATGAAAAAAGAGGTACTTCGTAATTATCGGTGATGAGTGGATTTAGCATCACCTTAAGGTTTGTGACTTTGTATGATACGCGGGTACAACGGACCCTACATATTTGTCGTTTTTTCAAATTATACAACTTTGGGCACAGTTTTATTCCTATTTATTATTTTCTTTTGCAAAAAAGATCTAATGCTGTTTCAGAAAATCAATTTCTTGTCAATAATATAGTTAGTCTTTTACATGGTACCGCTTCGGTAGAACGTAATGTTTCTGTGAACAAATGATGCTTCATTGAAAATCTTGAACAAAAAACAAAAACAAAAACAAAATTCAAGAAATATTAATTCTAATTTTCTCTCCAGTTTCTCCTCAACATCCCCTCCACACTGAATACAAGCAAAAAGATCAAACAAAAGACCTCTCAATCGCATTGTTGAATTCTTCCAAGGCACACTCGCAATCACCGACTCCAGCAACAGCCTCACCGCAAAACTAATGCAATCAACCTCCCATATCGATTCGAGGAAAAACCCCCGATTAGCATACACACATGAGAGAGAGAGAGAGAGAGAGAGAGAGAGAGAGCGAGAGATCGAGAGAGCAGTCAACTCAAGCGCGGGCGGCGGCTGTGCGCGCTGTCAACTTCGCTCGCTTGATTAGACTCTCTCTCTCTCTCTCTCTCCTCGCACGCTCCGAACTCACCTTAATTGGATATAAGCCAAGCTCCAGCTGCAGCTGCACGATGAGATGGATGAATCTCGCACGGAGGAGGCTGCAAGCTGCGATCCATATTTTCCACTGGAGACGTTTTCCTCGCTCGCGATCAAACTCGGATGCGATCCTTCATCTCTCTCCCTCCCGGCTTATGGCCTTATTTAGGTAGTCGCGCGGTTGGCGAATGCACGTGTGTGTACGCGTGTGAGTGAGAACGCGGGATGCACGCTAGGGTATACAGTGGTGTATATCGACTGGCCTAGATTTTGCATGGCGCGGAGGAGACGAGGACGAATGCCATTAGGTCAGAGATGTGGCCGGGGGCTATCGCTATGAGGTTTGTTTGACGAGATGCAGGAAGGAGATGAAATTTTCGGACGCGGATGAACGCGAAGTTGAATACGCATGTTTGCGGTCTGGATGCTCGTGGAAAGTTAATATTTTAGAGGTAGCGAGGGAGTAGCTTCTTTGGACCTACACTTATGGAGAAAATGTATCTTTCGCATTGAATTGGAAAGAAAGGGAATCAGGTGGAATCGAAATGTATGACTTTGCGAAATTTTAAATTGGGTCATCGAGAAATGACGCAGCATGATTAACTTTGAAAAGCGGGTTTTGAAAAACTGATATTTCAGTTTGTTAATTTGCTTGGCATTATATTTTAACGGCAATAGAACATTCTTATTCACGTTTGAAACGGTAAGGCATTGAAAGTTTAAAGAAGTTATTTGACCTTAACCCATTTCTTCCCAAGCGGCCATTTTATAGTCGATTGGTTTTTTGCCTAAAACCACCATTTTGAAATTATCCAACGGAAATTTCAAAATTCTGACTTCAGAATCGGAAAGAGCGGACAATTTTACTTCAGAAAAGTGCTATTGGTTATTATTATCTTTTATCGACAATTTTTTAGGCAAAAAACCAATCGACTATAAAATGGCCGCTTAGGAAGACATGGGTTAAAACCGAAAATTGGGATAATAGTAGGAATATGACATTTTGCTTTGTCAAAGAAAAAGCTTTGTGATAGTAAAAAAAAATGTTCTTCTAAAGGCATGTTAGAACATAAGGAATCGAAACACACTATTTTTGATAATGTCCGTATGGATATGTGTGTGTGTGAGTGTGTGTGTGTGTGTGTGTGTGTGTGCGTGTGTACGTATACGCGTATGTATATGTATATACGAGTTTGTTTCTCTCTACGTGTATCTGGGTGTCCTCTTGCTCGAGCGTGCACGTCGAACCAGAACGGGAATTATTCCCCGATGGAATCTAGCGATCCGTTTACACGCCGTCGTAAAATCTCGCGCGCGAGCGACAGAGCGAGCGACGCCAGATATACATGTATACATACGCCGCGCGATACGCCGAGACGACGTTATCCGGCCGCCGCCGATGCTGCCACTCCCGATATATGTTTACGGTGAGCCGTAAAAGCGGAGTAACTTCCACGGGAATTTTACGGATCGTGTGGTTCTCCCCCGCGCTCCGCCGTCTTTATTTTCGCGGTTCGCCTAGCTACGCCCTTGCGTTTTCTTCGTGTATCTCGCTGTTGCTCCGTTTGGATCCTTCTTTGTTTATTCTGTTTTCGTTGGTGGCTTTACGGTTGAGATTGGAGCGAACCAGCGATGTTGCAATAATATTGGATGCTGCGCTATTTTCATTCTTTTATCTTTAATGATATGTGCAGCAGATTCGGACTATGGAACACTTTTTTAAAAATATTTTTAATTTCGTGCCAATTTTGAATAAATAAAGTACCCCGTCCCCGGGGTTAGCTTTAACCAGACTTAGGGCCAAATGTTTTTAAAATTGGATTATAAAAAGTTTAAATGATGAATAATGAAGTTATAATTAAATAATATATTTAATTTATATTTTTACAACTAAATTTATGATTTTTTACATTTTATCACAATAATACCAGAACCCCGAGTATTCGTCGTAACCGTTTGAAAACAAACTAAGCACCATAAAGACTTTTTAAAACACAGTTGTTCAAAGACATTCGTATTGCTCAATTTTACCTGCGTTCAATTTCGTTATGATTTCAATGTGAAACAATAAGGAGTCACATACAACTTAAAATTGTAAATAAAATATAAAATAATTATAATAATCAAAAATATTTCATATAGTAACAACTTGATAAATTGTAATATGCATTCTATGTATTGTGTATAATGAAGACTTTAACTACTTAGTACTTATTAACCCTTTGATGCACGAATTTTTGACGAAGAAGTCGTATTTTTTCCTCTTAATTTGTTGATAACAAATAATCAATGCAATATAATTGTTATGAAACATGACTCATTCATAGAGTAACATCCATGGATTCTAAAATGATTTATTTCATGACAAGAAACCTCAATATTAATATTTAAGAGACATAAAACGATGTACAAAAAAGGGTCATAAATATAATAACCTGTGCAACAAAGAGTTGTCACGGTTTGAAATCAATTTTTTTTGCTTATTATAATAATTTTTTTTTAATTATAATTTTGAAGTATATATACCCCCATTATAAATAAAATTAAATTTTGTTTATCGATTAAAAACATAAGTCATCAACCTCGCGATATGAATAAACGTTTATTGTCTATTTTGTCAACTCCTACACTTCAGTATGTTGCCAATATCTGAACTAAATATACTGTGCGTATAATATTAGCTGAGCCGAATAAGAAGAACAGATGTTGCATACAGCTTTCAAAGTTTCTCGCGCTTTTAACGCACTGAAGATTGCCGAAGTTTCTAAACCGAGTAACTTAAGAGAACGCCATTAAAACTTTTGAGAAACGAAAATAACACAACGAAAGTTCTTACTAAAAATACAGTAGAATTATATAATTAATTTAGGCATATAATACAGTAGTATTTCTTTTATTCAGGTTATACATGTCGTTAATTATCCCAAATGTTTTTGTGCAATATTCACTGTGTGCACCTTCATTTTCATACTTAATGATTAATACTGGCACGAGGCAAAATAAGACAGAAAGCAGGAACAAATAATTCAGCGGAAGCGCGAATCCTCTCGTTAGTTGCGTCGACTAATTTGCATTTCACTGGCGACAGATGCTTGACAAAACGAGCGAAAGACAGAGTGGAGACACAGAGACAAAGTAGAAAGAAGCTTTTCTCCTCGCGTTTCCCTTATTTACACAAATTTCATTTCTCTCTCTCTCTCTCTCTCTCTCTCTCTCTTTCTCTTTCTCTCTCTCGAAATAATAAAACACGTCGCGGAAAATGAGCGAGATGAGAAGAAAGATCCAAAGTTTATTTTTACGTGTGAGTAGAGAACTGAAAGAGCTGGAATTTCTGGACGAGATTGGAAACGCGATGGGTGTCGCTCTCAGTTCCGAAACTTTATATTATGTGAGCATTCTTTTGGAAGATGAAAGTGAGATTACAATTTTTCGGTAAAAGTATAAAAAGTTTGACCGTTGGTTGAAAAGTTTTGAATCGCCAGATGTTATGATGAAGCTCAGACATTGGGCTTTTAAGAAATGTCAAGTGTAATAATTTTCACAATATGTATATAAAAAATATAATATATATTATAAATATAATATATAATAAAGATATTCTACTTTAATTAGTTGTTAAAAATGTACAAGAATATTTAATGCCTAACTAGAATTTTTTCTTTAACAATATATAGGAATGAAATAAATATTTTAGATAAAATATAAAATCTCATGAGCATTTAATAATGCAGTAGGCCAGTTATCTTGTTTTGTTAAGGGGTCATTCGCAAATTAAGTCATGCTGATTTTATTTTATTTAGTTATATGCGGGACAAGATTTTGAGACGTTAGTTAGCCCCACCCCTCTTTCCCCCGATGTAACGTAATTTATGAATCACCCCTAACTTACATTTTTCAATGACTAAAATCAAAGTTTTTATGAACGTATTTAATTATATGTAATACTATGCATATAATTTAATTACATGTAAAGTCATGTATTATAATATTATATTATAGTTACAGTATTACATATATTATAGTTGTAGATAAATTATATATTTCACTTTCAGAATAAGACTATGACAATTCAAGATTTTATGTGTTTGTAAAACCAAGATTAAACATAAAATTTTTCATAAAGTAAAATTTTTTACTTGAATTTTATCACTGTATTACGGCTTCTTATACTTCTTGAATCTCTGAATTTTTCTATAAACTATTTTGTGTAGAAAAAGTAAGTTAAACAAATTTCAAGTTGTCATTATACATAATAATTATATAAGTTGATATATAACATATACAATTATACATAAAGTAATTTTTACTCGCATGGTTGAAGCATTACACTGTTTATTATACATCTAATATCTACCAACAGACAAAGTTTCCAAATTCAGCATAATTTTCGTTTTATACACGATCTAAGCAGCGCGTGCCACAACATCACTCCACCCTGTTGAACCGCATCCTCTGCTTCCCTCGAATCACTCACAGCCCAACAACTGCGCGAATCCTATATAGCGCACCCATTCTGTTATACGTTTGGGATAAGACGCATACATAACCTATAGGTAATCGGCCGTTTCGCCGCGCGCGCGCGTAAAATCGCCTTGCGTTCGCGCTATTGTAATCGAGCAGCTCCCATATAACTATGGCTATGTTCTCTTGGTGCGAGCTAATTGCGCCGTTCGATGAGGCGCGAGAGAGCCACGGCCGCAGTCTGATCCGATTATATCAGGCGTCTCGAGCAGGAAGACGCACGCGAGGTTTCGATGAGAGGCGCGTGGGAGGGGCTAACCCTTTAACACTCATGCTGAGGCTTTCTAAAAAGAATCGCTGCTAACTAATTTAGCAGAATGCTTTTTCAAAGAGGAGTCGATGTAGAATCTTTTTTTTAATTAGCAGAAAGTAACGATAGAAGTGACGTATTGGGTTTTGGTGTCTGATGAGGTTCACCAGTCGAGATTCATAGAATAACTATTAATTTACCAAATGTAAGGGGAATGTACGTATTATGGCCTAATATGGCTATCCTACCTATTACGCGATTTAGCCAGTAAAAAGCTAATGTATTATGAAACAAGAGAGGACCAACCTGCAGTGCATTTTGTCTTACAACCACTTAAGTGAATTCATCACTATAATTTTGAATAAGTCATTATATTTACTGTGATAATAAATAAAGAAGTTGGTTCAAGTCGATACTGCCCCAGATATTACTACGTATCGTTAGCTTTTTCGCAGCATAGTTTATTTCATCATCAGGATATGTACCATTTTGATGTAAGAGGATATATGTCTACACACTCCGAAAGTATACAAGATTTGTATCTGATGACCACCCTTAGAATTTTTTAAAGCTTTTCAAGGATAATAATTATATATTTGTTATAAAAGATGCTTGCACTGTTGATTAATTTGTGGAAAAGATATACCTAAGTAATATATGTTTAATTTTTTGCTAAAAAATTGAAAAAAAAATGTATTACATATTTTTTATGTTTAAAGTTTTATGAACATTTTCTGACCTGCCAGATGACAAAACTCTTAGTTATACCAAAGTTATAGCTAGCTGAGTAAAAACGTTAAATTTACTTTTATAACTTCAAATAGTTCCTTGCGCAACCCATGACCATGGATATTGTTGAAACTTCCAGAAAATATCGATTAAAGTATTTTGAAAACAAGTTAATATTTTGTTTTGAGGTACTTCGATTTTAAATGTTTTATTCGTCACTTGTAAGGAAACAAGTTCAAAAAATGTTTTATTTATTTTAGACTATAAATTAAGTTTAAACAATATTAAAAAAAAATTACTTTGTACGCAAGGAACTTTATAAAAAGTCGTATAAAAAGGTGTACCCTTCGATTTAAAAAAATTTTTTTTTCGCTAAAGTTAAAAGATCCAGAGATTTGTCCATACAATTGGAATAAATATTATTCGTAATTATTTACTTACACACTCGCGCCAAACGCCACGGATCATAATCATTCTCAACGAGCTGCACGTACGGTTAGGATTACTACTGCAGGTTATAATATAATAATCCCTAATTATATGCGGCCGATTGGCGCATTGACGCTTACCCGGAAGCAATCTGCTAGTAAACGAAAGTGACGAGTGCTCGCAAATCCACCGTCTTCGATTAGGATTTGGAAGCACGGTGGCGTGTCGAGGAGGGGAATGATGATTGCGTGCATTACGCAGTGTGGGAGAAATGCGATCCGCTAATTAGCCAAGTCTGAGAGGCTCGGGGAGAGTCGATTGACGGTGTAGTTATAGATCGATTTGCATGCAAATCGGTCATCAGGAGTAGTTGCGTGAATTGTATCGCATTGCAATGTGGATTTAGTCGAACTTTGATATACGTAATTATTGAAATATTATCTGTGAATTATATTCTGCATATCTATCTAAGAGATAAATTTGTTTGCAGAGCAGTGTTTTACAAATATTTACCATAAATTTTTTTTATAGCACCTTAAAATTTGTATAATTAAAAAATAATCTACTCATAATCATAATCTTATTGACATTTAGTTAAAACATTCTAGTCCTGCTTGAAAAAAGGCTAAAGTCAAAGGCTACAGCTTTAATGGGAACGAAACTTATGCTAAATCTATGTATATAAACAGACACGTCCTGTATGGATGACTGCTTGAATGACTGAATACTGTCTTACTAATTCCTCAATAATCTGCCAAAAAACCTGGACATACGGACTTGAAATTTGAGTATTACATTCATTTAAAAAAGTAAGCAAGAAATATGGAGGAATTGGTCGAAAGTCAACCCCTACGAGTGTAAATTTTTCGATATTCGACCTCTAATAGGTGTAAAGAGGGTAACTTGTGTTATTATGAAGTCTTGAATATCTCTCTCAGCTTTTATAAGATATCGGCTTAATTTTTGTTTAAAAATGTTTTTCTACATAGATATATAAAAATGAATTTCGCGATTTTACCCCAATGAATCACTATATAAGAGGGTTTTATCAAAATTCATGTCTTTGAGGTTAACTAGATTTTCCATGCTTTTATGTTTTTATATGATACTTACATGTAAGCATAAGTCTTTACCTGCCACGATGCCTATGCACAGGATCTTCTTATATTTAATGCACTTACCATCACGGACCCAGTTCCTGATCAGCTAAGAGCAATTCCTGATCAACTCTGATTTCCATAAAAGCTAATTACAATTAAACTTTTTAGACTTTGAACAAGAAAATCTAAATAGTAGATAGTTATATCTGCAATCTTCAAAAAAGTGTTTGCAGCAACAAGTTTAAAGTAATATTTTATGTAAGAAAATGATCAGGAATTGGGTCCTGATCAGGAACTGGGTCCGTAACGGCATTTACGGACTTTTCTCAAGTACGAATTTTTAACTGTTGATGAATGTAGCATTTCCATCAAGTATGGAATCTTTACTTGTAAATTTGTTTACAATCTTTATAAGAACACTTTTTCCATATAACGATGCACATTTCACCATCCCGCACTGACACTCTTCACCATTAAATCTAGCATCGATTCAAACCTTTGCATCTTACCTCTCGCTGACTCATCAAAGTTACACCTCGCGTCCCTGCTCTAAAGATAACACACCAGGACGTAGTCGTTATACCGCGATGCGATCACTCTTCATCTCTACATCTCGCTCTCGTATCTTCCTCTTTCTCTCCTTTTTTCCTGCACGCGCCGAGTGACAGTAAACGAGAAACGCGCGAGTATCTATACAGGCTCCACTCGACCCACAGGTGGTCGTCTTCTCGTGATTCCGCGCTGGAAAAAAAACGACGCGCTCCGGCGCGCGGCTCCTTTTAATTCCGCCATTTTTCACGCGGACTGAAAACTCGTTTGCGAGGATGTGCTTTTCCATTATTTTTCGCCCGTCTGGCGGGCTTTTCTTCGTCGGGTTGTTTGCTATATAGGTACAGCGCGAGCCTTTTTTGTCCTCCGCGCGCTCTTGCGGATGAATGCGACGGGACAGTGGTGGTCGTTATAAATGATACGGGAAGATGTATGAATCGCTCGGATGAGAGCGAGTGCGTAAATAATATTCATAGCGGAGATGGCGCAGGAGGTGTTTTCAAGAGGATTTTATTCTTTGTCGGTGAGAACTGAATTTGTATTTATATATTTTAGTTAGTTTAATGCTGCTCTTTTACGTTTGATTACACTTTCTATTACAACATTATTTATTTTATATTATGCTTTGTGGAGTAATTGTGTTATTAATTCAAGGGTGTGTATAACAATAAGTAGAAATAGATTTCAAATTAAGAACACATGTAGGCATTTGGAGAAAGGAGGATGCCCACGGATATATAATATTTAACCCCCTAATTACGTTACGTACAGGAAAAGATTAGAAAAGGGCGATCGAAATAGATTTGTGCATGATAAGTAGAAAAATTCAAGTATGGAATCTAATACACTGCGCTAAATCGGAAATATTCATAGATATTATCTTTTATAATTTTTCCTGCACTTAAGGTAGTTCATAATTTAATGTCATATTAATATCTTATATGCATAATGTGTAACTAAAACGTCATCATTTTACCAATTAGTGTGTACGCCTTGTACGTGTTATCAAAACTGCAGATTATTCGTATGCCCTTGCAAACTACTACTCATTATAAGCGCTTTAACTAACAAATTTCGAACCTTATGATTTTGGAAAAACATTGCATAAGAAACTTGAAACTTGTTTCTGAGAACTAATTACAAATCCTTTTAATTGGGGCAATTAGGACTAAAGGTAATATAATTGATTATTAGAGGTAGATAATTAACAATTAAGATCTTTCCCTCCCTAAATGTTGCAGTTAGGTTTCAAGGAAATGTAGCTTCTGATAGTATCAAGTCAGGTGCTGAAATATAGATAGCTTTTTGAAAAATGTACATTTTTTTAAATTCTTCTTCATTAAGTTACATATTTTTCTAAAAAACGAGCCCTTTTATTTTTATTATTAAAACAAAATTCTAATTTTATTGATAATTGTAACTTAAAATAGAATGTAATTTTAATGATAGAATTGTGAATGTTTTCAAGCATATGTTTTACGGAGTTAGACCACCTTGAAACTTTTTGAAGTCGATTTTTATATTGCATTATATGCTATTTTACGTCATCATATAAAGGTAAGCTTTAAACTTGCAGCAAAGATAATTCTATAAATGAAATTAAAATTAAACTTTTATGTTGTAATATACTTAGACATAAATAAAAAACATGAATATGAACTTGTCTCCTTATACCCATAGTCAATGAGTTATCTCAATTCTAATTGTAAGTATTAAAGGTAAATTTATTGTAGCATGAATATTATAAATAATGAAAGATTTATTAACTATTAACAATTTATTATTTTGGTCGAATAAAATGAAAGCAAGTAAATAATCTCTTAGTAAATAATTGTTATCATCATAATTTTTTAATTTCTTATACTAGCTCCTAATGAAAATAAAAACTTTTTTAAAGTGAAACTTTATACGGCACAATAGACAAAAACTCAGATGAGGAGTAACTTCGTTCTGCCAAGAAGCAGCAGCGTCAGAAACATGTGTTGTAAAATGAATTAATTTGAATAAATATAAATATAGGAAATTCAAAATATAAAAAATAACTAATCCCTTAAATGATTAAATTAGGCGTTGCATCATTCTTTGAACTTTATACGAAAATAGAATAGGAAAACATAAACTGAATAAATAGCACAAAATTCATTAAACGAAAATACTGCGTCTTTATTTGAACTCATCATTCTTGTCGTCGCTACATACATTAACTCTTATCCGCAGTTATTATTTTCTACCGCATCCTTGCACATATATTGTATATTCCGCAATTATTCTTCGCAACTCCATCCTATTTCGTTAAAATCTATTCCCCGCCAAACTATTCAAACTTAAACTAAAACCCGAATCTATTGACCCTTTTACTCAACTATTAATTTCAATTATACATCAACTTATCTTTGGTCCTGGAGATAATGTTCCAGAGCCTCAATCCAATAGTGAAATCCCAACTCGCAATCGACTCTTCTCACTCGCCGGATATCACCGTGACTACATTCCACGATCTGCAAGAGATGATCCATCGTCGTTGCTCGTTCTTACACTCTTTATATATCCTGAATTATTCGGCGTATTTACGCACCTATATTCGCGGCTCTATCTCTCCTTGCTGCTTGGAATTCTGTTGATAAATCGTGTCAGCGGGCAATGACATGATGATTTACATCGTTTGATTTATCGACCGTCACAGTGTTTTTGGCCTCGAAAATTCATGCCCTATAGGTACACATCCATAAGAGCGAGTGAGAGGTTGCGTTTAGCACGGGAAAAGAGAGTTTTGATTTTACTTTACCTTTTAAAGTTAAATATAAGGCTTGAAAAATTTTTATATCAGAAAAGTTTAAATTGACCTGATTTTTATTCATTTATTTATTTATTTACTAATCATTGTATATAAAAAAGCTATATTTTAAAGTGAAAATCCATTTTAGGGCTCGCTTCGTCCTGCTATTCCCTATATATATATTCAGACCTTCCTTTTTCTGCACGTAAAATATTAACTAATATTTGAAATTCAGGTGGTTCGCCTCATGAGAAAAGCGAAGCACGAGTCGCGTCGTGGGCGTTCGTCTCGTATAAAAATGTTTTAGTTGCGCGGGTGTTCGAGCTCAGTAGTGAAAGTCATTTGTCCGAACCGGTTGTCCGGAGTCTACAGACTGCGGCACTTTATGGATCGGTTCAGAAGGAAAAATTAGCGGAGACTGCATTATCATTATCGGGCGCATGCGTTCGCGGAAGTCTAGTGACTGCTGCTAATGGTATATCGAGAAAAGTATTTAATAAAATTAACTTTATTTAAACTAAATATATTTAGTGCAGTCTTTCATAATTTGTGTTCTTAATCTATTCCAATAAAGTTACAATTCTCACCTTGTTATTTGGCAGCAGAAATTGTGTAAATAAAACGCAAAGGACTGTTCTTACACATGTCATAACGAGTAATATGCTATACAAAGTTCCTAACCACTTCCATTTTGTTATAATACTCAAAATTCAGTAGGTGAAGCCATAATAGTAGTTAGAATCACCTAAAAAGTATTTATTAAGCAGGAATAGTTATTTTCACAACAATACTTTTATCAAAATAGACTTCTCTTGAGCTTTTTGTTGATGAGAAAAAAATTTATTAGGTCAGGATTGTCAACATTAACATAAATGTGAATAAATTACACTTTTTGATTGCCATAATATTAAATTTTGGTATAGTGGCCGTAGTCAAACTTTCGTCGAACTTGCATCGAACTTCAACAAGACTACCGCCAGACTTTCCGAGTTTGACAAGTGCCAAACTAATTTTTATACATGGAATTTCATCAACGATTTCTTGGCTACTTCTTCCAGTTTTCTGATAGAAAAAGTAGATTTTATAGTGATTTTATGAAAGAGAAATTTTGTGTGGTATATAAAATAACTGTAGTACAATAGCAATCGATATGATATTGCGCAGTCAATAAATCTTGTGTTTGCCTACCTGTTTGTCAGCTATTCTTTCACAATTTCATTTACATTCTACCAATTCAATTGCCCTGCTTTTTTGTTATCCGATACATCACTGAAAAAACTTGCACACCTGTTGATGACATTTGAATCGAGCACGCCGCTGATAACATCTTGATAGTCCTCGTAATCAAAACGTGTACAGTACCATTGCTTCGCATACTTCATATCTTTTTTCATTGATTTCAAACGAATATAAGAGTGTTGCTCCTTTTAGGGAACTAATGCTCATAAATTATTGTTTATTGGTTACATTTCAGGGAACACAGATACATGTTCACATGAATGCGTATTATATTCCGTTTTTGTATGGAATTAAGAATATTTATTGAAATTTTTAATTCAACTACAGTAGAAATGTATGAACTGTTAGTAATAAGGTCTCTTAAAAGAGCTATTAACCTATTAATAAGAGGGAACATGTATTACACTTCAAAAGTATTAATTTGGTTTGAAATGAGTTTATAGGTATCCTATATAAAAGAAAGTGATGACTGTTTATAACGCAATAAATCGGCAAAGTATATATCCTATCCTACCAAAAAAAGTGATGGCTATTTGTAACGCAATAAATCGGAAAAGTATATAATGTAAAAATAAAGGAGATTTTAAGGAGGGGGAAGGGGGATGAGGTAATACAATTAAAGTAGGCGGTACTTATGTATAGTACACATGTCTAAATGCATACTTATGTATTTGTATAAGTACTTAATATGCTTAATATGTAAGCCTATCGAAATAGTCGAGTAACACAATAAATTGGAAAAGTATAATGAGAGAAAATGGGGGAAAAAGGAAGAAGGAAGTACGTGAGGGGATCAAATTAAAGGCAAAGACATTAATGTGTACTATACATGTATAAATACATATTTATGTGTTTACACCAGATTAATATTTTTAAATGAAACAAAGCTTAAAATAATTTTTTTTTTTGTTTTTATTATCATTCAGATAATTTTTTCTAGTGTTAATACATGCATAGTTATTAACTCAAGAAGAGATACCTTTTTTATTTAAATAACGTATATTCTAAATAAGAAAACTCATATATCGAACATAATGGCCTATTGGCAGAAACTACAGGTCCTACGCTTCATTTCTAGGTACCAGGAAATGTCTCCCAAAGCCTTATCAAGAATCGATTCCCAAAAGTATGACACTCTTCTTGTTACGACTAAAACCTTTATCCTCAAACTTTCAGTAGCGGAGTCACTGACCCCATTCGACATATACGACTACCCCAAAATCTCCGAAAAGTCATCCCTCTTTCAAAATTCAAGTCAATTTCATTCATTTTCCACCACGCGCACCATACATCAGCGCGTCGCACATGCATCACGGAGGGAGGAAGTGCCCCGCGCGGCCATTATCGAGAGCTGTGAATTTCCGCGTAAGCGCTCGATCGATTTGCATTATTCAAGAGTGCACTGTCGGGATGCGCGGCCAAATGGACGAAAAGGGTCGCGGGCAATTATTTTCAGTGCTGCCCGCGCGTCGCGTCGCGCCGGTAAAAGCAATTGAGCTAATTTGGAAGATTGAAGTGACGGGCGAGTGGAGAATGTTTTTTTTTTTATACGCGCTTTTTCGATGTGAAAAAAAAGAACGCGTTACGCGTTTGCCCTTTGAACTTTTCAGGGTAATCGAATGAGAGCACTTTTGATTGGGGAATTCTGATTGCATGGTGGGGGTTTTTTGGTGGGTTTATGCAGTCGATGGATAAGGGTGAGTAATTGTTTCGTTGAATACGTTGAAAGTATTAATTTATTGGTAAATGCAATTTTGCGTGCAATGTGCGTCTTTTTTTTCTCGATCTGTTTATGCTTTATTTTATGTTAGCTGAAAGACTTTTTTCTGTTTTGTAAATAATATTTAAATATTATTATATAAATGTATAATTATTAATATTGAATTTTGGTGTTATATTGAAAAAAACATATTTTATATATAAATATAATACTTATACATGAGTAAAACTTCACTTAATTTTAGTGATGATTTGTGTAGATGTAGAGCTACGGTGGGTCAGTCGGTTAGATGTTTGGACTATCGAAATCGCGGCATTGAAATTCTAGGTTCGAATCCCAGTTTCGGTCGACTCGGCAGAAACTGAATTTTATTCAGCTTTTTCATGTGCTTTTCCACTTACCGCTTACCCACCTAACACTGACGATTAGGAATCATTGAAAATTGCAGGTCTACTCTTCGTGGCAGTTTGAAATGTGCTAAACTTCGTAAGAGCCATCGAAGTAACGTTACTAATTAAGTTACGATTACAAACCAAACTTTAAAATTTCAAACGAATATTTGTTTTGCAGACAAACAAACTCCTATATTTCTTCTACATATTTCTAGAAAACATTATAGTCATCCAATTTTTACAAATACCAAAAGGTTTTAAAATCCTAATAATGTAATTAAATCAAACTACTCAATAGGTAAAAAGATTCTTTAAAAAGTGTAAAACTATTTTCATTTGTAAAAATAAGCTAATACGTGAGATTAAGTTATACAGACTTATATACCAAGATTTAAAAATTTTTAATTTCATGATATCTGCACTACGTACCTAATACTTATTTTTACATATATTTCACGATTCATTTTATTTTAAGTCTTATTCAGTTATAAATAGTCATGTAATAATGTAATAATAATCAATAAAATAACTTGCGATTTAAAATATTCATCATGAACACAAGACGGAAACTAAATTATATAGAATATTTTGAAATAGTCCAATCATATTATTATATAATCTAACTTCTACTCTATTCCGTTGCGTGGTTCGACAGAGAATGTTTGTTTATAATAGTTTTAAAAGATATTATTAAAAAAAATATTCAGATCATTCTACTAAAGTTTGTTAAGCTTTGTTTCTAGCAAAAATGACTGCGTGAGAATATTTAGTTTTGTTGCAATGATATAATTGGGTGACAAATACTGCTTAAATATTATGCTTTATAATAATTTTCGTAGACCGACTGCCACATAAAAGTGTAATCAAACATAGTTCAATAATGAATCTAATCACTTTCTGATTTTATTTTTTGTCTTACTACTGAATTTTATAATATATTGTAGAGCGAGAAAGAAAAGAAAAAAAAATAAACATAAAAAGTTTTCTAAAATTTATTATTCGAATAGAAGATATACGATAAATTTTCAAAATAAATAATCAATAACTACAATAAATAAAATAAAATATAACAGATCCTATCTTGGTCTAGAATAATAGTAAAGTGATTAAAAATATTAACAGCTAGCTGTTAATATTACCTGCAGGTAACGTATATATATTTTATTTTATATTGTTTTTAACTTTTTCCTTTCCGACTACTCAGTTCATTGTAATGGTAATCGAGTAGTAAATCATTTAATATCCAAAACCCAGACCACATATCCTAGCTTATCCTGGGTTATCGCGCACGTTGACTCAAACAGAGCATTGAATATTAATAATTTTATTTATTAATATTCAACAAAATAGTTCAACAGGACGTGATACCCCCTTAGAAAACAAGTATCCTAAAAGCACCTCGAACTACAAATCAAAACAAAAATCTCCCACCAATTCTTATCCTCTTGGCCATCGCAAAAACACCGCAAAAACAAAGGAGGCGCATGGAAGCGCGAGCTTTGAAGCGGCCCGGCAGTGAAAACAGCCAAGTTTGTAGCGTCAAGCAGAGGCAAGCAACAACACGCACACACACACACACACATTCGCCGAAACAAAGAGCAGATAAGAGGAAGCGCGTTCGCGAAAAAGAAGTCAGAGTGAGAGAGAATGCATGCAGCACAGCGCCTCTAATCGCGATCTCCGGCCTCGGGTAGGCAACAAGTGGTTCACGCGCTCACGCGCGCCTCTAAGAGCCCCGCGTGCCTACCTACATGTATTCTGCAGAGCAGAGCTGCATTCCTCTTGCTCTTGCGCCTCTTTTTTTTTGTACCTTTCGTGTGTACGGAATCGCGTTATCTGCTAGGTGGGTCGAGTAGCTTTTTCTTTTTTAATTTGTAAGGGATAGGTGCTGAGGATAGGACTTTATAGAACAGGTGTTTTTGTTCAGACTGTTACTTAACAAATTAAGTTTCACGGAGGAGATCAAATAAGTTCACTCAAAATGACTTTCACCTTTAATGTTTCTTTTTATTAACTTTTAAATCATAATTATCCTTTGACGATTTCGTATAAAAATCAAAATGAAAATAATTCGGTGTGATGTGTACATATTCCTTTCGAGGAAGTGTTCTGTAAACAAACATTTTATCAGCTCTCTATGCTAGTAACCAAAGTAGCTTCGTTCTTCAACTTTCTTATTCTTTTATAATTACATTTATTAAATCAATCTTAATAATTTGATTATATTTTATAAATTCATTTAAATATATTGATTTTTACTTTTGAAAGAAATATACACTGCTTCTCTGTCCGTAACACAAACTTGACGTTGATTGTATAATGAAATTTCATTTAATTTTGGATGCCAGGATTGGTTTAGAGATTGGTAAGTATTCGACCTCAAAATGCTTTGGAATACTTATTTGCATATCCTTTGTACAGCCCTTTTTATAAACCTTTGCATTTATTACGTTTATATACATATACAAATACGATGCAGTTGTGCTTAAATCTTTATTGCGGAACTGATGCTAGTTCGAGGAAATTCAAATGAATACAAGGAAATACTAAACATATCCAATGATAAAATATCATATACGTATATAGATATACTAGTAATGCTAATGAACTGCGCTATATCTACACATTTATATTCCAAGTATTAAAAGTGTTTCCCAACACCTCTATTTAATCTTATTAAATATTAAAAAAATGAGAATTTCATCCAAGTTAAAAAATGAATTTGAATTTGCAATTATTTTGATTATTTTTCCTCAATTTAAGCAAAACATAATTTCTAAGAGTTTTCGTTTAACAAGCTCATAAAACGTGCAACTCCCTCTTAAAAAGCTTCAAACCTTACAACTCCAAAAGAAAAAGATCACTAAGCACCATCCCATCCCTCACTCTTTCAAACTCCGGGTTCGTCCGATTACACGCACTTCTGTACATCCCCACCAGCAGCTGCAATTTTCCCAGGCTGTTGCGCGCGTGCGGTCCAAAGGCTTCCTCAGCGCCGGCGCTAATGTATGCACGAGCGAGCGTTCGGTCACTCGGTAGCCGTAAAGCTGCTTATGGATTGCGCAGCCCGCCGTTAACTCGAAAGAGAAAGGGAAAGACTTCCTCCTTACGTGTTGTAAGGAGCCTTTTCAGTGCTCAGTTTTGCTTGTTTGTGGAGGTGCGAGCTAAACGCCGCGCCGGCTGATTTAAAGCTCGAGCTTCAAGCGCGATTAGTCTCAACTTCCGACTTGTTGATTGACGGAGGTTGTGTTTTCGCTGTAATTTGCGCGTTTACACGCATCTTTTTTCGCGTATTTCTTACAGTATACGCTTTTTAAAATATAGATATTTTTTAAAATTCGTGAAACTTTTTAGCATTTGTTTAGTAAAAAACAAGTAATTTCTCATAGGTGATAAGAAAAGTAACATCACTGATTTCTGTAGTTTAATGAATTAAAAAATATTAAAAAAATTTTGAATTTTTTGAACTTTCTAAATTTTTTTTATAAAAAAATTATATAATAATGAAATAAATATTATTATAATTAATAATAAATAATTAAATAAATATTATAATATTTACTTTTTAATCTTTTTTTTAATTATTGCAATTAAATCTTTTTTATAATTTTTATTCTCTAATTATATCTACACTGATATAACTATATCGTAACTCACTCAATACATATCGTAACTCACGTAATATCATATCGTAACTTACGCAACATAATATCGTACAAATTTATGTATCAATATCGTAATTATTCAGCGCCAAGTGCGATATGATATCGTAAAATTAGCAATTTGAAATTTTAATTTCTACATTAAAAATACAATTTTAAATAGTTTATTTTCTCTTAATAGGCGAAATATTATGTGCAGATCCCATGCTCATAATTTTGCAACATTGGATAGTATGATGATTTACTATATCATAATTTTTCGATATGAAATTTACGATATCGCTCAGTATATATTATATTCTGAAAACTATATGATCTTATATGGATTTGTACACGGTTTCCCTTTCCCCTTACAAGCAAATCAATTCCAAGAATTGGTCAAATGATTTAGTATAAATACCTTTAGTCTGGTCAAGATGGTACGTAAGAAACGAAGTACTCGAAATTATAAACAAATCAGAACAATTATACTGTTAGTTTACGTTGAAACCGTTAACTCCATCATCAAACATGGTAGGTGTAACTTACAATTAATAAACAATAAACACTAGAAAAATAAACGCTAGAAAAATACAATTTTTCACCATACGTACTGGAAAAATAACATATTCCGTGATGGTTTTGCGTACGCTAAATGGTCAATAACATACTGCGGATGTCATTCCCATAACACACTTGTCAGCGTGACGTAACGAAAATAACGCACGCTAAAACGTTCGATAGCGTGACGTTATCCGTCGTGTCTCTTGACCATTTAGCGTACACAGAACCCCATCGCGATATATGTCATAGTCCCAGCACTTACGATAAAAAATAGTGTGTGAAACTCGAGCGGTGTAGTGTCCAATAGCGCCCACTTAGGTGACATGTTGCACTCGCTGTTGCAATGTACAATTATGCAACTTTTGTATTCTGAACGTACACTGAGAAAACCATATCGTAAACTTCGTATCGTAAAATTATGATATCGTAAATTTTTTTATTTTATATTGTAGATCAAATTCCTTTCGATCCAATGTTGTAAAATCATGTTTAAAATTATATTTTTAATGTAGAAATTAAGTTTTCAAATTGCTAATTTTACGATAACATATCGCATCTGACGCTGAATAATTATGAATCGGTTCGTACATTTTTATGGGCTAATGTTGCGTGAGTTATGATATAGTTTTCTCAGTGTATCTAGGTACACCTATTTTTGACGATTTTTTGTGGTTAAATAATAAGCGAAATGAAAAATTCGCTTAAAGAACTTTATTGTACAATTACTGAAGTGTAAAAAAAAAATTTTTTTTTCAAAATGTACATAATTTATTTAAAATTTGATTTTAACATAATCCCTACGTACAACCACGCCTACTAATATTTACTTTAAGAAAAACCTTTGTTTTTTGTTCTAGGGTTCATCGTGTACGAAAAAACTGTCCTCCCGTTTGAGCGTCAACAGAAAAGTAACGGTCTACTACAAGCTCCCGTGGCCGCCATTTTGAAAAAAAAAAAATTTCTACACTTCATTAATTATACAATAAAGTTCATCAAACGAATTTTTCATTTCGCGTATTATTTACCAACAAAGAATCGTCAAAAATAGGTGTACCTAGAGTGGTATTACCCCTTAAATTCTTTCAATACTTATTTATCGGACAACAAAAGAGTTCAATTCTTGTATTCTTATACAACTGTATACAAACAAATATTTCTTGAACCTATTGCTTGCATCAATGATTTCTTATGACACATAATCTTTGTACATCGAGGGCTAAACTATTATTCCGAATGTGGTGGCTAATGACCGTCAAAAACAACATGTTTGGAAAAAAATTTTATTTTATTTTTTCTGTTTAAATCGGCTGAATCTCCGTAAAAAAGTAATAAAAAACATTTTAACGAAAAAGTGCTTCGCTTTTTTTGCAATAAATGTCAAAAGAAGTCGAATATCCGTCAAAAAATCTTTCTGTTCATCGTGTCACCTGCAATCATGTGAGGAACACAGCAACTATAATAAATATGGTATTGATAATAATGATTTATTGTGTCGTTTAAGGTTATGATTTTGTGGTTTTGCAACGGTAAATATAAGATATTACTAAGTATTTATAGCATAAAAATTTTCAAAATGATTGCTTTTAAATATAAAAAGTTTCCTGGACTAGTAAAAAAAATTGTTTTTTTAGGTTTATCCCAGGCCTGCCCCCTTAACAGGCACGATCGGAAAAATAGTTTGGCCCTGGGGTGTATGTTTAACAACTGTCGGGGAGTTTACTGAAGAAAACTGTCGCCAAAGAGGAATATTTGGCTTGGAAGGGAAAAGGTTTCACTTGTACGTCGCAGTCTACAGTGAAAACTGTAAAGTATTAGTCAGTATTAATGCAAGATAGTGTTAATACATTATTGACAACAAATTTAAGTTAAGTGAAAGTGAAAATAATGTACTGTTTTATAAATTGAATGATTGAATATGACGTAAAAAAATTTTTAGCATTAGAATTAGATGAAAATTTTTGTTAAAGATACGTTTTTATTAATTTTTATATATTTTTGTGTATTAAAAATTAAAGTACAGTTAATAGTGCGCAAGGTCTGACTGTACTTGTATATAGGATCGGGCACTACTTCCACACGAAGGTTACAATGCAGCCCAGCACCAAATGCACTTTATAAGTACTATAAACCTCCTGTGGATACCTTTACACATAAAACACAAACATATTACGACGCCTCCGGTTGATAAAACGCTAACTCAATCGTGAATTCCATACAATTCTAATAGCATTCAGCGTGCAATAGAATTCTAACTGAAAATTTAATGCAACAGAATTCTAACTCCACTGTTCAGTGCAACAAGATTCCAACTGAAGGTTTCGGGCAAGAGAACTATAATTCAGAGTCCCCTGTAATAAGAGTCCAACTCGAAAGACAATGCAATATAATTCCGTCTCATTGAAAAATCATTATAATGCTAACTGACGTGGGAGTGCAATAAAGAGCATTTTCTTATCTTTCTTTTAATTTTTGTCAACTTTCATGTAATAACAATCAGATATCATCATCCGTTTTCTATGCATAATTACCCGGCGTCCTATACAGTTTCATTCAATTAACCTGGGCCCTAGGCAATTAAATAAACTGCTACAGCCATGCCGAGCAATCGTTATTTTTAATCTATTACTTGCAACAATTTAAAAAATATCTTCTGACTCTCTTTCAATTACTCACAATTACTTATTATAAATTAGCAATGCTAATTATAATCCAAAGTAATAAATTTCTGTTTATGTTGCAATCTTACAGATTTCTACATCGATTGACTAAATTGTCTTTGTCTTGCAATAATTTCTAAAATATAACATACGTTTGTTTCATTTATACTATTTTTTTATTCGTATGCATGTTGACCCCTTAAATTCTTTATTTCATAGAACTATAATTCAACCAAATCGAATATTTGAACACATAAGAACGCATTTCAATCTTATACAATTTTTCTACTCAAGTCTACTTGTCCGATCAAATGTTCCACTTATAAATTGCACCTATTATGCCACACACACACACTAATGACAAATACTGAAATACGATCTGATAATTAAAATATATCGATTGCAATTATCTGTTATTGATTTCCCGTTCTTATATACTTGTCCACGTCTCTCAACCTAACTGCTTTCACTGTTTCGATACAAATTTAACAAATTATTCGCCCGTATTTTGAATTAGTTATCCCACTTAATTTTCCAATCGATTTCTTATTTCACGTTCAGTCTATACTTACTGGTAACACTTTCGAATCTAACACGTCACAGGAACGAATTAAACCTAATCAGAAATACCCGTCTGCTCTCGCATTCACCCGGGCTAGTGCCCGTGGCGTTGGAGAAACTCCGTAGAAATACTCAAGCCAGGAACAACAGCTCTATTTGCGTTACAATTACACAGATGTAAGCATATTGCAGTACTATCGCTATTTTCGGGGACGTATGTGGACTCGCCGGCGTTGTCATTCCTGCAGAAAACGGATCACTCTCAGGCGACTTTGACGTCGCCGTTTGTGACGATGCACACCCTCGTGCTGCCTCTGTTGACGCAGGTATGACTTCGAGCTATGGTGCCTGCCAGTGCGCTGCTGCTGCGACGGCGACATGCATTCTTGCATTACCGTTGCTAACGAAAGACGGCCCTTGTCGCTCTGTCGACTATAAAACTACACTGAGAGAAAGGATTCTTTGCGGCAATGAAGATTTCTTAATGGTTAAGTTTTGTGGATTTGAACATGGTCAAATGAATATTTCTTAACAGTTAAACGCATCGTTTTAATAGTTAAGAACTGAGTACGTGAGTCGCTTGTCAACGGCTGACTGCCAGACTGTAAGGTTAACTGAATTCTTCATATTTCTAAGATGTTTATATGACCGTTACATT
Source organism: Gastracanthus pulcherrimus (assembly GCA_949152435.1). Taxonomy (NCBI): domain Eukaryota; kingdom Metazoa; phylum Arthropoda; class Insecta; order Hymenoptera; family Pteromalidae; genus Gastracanthus; species Gastracanthus pulcherrimus. Next base: position 176,245,093 of record OX424573.1, on the reverse strand, counting down.
TAAGTATAAGTTTTCGTCTGCTACGATTATGTCTACGTATAGGATATTTTTATATTTTAAAGCTTGAAAAGCATCATTCTATGCTAGGAAATCGTCAAATAACCTTCCGTACTCGGCATGTTTATCTTACTCGTGCAGATTTTTCTCAAGTTCCAGTTCTTAACTATTAAGAATTCAACATTTACGGCAAGCACATGAGAATTCAATTCCGCAAGTACTCGATTCATTTGCCACAAGGAATCCTTTCTCTGAGTGTACAAGTCATCAGAAATACATTAGTATTATTTTATACGTGATAAGGAAATGGTTATATAAACACAGAGAAGCCTTTTGTTGTTGGATTTTTATGGTTTTGTGTAATTGCAAGAACAAGAAAATGCGATACCACTTGTTTAAGCTCCTTTTAAGTCGTACATAAAATTTTAAATTTGCAATGTACTGTAACGTACTGGATTATTAGTTAAAATAATCAAGTATGCTACGGCTTTTCCTACTGCGTGCCGAGCGGTTTGCACGAGTAAGTTTGGGTGGCGTGGCATTAAAAAGGAGGATGCGAGGAGGAGGGTCAGCTAGGACAATGTGTCCCTTGCGGAAAAAGATTAGGTTTTTAAGTGAATACAATATATATATATATGTTTTATGTTCTTACCTTGCCTTTTTATTCGAAGCTTGTCACTATTTGTATATTTGGTTTAAGGCAATCTGGCCTTTTTGGTATAATAATTTTCCTTTGGTTCGATTGTATAATGAAAATGGCTGGACTTAGCAGCAAAACGTTTAAATATCGTATATCGCAACTCACACAGCGATGCAGCGGGCTGTTCGTTTCCAGCTTCTGCGGGATACTGACGAAAAACTAAAGAGACCGAGCTGTGCGCCCGGCTAGATTAAATACATCTTTCGGCGGCGACGGCGGCGGCCGTAGTGCTAATTGTAGGGGTTGTAAACTATACAAACAAGCGCCGCCGAAATGCGTCTGCAGCCACATAAGCGCACTCTCGGTTTTTCGTATATGATGTTTAATCGACACACTCATTACGTGTCGATCAAACATTAGACGTTCTTTGCGGAATTTAAGTAATAATCTCCTTCCACGAATTCTTATTTTATTTCGGCTAGTTTTTCCTACTTGCCTAAAATAACAATTCGTCTCGGAGATTTACATGTTTGCCGGGCTTAAGAAATGAAAAACATGTAATACGTCACAAAAAGATTTAAAATAAATTTAAAAAAAAACAGAAATTTATACATATTAAACCAGGATGTTACAGTACATTTAGCTTCTGCCTTAAAAGTAATATCTGTGCACGTACGGTATGGTCGGAGAAAATCAGGTCGACGCGGCATGTACTTAATCCCTTCGGGTGGAAGTCTATCACAATGACGCATTAATAGTTATTTATTTTCCGGAAAAATACCATAAGAATACCGATGTACTAATTGAAGCTTTTCGCGTACCGCTGAAAGGAAGAAAACCAGGTCAGGTCATAAACCGGCATCCCTTTGCGCTAGAAACTCTTTGTACTCGGTGATGACTCCGAGAGTCCACCGCTTGCCTATTGTAATAACAACGTTACAGTACCTAGTACCTATAACTACCTATTGCACCTCCGGCATTGGCAAAAAACACGGCACATGTGTTAAAAGAAAGGGCCTGCAATCAAAGTTCCTCCTAAAGTTAACACCTTACCTATTATTACTATTATTCTCTTTAAGTACGGTTTTCTACATTCATCTATCTCATAATTTTAGTCTGCACACTATTTATCTTAATTCGCTTTAATGACTACATTATTATTTGCCTATAAACAAAACATTTATGATGGCACTTTGACATAGTGTCTGGATAATTTACACTCAAATCTAAACGAAACTTTTCTCAGATTAAGTTATAAGTAAAAAAATCAATCTTTTATGACGTAATTTAATCATAAACTATTTTAAAGAGAATCTAATGGACTCTACGAGCTATAAACCCTTAAATACTCAACCGAACTTTTGTCATTCCGCTTTCTCCAATTCGGATAGGTGACTGTATTATAACAGTGTTTAACCCTTCGAAAGAGAATTAATGTGAAAATAGCATCCGAAAGAGACCAGAGTTTGAGCAAAAAAAAGAATATATTGAATGTAAATAATAGTTAAGAATAAGTTTTTATTAAGAAATAATGATAAAATTATATAATAACGTTTCCGCTCCAGTACTTTGCCAGTGGGGCATCGGCAGTGCAATGCTGGCAAGTACCTATGACAGACGCTAAGTGATACTCCAGAGTTGGTCTTATATATGGGATAGAAATGATAAATTTATATATGGATACAAAAAAATTGGATCCATCTGGAGATAAAACCCGGAATTATAATGCATATGTGTGTCCTAATGCCAAATTATTATGAAAAGAAATTTCCATTTTACACTTTCTTGACAATACCCAACGAGCAATCAGTTTGCATTCTACGAGGGTAGTTCAATAAGTCTTTAGAATAAAGTATAAAAACAATTTTTTTTGGGTAAATTTTTTTTTATTTTTCAACATAATCTCCTTGGAGCTCTATACACTTGGTCAATCGCTTTTTAAGTTTTTTTAATCCTTCAGAAAAGTGCGTTTTCGGAAGTTCCTCATAATAAGCACTTACAGAGGCAATGACGTCTTCGTTGTCCGTAAATCTCTGTCCACCGAGCCATTTTTTCAAGTTTGGAAATAAGAAAAAGTCACTGGGGGCTAAATCTGGTGAATACGGTGGGTGTTCGACCAATTCGAATTTTAGTTCTTCAATTTTAGCCATTGAAACGAAGCATGTGTGAACTCGGGCGTTGTCGTGATGAAAGAGAATTTTTTTTCTCGCCAAATGTGGTCGTTTTTTTTTAATTTCTTCTTTCAGCTGCTCTAATAATGATGCATAATACTCACCAATAATTGTTTTACCCTTTTCCAAGTAGTCAATAAGTATAATTCCACGTGCATCCCAAAAAACTGTAGCCATAACCTTACCAGCTGACTTTACGGTCTTTGCCTTCTTTGGAGCTGGTTCGCCTGTGGAAATCCACTGTTTGGATTGTTCCTTTGTCTCAGGAGTGTAGTGGTGTATCCATGTTTCATCCACAGTCACAAATCGACGAAAAAATTCCTCAGGATTCCGACTTATGCGCGCCAAAAGAGCCTCAGAGGCGACCACTCTATTGCGTTTATTCTCAGCTGAGAGCAAACGCGGCACCCATCTTGCCGATAGCTTTTTCATGCCTAATTTTTCATGTAGAATTGAAACAACTGCACCTATAGATATCCTTGTGGCCTCAGCTAACTCACGCACTTTTAATCTTCTATCCTTTAACACCATATCGTGGATTTTATTGATGATTTCGGGAGTAGTTGCTTCTACGGGCCTTCCTGAACGTGGTTCGTCACTTATTGATTACGACCACGCTTAAATTCATTTACCCAGTTATAAACCGTTGCTAAGGCAGGGGCAGATGTGCCATGAACTGAGTCCAATTCATTTTTTATCTCATATGGAGTTAAACCCTTTAAATGAAAATGTTTAATTACCGCTCTGAACTCGTTTTTTTCCATTTTTCTTAACAAGCAATTTTTTTTTTCAATTGGTTATAAAAACACGTAAACTCAGAAGATGTGGACTGTGACTGCACCATATATCTAGTCGGGAGTGGTGCTGACTGAAAACAGATGATTTGGAGCGATTCGCGCGCCATCTGTTGGTCATTCTAAAGACTTATTGAACTACCCTCGTATATTTCCATGCCTATTATCAAGAAAGTGTAAAATGGAAATTTCTTTTCATATGCGAAAATATAGGCCAACGAGACTCTAGTTGGGCCATTATATCCCATCAACGCGATTCCCAAACAATCGCAAGAATACAATATATATATAATTATAACTATAACTATAACTAATCAGTCTGAAAACAAAAAAAAATGTTAGTACCTCCACCTTACTACTCCCAATTCGACCACAGAGCACTGGCGCCCATCGACCGCGCGACGCTAGGGGGAATTATGAGATCCTACTACAAAAAACTACAATAAATAAATAGATAACAATAATTTTCACAACTTACTGGGCATGGGTATGCCTCCGTGATTCCATGTTTCGGTCGCTAATTGGGGTTCTCAGGTTATGCCCTTGGTCGCCGATGCTTCGGGTCTCGGATGGGTCGCTAGTCATTGTGGTCGCTAGAGTGATCAGTTTGTTCTCCTTTACTGGCCATCTCGATGGTGGGGACTTATACGGCAGCTAGCCGGGTTTTCGAAAGCGGGATACGGGTGCTGGTCATCTCGGCTCGCTTGGACCCGGCGAAGTCCTCTAGCTCTGACGATCTCTAATTTCTGAATAGCAAATTTTCCTTCCCTTTCTTACTCTATGAACATAAAAAAACAACAAAAAAATAAACAACTTCAAGGTCGCTTGTAAGGAGGGGCCGCTAATACGGGGCTTTTTTCCCCTTGGGGAAATATATCTCTTCAATTCCCTCACGTACACCTCGGGTATTCTTTTATCATCCCCCATATTTAACACATATACCAGTGGAGACTTGACTTCTTTGATGGCAAATGGGCCATCAAACCGGCCAGCTAACTTAGCCGAGAACCGCTTGTCTTTGTTTGACAAGTGATGGGTCGCCCCATTACTAAGTCCCCTACCTGGAATGTCGCATGCTTCCTACCACGATTATAGTATTTGGCTTGTCTCTATTTTGCAGAGTCGATATGCCTGATTACTAGGTCACAAAACGCATCCAGTCTTCTTAAACGATTTTTATCTTACACGGTCTTATCCACTCTTCCGGGTCGCTACTGACAATTGGTCGCTTTGGCTCTACTTCTCTTCGTAAACTCTTCCCCGGCCTTGGTTTTCGGCCATAATTCAAGAAGGCTGGTGGTATTATCGTCTGCTGCTGTGCTGCTGCTGCTACGGCCCCGCGGCTTCCTGCCGCTTTTATCGTATCTTGCTTCTTTCTCTCTCTCTCTCTCTCTCTCTCTTTCTCTCTCTCTCTCTCTCTCTCTCTCTCTCTTTCAGGTCGCCGCTACCTGTAACATAAAAGGACTCGACCTCTTCTCCGTCGTTGCCGCTTCCTCGTGCTGCTCAGCTTTCCTGGGCTATGCCTGCTGAGTCGGCTGCTACTGCTATAGTGTGTTTTTGCTGGTGGTGTGTGTATGGGTGTTGCGCCGTAATTAATACGTGATTAATATCTCCCCCGTGATTAATACGCTCTAAAAATAGTAATAATTCTAATAGCGTGCGTTCGGTGGTTTGGTGCGTGCGTGATTCCGCCCGTCTAATTGTTTTTCCCCCCAATTAATAATAATAAATAGTGCTTAATATCCCTACCACCTAGCCCTATTTCTCTCTCTACCTCTTTTCTTGTGGCATTTTACATGTCACAAGATCAAGAACGCTCTGGTGCACCGAAAAAGTTTGAAGACGAAGAATTGGAGGCATTACTTTGTGAAGACTCATGTCAAACGCTAGCTGAACTTGCAGAATCATTAAGAGTTGATAACACAACAGTTTCCAAGCGTTCGAAAGTATTAGGAATGATTCAGAAGCAAGGACATTGGGTGCCGAAAGAGTTTTCTTGCATCGTATCGTGACGGGCGATGAAAAATGGATACACTACGATAACCCTAAGTGTAGAAAATCGTGGACTAAACCCGGTCATGCATTAACATCGCCGGCAAAGCTGAATATCCATGGTTTCAAGCTTCTGCTCTGCATTTCGTGGGATAAGCTGGGTGTAGTTTATTATGAGCTGCTCAAACCGGATGAAACTATCACAGGAGATCGCTATCGATTACAATTGATGCGTTTGAGCCAAACATTGAAGGAAAAACGGCCGCTATACGCGGAGAGACACGACAAAGTGATTTTGCAGCATGACAACGCTCCGCCGCATGTTGCTATTTTGCCATATACTATTTGGACCTAGAATGTCCAGTTGGCAGATTACGATTTTGTTGTTTAAATTTTCATCACGGCAAAATGCTTAGCTTGTGCTTTTTGTATTTAGGGTCTAGGATACCCTATATATACTATTATAGTTAACGTTTCCATTATGGCAATAATGTAAGATTAAGATAGTTGGATTAGGGCTTAGGGATTGGGGTTTACATGTTTACAGTTTAAATTTGTGTTATGTAAAAATGCTCTGCTTAAAGTAGTTGAATTTAGGGATTAGGGTTTACACTTATAAAGATTAAAATTGCATTATGGCTACATACTTAGCTCGGGGTAGATGGATTAAGGGTTTATAGTTTGAAGTTTATCGGTTTATAGTTTATATTCTTGTTATCTCAAAATACATAGCTTGGGGTTTAGGGCTTAGGGTATACATTTTGTAGTTTAAATTTTTGATAGCAATACGCTCAGATTGAGATATTTAAGTTTATGGTTTAGGGCTTAGGGTTTACACTTTTAAAGTTTAAATCTACATTGTTGAAAAATACTTCGTTTAGAGTAGTTGGATTTATGATATTAGGCTTGGGGTTTATAGGTTTATATTTTATATTTTTGTTATGGCAAAATTCACAGCATGTAGTATTTGAGATTAAGATTTAGAGCTTAGGCTTTACACTTTTACAGTTTAATATTTGATTTTGGCATACTTCCGATTTTTAATATTGCAATATGCTCAACTTAGGTTAGTTGAATTTAGGGTTTAGGTCTGAGCGTTTATAGTTTCGTAGTTTTAATTTTTATTATGACAAAACGCTCAGCCTGAGGTAGCTATCTAAAAGAGTTGGGTTCAGCGTATAGTACTTATGGTTTACACTTTTGTAGTTTAGAAGTTCATTGTGCTAAAATACTTAGCTTGGGGTAGCTAAGTTTATGGATTACTGCTTAGGATTTACAGTTTTAAAGTATCTGTTTTCATTATGGCAATAAAGTAAGCTTAAGGTAGTTGGACTTAGGGTTTAGGGCTTAGGTTTTACATGTTTACAGTTTAAATTTGTGTTGTGTCAAAACGCTCAGCCAAAGTAGTTGGATTTAGGGCTTAGGGTTTACACTTTTAAAGTTTAAAATTGCATTGTGGCAAACTGCTTAGCTTAGGGTAGTTGGATTTAGGGTTGGATTTATAGTTTGGGGTTTATCAGTTTATAGTGTATATTTTTGTTATGTCAAAATACATAGCTTGGGATAGTTGATTTAGGGTTTAAGGTTTACACTTTTATAGTTTAAAATATAATTGTGGAAAAATACTCAGATTGGGGTACTTGGGTTTAGGATTTATAGCATATGGTTTACAGTTTTAACGTTTCATTTTTCATTGTCGCAATAAACTCAGCTTGGGGTAATTGGATATAGGGTTAAGGGATTAGGGTATATATGTTTGTAGTTTAAACGTTTGACAGCAATACGCACAACTTTACTTATTTGGGTTTAGGGTTTAGGGTTTAGGGCTTAGGGTGTACACTTTAACAGTTTAAAATGTAATTGCGACCAATACTCAGCTTGGGTTAAGTGCATCTGGTGTACGTTAGTATACTTCCAATTCTTAATATCGCAATACTCAACTAAGAGTTCAGTTCAGGGTATAGTACTTAGGCTTTACACTTTTATAGTTTAAAATATCATTGTGGGAAAATACTCAACTCGGGGTACTTGGGTTGAAGATTTATAGCGTTTGGTTTACAATTTTTAAGTTTTAATTTTCATTGTGGCAATAAACTTAGCATATGATAGTTGAGTTTTGACTCAATGGTTTACTTGTTTATAATTAAAATTTTTTCAGTATTTAGGTTTGAGGGTTTACAGGTTCATACTATAAATTGTTATGGCTAAATGGTCAGTTTCAAGTAGATTGATTCACGGTTTATGGCTTAGCGTTGACATTTTGATATTTTAAATATTTATTGTGGCAATATATTCAGCTTGGGGCAGTGCAATTTAGGATTCCAGGTTCTTAGATTATGGTTTTTCCGTTCAAATTGTTATCATGGCAAAATGCTCAGCTTGTAATTAATGGTTTTAGTGTTTAGAGCTTAGGGTTTACATGTTTATAGTTTAAATGTATGTTATGGCCAAATGCTCTAAAATTCGATTATGGCAATATACTTAGCGAAGGGTACTGGACTACTCTGGTAAAATTCTAAGCTTTGGCTACGTGGGTTTTATATTTAGGAATTTAAAATCAAATCAAAACTATAAATAATTATATTTCTATATAACATTTGTAATATGGGTATAAGTATTCTATATTTAAATTTATATGTTAAAGCTTATCCAGCCATTGTCCTCTTTTGTTATCTTTATAATTTTAAAATATTTTTCAGAGAATCTGAAGAAGGAGATCTTCTTTACGTTGATGTTGTGGCTGCTGAAAGCGAGTCGGATTAGTATATAATTGACAGTAGAAGAAATTAAATAATTTTGTTTCAGCAGAAACTTTAATAATTTTGTATATAATACTGTATATAGTACTGTTCAACTTATGTACAGCACGAAAATTCTTTGATTTAATACTTTAAGCACTGTAATATAACATTCATATTATTCTATTATTATATATTATTTTATACATTATTATTGCATATCTTAAATTTATGTATAATAATTTATTTTAAAATATTGAAATTGTTAAAATAAAACTGATTTATTTTTATATGGCCAAAAAGTATATTGGGCCCAAAGTTTAATAAGAAATATGATTTCTTCATATGCATAAATCGTAAAGGTAACGACTTTTAAGGTTGCATACAATATTCAATAAAATAGAATAAGTTTTTTGCTGAAAAATAATTTTATTTTATAAAGTAGTATGAAAAATTCTAAATGCTCAAATAATATCTAATTTATCAACTTTACCTACATCTTTCTCCAAAACTATAAGTTGTAGCATAATTTTTGCGGCGGATTTAGTTTTGGCATGTCAAAATCTACAAAATAGTCTACTTTTAGGTAAAAGAATATGACTTTCCTTCTCGCTGCTATGAATAAACGCAAAAAATGCAAAAGTAACGACACTTAAACACTTTTTTGAGGTTATACCAATTTCTAGTGGTCCGACTACGATTTTCCTATAATCCATAAGGCTTTAGCTATATGTTTCAAAAAGATTTACCCCTCTAGGTGATTTCTATCAAAAGTTCTACGATTTTGAGACAAAAATTTCAAAATGTCCCATAGTGCGACGCCTCGATCGTTTTCTTTATGCCCTCCTCCATACCATCACAGCATAATATCACCAATTTAGGTTGATTTAATAACAATTATTTAATTACTTATTTTATAGAAACAAGTCCTAAAACTTTAATCTTATACAACAGATGTTACCTATTTAACCTATTTCACGTTGAATTACAAATTTTCACGATTACTATTCAATCAACCGCCCGTATCCTCCTCTTTTCTGCTCATTTTATGTTGTTTTTATTCGTACAAGATAAAAAGAATACATTGCATTTATTTAAAATTAATTTACAATTTCATTTTTCTCTAATATGGTTTTGTAAAGAAGGATGTCTTAATAATGACTATTATATATTGTAATACAAATACCTTCCATTTGTATACATGATTTTAATGCATGTTGAGTGCTTAGAAATCCAATAACCTTTTGTATTACAGCATGTTACTTACTTGATATTAAATATAGCTTTATGTATATAGGTATGATAATATTTAACCTCTCGAGTAAACAAATGGAATTGTTTGTATTTTCGTACATAATTTTCTATTATATTTCAATGTTATTATTTCATAAATAATAGAGATGGTAATTGAAAATGCAACCATAAAACTTTATTAATTTATAAGATACTTATACTCAAAATTAATTTTTTCAACTATAAAAATATTAACTGAAAATTGGCTGTCCCAAAGTCGCTGGAAAAGCCAAGAGGGACAAAAGAACACACGCGCGAAAGAGAGTGGAGGGATTTTATAGTTCGTTTTTATTGCGCTGCCGCTTGCGGGCAACGAAGTTTCTCTCGTCTTCCATTTCAGTGCAGATATTCGTTAGGACTAGTCGTTGTGTGTTATTCGGTGTTTCTGCACAACGTTACAGGTATGAAAAAAGTAGTAAAATAAAATTAATAACTAATTATACGATGTAATATTACTAATTGGTTTAACAGAAACCTATACTGTAATTCAATGCAGAGAGGGGTATTTGCCCGCGGCGTAGTTGTTTCTGTTGTTCTATCAAATATAGTAAACTTTTAATTAAAGAGTGTATACATCAAATATTATACATCAAAAGGTTTTTATAGTATTTCATTATAAACAACCGTTGCTAATTCATTGGCACAAAGCTTCATCAAACTAAATTAATGGATCCAATATGAAATTCTTTGTTCTTATAAATTAATTTTAAATTGCTATAGCTTTCCGAAATATAACCGTTTAAACTAAAAATTACGGTTTCGCATATAACAAAAGAAGGGAAAGAGCCTATCTAAAATTTGCGGTTGTAAAAAATAGGTAATTTAATGCTGGTTTTAATGCTTTTACACGAAATTAATCATAATATTTTAGCTGTCATAAAACCCGAAACTTTAAAACACAAAAATCGAAAAACGTAACATATTTATAAAACATAATCAAGTCGATATATCTTGAATTTTGAATCTTCATTTCAGTACGAAGAAAATGAGCCTTGTTTGGTAAGAAATGCGCTCTCCGTTATTGAGATATAAGCGATCAAGAAAAAATCTCAAAAAACATGTAACTTCAATATCTTAGAAAATAAAAGATCTCATTATCTGCATAAACATATAGGTCATGAGGTAGTAAAAAGCTACCTTTTTGTAAAGTTTGAGATCTAGTGATGCCCATTTACTTCAGTTAGCGTAGGAGAAGAAAATTGATTATTTTTTACAAAATTTTTTTTTCTTAAAAACAAAAAGGAGAATACTAAAAAATATTACTGAACATTCTTCTCCATATTCCTAATCATCTCAAATTTTTTCAAAAATTTTCCGTCATATGTTTTAAAGATATAATTTTTAAAACATAAAATGACGTTTTCGTGTATAACAAAAGAAGAGAATATTCTTATCCAAACTTTCAAGTCGGAAAATGTATGCGTTAATTATATGATCTCTCAAATGCCTTTTCGCTGGATCGTTGATATTATGTCTAATGTACCAAATAACCGTAAAACTAAACGCCAAAAATCGAAGATCCGCTTTAAAAACTATAAAACATCGAAAACAGTAAAAAATATTTTTGTCCCGCCGTCCTTAAAGAAGAACAAAAAAAATGAGCCCTGAAAGATTAATTTTTACCGTATATATACAGGCTAATGTTGATCCACGTCCATACACACACACCCATAAAGACATTTTCTAAAAATAGTCTAATTTCATTCCTAATGTCTCAAAACATATTTCTAACATGTTTTTAACAAAACTTTTTTTTTAATATTACAAAGCTACCTCTTTGTGGAAGCAATAATATTATTTGCAATTGATGAGTTAACTAGAACAAGGGTGCGGATAGAAAAGATTTGAAGTCTAATAACATTATTAATTAAAACAAATTTATCAAAAAACTTTCGTTATTAGTTTCCCAGATATAACCTATTTTCAAACATATTCAGCGTGGTAGTCGTGAACTTAAGCTCTTAAATATATTATTCATAAATTTTATCAACTAAATGATGCATACTCTTTACTTTGTAGTCACGAATACTAAATAAGAATTGATAAACTATAAGAACAAAACAAAATATTAGGCGTAAAAATTTAGTATCTATTATATATAAGTTATTTTTATATAAAAATATTACTTAAAATTGATTATTAACTTAAAAATGATGTTCCTATTTTCTTATAATGGTTACTCACCTGACGAATTTTATATAATCCTAGGTGTTATCACCTATTCTATATATGAAAATAATAAATGCACACTAAATTTCGAAATATTTTTTTAATTATCTGTACAGTTTATTCACCAACATTTTTTTACACTATATATATATTGCAGCTGTGACTCCCCTGCTCTGATGCATGCTTTTTAATTGTTTTAAGCTACGTTTGTTCCTCAAAGTGGAAGCTTCGTGATGGTAAAATAAAGTTTTGTTAAATACATCTTAGAAACAAGTTTTGAGATTCTGGAAATCAAAACAAAATTTTTAGAAAATGTCTGTATGGATGTGTGTGTGTGTGTGTGTGTGTGTAATTGTGTGTCTGTGTGTGTGTGTGTATGTGGGTGTGTGAGAGTATGTGTGTGTGAGTGTGTGTGAATGTGGTTCAACATTACTCTGAATATACACGGTGAAAATGAATGTTCTAACCGCATAATCTAATTTCCCACAACGATTTTAACTTGTCCACCCTTTAAATACTCCACTTTTTCATCTACAGATCTTACTGAACCCAAAAATGGCGCCCAGTCGTCTCGTCCTCGTTGTCCTCCTAGCGATGGTAGTTGCCGTCGCCGTCGTCGATGCCCATGGCAGTGGCTTGATCTACGGCAAGCGCGTCCGCGGCGACCGCCTGCTGAAGCACAAGTACGTCAACGTACCGTACAAGTACTTTCGGATCGTCAAGGAGATACAGACCTATAGCAGCGGCGACGCCAGCAAGATTACCCAGATCCGTCTGATCGACGGTGACAAGAAGGATAACGGTGCAACCGTCAGCATACTAAACGGAGGACCCGGACAGAGCTTCGTCACCGTAGGCTACAAGAGCAAGAGGGGACACGGCATTTCTTACGCTGTCGAAATTTACGGAATATAGAGGTTGCATAGTTTTCAGAGATGGATGGTGTGAATTGTCGTTGACGGAGAGCTCGGTACGAGCTCCAGATGTTTACAATGATAGGTTTTGTTTTTTAAATAAATTATTGCTTTGAATTATATGCTGGATGTGTGTAATGATTTCGTATCCCTAAACCTGAATAAAAACGGATTAGGTTGTATTACAGGTAATATGCACATACAACTTTATACCGTCGTACATGGCCAAGTTATGTAGCTAATCGAAGTTATTTGGTATGTGCCATAGCATATACTTGTATGTAATTATTGTGTACCTTCACATATCTATATTCATACACGGTAATATGCAATTTCGTTTGTATAATGTGATCCTTAGAGCTTGAAAATAAAGTAAATGTAATATATAATAACCTCGGCTTTTCTGCTCATTTTATGTTTTTTTTATTGGTACAAGATGAAAAGAATACATTGCATTTATTAAAAATTAATTTTAAATTTCATTTTTCTCTAATATGGTATTATAAAGAAGGATGTCTTAATAATGACCATTATATATTGTAATACAAATACCTTCCATTTGTATACATGATTTTATTGCATGTCGAGTGCTTAGAAGTCCACTAACCGTTTGTATTACATCACGTGACTAAACAAATGGAACTGTTTGTATTTTTATACATAATTTTCTATTATATTTTAATTTTATTATTTCATAAATAATAGATATTGTAATTAAAAATGCAACCATCAAACTTTAATAATTTATAAGATACTTGTACTCAAAATTAGTTTTTTCAACGAAAAATATTATCCGAAAATTGGCTATCTTAAAGTCGCTGGAAAAGTCAAGAGGGGCAAAAGAACACAAACACGTGCGGAAGAGAGTGGAGGGCTTTTATGGTTAGTTTTTGTTGTGCTGCCACTTTCGGCAACGAAGTTTCTCTCGTCTTCCATTTCAGTGCAGATATTCTTTGGGACTACTCGTTGTGTGTTATTCGATGTTTCTGCCCGCAGCGTAGTTGTTTCTGTTGTTTCATTAAATAAGGTAAATTTTTTATTAAAGAGTGTATGAGACACTCTAAACAATTTCTTCTACAGTTTGCTGTTAGAATCAATCATTTAAATTTACTATTATACATCAAAAGGTTTTTCTAGTATTGCATTTTAAACAACCGCTGCTAATTCATTGGCACAAAGCTTCCTCAAAATAAATGAATGACTCCAATATGAAATTCTTTGTTCTTATAAATTAATTTTAAATTGCTATATCCTTCCGAAATATAACTGTTTAAACCAAAAATTACGGTTTCGCATATAACAAAAGAAAGAAAAGAGATTATTTTAAATTTACGGTTGTAAAAAATAGGTAATTTTATGCTCGTTGTAATGCAATTACACGAAATTAATCATAATATTTTTAGCAGTCGTAAAACCCGAAACATTAAAGCACAAAAATCGAAAAATCGCAGCACATTTATAAAACATAATAAAGTCAATGAATCTTGAAATTTCTTTTGAATTTTGAATCTTCATTTCAGTACGAAGAAAATGAGCCTTGTTTGGTAAGATATGAGATCTCCGTTCTTGAGATATAAGCGATCAAGAAAAAATTTCATAAAACACATCCTCATTATTTTAGAAAATAAAAGATCTCATTATCTGCATAAATATATAGGTCATGAGGTAGTAAAAAGCTACCTTTTTGTAAAGTTTCAGATATAGTGCTGCCCATTTACTTCAGTTAGCGTAGGAGAAAGAAAATTGATTATTTTATACAATTTTTTTTTCTTCAAAACAAAAAGGTGAATACTAAAAAATTATACTGAACCTTCTTCTCCATATTCCTAATCATCTCAAATTTTTTCAAAAATCTTCCGTCATATGTTTTAAAGATATAATTTTTAAAACATAAAATGACGTTTTCGTGTATAACAAAAGAAGAGAATATTCTTATCCAAACTTTCAAGTCGGAAAATGTATGCGTTAATTATATGATCTCTCAAATGCCTTTTCGCTGGATCGTTGATATTATGTCTAATGTACCAAATAACCGTAAAACTAAACGCCAAAAATCGAAGATCCGCTTTAAAAACTATAAAACATCGAAAACAATAAAAAATATTTTTGTCCCGCCGTCCTTAAAGAAGAACAAAAAAAATGAGCCCTGAAAGATTAATTTTTACCGTATATATACAGGCTAATGTTGATCCACGTCCATACACACACACCCATAAAGACATTTTCTAAAAATAGTCTAATTTCATTCCTAATGTCTCAAAACATATTTCTAACATGTTTTTAACAAAACTTTTTTTTTAATATTACAAAGCTACCTCTTTGTGGAAGCAATAATATTATTTGCAATTGATGAGTTAACTAGAACAAGGGTGCAGATAGATAAGATTTGAAGTCTAATAACATTATTAATTAAAACAAATTTATCAAAAAACTTTCGTTATAAGTTTCCCAGATATAACCTATTTTCAAACATATTCAGCGTGGTAGTCGTGAACTTAAGCTCTTAAATATATTATTCATAAATTTTATCAACTAAATGATGCATACTCTTTACTTTGTAGTCACGAATACTAAATAAGAATTGATAAACTATAAGAACAAAACAAAATATTAGGCGTAAAAATTTAGTATCTATTATATATAAGTTATTTTTATATAAAAATATTACTTAAAATTGATTATTAACTTAAAAATGATGTTCCTATTTTCTTATAATGGTTACTCACCTGACGAATTTTATATAATCCTAGGTGTTATCACCTATTCTATATATGAAAATAATAAATGCACACTAAATTTCGAAATATTTTTTTAATTATCTGTACAGTTTATTCACCAACATTTTTTTACACTATATATATATTGCAGCTGTGACTCCCCTGCTCTGATGCATGCTTTTTAATTGTTTTAAGCTACGTTTGTTCGTCAAAGAGGAAGCTTCGTGGTGGTAAAAGTAAAGTTTTGTTAAATACATCTTAGAAACATGTTTGGAGATTCTGCGAATCAAAACAAAATTTTTAGAAAATGCCTGTATGGATGTGTGTGTGTGCGTGTGCCTGTGCGAGCATACGCGTGCGTGCTTGCTTGCGTGCGTACGTACGTGCCTGTGAATGTGTGTATGTTTATTCTTGCATTAGTCAATAGATTTTCTTGTGAATCAACAGAATTGAGTGATGGTTCTTCCTGATTTTGAACCAACAGCTTACGTTTTTGTTTAATCGCTTCCATTAAAGTGAGGATTTTGTTATAAACATGTTCCTGTTGTTGAAAATCAAACGCAGTATCTAGCGATACAAACTCGAGTGCTTGACTGTTAACTTGTACAGGCTCTGTAGAAGAGGCATGATTATGTGGAGTACAACTGATGAGTTCGATACCTCTTGTAAGAGCAGGTCTCAAACATCGATGCGATGTAAAAATCTTGCATTACCAGTATACTTTTACCATCGAGTAGAAGTTGATCTACTCCATTCGAACTTTTCCTCAATTCGACAAGCATTTTGTTGAATATTAATTTATTTGTTGTGTCAAAGTTCTATGTATATATAGATCTAGAGGGTTAAAATCACTTGCGGGAAACCGTTTATATACACGAGCGACAATGACATATATATTGTATATTCGGATCTGTGGAAGGAGCTTGCCCTTTGACGAAGTTTAGTTAAGCGATCAAAACTCGGAAATTCTCGTAATGATTGGTTTAGACGTGGTCACGTGATTTTCGCCCCCGTGACGAATCTCAATAGCTATAATATAATGAGTCGCTCTTGACTCAGTGACATAAAGTGCGACTCTGTGACATAAATGTGTCGAAAAGCGTTCACTCTATGACATAAATAGGTCGAAAAGCGTTCACTATGTGACATAAGTATGTCGAATAAGTGTCGAAATATGTCGAACAAGTGTCGAAATCTGTCAAGCAAATGTCGAAATCTGTAGAAAACGTGTTGAAATCTGTCGATCAATGGTCGAAATCTGTCGAACAAGTGTCGAAATTTGTCGAACCATTGTCGAAATCTGTCGAACAAGTGTCGAAATCCGTCATACAAGTGTCGAAATCTGTCGAACAAGTGTCGAAATCTGTCGAACAATTGTCGAAATCTGTCGAACAAGGGGCGAAATTTGGTTGACGGCCGCCGGCTGCCGAGAGCTCGGGAGACTGGAGAGGCTGGAGATGATACGCGAGATGCTTGGGATTTATGAGGCAATGAAAATTATCGATTTTTGGCATTTTTGCCTCCTTGTGGGTACATATATGTAGTGTGTATATTTATGTGTGTGTGTGTGTGTGTGTGTGTATGTGCGTGCGTGCGTGCGTGCGTGTGTGTGTGTGTATATATATGTGCGTGCGTGCGTGTGTGCGTGCGTGTGTGTGTGTGTGTGTGTGTGTATTAATATGTGGCATACACCATTCGTCCAATCGCCGGTATACATTTTTCAAACTTTGCATTGGTGTTTCCTATCATTCCTCAGTGTGCGCTAGAAACTTTCAGCAAAATTAGTCGATTAAAAAAAAATTCTATAGCCAATTTTCAAAATTTAATAGTTTTCAAATTTCAGCGTTTGAAATTTTTTTAATGAAACAAAAGTTTCTGGCAAACCACGTTTTCGCACAATAAAAAAATAAAACTCATAAAAACTTCATAAAACGTACAATAACTTCATAAAATAATACTCGTAAAATTCTTAGTTTATGATTGGGAACGATTTGACATGTTTTGTTTTTCTTTGTTATACTCTCTAATACATTTTTTTAACATCTATAACTCTAAAACTATACGATAAAAGGCATTGAAATTTTTACTAAATATTAATTTCATAGATAGGTAAATTCCTGTAAATTTTTAAGTTATAAGATTGTTGTTTCCCTGAGAAAAAAATAAAATATGAAAAAAGAGCTTTCTTTTGGACAACGATAACTTGAGTAATATATGATGTGATGCCTCAAAAATTTGAGAGAATATTTGTCAAGTATTAGGTAATTGTCTGAATATTTTTTAGCTGATTTATTCAATATAAACTATACCTGTTTATCCTGTATACCACAACACCTCTAAGCTTTATCGTTGAGCTTTTTCTTGTAGATATTAAGTATTATTATATGATATATATATATATATATATATATATATATATATATATATATATATATATATATATATATATATATATATATTCTACACTTCTAGTCAACTTCATGCATTATATAGCGCGACAAAACAAAAACTAGAAATACAATGTTATGTCAAAATTTTATTAGTTTGTGTTATTATAAAAATGATTTAATAATGCCAAATAATTTATTTCTGTAATATCAAATTTGTAGCTATTTGTAATATAGTGTAACAAAATTATAATTTTTACTCTACTTTGATTATTAAATTTGTAAACTAGTATACCTATGTTAGATATTGGCATTAAAAATTAAAAACAAGTATTAAAAATGTATATATAAAATAAACAGTAAAATTTCATATGATTTTTTACATGACAACAAAAGTGATAAGGATTATATTTTAAAGATTTCAATTACAAGTGCAGTTAATTTATTTTAATATATACAAAAATATAATACATTTACACATTAACAAAGATTGAATTATTAAATCTCACTATAATTATTAACATTCTTAATATGCGTAAGTGTTGTGAACACTGCAATGATAAATTAGACAGTGTTCGTTTAACACCCCGATGAAACACTATATCACTCCTTGAGAAAACTCTCACTCATTGCAACTGCATCTGCATCAGTCCCCATGATCGAATCTACAAAATGTTCGTACTTCCTCTTGAACTTCCGTGCCCTCGCTGTCGTTTCAGTTGAATAATCTTCTCGCTTCTACTTCGACGCATTTAAAAGCCATCCTCCGAACGTAGTGGCTCCGGCGATCTGTGCAGCAGGTGCAAGTACTCGTAATCGAAAGGTTTTTCGAAATTCGGAGTGCCAAAGTCAAACGTCATGGGCTTCGTTAAACCACTACTGGTGTGCTTACTACATTCGATGAATTCGTGAGAGGCTTATAAACATATGTTGTCTCCTGTGCAGCGAATATTCTCTCAGGTGCACTAAATGCTGGCTCGAGTGCTGTAGATATCGCAGATAATGACTCGAAAGATGGGGGGATCGTCTTGGATGCTGCGGATATCGCCATTCTCTTCCTTTGAGCTGCCCGCGTCATCATAACCAGGGTTGGGTAACCTTCGTCTTCAAGTCCAAATACGAAACAGAGTACAATTCGAGCGACTTCTTCACAGAAATAGTTGCCGATTTTTTAGATAGAAAACGGCCTTTGTAGTCACTTGTGAACGAAGTAGACCAAGTAATACTAGAGATGGCGGACGGTAATTCCAACGGTGCTAACGGTGCAGGTATTGACATTGGTGATGGAAACAACGGCGCCGGGAACGGCAACAACGTAAATCTGGGCGAAGCAATTCGCATGCCAGCAGCTTTATGCAATTGGGAAGCTTCTTCCCAAGCCCTTTTCGACACCAGCCAGCACTCGCGGAGTTTCATGGCCGTGACCATGTGGACCCGGTGGGATATTTAGATCGATGTAACGAATATATCGAAGCGTCTTGGAGAAGGGCTATCGCACTATGGGTGTGGACTGGCAACGCTACCAAGAATTAATTCGAAATCGTTTTGATAGTGAATCTATCAAAAGCATGCTTGTCACCCATCTGTACGGGAAAAAGCAAGGTGACAAGGAAGCTGTAGGACCCTTCTTACAGCAAAAATACATGTTGTATCAACGTGTACGACCAAATGAACCCGAACCTGCCAGAATAACTACGCTTGTGAGCTTATTACCGCCAACCTGAAAAAAGCTATGTGAGCTAACAATTTCAGAGATTTTTCAGAACTGTTATCCAAAGCTCTGGAGTCCGAAATAGATGATGAAGAAGAATAAACCCACACCAAACAGAAAGCCAAGAAGGAGCCTCAAGAAGAGGAGGCTAAAACCGCCAAGAAGGGAGACGCCAGCAATCCTACCAAGTGCTGGCATTGCCCAGGCTATCACTTCCATCGTGATTGTGCCGTGCTCAGGGACAAGCAACGAGAATTGGAAAACTGGAGGCAGACGGCGGATGCTCTGGTCGCCGCCGCTGACTCTACACTCAACCGGAATTAAGAAGCGTAGCCATGGACATGAGCGCTCTCCCCAGGATACTTACCAACTTCTGGGGAGAAAATATGTCCGGCGTTATCGATGCAGCCGCTACACACAGCTTCGCAAAATCAGAAGTTATTTCGCCAAACGCAAAAATTATTCCACTATCTATTTCAACAAAACTCGCAGCCCTTAGAACATCCATGAATGTTACCGGTCAGGCAGAAATTGAGGATTTTATACAAGGGAAAAAATTTAGAGCTACAGTTCTGGTGCTCTAAGCTACGTGACCCCCTTTTTCTAGGACTACCCTGGTTCAGAAAAGAAGCGGGAATCTTAGACTTAGCCTGAAACGGCTCTATGTAGGAAGCTGTGAACGAGTCCCAGCTCCATTCATCAATCAACCACCAATCGGAGTAGACGTATCAATTAAAACAATACCGTCGCTTAAGAGTCAGTTTCCTCAACCATACAAAAGTCGGTTCTTAGAGGTCACACAAACGCACGCTAGGGTATTTGCCCCTATAAGCGGGAGTTTACCACATACGCGTTCTGTTAAACACTCCATTAAACTGACCTCGGGACAAACTTTTCGACTATCTCTCTATCGCTACTCCGAAGAGAAACAACGGGACATAGATCAGCAGGTCCAGGACATGTTCTCGGCCGTTATATTCGAGCCGTGTACTTCGCCTTACAGTTCGCCTATAGTCATGGCAAAAAAACGCGATGGTCGTTTCCGTTTTTGCGTAGACTACCGGAAACTAAACGCCATCACCGAGGACACGCCTCAATCGATTCCACGAATCCAAGATACTCTAAAGGATATCGGGGATGTCTGTATTTTTTTCACAATTGACTTAAAAAGTGGATATTGGCAAAGCCCTCTGAATCCAGAGGCAAAAAAATACACGCCATTTTCTACATTCTCTGGTGGGACTTACCAATTCAAGGTTATGCCATTTGGCCTGAAGGAGGTGCTCGGAACATTTCAGCGCTTAATGTCGCAAGAAGTTCTCACTGGCTACCTCGATAAATTCTGCAAAGTCTACCTCAAAGATGTAATTCTATACTCAAAACCTTAGAAACTGAGGTTTTCTCACGATGGGGTTATCCGAGAACTATACCATCTGATAAGGGGCCAGAGTTTTCGAATCGGGTCTGGAAAGAGGAGTGTGACCAAAGCGAGCCCTGGACCACGGCCATCTATTTTTCCCGAGCGAATCCTACAGAACGTCGAAACCAGGAGATAAAAAGGGACTTCATCTTATTTTGCAAGGTCGACAACACAAGGATGTGGACTTATTTCTACCGCAAATCTTGTTCCAATTGAGAAGCCGACGAAATGCTGCCACCGGTAACACTTCCGGGCGCACGTTAATGGGCAGAGACCTAAAACGACCTGGTGAGTGGACACTGAAATGCCGGAACCGCCCTCCCCCGTGTGGGAGCAAAGAATCCAAAAACCCACCTATAATCAGCAACAATCTGTATCAGGACCGATATGCTGCTGAATTCTAAATTAACTCCCATGAAAGTTCATATATTACGTGCACAGGCAGAATCATTGACAAATGATCCACTTGCGCATCCCTCTCGCACATCCCACTTGTGTTACCCCTTCCTCGCATGCCACTCATGCATTCTAATATAAAAAGAACACAGAAACGCGATTGATTTTCATTTCGACTCCCAGCATCGGAGCCGTTCAGTAGCTACACCACAGTGGATGACTACTCCCAAAGTCGCCATAAAGATTATAAATGAGAAAGGATTGAGTGGATCATCTCCCCTCTCCTCTCCCCTCTCCTTACCCACGAGTCTCACATATAACAGCTTCTATCTGTGCAGTAACGGCAGACTCTTTCAGCTCGAACATTTTCACAAGTTTCGCATCCATGATAACTGTCTACTTATGGATTATTGATCAATACGTGGACTAACTACGATTCTGTAGTAAGCACTTAGATAGAACTGATTTCAATCGATTCGACTACTTGCTTATATAGGCTAATCCTTTTATGCGATTCCATATACACCAAAGAATTACATAGTCTGTTAAGTAGCTACAAAACAACTTATGCGCTTCTTAGAATTAGGCAAAACCATTATGGGCCCAGTAAATTAGTATATTATTATATACAATGTAATATTTACCCATTTCGGTCACGACATTCTTATACGCGGAATAAAGTATAAGTTTCTTGGTAAGTTTAAAGTACATGTCTAAACTAGAATTTTTGTGGAAGGTTTGCAGGAGCGAATTTTAACTTAGAGAAAAAGAATATTTTCACTATTTCGGGATAGTATTCCATTTTGTTAACTCTTTATTCATGTATTTAGACACCAGAATACGTATTGTACCTGATTATATATTTTTATGAAAGTATAAGAAAATTATGCCAATAAAAAAAAAATATAACTCACAATTAATTTTTTTCATCTATAGACTTAACAAATTCTTTAAACTGAACCTAAGTTTAAAAATAGCTTATTTTTACGTTATGTTAGACGAATTTCATAGTTAAAATGTCATAGTCAGTTTGAAATTATTATGTTGGATTTTTGCTTTTAACAGCAAATAAATACAGCAGAGTTATGATTCCAAATGTACATTTATTGATTAGAATAAAAATATGTACAAGTATATATATAATGTATATTGGAGATTAGTCCTTAGTGATGCAATCGACTCGACAACTGTTCTCCAAATAACTGTGAGACTTTACTATGATCTTTACTTAATCGGTGAGACTGTAACTCACTTGTTATCGGTAAGACTTTAACTCACTTATTATCGGTGAGTTTAACTCACTTGTTATGGGTGAGACTTTAACTCACTTATTATTGGTGAGACTTTAACTCACTTGTTCTGGGTGAGACTTTAACTCACTTATGCCAGCTGTACTGCTGTACTAGCTGGACTCTGCCGAACTACTCTATAAATGCTCTACGATCGTAATTTAAATGTCGGTTTAAATTTAATTGTGGGCAGTGGGGGCGGGGCAGGAGTACAAATGCTACCTTTGCAATTGTAGGAGTAAGGGTTGGATTCTCGGAATAGTTATAACATCATACACATTTACCGATGAATCACATTCAAAATATTATAGGTCGATTTATGCACAAATAAAACATATTGTTTTGAACTTTTGTGAATTTGTAAGTAAGAACTTAATTTAATAATCCGTAATAATTAGCAAAATCAAAGCTTTAATAGCTTATTTTTACGTTATGATAGACAAATATAACATTTAAAAGCAAAAAAATAAATTTACAATAGGTTTCATAAATAACAAAGTTAGTGTCCTTTAGAAAGAACATGGTAACCGAAAGGGTTGATACAATATATTATTATATTTTGTATTAAACATAAAAAATAATTTTAAATTATTACTTTGAACTTTTGTGAAATTGTCAGTAAGAACTTAATACTTAAGAAATTTAACAAAAAAGTCTCCACTGTTTTGTCAAATCTTTCTTTAGTTGTCAATATCCACTTTTGCAGTAACGGAATTTCTATAAAAAATAATATTTTAGTCCGACAAAAACTTCTTATTTTATAATATATTGACTTTCATATCATTATGTGATATTAAATTGCAGTTAAAAATGTTTGTTTTTTATGACATATATATGCCTTATAGAACCTCCTTCATGCCAAATACGATGCAAATTGTACCGTTCATCACTTGTTACACCGTGTGTTAAAGAATTCTTTTACGTAAAATCATGTATATGACGGGAGTGGAATATACTTTCAGAATAATTACGCTTTGTGTATGTACGTATGTATGGATGCATATATGTACGCGTGTATGTATGTGCGTGTGTGTTGCATACATACATGTACTTGTGTTGTGTTTATGTATATGTGTGTCACTCGTCTGGGCTCAAACACCAGTGGATATAATCAAATCAATCTGTGTGCAAACACTTAATTTTCTGTTAACATTTAAACTTAGTATTTGTAATATTTATGAACTTCTCATATATATATATATATATATATATATATATATATATATATATATATATATATATATATATATAAAATAGCAAACAAATTTTAAATTAATTTGTAAAATTTCAAATTCAAACGATTAACTTATTTGATAACAATATTCAAGTTTGAGGAAGTTAACAAAGAGAGTTTCATACTTTTGGGCAACGAATTTTAATTAGGCTTTTGGAGTTGTTTTCTGGTACCCAGAAATGAAGTTTTGAACCTGCCGTTTGTGCCAATGGACTCTTTATATTAGAGATATGAGCTATTTAACTTAGAAAAATGATACCTAATACACTAGAAAAAATGACCCGATAGATAATAAAAAGTATGTGAAAAGAGCTTTATTTTAAGCTTTATTTCATTAAAGAATATTAATCTTGTGTAAAATTACTAATAATTAAGAATGACGGAAAATACATGAATATTTGAGGAAAATTTTGGGCCAGATACACCTTTAAATTTTAAATTGATTGTTAATACGTTTTAAGGCACAAGTGAGTTTTACCGTCATATATTAGCTAGTCACGAGACTCGAGCTTTTTCTTGGTCTTGTCTTGGTCTTGTCTGGATTTACGAGACAAAACCAAGACGACACTGCGAAATTATTTAATCAGTTAACTGAAGTTGACTATAACTTTTTTGATTTTCATAAGTTATTAACTTTTAATGTAACTTAAACTAACTTCATTCCAAAGTAACTTTGAACTTAACATTTTAGTTTATTTAAAAATTACCCAACCCCTCTTAATTCTTGACAAGACCAAGAATCTTGAGCTTTTTGTCTCGGTCTTGCCTTGAGAATAATTTCGCAGTATCGTCTTTGTCTTGTCTCGAAAATCAAGACAAGACCAAGAAAAATCTCCAGTCTCGTGCAGCCCTACGCCGAACAAAGCCTAGCGGAGCGGAGATATGTGTATCTCGGCCATGCATTCTCTTTGGGCTTTGAAGTACACGCTGCAGCTCGTCCTCTTCGTACACACATGCACATACACTCACACGCACACGCGTGAATATTGGCACGTGAGAGAGCCGTTGCTCGGCCGCCGGCGCGCTTGACCGTGCTCAAAAGCTCGCACCCGCGCGGAGATTGCCGTCATAATTTGACTTTCCGCGAATTCGTCGCGGCAGGCCTACCGCTTTCACTGCCTATAGCGGGCTTCTGCATTTGGGCGCGAGTGTGGACATGTGAGTGTACGGGAGGATGAGTGTATATGACTGTGTGTAAATGTGTACATGTGATATGTATGTGTGTGTGCATGTTTGTTAATGCATTTTTTTAATTTTATTGTTTATATTTGGATATTGTCGCGGTCATTTTCTATTAAACAAACGAATTTTTAATTGCTTTTTTGATGAACATAAGTGATTAGAAAAAAAATGAAAGATTTCTCGATTCGTTTTTGTTTTATAACGATTTTTCTATTTTAATATTTTGAAATCGATAATGCAATTTATGATGACAAGCTTATAATTTTCTATAATTTATCTTTTGTCAACAATCGCTGATAAAAAAAGACGATTTTTGAGCTATTAATAAGAAAGAAATATAGCAATTTAATATAATGTATTAAAATAAATAAATTCATATTGGAAGAATTTATTTAGTTTGAGGAAGCTAAGTGCCAATGAATTGGAAACGGTTTTTTCATTCCTAAACAGCTTAGTTCCGTACTGATTAAAAAATTATTATTTAATAAAAATGTCCATGTTACCAAAGATTATGATAAAGTTTTAAATAATAAGTTTCTATTTATAACCATCTTCTGCATTAAAAAAAACAACATCCAAATTGTACACTCGAAATATTTGTGCCAACCGCAACTCGACAACGGTATTTTATGCCCTTAAAACTGATGCAGCCGGCTCATTTTCCCCAGTCCCCCCGGGGCTTTCTTCAAAGTACACTTGGCTTCCGCGGAAAGTTAACTAGAAAAGATCGCGCACCCCTCGAAGATCTCGAGACGAGAACTACGCACGTTGCCGCATGAAGGATTTTTCCGCGAATTTAAGGAGTTTTTCGTGCCTCAAAAGCTCGTGATCGAATTGCAGCAAAACTTGAGTTTAAAAATAAGTTTTCCGTCGTAATTATTATTTCAGTTGAGAATTTGAAAAGAAGTTTTATTTCATAACTTCGCATTTATTTAAGGGGTTACACCACCCTGAAGGGTCAAAGTCAAGGCAAAACTTTCGGTAGTTTTTACAGAGAAAATAACTATATCGTAAACTTATTATAAATTCTTGCTTACACACATTCATATTAAAGAAGTTTCAAAATAATTTTTGTTTTAATTTTATATGAAACGGCGGCGCTACAATGCATTATACCCCACGCTCTTTTTCAGAAGCTACTCCACTCACTAGAGGACGCAACTTTTGTGTTAAAACAGAAAATCGTGCAGGATTTCTTTAAAAAATGGCAGGTATTTGAGAAAAAGTTAAAATTTTCGCTTAAAATGTCCAACTTCAAACGACTGAAAACAAAAAATATTTTATGTATCTGAAAAATCATATGATTCTCCCTAGATAATACATTCTTAAAGATACTGTTACAATTTTAAAGCAATCGATTGAAAATTGTAGGTGTGAAAGATGTTTCCGACTTCAAAAATATCGCTTCGAGAAAAACGCGTTTAAAGTTTTTTCGCCGATCTCACAATTAGTGCACCGAGGCGTATACTTAAATGGTTTAAAACTAAAAAAATATGCGCGTTTCAGATTTTATTTGCGTGACATTTTATTTTTATACGTATAAAGTAATTTTTAAAAGAAAAAGAAATCAATTTTTTGATAGTATCAGGGTAGTGCAACTTTTTTGGAATTGAGTCTATCGGGCATTTCATTTTAGAAGATACAATAACTTTTGAGGAGAATAACAAATTTATAATTTAAAAGCATAACTTTATTCATATTAAAATACGATTTCAATTAAATGCACGCGTCGTTATGTAATCAAATAACCTAACTTCCATTACTACTAGACATTTAAGGTACATTTTTAACTTTAATTTAGTAAAATACTTAATGTAGTACGATTAGAAGTATTTCGATTTTTATAAAACTGTTATTATTTCCATTATTAATTAATACATAAATTATTTATTTTAACAAATTTATATTATTATCTAGAATATTAATCAGAATCTAGCTAGAAATTAGTTAAAAAGCATGTCGTTTTTAACTGATTTCTAGCTAATTTCTTAACCAGAATTAAAGCAGATTTGATGTAAGAAATATACAAACGTTCATTGGGATTGAGTTTAATTTTTGTCATTTGATACTCGATAGTTTGAACTTTTTTCCAATCTCTTAAGCTTACTTATTGATAATCAATTATATCTATTATATCATGCATCCTTATTTTATGAAAAGAAAATTATATGGTAGATTTTATAAAAATCGATTTTCTCTTGTTGAATTATGCAACAACTATCGATATGTTTTAGTTTTAAGTGTTCTACTTATTATGCAGTTTCTTAAACCACCTTTATGAACTAAAAATATTATTTTATAAAAAAGCGTAAACTGCTCCACCTCATACATTTTAAATATCTTATTCAATTCAAATATTTAAAAAAAATGTCATTTTACTGAAATACTTAATTAATATACAAGCAGAACTAGTAAGATATATAATTTTATAATACAAACATATGTACCACTGGAAAATGATAACAGTAAAGAGTCTGCACTTCTGCAGGCATATTTATACACAGGGAACCGTAACTTATCAAATACGTCGAAAGTATGTACCCGAGTTTCCGTAAAATTAACGTTGATCGCTGCTCCATCGTAATTAACTCCAGCTACATTAATTCTCAACTCAAAACTCACAAATACAGGAGGAACTTCGGTAACACTGTCAGGCTAAAATTGAATAAACCATATGTCGTATTTAATAAATCGGGTATGAAACAAACCAAATATATCCCACCCCCAGAACAAGACTATGACAATTTAACATTGTTTCAACTTTGTTATTGTACACAAAAGAGCTCATACAAAAACAGCCCTTAACATACTTCGAAGTAATGAGTAACTATAATACAATAAATAATAAAGCTTAAATAAAAAAATGTATTACACAAAAATGAACTCTTATACCTGCTTAATTTAAAAAAACGCAAAATCTTTAGTTATCAGACTTGTTCTCAGCATGCGACATCATACAACATCATAAAATATAACGAACGCTCCGTCCCTTCCTCCTAGCCTAAACCTCCACCGAGCCACCGCAATTAAAAACTTTGACGATTCGACCAGGTACAAAAGAGCCGCCACCGTCGTCGTCGTCGTCGTACGTATATCAATTCCACATGACCGCTCGGTCGAGAGAAAGAGAGAGAAAAAAATGCGTCGTTCAACCGTCCGAGCGGAATAATGGACCGAAGAAGAGGTACGAGGGGCTGGCCGCCGAGCCGCGTATTATCAAAAGAAAGAAAGCAGCGCGCGCGAGGGGTGCGAGTCGAGCCAGACGACCTTTGTGAGCGACGCGCGTCTCGCCGAAGCGTGCTTTCAGCCTCTCGAGACTTTTACCGGCTGGAATGACTTTCTTGCGGATATTTCTGGACAATTGAACGGAGTGGCGATTTGAGTATCGAGTGTCTAATATCCGTATCAGTAAGGGTTTTTTTGCTTCCTCACAGAGGAAGCTTTGTGATAGTAAAAAAAAAGTTTTGTTAAAAACATGGTAGAGATATGTTTTGAGACTTAAGAAATCAAAATACACTATTTTTAGAAAATGTCTGTATGGATGGCGAAACTTAGTTTCAGGGCTCATTATTTTTGTTTTTCTTAAAGGAAGGTGGCACAATAAATTTTTTTTTGTTTTTTAGCGGTTTTTCGATTTTTGAGTTTTAGTTTTTCGGGCTTTATAATACCTTAGAAATAAAATCATCGATCCAATGAAGATGCATTTGAAAGAGCATAAAATTACCTATCTTTTACGACCCGAAATTTTGAAAAACGTATTTCCCTTGTGTTTTTATACACGAATACGTCATTTTTTTCAAACGGTTATATCTGTGATACATAAGATGAAAAATTTTTGACAAAAGTTGAGATGATGAGGAATGTTTAGAATAATATCCTGTAAAATTTTTGAATCTTGATATTTTTCTTTTGTCGAGAAAAAAATAATTTTGTAAAAAAAATTGCTTTTTTTCCTGACAATTAACTTAAGTAAATCGACAGCATTTTATCTGAAACTTTACAAAAATGTAGTTTTTTACTATCTCATGATCTGTATATTTTTTTAGATCATGATATCTTTTACTTTCTGAGATATTGTGGTTATGTTCTTTTTTAATTTTTTTTGATCGCTTATATCTCGAGAACGGCGTGGTCATTTTTTATCATAAAAGGCTAATTTTTTTCCTTTTTAAATGAAGATTTAAAATTGCAAAGAAATTTAAAGATTCATCGACTTGTTTTTGTTTTATAGTGATTATTTTATTGTTTTTATTTTTGAGCTTTAGTTTTTCGGATTTTTTGGAATGTTAAAATTTTATGATCAATTTAGTGTAAATGCATTTAAAAAAGTATAAAAAAACCTATCTTCTTTTTTTTTTTTTTTAAATGGCATTTCTAACTCGAAAGTTCATCGCCTCATCTACGCAAGCCTTCCACGTTTCCCTATTTTGTGCCAACCCCATCCATTTCGCGCCTTCCCGCCCAATTTCAGTTATGTCTGATTTTACGTTATCCTCCCATCTGCGTCTAGGTCTACCAAGAGGTCGCGTTGCTTTCGGTTTTCCTTTCATTATGCGCGCTGCTGTACGATCATCGCCCATTCTTGCCACGTGCCCTGCCCATCTTAGTCTCCGTGATTTTATTATTCTGTTAATATTTGGTGACGCGTACAAATTATGTAGCTCGTCATTGTGCAGTTTCCTCCACTCCCCAGTTTCCTCATCTTTCTTTGGCCCGTATATTTTCCGCAGAACCTTATTTTCAAATACCCTAAAACGATTTTCTTCCGCTTTAGTGAGCGCCCAGGTTTCGCACCCATACAAGATTACCGGCATTATTATAGTCCTATATATCCTTATTTTGACATTTTTCGACAGTAGCTTTGACTTAAGTAATCTGTTCACAGCGTAGAAGCAGGCATTACCCGAATGAAGTCTCTTATTAATCTCGGCTTTAATTTCGTTTCGATCATTTATAGTTGTACCTAAATATCTGAATTCGCTAACCTTTTCAAAAGTGAAATTTCCGACTCTGAGATCCCCCTCTGCTTCGCGAATGCCCAGTTTCTCCATGATCATATATTTCGTTTTCGATTCGCTCACTTCTAACCCCGTGTTTTTAGCCGCATTTATAAGGATTTCCGCATTTCTCGCCACCGTTTCACCATTATCTCCCACTATATCCAAGTCATCCGCATAGCCTAAAATTTGCGTTGTTCCGTTGAGTGTTGCGCCTAGCTCGCTAGCCTGCATTTTTCTAACAACATGCTCTAGCGTCAGGTTAAAGAGTACCGTTGAAAGCCCGTCACCTTGCTTCAAACCGTCGCGTATCATGAACGATTCGGATACATTACCGCCTACTCGGACCTTTCCAGTGCTTCCGTTCAGACATATTTGAATTAATTTTACGAGTTTTTTTGGTACGCCAAGGAGCACTAGGATTTCATACATTTTGCTTCGTTTGACAGAGTCGTACGCTTTCTTAAAGTCCACAAATAGCTGGTGTATAGTTTCGCAATATTCCCACTTTTTCTCTAATAATTGTCTTATGGTAAACATTTGATCGCTCGTTGACCTGTTGCGCCGGAATCCACACTGATAATCTCCTATTATATCTTCCGCGAATGGTGTGAGTCTGGCCTGTATTACGTTTGACAGAACTTTGTAGCAGGTAGCTAAAAGTGAGATTCCCCGGTAGTTATTGCAGTCTGTTTTATCTCCCGTTTTGAAGATCGGTATGATGATGGATTCTTTCCAATTTTCTGGTATTGTTTCATTTCTCCAAATAGCACATACTAGATAAAAAATTTTAGATGTAAGCGCGGTGCCTCCATATTTAAGTAGTTCAGCTGGTATAGAATCGTTTCCTGCGGCCTTATTGTTTTTTAGCTTTTTGATCGCGGCCTCTACTTCTTTGTAGGTCGTTTCGTCCATATGGAGTTCAGCAGTGTGGATTTCGTCTCCCATTTCCTCGGAGTTTTCATGCACGTTTAATAACTTATCGAAATAATCTTTCCATAATTTCAATAGTTCATTTTCGCTTGTCACGAGGTTCCCGTCCTTATCCTTCATTAACTGCGATCTACTCTGAAAACCCTTCCTAATAGCGTTTATTCCTTTGTACATCTCGCGCGGGTTATTTTCCCTACTATTAGTTTCTATTTTTCTAATTTCATTTTTCTGATACTCGCGCTTCTTGTTTCGGTAAATCATCTTCTACAACTGAAAAATATAAATATACAATAAAAATAAGATTATGGCTACAGCTAGTTTAATTAAATGTTCTGAATTAAACCATCAATGATAAATCAGCACACATTTTTGAGAACCGAATTAAAAAGAGATATAGCAATTTAAAATTAATTTACTAAAACGAAAATTTTCATATTATAACAATTAATTTAGTTTGAGGAAGCTAAGTGCCAATGAATTGGCAGCGGTTTGTTTTTGCTTTTTACCTACTTCAACTCTTATTGTAAGGGTTTCCACCCATGAAAAATCGTTCAATTCTTTTTGTAGATACCTGTAGGGCTGCTCAACATATTCCCGTCATAAAAACCTACTTTTTAAATACCGGTATCAGTACGTACACACGCACGCACGCACGCACGCACATACACACATACACACACACACACACACACACACACATCCATACGGACATTTTCTAAAAATAGTGTATTTTGAATCCTTATACCTCAAAACATGTTTCTAACATGTTTTTAGCAAAACTTTTCTCTAATATCACAGATCTTCCTTTTTGAGGCAGCAAAAATAAAGCTCCCTGTTGGAAGTATTATTCGGAGGATACTACCAATGTAGGTCGTCAGATCTTTAGATTTTTACATATAAGCCCATTTTATCAAATAATTTAAGGTTCTGGCAAAATCAAGTTATAAACAAACAACAAACATAAAACAACTGCCATAGTCAACTGTTAAATCAGGTGATAATATCAGGTGATTTCATTATGGGAGATAAATAATAATCAATTTAATCAGGTGATTATATCAAGTGATATATCGTGTCACAATATAAGGGGCTTCATCAGGTGATTTTATCACCAAATTCTTTCAGCAGGTTCATCCGATAAATAGTTTACGTGTAACAAACCAAGCAAGAAAGACCTAGAAACTTCAAATAAAATAATAACAAATGTAACGTTCTGAAAGACAAGAAGCTAAAGACGGAAACAGAGGAACGAAGCCAGTAAGCTCGGAAAGTTCCCTCTCTAGCACGCTCGGGGTATTTTCCAGTACATCGGCGGAGTTTGCTCGCCTAGGGATTTTCCTCGGCTCTCTGTCTCGATCAAATGACGTTTGCGCAACGCGCTCGACGCAGGAGCAAGTTTTCGCTTGGACGGATTCATCATCGGCGTAATACGTAACGCGAAGTCTGCGGATATATATATATATATATATATATATATATATATATATATATATATATATATATATATATATATATATATATATATATATATATATATATCCCCGTTCATCGCCGCACGCCTTTGCTTCCTCTTATATACGATCTGTTCTGGGTTTTATTGAGTTGTAAGGAGGGATAAAAGGAAACATTTTCGAATTATGGTTGCATGGTTTGCGAAAATTTTGCTTCCGGGATGTGGTAGTAGATGATTTCTGTAATTTGAGGATTCGATGAGTTTTGAATTTTTGATTTATAAATTTCGTGATTTAATAAAGGATCGGGGATTGACTTCTTTATTTACAACAATTTGATGTGCTAAACCGTTATTGTAAATATTTCTTTTTGCGATAAAATAAAACAGTGACAATGGAAAAACAATAGCTTTAATTGAATTGTAAAGAATATTTATTCCATAGCAACTTCTTTTTTCAAATATCTCGGCCTAAATCAATCGCGTATATTTTCATTCATTGGTTCGAAAAACTGTACATACAGGAAAATACGAATTTCGATTTTCAGTGAAAGAGATTTTACCTTCATATAGTTCTTTTTTTATAATAGTGAAAACGCTCGTTAACGGTTACTACATATGAAAAATATCAAAAAATCTTGCATTTATATTTGTTTCAAAAACGTTTTATTTCGTTATAAAAACGTCCAGGAAAACTAACTTCAATTACTTCATTCGCAATCGTACGCGTTCTTTCATTACTTTTGCGTACCTATAAAAAGATGAATAGAAAAAAAAATACACCAACTTCAAAAACTTCAAAACCCAACTCAATCCTCAAGTCATAACGTTTCCAATCATTCTTCCCATGTCAACGCACATGACGGACAATACCTAACGCGTCTCCACCCGTCAAAACACAAACCAGTAAACACCTCGAACAAAGACCCAAAAAAAAAGAACCATCTCCTATACAACGTCAAATCACTGCTGCCGGCCGAGCTTCCACATATCAATCGGCCGTATTTCTCGCTCGCGGATGAGAAATCGCACGATCGTTATCCCAACTTTGTCAATGGCCGCGGCTCGAAACAAATTGCGCTGCCGCGCGAAAGCGACGCAAAACGAACATGAAAACGAAAATGAACACGGCGAAAAAAAAAGCACGCGACGATCTTCCTTTCAGAAGCGCGATCGATGGATATCGTAAAAAAAAGCACTGCGCGCGGATTCCGCATTTTTCATTCTCAGCGACGAATAGCGAACGATCGAAAAAATACACGAGATCTTGTTTGTTTTTTTTTGGTTCTGTTTTTATTTGTCTCTGGAGAGGCCTGGCGCGGCGCGTCGCGACAATTCGTACGCAGACGCGCATTGCGACGTCGGAGAGCAAGAGGAAGAGAGAGGGAAGAAAGAAAATTTGAGCAAATTATTGTCGTTGAAAAGCAGTTGCGCTTGTTGCAGGAGTTGCTGCACATAGAGGATTTTCTGATAAAAATGACTATAAAAAGTCATTGTAAACGTGGGACATTCTGACTTCAGGGAAAACAGGGAAAGAAGAACTGTGATGAACGGTAAAATTGACACTATTAATAGGTAGAAATACACCTGATTCATGATAATATCAACCGTACTGAATGGTAGAAGTTGTAATGAATAATGTTAATTTTTACCGTTCGTTAGGGTAATTTTCACCTAATGCCAGGATGTGCCACATTTGCAATGATTCAGTCTGCGTATACGTATGGCAAGACGTTTAGAGCTTCTTGCTCACTTATAAAACAATCCTTTGATCCTAAGAGGATGTTCTCTCAAAGTGAATACTTAGTTGAATAAAATCCTCTTGCAAGAAAAGGAGTCATCTAGTAGGAAAGTAAAATTGATTATACTTTACAATTATACCCTTTTCAATAAGAGAATTCTGTTCCCCACACTGAGAAAAATGTTTCCTTAATACAAAGATATAAGTTCATTTGGATTAGTCCATGAAAACAATTCAATTGAAATACGCGTCTCTTTACTGTTAAGTGTTAAGTAATGTTACTTTATACGCTAGATTAAGGTTAGTAAACAAACACATATAACTGAAATTTTTTAATCGTACAACTTTATTAAATCGATTACATAGTAGATAACACTTATATTGGTCCGTAAAATTTTCTTTCACCTTTCGCGATCCAGTATATACATCTATAAGCGTATAGTAAGGTATCCCACTGTCGTCCCAAAAGTTGCATTTAGGTGTACTGTTCTCATTCAGTTTGAACATATGCTAAATGTTTGAAATATTTTAGTTATCGATAAATAGATGAAAAGTATATATCATGATTTAATCGTGCCTGACAGATAAACAAATCAACTTAAATAAAAGCGCTTAATTGAAAGTCTTTTGTATTTTATCGTTTTTTTCGTGTAAACTAAATTTAAGCGTAAAATTATATTATTTCCGCAAAAAGTAATCAAGAGCTCAAATATGCGACGACACGAAACAAAAAAAACAAATTAATTTCCTGTCAATCAGCATTCATCTGTCTGCAACGTTTCCAACAAAAATATTCAGCATATTCCCCTCATACATATTAAATTTCGTCCATCATCCCATTTAAATGAAGGATTCCGTTATTTAAACACAACAAAAAATAAAAATCGTGAAAAAGCATTAAACAATATTCTCTTCTACCTCGCCATACAATAATTTTGCAAAATTACATAACGAAACCCACAGATAGGGAAGAGCAGGACTATTTGGATGTGAAATAATTTAAGAAAGTATTGTTTTGTTGAAATGCTAAATTTATTTTAATATAATACTCAGATACTCTGAGTAAAATAATTCGCTAATACCATAACCTAATTAGTATAACTCATTACTCATTAGGTGATCCTCTAATCATTAGCGTAAATCAGGTAGCTTCGAGCATAATTCAGTAGATACGAGATCAGCTGTCGCATGTAGATCACAGGTTAGATGATTTTAGCTTTGACATAATTGCAGTGACAGCAGCAAAAACGCAATTATTCTGAACCTCTTTGACTAATTAGAAATCGACGTTTGTACTAGGCTATTAATGATATTGAAAGTAAACGAAAATTAAATAATGTTCGAAGCGCTATATCGTATCATCACAGCAAACGCTTATACCCGAAAAGAGTAAGCATGAGCAGTTTGGTAGCTTACTATACAAAAAGAGGTAACCATTAGCGAATTATCGCTCAAATGTACACAAAATTTTTATAATATGTCATGGGTTTATGATTTAAGGGACTGAAGTAAACTAGGGTGATTCCACCAATGAACGAACAGGTCAAGTGTTCTAAAACTAAATAGTGACATGAATAATAAGAAATCATTGAATTTGTCTTTTTTCAACATGAGTTCATTTACTGGTATCTGTTAATTCACTGAAACACTCATCTTCTCACAAACGACGTTTTACGTTAAATACAACTAAAACTTATATTATTATTCCATAAAATAATTTATACTAAAGTGATATTTTGCTCTTTTATTTCTGTCATATTGATTTTATATTATTGTCCAAATTCAAATATACAGAGGATCCAATCGGTCGTTTGTGATACTTTACACATAAATAAGATATTTTAGTATATGGGTAATTCTCTAAGAAATCAAAAACGAAAAAAAAATTCTTTTCCGGTACTTCGGTATATATGTTGGCTGAATATGAACCTGAAAAATCTGAAAAAATTCATGAACAACTATATATACTTTATACAAAAAGCGGCCTGTGTGATCACCCGTCAAAATTGTCTTTTAAATTTTCGAAAAAAAATAACTATCAAATATTCATTATTTGAAAAAACTTTATATTTATTTATAACCCTTTTATGTGCATATACAATTATAAACTAGAGGCTCTAATGAAAGTATACTTTTCTGATAGGGCTGCACGAGACTCGAGAATTTTCTTGATTTTCAAGACAAGACCAAGACCAAAGGCTCAAGATTCTTGGTCTCGTCAAGAAACTTGATATATATCGAGACGACCTGTACTAACGCAAAATTATTAAAATTCAGTATAACTATAAAGGTAAAAGAATTTATACCACTACGGATCCATAATATGAGTATAAATGAAATTGTAAATTCAAAATATTTGCGCGCTTACACACGATAAAGCAATCCAAGACTGGGGAATCGCAATTAGAAAGAGAGAGACGACGGGAGCGAGAGAGATGAATAGAATAGGCCCGAGTATAAGTTGCCCGGCGTACGGCCGCAATTCTCTCAGTTCTCTCTGACTTCTCAAGTAAGGACTCGAGCCACTTTTGTGCGCATATCCCTTCGCTTATTCCCCGCGTGTTTTATCTCTCTTAGCTTCCCTCAACCTTAAACCCACTCCACCCTGAAAGTACCTATCCGTTGCAATAAAACGACATTCACATTAATACGGTTTATCATTGCATTATACCCTCTCCCGCTCCGCTTGCCCCATTTGGATGCACCGGACTCCATTCAGTAGCCACTGGAGGGAGAAACGTGCTACCCGAATTCCCCGAGAGCATAGCTCGTGGAGGCCATCGTGCCGAACAAGACTACGCTTCCAGGGGTTTTTCCCGGGATTTTGACTACTTGCCCGGCGGAGAGCTGACGCGCTACTCCGCTGGTTCGAGTTAGCCGACCAAAAAACAAATCACCGTTGCACTCCTGCTGCTCCTATCGCGGCGGCTGCAGGAGCGTAACTGCATAAGGGGATAAATCAAAATCAGAGGTGTTTTCCGGCGAACTCAGTCGAGTCGGTACGCGAACCGCGTTTGAAATATATTTATTGACAGCACTTCTGCTCTTGACAGAAAAGGAACGGCTTATGTCCGTCACAATATAATACACAACAAATTTATTAAAAATAGCAATTGGTATTAATTATTAACAGGGTTGGGTAACTTTTTAATAAACTAAAATATTAAGTTGAAAGTTACTTGGGAATGAAATTAGTTTAAATTAAATTAAAAATTAATAACTTATGAAAATCAATACAGTTGTTAGTTAACTTAAGTTAACTGTTTACAAGTTAAAAGTTAGAAATTTTTGATAAGCGGAGAATAAATTTTTGAATGGAAATATCCTATACATAGTATCCTATGTTGAATTTTATTAAATTAAAATACAATGTTTTAATAAAAATAGATAGATAAACTAATGCCATAAACAGACTTTTAATTATTAGTAATTTATTATTTAATATTTATTATATTCATCAACCCTTTGGTACGTTGTAACATATTTGCTATGTTCACTTAGTGGACCCAAAATTAGTAGATGAATTTTATAGTAGGTAAGTTAAATATGTGAGTTAAAACATTAAGGGGATAAAAAACTGTTATTGCTTGTTGTCAAATTTATAATACTGATGCTACTGCATATATAAAGTTGCACCAGACCAAGACGAGACGATATTTTTACAAATGTTTTTTTAGTCTTGAAGCAATCTTGACATAGACAGTTTTGTCTTGGTCTTGAAGAAGATAGTCTCGTCTTATGTTGCTTCGTCTTGAAATAGCTTGATTTTTATATCAACTTTTATCTATTCTATAAGCCGTAATAAAATGATTAATGTTCAATCATATTAGTCTGGATTTTCACTATTTCTTCTGTAAATCATACTAGTCTACAATATTAAATTTTAAAGTACATATAATCTTTTGCTGAAAGTGTTATTAATATATTCCTGATATATCCTGATAATCTCAATACCTTAAGAAATTCAAGTTAGCCTTATGTTAATTCGAGGTAGTTATCCCCTAGAATCTAAAGTCTTCAGTAGCTTCCAAAATTTTGTACAATATTTGTCTTTAAGATCATATCTGCACACGTTCAGATCGTTATACCATATAGATTTTAAGATATATTTATTCAAAATGTAGTCGTTTTTGTTCTCTTTACAATACAGTATAGGGAACACAAACAAAAGACCCAAAATCGGAGCTGTATGTGATCATCATATGACTAATCGTGGATGATCAATTAAATACACTTTTAATAAAATACTTCATAAGTGTTAAAAATGTTAAAATCTCCAAGCAATAACATACAAAATTTTTTTCGTGTATTTTTTAAGACTTATTCTGACAAAGAAAAATCTTTACCTTCAAAGAAAATAATTTGTAAATCGCGTCTCAATCCGTTTACTAAGAAATTAATAAGAATTCTTATCTGAAGGATAATTAAAATATGTCATACAAATACATGAAAAGAAATTTTTATGTTATGCTTTGAGATTTTAACACTTAAGAAGTATTTTATTAAAAGTGTATGAGACGCTCTAAAAATGATTATTGAAAATTGTTAATCAATGATATACTTAAAAAAAGGAGAGAAAAATATATAATCTTTTTTGATTGAAGCGTGTATGAGACACTCTAAATGTAATTAAAGGGGAAACCAAAGATATATCACTCGCCTATAAAGGTGCTATTAGAGACATTCCTAACATTATGATTTTTATATTAAAAAATGAAGTAAAAGTTAATAAAAAAAACAAGACTTCAAGACAAGACAATACCAAAACGAGACAAGGCTCCTCAAGACCAATACAACACCTTATGTGTCGAGACTTTTTCGAGACCATGACGATATTTTCAAAAATATCGTCTTATCTTGATCTCGTGCAGCCCTATTATCTGCTATGCTCAAATCTGTTGACTTAAAAAAGCTATAGTTATAAACATTGCCCGAGCTCCCTGTGACTGCACAGTCCGTATTATCCAGTTTCTTCTGCTCGCAATTCCACCTTAATTTTCCTTAAAATACCATTCATACTTTTGTAAAATCCTTTAAAGACACCCGATGCAGCCCCGAAAATGCCCCCCCGCACACACATACGAGAAGCGGCGCGCGGCCGCGGCTGAATTAGTGATGAGAGCGCTAGCTCGCTCGCAGTCGTTATGCTCGAATTTTTCTTGGGCACCGCGCCGCAGTGCGACGCGGCAGCGGCGCGCACCCGCGCCGACCTCATATCCACACTCGCGCGCACAATGCGAGTGCGGCAACGCCGCGGCGGCCCGCAATGGAATGGAATAAGGGAATAATAAAGGAGAAGATGCATAGGATACGGGGGTTGCGTGGTTTTCACGTTGAGGGTTACGACGGGGAGATGTTCCCCTGCTGTTGCTTGGCTGCATCGGGGATTGAATTTTTGATGCGCCGAGGTAAATTAATCGGTCGTGTAAGGAAATTTGGATCGCGCGAGCGATGATGACGTATTTATGTGAACTGGAGGTACAATGGGTATGTTGTGTTTTTGGATAATGTCGCGATGAGGATAGTAATATTTGCAGTGCTGTTTGTCTCTTATAGTTGAGGGTGCAATACTACTCAAAGTTGAGACATGAGCATTCTAACTTATAAGTACGAACGGTAGTTAAATGGAATGCAAAAAATAGTTGATAATAGTTGTGAATTTAATGAAGGAGTTAGATAACTTGTTTCAAATACATTTTATTGATTTTTTAAAAGGTCCATGTAGATCAGTGGTTTCTTCATGTAATAAAATCGAGTCAAACATCAGTCATTTCGACTTATTTTCGTACAGCAATTCCACATAATCACACGAGTATTGTACGAAATGAAACTATCAAAAATTAAAAAAATATATAAATGAAAATACCAAAAATTAGAAATATATATTTAAAAATTTATTAACACATACATTGGCTTACTTGGTATTAGCAAAGTCATCGCAATTCTGGCACAATTTATCTACATATAATATAATTTGCAGTATAGCACATGTGATCTGTTTCAAATAATATTTCTTTGGCGATAATTCTGTCAATAGATGATTGCATTAGATACTATGTAGCAGAGTTGCATAGCGAAATTCAGGTAGCTTCGGTAATCGCAGAAGAAGTCTTTTATCGAGTACTTTATATCAGATTAAAGGCATAATATTGTAGTGTAAAAGTGGAAAGTTACTCTAAAGCAAATTTTTTTATTGCGGTTTTCTATTGCAAGTCTGACCGCAATTCTGATGCGTATATATATATATAGTTATAGACTAAAGTAGAATCTGAAGATTGTACTACCAGGAATGTAAATAAAAACTAATCGTAAATTAAACAGATAGCTTCAGTAGAAATAGCCTGCTTATTGTATTTTGTATTTGTATGCGAACGACACACTTTTCTCAGTGTAGTTGAATCGGTGAACTTTATTTTGGCGCATTAGGAGTAACGCAGGGCTTATGCGACGATTGTTTGCGGCGAGTTTCTATGCGCGTATGCACAGTGGAGTTTTAATAGTCCTACGGGGGAAGGATATGAAAATTCTTGAATGCGTATAACTGCTGTTTTAACCTTCGTGTTTGTAAAGAGCACTGAGAAATATAAATTGAAAATAATTCTCAAGTAAAAAGAGAATCCAGAAAAGCACGGTTAAAGTTCGCAGGGTAGTGTGTTTGTGCTTGCGTAAGTAGATATGCACAGTATCCAGTAAGACGCATCTTACCAACGCTGGTACGTATCTACTCGTACTTACATAAACACAGATATACTCTCTGCGTAACGCAAATCTTCGTTCCCTCTTTAGATTTTTTGTTTTTACTTGAACACATGTTTGAAATAGAAAAATAATATTGAAAGTTGTTCAAAATACATGTAGTTATGATATGAATGTGAGAATTTGTATATAAATTTTTTTTTTAATTATAGTCTTTTTAAGCCATATTTCTTATTAAAATTTACAAAATCAAATAATTTTCGCTTAACTAGACTATTACTTTGGTCAACAATTATTTTATATACAAATTCCCACAGACATATCATAACTGTATGTATTTCGAACATAATAAAACCTTGAAAGTGCCAATTCGATCCTGTTGCGTCTCAAAACCTTGCGGTAACCCAAGAAATATAGAGGTTTTCATTATAGTCAATCAAAACAAACAGTTAATATATGATGAGTAACTTATTTTTACCTTAAAATGTATTATCAATTGATTTAAAATTTAAAGATGTAAAATTAGTATTAAAATACTACTTGTAAACAGTACAATTGATTTAGGTTGAGGTATAAAATAGTGTGCCATAATTATCTGAGAAATAGAGTCTGTAGATGCTTGAAACAGTTAATATACTATTTTATGCATTTATTTTAAGAAAAACTATTTATATGAAGCTGAAAATATGCTGAAATTAACAAATTAAAGACAAATTTTGAAATTGTTTTTATTTCGCGTATAACACTCGAAAAATTGTAAAATTGCCATGAAAAATAACATTTTCGCATTACTTTACTGCATTCAGCTTAGATACTTTATTAACACGGCCAGGAAATTAGCTACTTCTAATGTATGCTACAATCCGACCCACGTTGGACGCATCGAATTCGCTACATTTACTGTAAATTATTCGCTACTAAAATAACTACTATCTAGTTAACTTTACTAACCCATTTGTTAAATTAACAAATTACTTAGTAAGTGTAATAAATAAAATAGTTAGTGCGTATTTTACCAAGTGACTTTGTTAAATTAACAAAGCATTTTTTTCCGTGTACTGTTACTTTGATGTTTTACAGTGTATCGTTAAGCTCTAAATATTTATATTCCTTTTCCAATTTGAGCAAAAGCTCATCCCCTCAAAAATCTCTTTTCTCTTCAATTTATATTTTCTTGCGTTCTCTCCTAACAACGGCACTCACTAAAAAAACATCACGACGCACAACGGCAAATCCCAGCGAGCAAGTCTCATCCCTCTGAAAATAAAACTCCGCGAAAAAGCCCGCAACAAGAGTGTCTTCCGCTTCGCGGAATCGCGCAAGAGATGCGGCACGGTATATAAGGATACCTATACGCCAGCCATGAGCTACTCGTACATACACATACACACAAACACACACACACACACACACGTACACATACCCGCACATACCCTCACGCGCCGCATAGAGAAAAGACTGCATTACGTTCGAT
This sequence comes from Gastracanthus pulcherrimus, assembly GCA_949152435.1. Classification (NCBI taxonomy): domain Eukaryota; kingdom Metazoa; phylum Arthropoda; class Insecta; order Hymenoptera; family Pteromalidae; genus Gastracanthus; species Gastracanthus pulcherrimus. The sequence continues at coordinate 176,202,758 of OX424573.1, read as the reverse complement.
ACTATACCTGCATTTCTACTCTGCGCGCCTTTTAACCTCGACTCACCTCTGTGCTCTCCTTAAAGAATATATGCTACGCTGGGCATGGAAATTAAGCGCTGCACATGACTCTCTTTCTTTCTTTCTCCGTGACTTTTTTTGTTTGTTTGCCTCGGCATTCGTGGGGTAGTTTCTTTGAGCTCTGCGTGCAGTGGATGAAAGGAGGTGAGCAGTGCACACTTTGCTTTGTCGTGCGGTTAAATTGGATTCCGATGCTGAGTAGCGTTGGGCTTTCTGCTTTTTTATATTTATTTGTTTTGATAATCAGTCGTTTCAAAGTGGTTGAAAAATATTTATTTATCTGGCGTAGCTTTTCCGAGGATGCTTCTTGCGAAATATGAAAAATAAGAGAGGTATTTCCCGAGATTGAGACGTATCGAGGCGTATTTTATACTGCGCGTGTGGCTTATCGACTTTATGGGAGATATAAAACACACTGGTTGCTAAATATTTATCAAGATGTTGAAAATCTGAAGTAAATGAAAAATACATATTAATTTTTATATGGGCAGACGGAGTAAAGGTATTAGAAGAACTATGCTATATTTGCGTAATTTTATGATTAAAATGATAACAAAAATTAACCTCTTGAGGAATTATTAATTGTTATTTGTTGCCGAAAAATGAGTGTAATTTATAGCAACGCTAAAATTTTATTCATGAAACTTTCCTGTAAAAAGAAATTTCTAAATCAATAACACTGGAGAGTTATTGAGGTCGTGTCAAAAAACTATTACTGATAGCATCTACTGTATGTACACTAGAATAAATACGCGATAAAAATACGTCAAAAAAGCTCGAGTAATTCCATTTTACCATTCCGATAAATTTCAGAACTCTTTATTATATTCTTTCTTTTTAATAATCTTATCCTTTATCTTTATTTTCCTTAGTCGTGCTAATTTCATCCATTTGTAAAATACATTTAAAGAATTTTTTATCTTTAAAAGAAACAATCGTAATTATAAAATGATAACGAAATTAAAAATCAATAGAATAAAGTGTTATATATACCTATATAGTTTTCTTAAAATATTGTATGTACTCGTATCTTATAGACATTGTTTAGAGATTTTCTGAGGTAATTTGTAAAAAATGTATGTATACATATTTTAAACTTACTTTAGTATAGATTTGAGATTAAAGACTGTAATACACTTATACTTTCAAATTTTATTTTCAACTAAAACTCATGCACGCCATTTCATATCTTCCATTACCTGGCTTGAAATTTTCTACCACGAAACCAACTTCGGTAAGTAACCCCATTACTGGTAGCATAAGTTTAAATGGTATTTGTTGATTTCTAACTTATTTTTTGACATAACGACACGTATTATTTGTGTGAAATCTGTTATCTAATCTTTATTTAAAAAAAATAAAGTGTTCAATGTTCATGCTTAAGATTACTTTCAATATTTCAATATGCTATACGAAATACTGGCACAACTATATAGTCATATCGCAAAGGTACTATATTTGCAATATTTAAAAGTTGTGATTGACTAGTTGTTCATTATCACGTCATTAATAGTATCTCAATAATTGTATCACTTTGGTTATCATTAATTTTCTAACGAATATTATATATTCTATAATTTATTATATTATTATGGGTGTAACTATTTGACGCGCCTTACAGTCGAGTGCACATTGATAACATGATTATAGTTGCATCTGAAAATATGTCATATATGGATTAATACCAAAAACCTCAACAAAAAAAAAATTTATCAGATAAGCAATCACGTTTCCATACATAAATGAATTTTTTCAAATTTAATAAAATTATATAAATATGCATGAACTTTTAGTAGAGAATTACCCAATAACCCACACAGTACTTCCAAAATCATCCACGACTTTTGTTCTCACCTCCTCACCTCACTTTTATGAAAACTCGCACGTCTCTCGCTTTCAACTGTCGCTCACAGCGACACTAACAAGAGACACTCCAAGATCATCCTTCCTCTCGCAAGACCAAATTAACTGAAGCCGCTAAATACATTTCCTCGGATTTCCACTCTCTCTCACTGTCTCCCTGCCTATCAGCTGGCACGCGCTCGATGTCTGTCTTCAAACGTATTCCCTTTCTTCTTCTTTCCTCCGCTCGAAAAATACCCCACATCGCGCGCCGCTGCCTCTTTTCTTATCCGACGAGTCCCCCTTGGGAAACGTAATACACTTGAAACGCAATACATACAGTGCCTGTCAAAAGTTCTGAAACTACATGGTATTTTAAGTAAATTACACTTTTGGAAAAATGTCCTTCCGCAGAATTTATGGAATTTCAAGCTAAGGTTAAAAACCTTCACCACGTCTTGAAGGTTACTTCAAGGTCAAGTCTGATTTCTCATATGGGAACATCCACTGCTGACCCCGGTAATCAAAAAAGGAGGAAATTTTATGTTAGAATACGTGATCATGATGCTGGGTCAAATAAAGGTCAAATAAAGGTCAAATCATGCTACACCAGTCAGGGAATTGTTCTCCATCGTAGAACTTGAAAGAGAATATTTCACGTTTGAACATGTGGTCATGACCCTGGGTCAAAATAGAACTAAGGATTATAACGACATAATCTAATAAAAAATTTTCTCCTTTTTCGATTGCCGGAGTTAAAGCTGGGTATTCTCAGTTGAAAGGTCAGGTTTGACCTTGAAGTAACCTAGAAGACGAGGTTAAAAGTCAAAATAAATGTCATAAGGGAACACCCCGCTCGAAATCTTGTTCTCTAAAAATAAAACAGTGAAAAGTATATCACTGTCACTGAGTTATTGAAAAAAAATACACTTATTCAGCAGTGAATATACACAAAAGTTAATATTCACTGCTTAATTATAATTAGTGCATGTGCACGACTATTTCTTTTTCTACATTATTGTTAAATAATTCGTTCGCTTTTCTGTACATTCTACTCTATTCTTCCGATTTCTGCTTCATTTTCTCTGTATTATGAGCATATACGTTCATGTTGTTGATCACTGTCTCTTTACTTTCCTTTATGCTTTCATTCTCTTGTTTAATTATTCGCATCTCAGCTTCTACTTCCTTGATACTTTTGTCTATTGCAGTCCAAACGAATTTCCATTCCTTTCTCTCTATTCTTTCTCTTTTCAATTCCTTTTTCAATTCTTCAAGGAGTCTGAGAAATCCTTTCTTTATACGTTTGTGCGACATATCTTTACTTTTACAAGCTGGCGCTTTGTTGGCGCCAGTGTCTTCTTTCTTATCTGTACTCCTTTTCCTAGCTTCACTTCTCTACTGTAATGTTCACTGAAGAATATTTTCTTACACTTTCCGTAAATCTTTTAACTTATTATTTTCCACTATTCTTGTTTCTATTTTTACCCTGGCCTTTATTCCCTTCTTAACTAAATTGCAAATACCAGCAATACAAAAGCACGTGTCATGGCAATGGCGGTCATTTTTCCTCCCCTAAATTGAAATATATATAAAATAATACGCCGTTTCGGAACTTTTGGCATGCACTGTATACGTATATAGCTGCAGAGCGCGCAAACGGACAGAAGTAATCGCGCGCGCGCGGGTACTAGCTACCCGCATGCGAGGTTTCTTGCTTTTTTTATATATTCTTTACTCTTGTTTCTCGTGAGTGGGCTGTTTTCTTTTCTTTGGTTGTCTTGTGCTGATGGCTGTGTAGCTGTTTCTCCCTTTCTTTTTAGTGTAGTTCGCTTGTGCGTTCATTACAACTCCCGGACGTCTGCTGCTAACTTGTTGAAGCGTTCGGCGAGATGTGAGAGGCGCGTTAATGAAGGGTGGTATTTTATTTAGTGGAAGAAAAATATTATTGCTGGTGAAAATTGGGTTAATTGGAATGAAACATTAGATTTTTTTAAGAAAATGTCTAATTTTGGTGATTTTGTTTCTTAAATTATTTTCTTATAATACTGATTCATAGATTTGTCTATGAAACAAGATCACTTCAAGAACAAATATATGTATTAGATACTTGAATATTCTAAATAAAAACGAACCGTCAATGAATGTAAGTACTGTAATTCAAAAATAACAGTCAAGCATATTTTCGTTTATAGTTAATAAATAAAGCCTAAAAAATAAAATAAAAGCGAAATCTTTTAAATTAACGGTGTTTTTTAGCTGCTGTTTCTTACTAGTCGAACCCCTTTGATGCTATTGAGACTGCGGCGCTCCTGTCTTTTTGTCCGATCGATGTCGGTGTTATCAGCAAACATTTCACACATCATTCCTATTTTTATATATATAACAACCCCGTAATCTTCAGAACTGCAAAATAGCTCTGGTTAACGGTATCTGAGTCAATTTGAGCGGCGATTTCGATGAGTTTACGGCCAGAATGGAGATGTTTCGGATCTAGCTGATACATAAGCGCATTAAAAATTTGAAAATGTTCTATAATCCCTATAGTAAAAGAATGATTGTGATCACGAAGACCGGTAAAAGCATGACACTACATGACAGTGCTAGGAGAGTCAATAGTCATAAGTTTAGGACAAGTCTGGAAAAAGTTTGGCTTCGGAGACAATCCCAGACTTTTGGCAAAAAATGCAAAACAAAAGCATAGCGTTTCGTCATTTGTCGATTTATAGAAACATATATATGAAATTCCGCAGTTAATAAATTAATGCAAAATTTAATTCATGATTTCAGGCTTCAGAATAGATTTGAAAGACATAGTTCAAATAATTCGCGATCTCAAGCAAGAAACGCCATCTGTAAATACTGCACGGCGAGTCCATCCTACTTTGTGTAAACGTACATATTTTTGACAAGTTCAACGTAAAAGAAGTTTTATGAATTATTTTGTAAGGATTGGTCCAATATCCGTCCAGTAATTTAGTTTTTCGTTAGATATTTTTTCCGTACTTTTCGGCATTTGCAGACTCTGTCCGCTGATTATTCGGAAACTACTGAACCGATTTGGATAAACTTTTTTTTTAATGCAAGAGGATGATCCCATAGAGGTCCCATTGCATCACTGAGCCAGTATTGAGCCAGTACTACGTCAGTATTGGCGTTTTGTTATGTTCGTTAGCCGATTATTCCGAAACTACTGAATCGATTTGGATAAACTTTTGGATTTGGATAAATAAAATTAAATTTGACCGGTACAACTAAAAAGTATAAAATAAATATTTTACAGAATAATCTTCTTCATTGTACTAATCACCTAACCTTTACACGCATGCATGCACGCACGCACACATACACATACATACATACAGACAGATATTTTTTTAAACCTATTTTTCTGACTCAGGAACCTCGAAAACATCGAAATTCATTGAAATCTCTGATTGAAACACAATAGAAACCATTCATTTACTTGTGCAACTTTATCATACATGCGTATTATATCTATGAAAAGCGCTAAACTGTTTTTAATAATAATTCTTTGATAAGATAAAGATAAACTTTATTTATACATGATAGCACACTAAACTACAATAACATAAAGTTGGCTTAAACAAAGCGTAATAATTAACAAAAAGATATGCAATTTAAAATGAATTTATTAGAATAACATTTTTTATATCAGAACAATTAATTTAGTTTGAGGAAGCTAAGTGCCAATGAATTGGCAGTGGCTTTTTCATTGGATTTCGCGCAAAATGTACGCGCACAGCGTCTGCTCTTGTATCTATACGCTTTTAACCTCGCGGTGCCTTCCGAGTTTCCTGGAAATTGATTTTGGAGCAGCAGCTACTCGATTATTATTTCGCCTGAAGGAGCTGGGTTCAGAAAAAAAGCAAACGATGCAAGGAAGGAAATTCATTGGCAAACATTCGAGGGAAGGGAGGGGAGGAGCTTACGCGTGCATCAATTTCTCGGTAAAACGGAAGCCGCACTTTTCCCGAGTCATGGTCGTGTTGTATGTACAAAATTTTAATACCAAATTCATGCGCCGGAATACATTAAGAAGGGAGATTGAAAATTTAATGGCGCTTCTAAGTGTTTTGCGAAAAACTTATCGGGAGAAGAAAGTGATTTTGCTTGCGGGTACAAGTTTTTTGTTGGGCGTCGCGATTTGAAAGAGAAATTGGAAGGGGTTTTTCGAATATGTGGAAGAGAATGTAATTGGTAGATTTGTTTGGTTAGGATAGCAATCTGTCATGTTTACAATCAATAAGTAATAGTTAAATCAAATATTTGCAAACTCGATACTTCATGAATGCAAATCAATGTTTTATGAATAGCCAATGAATGCATTTATTTACTAGGAATCGATTAACAAAGCAGAAGCAGAATGAACACAGTACTCTAAATAAACAATAACTGTGTTTGAAATGTACAAACGTAAATAACTCCACTCACCTGTGTTTACGTACGTACTATATTTCAATATGTGAATAAATGAATATCGTGAATATTCCAATTCGTAAATAAATACATTTTATTGAAACAAGCAAGAATAAAATTCAATTAGCAATATTCCATGCGAGCCTGTACTTTGAAATCATCAATATACCTGTGAAATGTATTATATACAATATATTAATTTAAACAAACACGTAACCCGTTCATGTCTAACGCTTCGCAATTTCTACTATTGCTCTACCATAATACTTTTCCAAGAAATGTTGATACTTTTTTCTAAAAATATGTACCCTTAAAATAGTTTTGAAGAATACTATTTTTAAATATGGCTTTGGTTTTGCCAGAAACTGCATAGATGTTCTAATATAGTGGTTTAATATTATGTTAATAAAATGGATTTCATTGTTTCCAATGCCTTTGAATACAGATCGTCATATTGGAGAATACACATGATTACCTTCAAAACGAAGATTGGATTTAACGTTCTATAAAACCATCCTGGTAAAAAGAGAGTAAAGATTGCGAAGTAACGGAGTAATTGAACGTGAACGGATTGAATAAACAAAGTAATTCATTATTTTCGATAACACCAAAGATGAAAGATCCTAAACTACTATAACAACTCCCAAGATCATAATACCATACTCGGCAAAACTGAATCACGACTCCCTTAGCCGCATATGCACCCAACTGCGGGTTTTTACGCTAATCCCCACATTTAAAGCCGCAGCGAGTTATCTATCTCGCGGGTCCGGCGCCGCCGGAAATTTAATTGAAAACCGGAAATGTCCGTAATTAGCGTAATACGCGCGCGCTCCTTGGAGCTTAATTAAAGTTTCGGGCGCATAAGCAGCTGAACGCAGGCGCACCGATGACCCGATTTCGCGCGCGACTGTCGCGACCGGGCGATTTATTAATTATTTCGTGGTAATTAAGGCGATACACACGTAGCTGTAGAGAGCGACAGTATGCTGAGCTTCTTAATTGAAATTGGAGCTTTACGGGCGATAATAAGATGGCGCATGCGTTTTGGAGGGTAGTTACGGTTGTATGATGTCATTGGGATGAGGATTGAGTGAAAATATACACTGAGAATAAAAGAGTAATCAAAAAATGTTTGAAGAGACGATTTTATTTTTAAATGTATTAATGCTCGAAACATATTTTCAATAAGTATATATCACATCCTCAAAACAGGACCAAAACAACTATGACTATGACCAAAATCAAGCTAAACAAATGTTGAATTGCTATAGAATTGTTTTCGGGGTGCTACGCAGAAAGAATTTTGTAGTAAAAATTATAACGAAATTTACTATAAAACTCTTTAGAATTCGGTTACTTTTCGTGCAATTTTCTTTACTTTCTTTAATAGTTAATAGCTGTGGAAGATAATGATATTTTTATATGAAATAAAGTTAAAATTAAAACACTTATCAGCTACTTGTATTTACTTTTAGATAACTTTATCAGCATAAAAACTGAAACAGCTAAAATCAGAAGTAGTAGTACCATTTTACACTGTAGCAATGCACACTCAAGCTTGTATTTTGAGAAAAAAGACTCATATTTATTTCAATAAAGCATGGATACACTTCGTTTTAAGGTACCAGGAAATACCTTTCAAAGCCTTATATAGCTTGTAACACTCTCCTACTCCGTAAATATTTATTGCTAAATTTCTTCCTTTGCAAGTACATAAAATATCTATTCATCTAATATTATTACATACATACTCTTTGACAATACTACAATTGTCAAGTCATATGTCTAAAAAATGAGTATGTATAAAATGACTCATACTTTTATTTAGTAGTTTATTTAGTTAAATATTGATTCTTATCTCGTGCTAGCGCAATATTATTTTAAACAAAAATACTTCAGATTTGTCTAGAAAAAAGTTTTATTTCTATTCTTTTAATAATTAAAACAGTCTTAGATAAATTATTATTAATGAAGTTTGAAAGGATTCAAGATAATGGGTGTAAAAGCAAAACAGTATTTTATTAAAAGGCTCAGTAAACTATAAATCAAACTTTTATTACTCATCTAATAATACTGTTATCAACATGATATCGTCATATGTTATATCACAAAGAGATTATCCAAAATTCATTATGAGATAATAATATATAATGGAAAATTCGTTATTTTAAGCAATAACTGTAAATCTTTGGACAAATTTCAATTTAAAAAATCTGTTTTCTCAATTATATATAACGTGTACTTCAACTCAATCAGTAAAATGATTAATCATTAACAAGCTAACGTCGCAGTAAACTAAAATAAAATAAAGTTAAATTTCTCTGCAAAAAAACTGTATTTTCAAAATTAGTTTATATGCATGCACGTGTCAACATACAGTAGAAAATTCTATTTCGTAAATACTGCAAAGACCGCACTCATCTCTCCAAATTGATTGATTCCATTAAAAAATAAATACCCACCGTCGAGCGTCGAACTTTGAATGCGCCTCGACAATGCACGCATATTCGATATGCGCCGGCACAGCGCAGAACGCGCGGCACAATTTTGCCGCGAAGTATCAAAACGAGCCCAACGACACGAATAATATATAATACTTTATGCGGAGACAAGCGAGATTGGCGTGATAAAAATACCGATTTTATCGGCAATGAAATTGATCGTTACACACCCGGCCAACGACGCAGCGCTGCGTCAATAAAGCTCGGCGCAATAAAGATAAATGCACAACGATTGTAAACATTTTAATTATTAATTGAAAAAAGTCTCATTTTGATCGTGGGTGTGTCTGTGTTGTAATAGGGTGTAGAAGTATCGATTACTGTGGGTTCAGACCGATTATGATGGTTGGGTTTTATTTTACCTTAAATAAATTTAAAACTTTGGAATTATGGATTTGACTTTGAAAATTATCATATCATAGTCTATATTTTTAATACTCTGTTTGTTTTTACAGGAGTAAATGGTATTTAATCGTGCCTATAATGGGTGTCCTTCACATTTTGATTTTAAGGTCGCATGTTATAATAAAATAAACATGATACCGAACTAGCGGAATACATTGTCTGTTAATATAAGTATTATATTCATAAAACATTAACATTTTAATAAGTTTGCGAACTGGGGTTAAAAAGTTATTGCGATTTAAATTTAACCCTTTATTTACCGGACTCTCAACAAGTTGAAAAAAAACTTCTAAAAAGAATTTAGAAATGTGTTTCAAGACTTTTTGAGGGTTTTAGCAGAATAAAATCTTTTTACAATTTTTTGAGTTTTCTCGGATTCTATGCGACCAAAAATAACAAATGCCAAAAATTTTAATTTAAAGTTACTAGTTGCGTGTGCCTGGAAGCGCACTTGTTAAAGAAAGGGATAATACGGCTTCTTATGGAGTTTCAAGAGATTCTGCTAGGTTATCAATTTAATTCAAGAAAAAAATACAGATTTTAATTAACAGAGTCTTGAATGTTTTAGTATTTGCGTAAAAATACCTTACGATGAAATAATATTTGAAATAATAACCATTTAGATAATATTACACGATATACGAAGCAAAAGCAGAGAAAATGGATATACAGTCATTCCAAAAAATGCTAAAATAAACATTAGAATGTTGTAAAATACACGATAAGCCTATTCTGCAGACTTTGTACAGTTTATCAATCTTACTATCGTCAAATATTGTTGCTTATATCGAATTATAGCTTCCACATATGTGTATAAAACTTTTGATTGAGTTTTTACGGGTCATAGAATCTTTGAGCAACTCTCTCTTGTATGTGTTTTTAGTCCAAGCAGTCCAAGAAAAATATTATCTCGGCGAAATTTCAGTACCTCGTTACCCTAACAAGTTAAGTTAACAAGTTCGATTACGATCGTTGTCATCGCTACTATCGTCCTGCTCTTATCTTTATTGGTGTCATTAATTCGGCGTCTATACGGCACACAATGTATCGCGACAAAGTGAGCCTTTTAGTACTGAAAAAAAAACGGAGACTGAATGACCCCCCGAGGGAAGAAAAGTTATGAATCCAATAAAGTTTTAACGATCATGTTCTCGTAACACGTTAGGTACATATGATGGAGCAGAGTTAATACCTTTGTTAGAGGCTTAATTACGGTCGAGTGTCAGAGTTGGAGATCGTGGGCTGGAATTTTCCTTAATTTCTATCTTTACACAGGACGATTTTTGCCGATTTTATGGTTTCAAAAAATAAGCATTAATTACTGGTTAGTTTCAAAGTTTTGTTTTTAATTAATTTCTACTAAATCCATCCGACACCGACAATTTCGAGGACCCACTTTATTTTCATTTCATTCTAAATATTGAGTAAATATCTCTCGGAAACGTTGTTTTTCTAATCAAAAACAACAACGCTTCGGAGAAATATTTTCTTAAAATTGAAAATTAATTGAAAAAAATGGTTACCCGTATTTTCTGGTAACAGGGAGGTTTATTAACATTACCTTAAAAATGAAGTATATTTAAAAATACTAGCTTTAGTTGGTATCTTGGTTATATGTTTAATAATTTTTTAATAACATTTGCTCTGAATGAATAATTACATCTAGCTTATGAATTATAATAAATAATTTATTAAATAATGCAGTTAATTCAGTATGTTATAAATATATGAGATAGCTGAATTTTAATGATGAATTTTAATTAATATTAAAAGTAAACCTTTTTGATGGTAAGTTGGAAATCAAGGTCTCATAATAAGAAAGATATTGGGGTTCAGAAAATGGACAGATTTTTGTGTGTTATTTTTACCTTAGTACATTAAAAATTTTGTACTAAGCTTTATATTTCAATTATGATGTCTGTTTTATAAAACGGATAATTTTTTTTTGTTAGATTATATTGAATGTATGTCAAATATAGACACATATTCTAACAGTGCGTGTGATTTCCTTTCGAACTGTCTTTTAAAAATATTGTGAAGCTATTACTAACAAGATATTATTCAGCTATTACTTTACAAAATAAAAAATAATCTTTTTGAATGATGTTGACACCACTATTTTAAAAATAATATTTTGCGTTATCATTCTGTTAAAAGCAAGTAGAAGAGATTTTTTTAAAATGAAAAGTTAATTAACTTCTTACCTTTTGAATCATTGAAGGAATTGGTCGTTTTTGAAATGCAAATTTTTGACTTAGCAATGGGATCCGGAACTTGTTTTCAAATTTCAAAGTATAAGAGAATTACTTCCGAAATATTTTCGAGATGGTTCCGGTTTAAACCCACACAATTGTTTGTCCAATGTTATCTCACATCTGGTCATAGTTCATGGTATAAACCATTCACGATGTAATCGATATAAAAAGGTTCAAATCGATTTTGAGTAAAACGGACACCCTAAGCTTTATTTTTATAAATTTCAATGTATAAAAACGTCATTTCGAACTACTTTCGGCAAACTTCCAGTTCGCTTCTGGATATCTATTAGTCTTCTTTACCCTAATATGTAGTTTCAGAAATCCTAAGGATCAGTCGCATAAAAATCCGCTAGGCGTCAGCAGGTGCCGCGAGCGATAAAATGGCGTCCATTGATACATGCGCAGTGCTATGTGTGCTGTCCGTGAGAGTATCCGCGATGTCGTACATTGTCGGCAAAGTCGTTTACTGCTTTTCCAGGGAGAATAACACAAATAAAGAAGCAAATAAAAATGAAAAATGTCAATTTCGAGTGAATGGATGCCATTTTATCGCTCGCAGCACCTGCTGCCGCCTAGCGGACATTTTCCCGAAGGATTCTAATACTTTATTTTGTAAGACAAGACATTAAAAAGCTTGAAGCCGTTTCAATCCGATTACTGGTGAAACAGACAGACGCAGACACATGGACAACGTGGACTTTTCATATAGTGAAGTAATAAAGTAATGCTTGACCCTATATCATTCCAAATGATATGATTATTGAATCATCAAAAATTGTCTTCCCAAACTCTTTCAGTAGATGACAAACCCTTATTCAAACTATTCTCCTTCAATAATTCCTACGAACCACGGTAACAAACCCCTTCTATCCCTCTAATAATTCAAATCCCACGAGCGACAGTTTCGCGACTCGTCGACAGACCCACCCCCGGCTCATGGAGCGAGCTTTTCGGGGCTGCATAATCTCCTTGGCGTATATATATAATCTCGCGAAGCGTATACATATCCATCGAGCGGCTCGCGGTTGGTCGGTTGGCTCTTGAGCGTCTCTCTCTCTCTCTCGTAATTGATTCGTTAACATGCATGGAGAGCCCCTGTCGGCGACTGTTTGCTGGGTATAGGGCTTGCGCGCGATGAATACCCGCATGTCGGCGAGCGGTCGCGGGTTTAGTTTGTCCGATGGAGCCCGAAACGAGCGGGATTTTTCATCCTCTTTTTTTGCGGGAGAGTCGGGAAGAGAACGATGTTCGGAGTAATTGTTTCGGAGCTGTTGTGATTGTGCTGTACGCTTTTGTTACACATTTCTGTGTATAACTTGTGGTTGTTGAACTCTGAATGGTTTTTGAAGGATTCGTATTGCGCATACATTGATTGTACTTAAAGTTCATAGTTTAAGATAAACAGTAGTATATTCGACTTAAATTTATGAATTTCGTTGATTTTTATTTGAATATTTGAAGTTATTCATTTTTATTATGTGAAAGATCTTCGAATATAAAAGATTAAGCTAAATCAAGTCGTAGACCAAACCGAATGTACTCGTATAATAGTAGACATTTTGAAACAATCATTTTCTCGAATCTCAAAAATGTACAGGTCATAAAGTCAATGCTTTATTATATGGAAAATGATCAACTATACAGCATTCAAAATGAAAATACTATCACAATAAAATTATTCTCTGGATTGTACGGAAATTTAATAATATAATTCGTGTTTTTAGACATTAATTGACTTAATGGGGGAACGTGATACTTCCAAATTCTTAATTTATCATATCTCAATTTCATAGCTATGGAATTGGTTAGTTGAAACATTGAAATTTAAATTTTTAAGTAAAAACCGGTGCTAACCATTTTACCAGAATGCTTTCTCAAAAAGAGGTCCTGAATCATCATGTTAGAGAATCCTTTATTAAATTGATTTTATTCAATCAGATCATTTGAAAATCACGCGCGTTATATAATTTTCATTGATAAATTTTTACTTCTATTGGGATAGAAACGATTGACTTCACGAACCAATATTTTCTTAACTTGCGAGCAATGCCATTCTTTCTACGTTTCTAGTGAATAGAGAGAACATTTTTGAAAAAAAAGGAATTAAAAGAGTATAAATATTTATGTATTTTGTCTTGAATCTAGCTATCATATCTCGTCAGTGGGCTGTAAACAGTTTCTGTCCCAGGCACAATAAATATATTTTGTAGAAGAAACGTTTAACTGAGCCGAAATAACATGACAAATGTAAAATTTTGTAGCTTAATGAAGGGAATAGAACGGGTTCTATATCAACAAATGAGTTGACAGTTTTAAATCCTCCATAGAAAAAAGCGCGTTCATTTAGCAATCTATTTGAAAACTTTAAAAAATTCAAAAAAATTTGATATATTGAATTACACGCAATTTTCAAACAATACTACCACCATTACATCCCAGCAACAAAACATTAAATCACCTCAAACACCACGTCCATTCGACAAAACACGCCGCAGCAAAACCAAATGTTCCTCAGCCACCGCTGCCGCGCTCCGCCGCCGAGAATGAGAGGTCGAGTAGAAATCGTCGATACGCCCGCGTTATTAAATTTTCATCGAAGACGACATCGACGACGCAGCGGCGGCGGCAGTGCCTCTCCTCGCACATACGCGCCGCGGCGATGCGGAAAATTCGCGCGCTTCTCCCCTTATCGCGCGCCCACGACGACGAGCGAACTCGAATAGCCCTGCACTGCCGCACGGCTCTGAGATGCGTCGCGACCCTCTTTCATGCCGCGGCAATCTCGTTATCATACTGGAGCAGCGATCGTTAAAATTGATACGAGAGATAGGGAATGTGTATGTGTGTGTGTGTGTGGTTGTGGTCGTGGTTAATGTGTGTAACGAGCGGGCGCTGATGGCCTTCTTCGCGGAGGTAGCGGCGGCGTTTCATTTCGAGGAGATCGTTGCGGGGAGGCGCTTCGAGGCGGAATTCGAGGTGACTTTCATTAGGGACGGGGTGGAGGCGCGATGTGTGTGTGTTTTTGATTAGGATTTGGGTGGTGGTTGATTGTCAACAAGGTGTATACGGATAAAAGTCGCGTGTTATACACTAAGTACGCTGAAAGAAGAGAATCGCTCAGTCGGTTAGATTCTCGCCGAGCAACCAATACGAAGTTTGAATGGCATAGTAACGACTATAACATAAGTTAAGAGAGCAATATATAAGCAGGAAAAAGAGAGATGATTACAATATATTTTTATTTTAATTAAAAAATTTAATACATTTATATGATTATAATCGGTTTTATATTCAAAGAATCTTTTAATATATTATAAAAATACAAAATCAAAATGTAAAAAAAAATCATAAAACTAAGGTTTTATATCATCATTCTTAAATACTTCTTTAATAAATTATCTTTAAAAAATCATAAATGTAGAATTTATGAAGTACATTTTATATTTAAATATACAGTTAGTAAGTAAAAACTCTTAATTGTTCAAATGTTATGCTTCGTTGAATAGAATAATATTGTAGCTGATATAGCTGGCAATTTGCCGAAAGGATTTTTCTTTGTAAATTAATGCGCGTTACAATGTTACAGTTAATGTAAAGACAGAAAAATCGTGTGGCTACAATCATATTTGAAAGGGGTGAAATTCTGATAAACACCGCATTGCCAAAGAGTATTTTGTTATGGTAATGATTTTATCAAGTAACTAGAACAATTACTAAAAATAACAACTTTTACATTGTGTTTGATGAAAAAAATTTAAATAAAATTTATACATTTAAACAACATATTATTAACCACAACTGTAGGAATTAATCGCATATTTACTTCTAAATACTTTAAAAACATTTTAATACCAAATCTGTATACGTAAAGCTGTCTCAGCAATTGGTATTGCTCTAGGAGCTATACCGATTGTCAAGGTAACGAACGAAAATATATTCAGGGTTATAATGGTAGGAGAGCGATTCTCTTTTTTCAGTGTAGGTTGAGATGAATTTAGGCCAATGTTCGGGTAGATCAGATGGATTTTGAAAAGCTATGTAGGGTAGCTACTTAACTTTTGGCTACTTTGACCCAACCCTCCTCCGTAAGACACTTAAAGATTTAAGTTGCTCATACATATTATAAAAAACGCTGCCAACTATTTTGACACTCAGCTTTCTCAAAGAGGTATCGGTCATGTTATAGCTTATTATATTATTATGCGTAGCAAAATATGTCAATATCTGTTAATGAATCCGGCCAAATACGCAATATTATTACAAAGTACATTTGCTTGACAAATTCATATATATTATGAATGTGTTAAGTTTAGATTTTAATTGCAAATTAAGTTTTTGCATACAGGTTGATTAAATTATATCAACTGATTTTGAGCACGAATGAGCAGATACACACACACTCACACACACACACACATAATCACACACATACATACACACACAAACACACATACACATATATACAAACACGCGCAAACACATAAACGCACACACACGTACACACACATCCATACAGCGGACATTCTTCAGGAGTGACTTATTTGAACTCCCCAATCATATAATATATTTGTATTTAAGAACTAGAAATTTTTATTTTTATCAAAACAATGCTTTCTCTTTGCAATATTGACGATTCCATAACATGAATATGTTTAAAGTTATTGGTACATAAAAATAGTTCAAATACATATTAAAATCCCTACAATGAGTCGCTTTCAACCCTAGTAAGTATTATCCTTATAAAATAACATGGAAAGTTTTAACCGACGTAAAATTTTGCGTTCATAATCACGCACATCTTCATTGAATCTCATAAAATCTCTTCAACCACTCCTATTACCAAACAAACACAATTTCCAGTACCACCTCTAAAAACTTCCTCCGCGAGTCCAGCTCGATTACGCCAATCCTACAGTTTCTCCGAACCTCGCGCGAAATCATCGATCCGCGAGATCTCGCCGTGAAAGCCTCGCCGCGCGCGAAATACAGCGGCAATTGCGTTACATTACACCGATCCGCAATCTCCCCCTCGGATCGCGGCCCGCGCGCAGAGCGGAAGAGAGCAGGCGGCCGAGACGATCTTTCGACCGCGCAATCGTTCAGCTTTCGCGTGTCCGTATACCTGTGGCTACACGCTCATACGTGTGCGCGCGAAGGTGTTGCGCGAGAAGGTGTTTTCGCAAATTTTCCGGCTGTCTTGAAACTCTGGTGTGGAGTTCGCGGAGACGTGGTTAGTGTAGAACGCTTTGGTTGAAATGTCTGATTTTGTAATTTGCTTCGCGAAGAGTGAGGAATTTTCGTTCGGATAGTTCTAATGCAGCTAATTGATGAAAATGAATTGCTTGAGGTGATTTGGATTTTTAAGAAAATTTTTGTTATTTTTAACTGGAGAGCGTGGTGTCTTAGAAGCACAACTCATTGTAAGCGGAATTTTTGCGGTACAAAAATGTTCTTCGAATGCTCAGGGCTTTGTGAAATTTGATTCAAAAATATTTTCTAGTTTTTAACAGAAAAGAAAAATATCAATGAAAAATAAGTTTTTTTACATAGGTTCTAGATGTCGTTGTTATGAACCTGATAGTAGAATTCACAAATTCTAAACAGAAGATTCATCTGAAAATTCAATATCTGTGATAACGGAAAACCGCTGCCAATTCATTGGCACTTAGCTTCTTCAAACTAAATACACTGCTCCAATATGAATTTTGTCATTTGAATAACTTATTTAAAATGCTATATCTCTTTCTACTTAATAGCTAAAAAATGTATGTTTTATTAATTCTTTTTGAGTAAAAACAACTTGTTTTTGATTTCAAAATATCGTAAAAAAGATACATCGTTATAAAACCAAAATAAATCGATGAGTCTTTAATTCTCTTTTTGATTTTGTATCTATATCAAAAAACAAATATAAATTCTCAGTATATAAGGATTCAAAATGAAAAAAAATATAACCTCAAAAACTCAGTCAAGAGCTAGTGAAAAGCTACCTCTTTCACTAATACGATTTCCCATCATGTTTCCGAGAGTTCGCCGTATAAACAAAAAATGACGGTTTCGCGTATGCATGATTTTTTCCTCGGAAGCAGGAAAGTATTAAGACTAACAAATTTTAATGACTATTCTAGTTTCTAATAACTTTTCAATAATTTTCCATGATATATTTTTGAGATATAACCGTTTAACAAAAATGTCGTTTTAATTTATAATAAAAGATGGGAATTACGTTATGAAAAATTTCTGGTCGGAAAACATAGGTGATTTTATACTCTTTCAAATTCATCTATGATGAAGTGATCATATTATTTCTAACATACCGAAACAATTGACCTAATCGATGTCAGAATATTGTAAAATAGATAAATTGTTGTAAAACAATAAAGAGTCAAAAATTAAAAAATTTCTTTTAAATTCTAATCTTCATTATAAAACGAAAAAAGAACCCTGTTTGATAAAAAAACACACACGCACACACATACACATACACGAGCGCACGCGCGCACACATAAGCACACGCACACGCACACACACACACACACATTCACACCAACATAGTCGAATTAGGAATATTCGAATTTCGCTGATTAATGTATAAAAATTAATACGATTAATTCAAGCCTTCACTTAAAAGAAAAATACTCTTTACCATCTTTTTTGACACACAACCAAAATACACATTTTCAAGAATAGCAATCGACAGCGCACATCTGCATTTAACGCGCTGCAGGTGTTCGCGAGGGTGTTCGCATTCGAAATCGTGCCGCTCGAGCCATTGTCATCGGAACCTTGCCACGCGCGATGCAGGTGTCCTACATTTATATTCCGGCTTAATATGTAACGCAAGCCGCTTATTGTCGAATCCCGACGGCACCAGCAGCAGCAGCTCACACATATGAGCAAGGCGTAACGATTACCCCGGTGATTATGATAACGAGGCCGGTAATATCGATGATAATGGTAATCCGCCATGATTATCCATGACGTAATCGAGACGTTAATGACACGCCCGGTGCGTGGCAACTGCAGGTCGTCCGACCGATTCGCGTTTCGGGGGTGATATATGGGGCGGGCGCGGTGCAAGTCGAAATTTTGAGGTCTCGGCCGAGATGCGATTTTTTCTCTCGGGGAAAATGTAAAATCTTCATGATTTAGTTTGTATTTGAAGTTCGTGGCTAAATTTTGCAGTTCTCCGTTGGTAGGTTCAGGGAAGATTGAAGCAAACTAAGAATTATATTATAAAGCGGAAATGTGTACGATATCAATATTTGTTAGGGCTTGAATCGCAATTTAATGCAGACTTTCATGATGCATAAAAGTAAATTTAAATTTTCTGATTTTTAATTTTTATCTTTTCATGTTTGGTTAAGAATATAATAATTAATACTTTCTTCTTCCAAAGACAAATTTTCTTAGTAGCTACTACTTGGAAAATTTAGTTCTACCGATTTTGCACTGTATATTGTAGTGTTATTTTAGTAACCGATAGTTTATGTTTCTCTAATTGCAAGTATGAGGTTTTGCTCTTAAATTCATAACATAATAGAGCAGTTCCCGAGAAAATTTTTGCCTAAATGTGCCAGCCATTTAGTTGAAATTAGGAAAAATATATAATAAAAGTGGCATATGTTGTAAAAACCATTCACAGCAAATATTTTTTCTGAGTTTCAAGATTGAACACACTTGTTTATGATATCATTTAATAAATTCTTTCGGACTTTCTCTTCATCCACTGTTAAATTTTAATTTTGATACATTTGTTTGTTTATATTTGTCAAAATTGATGAAACTTTAGTACCTTCTTTCCATAAGAAAAACAATCGACTATCTTATTATCATTAAACTATATTATGAAATATTTTTTCTTTGAATTAAAAAATGTAAATTAAAACAATTATAATTTGTCTTTGCATCTTGTACAAATTTATCTTGTACACTTTTAACCGAAAATAAACTTACAGAATCTTTATTGTTGACTAATATTTACTTCTTATACGTTTTTCGCATAATGATCTAATTAAATTATGCTAACGTTGCGTTATCGCGTGCATAATTCAATTGGTCATACCGTAACTTTAATTCTTAATCTCGCGGTGCGCGTATAAATAATTCATCGTACCCCGAGAGGACTTTATTTGTTTTTCTCGGCAGATTTGCTGGTCTCGGAAAAAAAGGCGCCCATCGACCTCTCCATCGAGATACGATTATTATGCAGACCAACGACGTAGCAATAAGTCACCGCCAAGAAAATGTGAAATTTAGTTTCGAGTCGTCCTTTATCAAAATGATGCTTTATTTTTAGGTTCGCTAAACCTCAACTTTCTTTTTAAAATGCTGATAATTTAAAATGACTGCATATCAGCATCGTACATTTATATACATTTTTATTTCTTATAGTCAGATTTATGTAAAATACAATCCTTTGTTATCGATTTTACAATAAAAATAATAAAATACAGTCCATCCGTATAATTAATGAATCCACAACTCATATTAATAAAGATAATATTTTACAGTATATGATATCAAATTAATATTTAATGACATAATAACATTTTTAATAACGTAAATCTTGTAATTCAAAAAGTCGATCATAATATAAGTACTGATTCTTTAAAAAATAGCCATTAGGATATTTTATGATTACTTATAAGCGTTTACTGCGTTAACAATTTATAATGATACATTATATAACATAACATATACATTATATAATACAAGTATTTAATTCTTTTATTAACATTTTTCAGTAAAGTAGGTACATTATTTTATTTTTATTTTATTTTACTTTATTTTAGGCATAGAGCGTTTCTTACACATAAGAATTATACACGTAATTATTGTACACAATTTAGCATTGGTCAAATTATATATAGATATATTTGACCAATGCTAAATTGTGCACAATAATTACGTGTACAATTCTTATGTGTAAGAAACGCACTATGCCTTATTTTATACGGGACGAGTCCTATTACATTTTTGGTTCATATTTTTAAGGCTGCCATCTCCTCAAAGCTTTTCAAATTATATTTCATTATTTTCTAGTATATACTATAAAATTATGCTTAACTATAATAATCTGTAACAATGAGTCAATTATTAACGCAACGCTTGACAAAATCCATAATCAAGCAGATTTATCTATGAAAAATGTTCTTTCTCTAATTTATCGGAATACACTGAAATTGCGATCAAACCGCACTTCGATTCGCACTGATCAAATTGCAGTCGATGTGTACTCGCAATCTTCCGCGATTCTGCGCGAATTAATCCGATGCTCGCAGACGAGTTTATGGAATTCATTAGCGGCGCGGCAAAATCGCACGCTTTGCCCGCTACGTTGAATGAGAATTACTTATCGAGTGAGGGGAGAGTAAGCGAAATAGATTGTATTCATGAATCCATAATGAAATGAACCGCTACGTTGTTCACTGCCGAACGACTGATAGTCAAGTACATTGTGTTCGAAATTTAATTAGAACGGAGTACATTGGAAGTTTGGTTTTAATTTTTAGCAGAAAATTGATATTCGCAAGTATAAATTTATTTTACTTAATCTTAAAAGTGAAGTTTTAAATTACCTTGTGTTAAGGTTAAAAATTGATGTGCGTTCAATGTTTATTAAAACAAATGTACGATGTGATGATGTTAAATTTGGTGAATATGAGTATCTAGAATTATTATCAAAGAGAGCGAATTTAAAATTGTATACTAATGATTTTCAAAGGAAATTAAAAGTCAAAAACGTCACAACAGAAAATAATGATTAAGGAATAAAGATGTGCGCAAAAGCTGGTCATCAAAAGTAAAAGCGCGAGAAATTCTTAAAGAAAATTCAGTAACGTGGTACGAGGAAAAAATGTCTATTCCAACACAATAGCTCACAAATTCAAAAAAATATTCTCATTTTGATTATGACGTATAAATAAATGAAAATATTTTCAGTTTTAGTGAATATCATTATCGTAGTTTTGTAGAAAAAGAGTAGCATGTACATTGATATTATTTAAATATGCTAAGTAATATTATGTGGAAATGATCAGATATGAGAATGAAAAATAATATTGTATGAAACAACACGTAAAATTCAAAAGTTTTCGCGTAATCAATTTACATAATTAATAAATGCGAGTTTAATATCGTGCAATGTTTAACAATTCTATTCATCGGCAATTATTTAGCAGGAAATTGCTTACAAACGTCTTCTTTAAAACAAAATTATAAAGTAAACTTATACTATTATAAGGTTTTTGACATTGCGAATCTTCAATCAAAATTTGAAAATAGCTGATCCAGTATGGTGACTGCTACATTGCAAAATATTGCGTCATCTTATGTAGCACGCTTTGTCTAATGTTGCGACGACGTAATTTTCAAATATGTGCCAGATTAGACAATATTGCTTACGCCTTATTTAACCTTCATATAAGCTATAGACAATAACGGATATATGGGCAAATCTCCAGAACTTTTGATTTTAGTGTCCCACGTAATTTCTTTTATGTAAATGATATTTAATGCAATATTTTAAAAGTGTATACTATTTAAGAACATTCAATGCAATATATTCAATGAGAAAAATATAATTCATGCATTATTTACGATATTTATTAATATAAAAACTCAAAAATCACTTGAAAATTCACTCATTTTGCGTGTCCTATCTACTAAATGCACTCACCATTTATGTCATAACTTTTTTATCGTTTAAAATATTGATCTGAAAATTTGACAGGTACTAGCCTTAGTTATCCAAATATATTGCACATGCATAAAAACCTGTGCTACCTATAAAAACAAAATGGCGGCTACTTGAATTCGTGTCCTAAATTTGGTTGTAACTTTCAATTGTAACAGTTTTTCGATTCTAGATGTTTTAGCGTTCTTTGAACTGCGACTTTTTCAGTTTATACATTACCTTGACACAAACACAAAAATTTCTAGAGGTGTAAAAGTGATGTGCCTCTAAAACTATGTAAATTATAAATAGATTAGTAGTAATATTTTTCGCGTAACTTTTTTAATAAAACGTCATTTTTTTTATGGCACACCTGTGTTTTCAATAAAAATATCTTGAAACTTTATTTAATCAGTATATTTCAATGTATAAAATGTGTATGAAAAACGTTAAATTTGTATTTCAATTTGTTGAGATGAAAAATAGATATTTTGAAAGTATATTACTGCTACATTTTCACTACATACATCACTTATGCCATAACTTTTTTAGCGTTCAAAATGTTGAATCAAAACGTTAGCAGATAACAGAATTTACTTACTGGAACATATTGCGCATGCATAAAGAAGTGTGCCACCTATGAATACAAAATGGCGGATGCATTGATGTTCTAAATTCTTTGTATGTTCGAATTATTTTTGTATTTCAACTCTAAAAGTTTCAACGTGCTATGAATCGTGACTTTAACATTTTACACCTTTTCTAATACAAAAACGAAAATTTCTAGAGGTGTAAATTGATGTGCCTCTAAAACTAAGAAAACTACAAATAGACTAGTCGTAATACTTTACGCATAAGTGGTTATAAAAGACATTTTTTACGGCACGTCTGTCTTTTAAGTAGAATTTCTTAAAACATTGCATAATCAGTAGATCTACATGTATAAAACATGTTTAAGAAACGCTAAATTAGTATTTTAATTTCTTGAGATGAAAAATAGCTTTTTACTACAGCGACATTTTTACGACTATACACATCAGAATATACACCTTATGAGCCATAACTTTTTTAGCGTTTAAAATTTGTAATCAAAGCTTTGATAGAAAATAGCATTTAGTTACCCAAACATAATATGCATGAATACAAAGTGTGCCACCTATAAAAACAAAATGGTGTCATTAGTTATAAAACTAATATTTTGTATGGCAAACCTGTGCTATAAGTAAAAATCCCTTAAAACATTGCGTGATTGGTAGAATTTAATATGTAATAAATGTTTGAAAAACGTTAAACGTGTATTTTAATTTGTCGAGATGAATAATAGATTTTTTTCAAAATCTGTGAAGGGACATATTTACTGAGCACACACCTTTTATGCGGTAACTTTATTAGCGTTTAAAATTTGGAATCAAAACTTTGGTAGATAACAAAATTCAAATATTCAAACATATTGATCATGCATAAAGAAGTGTGCCACTTATAATTACAAAATGGCGGGTGCTTGAATGGGTGTTCTGAACTGATAGAAACTCTTTTAACTCTTGTTTAACTCTTTTTTGAAAAAAAATTTCAACAATGTGTTTTCTTTAATTTTTTTATATCTAAGTTTTGTAGCGTTTTATAAAAATGAATAACGCTGAAAGATTATCATTCCTTATGACTATATACATATGAAAAGTCACGCAAAGTAAGTGTGCTCGCATATATAAAAAGTATTTTCTTTCTGCAAAAATGGAAGGTTCTAGAAATTTGCCCATATGGTACTCGTAAATACCGATATTGTCTATCGATAAGATGTAAGCAATATTATCGAGTCTGGTAAAACTCTCAGTAAAACTGCGGCGGCTCAGTCGGTAGAGTGTCGGATTCCCACGCCGGTGACCCGGGTTCGAATCCTAGTCTCTGCCGATTGATACAAGCACCACTGTAAAAATTACATGTGCTTTGTTTACAAACACACCGCAGACCTCCGTCGTCGATTAGCACCACATGGGAGCACAAACATGGCGACGTTAAAAAAAAATTAAAAAAAAAAAAACTTTCCAAATAACGTTGGTGCAATATTGGACAATGATTTGGTACTATATGAGATATTTAGTCCGATATACTGAATTTTCAAATTTTTAATCATTACAAATTCATTGCACTCATTCAGTTTCCTGAGCTTATAATTGGTAGAGGACAAAATAAAGAAGATACTAAGGAATTAATGAATAATTACATTTTTATTAATTCTTACTTGTTCTAAAAAGACCTTGTTACCTTGGAAACGGCTGTCTGGCTGTTTGAACGTCCTATATCTCGTATGCTTGTTTATTTATTCGCATAACCACTGCGTTCTAGACATTGCTACCTAGTCACAGAGCGCAGAAATATGTTTTTAACTTATGCTTAGAATTTGCGCGAAACGCAAATTGCAAATGTGCAACCACGAATGATATTGCATGAGAGAAACAAGATGTATTCGTCGAATCATTAAAAATATTTTTTCTTGCTTTTTGGCGGGAAAATCACTCCGATGACTTCAGCAAGTAGTTTCTGAACAGAACGCATCGCAAGTTGCAATTTACAAATTATGCACTTCATTCAAAGGAAGTTATAATATTGATAACATTTTTTTCCAGTGAGGACGATAGTTTTTAAATTGTTTTATGAAATCGACAAATCTGCTATAATATTCACGATTGCTTTTAAATTTTCATTTAAATATTCTAGCCATTAAATTATTCTCAGTCATATTAGGTGTTTATGTAGCTCTCAATCTCTATCTCAATTATCTATAAATTCAGCCGTCATCCCCAAAGCTAGAATACTATCTTCAAATTTAATGACCCACCGCACTTTGTGGCGTCCATCCCGCACATTCATCGTAGCCCACCACGAGACTCTAATGACGCGCGAAACAATATATATACGTTTAGCAGTGGCAAACATTCGCGATAGACGCGAAGCGCATACACGGGATTAGGGAAGACACGGTAGCATCGAATGGTTGAGTATGAAATTACCGAGCTGCGTTATTTGTACGATAATTGTGCGGTCGCTGTAATCCAATTTTAGAGAGAGAGAAAGAGAGAGAGAGAGAGAGAGAGAGAGAGAGAGAGAGAGAAGCAAAAAGCAGTAACTGTTGTAGCCGTCTACAAGTGGGCGGAAATTACCCGGAGTACATTGTCCAGTTGCATCAATCGGATATTTACTGAGCGCCTCCAGAACAATGCCGTGGACTTCTGCTGTTCAGAGGAATGTGATCTCATTTTATGTTAATAAGTTTGAATTCGAGAGAAATGTTTTGACGATTTTACAATTAGATGGTAGTTATAAGCCATCATAAGCGTTCACTTCATGTTCTAAATGAACAAGGTTATTAATACCTATTGCATGAATTGTTAAATTTATGCCCAGATCGTTACTTAGATCCATGAATTTAGTCAATTTGTAGCGACAATCGAGGCCATAGTAATAAATGTGTTATTTATTGAAATATACTTAACAATTTAACTGATGTATGTAAATTGTAACCGATATTGATTAATGCTTTCACGTCATTCATATTTGTAGAATAAAATAATATTTTCATAAATATCGCCAAAACTATTATTCAAAAAATGAATATAACCTTAATATACATATATCTGTTTCGATTCGCATTCGGACACGCATGCACGTCACGTCAGCCACTTCGGCATTCTATTTTTACGAAACTCACAAGCTGCCCACATTACCATAAATATATTCGTAATCACCCTATCCCGAAACGCATCTAACTCTCGAGCCTAAAGCCAATGCGACATTGAGCCTTCGATTCCCACCCGTGGGGCAGCCGGCCGAATTCCCCCGAGCCACCGTCCACGAGAAACATAAGGAAAAACTCTCCAGCCAGCGTCCAATCTTACTGCCGACTTATGCCGAACAGTGCGCTTGCTTATGCACCCCTTCTTCCGAAACTTCTCTCCCTCCAGCCCCTCCCTGGTTAACGTATGTCACCTCGACATATCCGACGTAACGCGTAATGGGCGTGAGGTTGCGGGTAAAAGAAGGGAAGTGCACGGAGCGTAGGACGTTGTGTGGCATTATATTTCGCGCGAGAGAGTTATTACCGAGGCGCACGGGCAATTAATGATGAAAACGATATAGTTTCGGCTGTTTTCGATGCTGGCGCTGCTGCTGCTGTTGTTGTTTCGGTTTATCGCGCGCGCAGAGTCGAAAGTGGTCATTAATTCTCGAATGGACATAATGAGCGGAGACTTTTAACGAGAGCGGTACGGTATTGTTAGAGTGACGAATGTTATTTTGTGGATTTTATGGGCTGCGCGGTGGGGGCGTAAATCTTGCCATCTGTAGCAGAATAAGTGCGTTTTCAGTTGTATTTTTATGAGCGAAAATTAACGCGATGCGATTAGTATTTATATTATAACTTGCAAACTATTTGCAGAAAGTTTGTTTATATCCATAGGTTTTAATAAGAAAGGAGTAAGTATCTCACGAGGCAGGATTGAAAATCGTGAAACTTTTTGAAGCCTGCCTAAAAAGTAACAGGTATGCGCAAAAAGCCACGAAGCGCATACCTTAGGTACCATCATTGATAATCTTTTGTGAGCTGTTTTTTTAAAGTAATTTAGCATTATTTTTTTGCCAAAGGAATCCTAAAGTTTAGTTTTTTAAGGGTATTTAATTTAATGGTTAAGGGTTTAAGGGTATTTAATATAATCTGACAATGTCGTTTGTCAAGTACAGACGAAAAGTATGAAGCTTGTCCGAAAGTCTAAAATAAGTTTAAGATAACTACAACAAATTACCTAAAGCAGATTGGCATGTGCTTTCGTTAACTCTTTGTGAAGTAGCTAGAGAATACTATGACTTGTCGTAAATCAGCCATAATCAAAAAACGGCTGCTAACTGCTTTAGCACATTGCTTTCTCAAAGAGATTTAATGCACATTCATTTATTGAATATTTACATATACAAATGTGACTTTATGAGCAATCGACAATGCTATAGACAATGTTATAGACTACGATGTTAAACTAGATTAAAATGATGCATTGTTGGCTAAAGACCTTAATCAGTTGTACGTGGAGTTATTTCTAATCAAACTACAAAATTTTAATGAAAAATACAAATGCATCTAAAAGTGATGGTGACCACAAAATGTGATTACATGAAATGCATATTCAAAATTTAAAATCGTATTTTTTTCACAAAAATAATTTAAAGTATTTGTTAGATATATAAAATGTAAAGAAATTACACCCTGTTTATGAATATGTGCACATTTTTTATTTATCTAATGTACAAATTTACAATAAAGTTATTGCAATATTCAAAAATTATGGACGCACGCACGCACGCACGCACGCACACACACACACACACACATTACCCATACACACACGCACACACACACGCACACACGCACGCACGCACGCACGCACGCACGTCATTAGCCACTGTTTCATAAGAAATTTCCGAGGGTATCAAATTTCAAATGAAATTTTTTTCCATACTTTTAGAATTAAATTTTTTCTACACGGGCAACTTCAACACTTGATTCATATTAATTAATTTCATGGTTAATATTTTAATGAAAAATACAAATGCCTCTGGATGGAGGCTGAAACTTATAAAATCACACCCCCACTAGAGTCATGAGATTGATAATTGTGCTAGCCCATGGAGATCAATAAATTCTCATTCAATTTATTTTTCAAATAAAGTAATGGTCAAACTTAATAAAAAATTTAATTCTTAGTCGTAGATTTTTCTTTTAAATTAATTAATCTTTAATGAGTTACGTTAACTACATTAAAGTTATATACCAGGCTGGTCAATGTCAAGTGCATGAGGCTCGACAAATATAATTTTGGTTATAGCTCATGGCGATCGATTTTCATTCTATATTTTGTTCATATCGATGGTTCTTACGAAGGCTAATTTTATATTTCTCAAAGACATCTAGTTCTTTGCAATGGCTTTTTTTGTTTAAATTAGCACTTTTTAGATTTTCACAATCCAACTGCCATGCGCAACAAACTTTTAAAGTTTACAACACAACTTCCATCCGCAACAAACTTCTTTCGTCTCTACGAAATTTATCGTTTCTCACCGCCGACACACAACAGGAAAAACCTTTCCCAATCGGGGAGCGACAATCTGCGCACGTGTATATAGAAATAGATAGACCCCCACGCACACCCAGTCTCTCACACCGGGGAGTACACACACACACACACACACACACACACACACGCACAGGCACACGAAAGCATATTCATGGATTTTCCTTAGGCATCAGCAAGGCCGCTCCGCGATCGCGCGGGGGGATAAGGCTACATAGGAGCGATCTAGCGCGGCGCGAAGTGTGTAGCAGTCTCCATCGACCCTTTTGATTTTCGCCCCCTTCGCACGAGAGGGGGCGGGAGCCCCGAAAACGAGTTCTATCCCGAAATTCTCGTTAGCGGAGGACACGCACACGTGGCGGTGTAATGCGGATGAAGTCGCGACGGGGTAGCGCGGTAATCGAAAGGAAAGAAGAGACGGGGAGTGGATTATCTCGAGATATCGAGAATTCGTGGGAGGAAAATTAAGTTTTTATTTGGGAGAGGTGATTCGCACCGCGTTATCGAGATGCGATTGGGAGACTTGTGGACATGTGCGGATAGATGAGTTGATTTATAGAAGTAAGGAAGTGTGGCCGATGAAGAGGTGCTTGATTCAGATGGATATTAAAGGTGTTAATTTAAAATTATATCTTGCGGTCTGAGGACCCTATTGAATTATTTAGTGTGTAAATTTTATGTGTTTGAATTCAAGAAAAAGAGAAACTATAAAATTTGAGGAGATTATTACCTGCCAGAGGATTATATCGACCATCTCGAGCTAAAACTAAAACACTATTGCTTCCTCAAAGAGAAAGTTTTGTAATAGTAAAAAGAAGTTTTGCTAATAACATGTTAGAAACATGTTTTGAAATATAAGGAATCAAAATACACTATTTTTAGATAATGTCCTTATGGGTGTGTGTGTATATGTGAGTGTGCGTGTGTGCGTGTATGTGCGTGTGTGTATGCATCCATATCTCGAGTAATTCGCGGTAAAATTGAATGCTTCAGGGCTCATTTTGTTTGCTTTTATTAAACGAAGGGGGCACGATAATAATTTTTATGTTTTTTATTAAATTTTTTGATGATCGCTTATATCTCGAGAACGGCGCAGTCATTTTTTTCCTGCTGGAGCTAATTTTGTTAATTTCTTGGCGAGGATTAGGAATTAAAAGGATTCGGAATTAAACCGCTGAACAAAATTCCTCCAGGTTTGTGGATATTAGTTTTCAATACATTAGTTATGGTATGAATACAGGAAATTCATTTTGAATATGTAGACAAAGATTTCCATATATATATATATATATATATATATATATATATATATATATATATATATATATATATATATATATATATATGTAATTAAAAATTAATTAAAAAAGCAATAATATGTCTGTAAAATTTTTTCTACGTATTCAAAATTAATTTCCTATATCCATACCGTAACTAATGCATTGAAAAGCAATATCCACAAACCTGGAAGAGTTTGATCCAGCGGTTCACTTGGAATCTTACGGGCAGTGGATTGGGAGCTTAAACAGTCTTTCTATTATTACTAGGTACTTTGTGAGTTTTAAGAGACCCTAGACCTCTCAAAATGTAGGTAATTATGTATACTTTTAGTTCACAAAATTTTGATTACATTGAAATAAACTGACCTATTTTAAATGTTTATTATTTTCTTTATATTTTAATATACTATATATAATACTTATCATATATCGTGACATTTATTTCTCAATGGCTCGCACAGCTCCTTCTCCTCCTCAACTCCTTGTATGTATCTTCATAGCATCGTAGCACGCAAGTATTCATACGACTGTCCAAACATTCAGATTAGGCGTTCTTTATTTTCTGTCTCTATATGTATTGCTATCATAAAAATATAAAATTTTCCATTTTGATCTAACTCTCCTACTTCCTTTTCTACATTCCCTCTTATCATGCTGAAAACAGCTTATTTTCAACCGAATCTGTTTTACCAAAAAAAAGTCTTCTAAATAACAACGGTATCTCACCCCTCATTCCTCTTTTGACATCCCTCGCTATCCGACCTGTCTCAGATCACGAGCAAAAGTTTCGTCGCTACCACGCGGGATACATCGGGGACGAAAGTTGGCCCTGGCTTTATTAAAGTACGTTCGTCACGGGGGGCCGACTTCCAGGGGGAGAACCTAAGCGTAAACTCGTTGTCGACGTCGTTGCCGAGTTAAAGCCATTATCCTTAAGATGGCTGTCGTACTACAAGCGTGATCAAAAATTCATTTTAATTCGAAGTAGCATGAGTGCTTTGCGTGAGAAGCTAGTTTATTTTTTAAAGGTTTTTTATACCCATTGTACTTTATTCATATAAAATTGCTTTTTGGGGCCCACAGATTTTCTAGATACTTTGTATTGTCGAATTTCCTTTATCTCGTGTAACTGATTTTCTGCAACTTTTGATTAAAATATAGAAAGCTTTGTTTATATCTTTCTGATAAACTTACTGGATAGGATCAAAGAATTAAGCATCGTTGATATTTCTGTGTATTTTTAAACCTGATATACTATCAATTTTATTTGAATATCTTATCTTTCATTTAGTCTAATTATATTTTAATTTTTATACAATTCTATACGTATATAAGTTCACCGCCTACTCGTTATTTTTCGATAACTAGCCGTCCTGAATATTTAACGGGTGTTGAGTAGTAATGAATTTGATTTTATTCTGGAATTCAATATGTATTCTTCCAAATATTGGAAGATTTAATATGATTTTGTACTTATGCTATCCATTTTCTTTCATTTATTTGTATACAAATTTTTCTACCACACTTTTTCTGCTTAGGGGCCTAACCATCTTAAAATTACAAATAAATTGGTTATATATTTTTAGGTGATGATCAATTTTTGATCATACATTACCAATTTTTTTCGGTAAATTTAAACATTATATCAAAATACAATATACGAAGTTTTTAAAATTTTTTTTTGATAGTCGTTAGGTCTCTTTATTTGGCCATACTTGCGACAGTACAAGAAATATACAAGTTTGTATTATGATCAAACAAAGAGATCTAACAACCAGAAAAAAAATAAAAAAAATTTTTACTTTATATTTCAATAAAATGTCATTCTTGTCCTTTGCCATTATTGAAGAAATGTCCTTGACAATATCGTCAATAATTTAATACCCAATTTCCATGGAGGGTTGTGCTCATTGCAGATCTGCTTTATTACCAATATCCATGTTCTGGATTGCTGAGGCTTGATAGTGCGAAATAAATGTGTCTAGCTAGTATTTGCTGTAGTTAAACACGGACGAGTGGCGGTTTGCACCGCGTGAGAAAAGAGATATTCGCACCCAAGTGTATAATTTTCCAGTGTCGGAAAATCAGTCAGTGATTCATCATTTCTCATGTCTCCCAATTTCTTCGGTCCCTCTGATCTCCTCTTAATCATATATGATTAAGAAAAAGGAATGGTTCTCACATCAAAACTTTTATATTTATATGATAACTATACTGGTATTGCTCGAGTAACCGTACGTATTGCTGTTGTAGATATATTATAGTTGCCGATGATATTGTATGGTTGTCAGCAAAATAATATTGCTGTGAGAGCAATAACAAAGTATTGTTGCAGCAGTAATGTGCAGTTTAGTTCGATCCAACAGAATCTGGATACTCGAGCAATACATTTTTTTCAGTGTACCTCTTTCTCTTTCTTTCTTCTACCTTATCTTCCTTTCTCATTATCTCTCATACGATCCATTACTACATTAAAATATCCGAATTTGTCATAAAATTTTTCATTACATGCAAATGATTACATTTAATTTTTTTGGAACCAAGGTAGAGTAGACTTTTTTACTGCTTTTATCAAGCAAAATTCTTCTTTCTAATTTCTTCCATGAAATTAACTTCAACCCGCGAGTAGGCACAACTTTTTGGTCTTATGCGAAAACGCATATGGGCACCTCTAAGTAGCCAAATTCAGGTAAACGGTACAAGGTTCATTAACAAAACTAAATTACTCAAAACGTTCGGAGTGATTAGTTTATTAATAAAAAAAATTTATTTAATATTTTTCGACTTTATTAATGGTTTTTTATTAAACATGTTAATAAAAGAAATCGCTTTATTTAAAACTAACTAATATTTCTAAAGAACACATAAAAATTCAAATATTTAAAAAAAATAAATTATTCCCTGCGAAAAAGCCGTTTGAAAAAAATGTGTTTCTCAGCACGCGCGCGTGCTCGCTGGTTAAAGAATCATTTATACGGGATCGTATTATGTATTCAAAAATGACCGCTATATAACAAATGAAATGATAAAAAATATTTAATATTTACAAACTGTCTTGTGTATTTTTAATTAGTTTGAGACAAGAACATTGTTAGTTAAGATATCCTAGCATTTTAATACATTTTACCAAATCGCGAGTACGCTACATCCTTAATACACAACGGAGCAATGGAGTTTATAGAGAGAAAGTTCATTTTAACGGGGAGATAAATTAGTCATTTATTAACGTAAATAAAAACAAAATATCCAAGCTTAAAAATACTCAAAGTTTAAAACGAAAAAGTTACAACTAATTTTTCCAAGAAATTACATAACGCTGTCTCGTGCAATTTACCTCCCGCAAACTCTATATTCCTATAGCAGCCTCATCCTTAAACAAGCTTTGTTCCTTCCTTCAGCGTCGGCAGCTCTGGGCGAATATATAAATTTTAATTTCTTCGCGTAATTAAGTAGCCGCTGAGGGAGATATATTAAACGAAGGTTTGAAATTTCACACCCGGCAGAGAGGGAGGAGGAAGAGACGAAAGACGCATAAATCAGCCAACGCGGCCGCAATTTCGCGCACTTAGCATCTTTTATAAGCCGCGGAGAAAAGAGAGAGAGAACGAGAGCGAGAGATGCCTTTTTACAGTGAGACGCTGCGGCGTACTAATGGAGCGACGAGGCGGAGTTTAATCAGTTTTTCAGAGACAAATCATGAGGGCAAGAGAGAGAGAGACTTGAGGACAAGGGATAGCGATAGTAGCGAGGTAGGTGAGAGGTCTAAATTGCAATGAATCGGCGTGTTTCGTTTTTAGTATTGAGTGAATGCAAATTTTATTTATTAGCGAACTTTCGGGCTTAAAGAACTCAATATATAAAATTTATTTTACGACTTGATAAGGAAAGTACTGATAAGGCTTTTCAGTTTACAAATTTGAAATATTGTCAGATTTTCGAAATATTGTTTTCAGAGAATAAAGTTGATTAAAGTTAACTAAAATTAATTGAATTAATTAACTTTAATTTAACATTATTTAAGTTAATTTTACTTGTATTAGGTTAAATTCACATTTATTAAGTTATCTGAATAAAAATAATATAGTAAACCCAATAATTGCAACTGACCAATCATCTTTTTCTTATTTTCCGTAGTATAATTTTGACTCAATATGTTAAACACACTCAATAAAATCTCCTAAAGATATCAAAAAATAAAAAAATGTCTATAAACCTCAAGTTGCTTGTTTATTTCTCTCTATACACAACATATCCGTCAAAAGCTGTAATTTGTTCAGCCATCACACCGGAAAGCTGCCTTAAATTATTCAAATACACAAGAGAGCCCAACAAACCCGCAAAACCATAAACAATAAAGAAGAAAATCCTTTATTTTCAACAATAAACCAGAGGACGAGATAAATTATTTGCGATTCTTTATTCCAGCCCGCAAACAAGCCCCCAGGCAACAAAAGAACGCCGCGCGCATGCAGCATTCATCGAGTCGGAGCTTTTGCTCGTCAAGCTCGGACATGGCTCTGGGGCTTTCGCCGCGATGGCCCCCCGCAGGATGGACGCGTGAATAACAACGAGAGAGCGCGGCCCGCGTGACGCACGGCCGAGACGAACGCGCGCGGCGTTGCCGCCGACCGTAATGGAGCTTTATGCGCGGTTGGACGGGTTGCAAGTTCGAAAAGAATGGAGGGAGGGATCGGATCATTGGAAATCTTAAGAAGTGGGGTTTGAGTGTAGTATTGTGGAAACATCTTGCGATTGGGTGAATTCAGTTTTTCGGTTAATTAATGATGAAGTACGAGTACGACTTGTTTGTTTTTTTTACAAAAGTAGTTTAATATATGGGCAAATCTGACGAACTTTTAACCTTGTACAATCCAACGATGAAATGGGTGTTACGCTGATTCTAGATGTAGCACATCATCCATCCAGGTTTTAAATGATTTGTTTAGTCATGTTACTTTGATCTTATCAATATTTAGAAAAGAAGAATCAAAGCAATTTTCAGAAGCTTTAAAAAATGGCATTTAAAAGGTCTTGTAATTACTTAGTTACGTATTTGAAGTTGTGGAGAAAAAAAACTTTCTCTCGATTCTTACCAAAATTTTACAAATTTATAACTGTGTGTACAACTATATATAAAATGAAATTTTATATTTTTTCAAAGGTTAAAATGCAAAAATTTTTAAAAACAAATGTCACTATCAAAAAGCTTACCAAAAATACATCGAAAACATATGCAAAATTATTTTGAGAGAACGCCGCATATATGTATAGATATGATTCAATTATAAATTATTTTGAATATATACTTGTATTAATTATAATCATTTAGAATGAAGTGTTTTAAAAATAAGCGTAGCAATATTTATTGTAAAATATTATAACTGTTTTGAAATGTAGAGTATTATCATTTTTTTCATATGATGTTTGTTTCTCATTTTCAACACTATACATTGTTAAGGATGTAATAAACTTATGAATTGCCTTCCATATGTATCTTCTTATGTATCTTTAGCAGAACAATGTTCGCTGCCGCCGACTAAAATTAAGGACAGACTTTAATACATGAAATTACCTTATCAAATATCTGTATTAATCAAAATAACATCTGGAACTGTTTGATACCGGTACAATTGAGTTATATTATATATTAATTTATACTTTAAAAACATCCAGATAAATTATAAAAAATCTACTAAGTAGGGACACAAATTTACGTTTTCGTGGAGAATCATCTAATTACACCAGGAAGCTAATCATGGACTGTATAATTAAAGACTACTTTATATACAGTGTATGAAAATAAGGAAGTAATAAGTGAATGCTCCAAATTTAATCAGCAACAGCAACAAAATAATTACTAAAATAATTTGTTATTCAGACAACAAGATAATCTTTCAAAAGTCTTATCCATTAAAATCTATTTTCTCGGGAACAAACAAACCCCCAGTCACTAAATAAGGTAATAAAACTTTCTCCTTATCTACGTAAAAACTTTCTGTTTTCAACGACGGCGGAAAAATTCCTCTCCAAACTTAAAACCCACCGATTAATATCAAGTTCTCAAAAGAAGCTATAAACCATAACCAAAAAAAAACTTTCCCTCCAACGTAAATCACGCGATTTATGTAAATATTACTCGAGTTCTAAATCAACCCTTTTCGTTCCTCCTTCCGGTGTATATATACGTAGACGAGCGCTCGTCCCCAGCTGCGACGAGTCAAGGCGCAACTTTCGACTATTCTCTCCGAGCGCGCGAGTCGCAGCGTAATGTATATACATACACAGGAGTTGGCGCGGAAGGCATTTACCGTAATTATTCCTCTGTCGCGCGTTTTGAAAAATTTAATTCACGCCTCGCGTGCAATTTACACAGGGGACGAAATTTATACAATTTGTATCTGCGTGGAGGAATTCGCGTCTGATATATATTAAGGGAAACGTAATTTATATCATCATTTTAGAATTTCGAGCAAGTATATATTGTATATAGTGATTTTGAGGCTATGATTGTTATTTACGTATCTATATAAATGTGTATACTCATTTTGACTTTCATATTTTTCATATTTTTATAATTTTTATTGAATAACTTGAACACTGTAATTTTTATTTTAAAGCTAGCTTATACTCAACTATTTCTTTAACAAAATCAGAATCTTGTTATATATCTCATGAGTGTTTTAAAATTGATTAAAGGCATTTATCTTCTTTAGTTACTTCTCTTTCAATTTACAAGCATGTTAAGAAATAGAAAAAGTAGATTATATGACTGAGATTTTCTTTATTTATAGAATGATACAATTGTATTTTATACGATGTTACAATTTTTTCACGTTAAGGTGATGCTAAAGCCACCTGTCACCGACAAATACTAGGATCCAATTTTCTCATTTCATTTTCAATTTTGAGTAAATATCTCTATGGAAAGTTGTTGTTCCAACCAAAAAGAACAACTTTTCATAGAGATATTTTCTTAATATTGAAAAATGAATTAAAATAGTGGTCTCCCGTATTTACCAGTAACACGGGGTTTAACATCACCTTAATTGATTTTATTGTTTACAATTTCAGTTTCAGTGTTCAAAATTTATATGCGTCAATTAAAAGCTACAAGATATTTTTACAAAAAATCTCTGATAATACAAAAAATATGGAGTGACAATAATATATTCGGAACATATAACTTAGTATAAAGAATAATAATGTATATAAAATTCGGAGGTCGAGTATGATGATTGCAGAAATAATTATTAAGCAATGATAATAGTTTTTTGGGGTCGAATGGTTGTTGTTGGAGAACAGATGATAGTATACAGAATAATAATGTATATAAAATATCATCTATCCTCCAACATCAACCATTCGACCCCAAAAAACTATTATCATTGTCCAATAATTATCTCTGCAATCATGATTCCCGACCTCCGAATTTCCAGCCATTCTCTCCTTCCTACAAAACTAAAAGAAAACACCACTGCAGCGCCTTCTTTAAACGCCACTATATACTATACACCGTACACACGGCGCTGGTAGCCGCCGCTAGCGAAAATGAAAATAATAAATTCTGCGGAAAAGCTTGTCGGTGCTTAAAAAGAAATACTCGCTCGCGGAAGAGTTCATGGTCTAGCTTTTCTCTCCCCCGCAGCAACTTTCGCCCGCAGTTATTACAGCTCTGCGTGCTCGAGGATGCGTAACGTTGTATCCCCAGCCGTTTTCACCATCGCCGGCGTGCTTGCTCTTCTTATTCTTATCGCTGGTGCGCGGGTGCTTTATTTATTTGGGCCTTCCGCTCATAAATAATCGCCCGACAATGAGGTGTGCGTTGTTCTTTGCTTTATACGTTTCGAGCCTTTATTAAGAATAATATTTCTCGCGTGGGGGTTTGCTTTTTTATGCTTTCTTTTAGAATGGGTATGAACGTTGCCTTTGTTGTTGGTGCTGTTTATACGCTATTTTTTCTTTACTATTCAGATTATTTCTTATTTTGGAAAAATACGGTTCTTCAAATTTTATCACTTCATAGGTAATATTATAAATGCTATCATAAATCATTTTTTGCAAAAACTTTTATTTATAACCTTCTTTGTGTTAAATAAAAATACAACAATTATGACTTACAAACGAGTTTAAAAACATAAAATTTAAAACAAATAAAACAATATATTATACAAACGTTGTTAAAAATTTTACCTGTGCGGAAGCAATTTCATATGATTTTGCTTAATAAAAGTTATAACAAAACATTGCAATAAAACTTTTTCCTCTGCAACCTATTATTACAGTTTTAAATACGACAGATACACACAGAAATCAGCCCTTCAATAATAACTTTCTGTAATCAATCCATGCTTGAACCAGTTATTATCAGGTCGCTAGATAAGTTCATCTAGATAAAACTCTATGTGAAGAAGTATCTTATTACAAAAGTATATATGTAATATAAGGACACTTACATTTAGTTAAAATAAAGGCCTAGGAACAATTTAAAACGGAAAGAAAAAAATATTTGTAGATAAATGTTTATCTTTGGCTAAAAGTATTTAGATATATACTTATCTACATAATGTGGTATCCAGATAAATTTCAAACAACTAAAATGGCAAACTAAATTATCTAAATTTTTTATATCTAGGTACAAAAATTAGTTCATTTTGTTTGACATTATAATTTGATAATTTATCTAGACAATGTGTTACCAAACTAATTAACCCTTTGCGGGGCGAATTTAATCTAAAAAATCAAAGTTTTCTCGTCTTAAATTGTTTATAACTAATTATATAAACAAACATTTGTAAATTTAAGCTCAGGATTTTATTCCTTAGATATCTAGGATTATACAGAAAAATATTTGAGCGATATTGAGCTCAAACTGTCAAAGTTATGCACAAAAAACTCAACAAAAATAGAGTGCCACTATAGTGGCACCCGCCCCGCAAAGAGGTAATTAATTAATTACCTGAAGTACATTATTTTTATACAAAAACTTTGTTCAAAAGAGGTATTGACTAAACGAAAATCGCTACCAAGAATTTTCGCAAGCTTTAGAACCCTTCTGTAAAAAGATACTATCATCTACCATTAAAAGCAATCGATCATCAAATACCTTCTACCTTCAGCCTTCATCAAAGATAAACATACCACCCATGACCGGCCGCAACCCGTCAAACTCGCATCGAACCCGAATATAATCGTGCGCGCGAGCATATTACTGCACCCCCCTCGCCATTCGCTATACAGAGCTCTATATACTCTTGGCCATCCCATTATGCGGTCATCGAAGAGCCCGGTAATTTTAGCTATACCAGCAGGCATGATAATAATTGTACGTTCACCGAGGCGCGTATTACAGCTGCATTGGCCTGTGCACCGCGCTTCTGCCGCCGCTGATTTCGAGCTTTGGCGTGTACAGCGCAGCGGCGGTAGCGTGTAAAGAGATGATTTCCGCGGCGTGAGCCTCGTTATATAGATAACTCTTCTTTGATCCATTGGCGCAGGAGGTGGCTGATCGAAGTTTCGCCAAGGGATTATTAATTCAGATGGTTAAATTGATTATGATGAGCTGTAATTGGTATAGAATCATTTTAAATGGTAAATTGTGGTTGTGCGGAAGGTTACGAATAGGTTGGATATTTGTTCAACAATTATTTATTATTTGAACAATAATGTATTCTTATCGGCCGCAATAATATTGACCAATGCTTATTATGAATCTATAGTTAAATTATTATAACCATTCATCTGATGTAAATTAAATATGTTCCTGCAAAATTATGACTTTTTGGCGCTTGATCGCCGGAACACATTTCAATAATTTAGAGAAACTATTAGTAGAAATCATCAGCAATTTACAAATAATTGCTGCCAGACAAAAAGTTAAATGAATTTTATCAAGATCCTTCCTTCAAGACCAATACTTCGGCCTTCCTCACGATATTCCGCAACTTCCTCATGATCCAGGGGTGACCAGACGGAAGTAAAAACAAACTTCCTTGTGATGGAAGACCGCAACTCGACCACGTGGTCTTGCAACCGTTCATTGCAGCAATTTTTGGATGCAATTTGTAATCAATAAATAGTAAACAATTGCATTACAGAATTCTAAGCAAAAGTATTTTTGTCCACCGACTATCAGGCCTTTATTTTATTTAAATTTTAAATTTACTATAAGTGGTACATCATATAAAAAGCTGTTTTAAAACAAAAATTATATTTACGTTACATAAGTTTTTATTATTTTACTTAATTTAGTTAAATTCATTTTTCAAGATAAAATGAAAGTATTCTTTTAGCACCTGAAAATGCAGATGTTATGGAAATAAACAATAATATATTACTAAGAATGAATAGAAAAATAACAGTAGTATTTAAGTATAAATTCTGCAGAAGATACAAACAAGGAAAAATTAGATACAATTTTGCCAATAGAATTTTTAAATTCTATAACACCAATTGGTTAACCCATCATAAATTAAAATTAAAGGATGGAGCTGTAATTATGTAATTAAGAAATGAAAAATTAAATACTGGACTTTGTAATAATACGTGATTAAAAGTTAAGGACTTGAAAGAGTTTATAATTATAGCAGAAATGATTAGTGGTAGTCAAGTTGGTTCTATAGTCTTTTTACCACGAATGAACTTATCGCGTTCTACTGAAGAAATCCCATTTCAAATGACACGAAAACAATTTCCTGTAAGACTTGCTCATGCAATGACAATTAATAAATTACAGGGACAATCTTTGAAAAAAGTTTGAATATATTTACCATCACCAGTTTTCAGTCATGGAGTTATATGTGGATATTTCAAGAGTAATGAACAAAAAATATTATTAAATGACAATTCCATCGTCAATTAAAGACCATATAATAAACAAAACTGTTCACAAAAAATATTGGTTTCACAGAAATACTGTTCAAAATATAAGAATATAAAGTAGCGACAGCATTTAGCGCCGTTAAATTTCACTTTAAACACGGAACACAAGATAGAAAAGAAAATTACTTTTCTTATTTCCAAAAAGTTTCTTCCTCTATTGCTTCTATTATTATGCTACTTCTGGCCAAGAGCAAATCAACTATCTGTTTGTTCGGCCTTTCATGAGCACACTGTGTGACATTGTACTAAAACTCCAGTAATGTTAGTTCCATGTAGTGATATCTCATTGATTACGTCTTTGATGTTAGCTCGTTTCGAATCAATTTCTTCACCAAGTTAACGCGATTTCGCATGCAAGCAATGTGCATGTTGGATAAATTTTCATAGTTTAAGCAATTTCTTAAGATCGCAGCTGAAAGCAACATATCGACTATGTCTGCCTTACTCATCTTGGCTGTTATAATGGGAGGAATTTATTGATTGTTATTATTTTTCTGAATTTTTCTTTTTTCTTCTGAAGCACTTGGCGCTTTTGCAACACTCTTTGTATACAAATTCCAGATATTCTGGATTATACTGAATTATTTATAAATAATAAATCTAGCTGCTTCATGGAATAATCAAAAATTTTCTTTTCTAAAAGCATTCAAAAAGGGAATAGCAAATACTGCTCAGAAAGTAATAGATCACATTACATGAAAAACTGATGTTGGTAAGTAGAAAAAAAAATCTACAGCATGCATAAAAGGGCGCATCATTTTCGGTCTGTGATATATATATTATATCACAGACAAAATATATTTTGATTATAGCTTTATTAAGTCGCTACATTAATTTAGGGATTGATAAAACTTTATAAGTCAAAATGACGGCATGGGAGGTTCAATAGAAGTATTGAGATTGGTGGTCGTGACGTCAGAGTCCTACTCCTTGCTTCCATCTTGGGCCTAACATCCAATCAGATTCAGGGTACAGTAGAAGACCTAGTTATCTCCTACTGTATCCTGTATATGATTGGCTGTTAGACAACAACTAACCGCTTCTAAACATACATCATTCCCAGCTTTCATCAATAATTCTGCATTTTTTATAACAATTTCTTTACTTTCTCTTCGTCCATATCATGTGCATATGCCAAAACTTGAGTTATGTCATATAATGAGATACTACTCATCTTCTAAAAAATAATTTACGTTTATAATAGAACATCACAATCCTCGAAAATAGAACCCAGTCACCATATTTTTCTCCCTCCAACAAACACGCCCACGTATCCAGCTCTGGACTTTCGTCCTTTGCGCAATAACGCTCCCCGCTCGCACAAATACCCGACAAAAAACGCACTCGTTATCGCGCGCTTCCAGAGACCGGTTTTTCCACGCTACTCCCTCTCTCTCTCTCTCTCTTTCAAAAAAATAACGGAAAACTAAGAGTGCATGCACTCCAGGCGAGAGGGAGACAAAAAACTCACCGCGCGCTATCGACGCGTCGCACGATGCACGAGTACAGTGTGTATACGCATCGAACAAAGAGAGTTTATATTGCTCGGCATAAGAGCAGGGCAGAGTGGAGACGTACACACACACACACGTTGATTTTGTGTTTACACGAGCTGCGGCAGTTTATTTTGCCTGCGCCCGCGCGCTTCATCGGTAGAATTCGGCTCTTTTTCTTCCTCGTGCTTCTCTCGTCTTTCTATTTTTTATACGCAATGTGGAGCTGTGTATTTTTTTGCCAAGGAAGAGCTCGCATGGCTGATAATTGCATTTTGATGCAAATTATCACGTAATATTCCGGGAAGATAGTAGGGCGCTCTGGCATACGGTTATTTCGGGCTGTATACTTTGAGAAAGTTTCATGCGCGACTGAGCGTGTGCTTGAAATAATTTTGAGATGTCGAAGTTACGTAGCTTCCTGTAAATGCAGAGCGTTGAATTTTAAATGTTGACTATGTTAATGAAAATT
The DNA here is from genome assembly GCA_949152435.1 of Gastracanthus pulcherrimus. Lineage (NCBI taxonomy): Eukaryota > Metazoa > Arthropoda > Insecta > Hymenoptera > Pteromalidae > Gastracanthus > Gastracanthus pulcherrimus. Next base: position 176,160,332 of record OX424573.1, on the reverse strand, counting down.
TAGTACAATGCAAATGTTACGTTTGAAAGTATGCCTCACGTTGAATCATTTTACAAGTTTTTGCAAAATGTGAAAGAAAGTCTCGAGAAATCCCGTGTCTTTCTTTCAAGTGACCTCAAACAATCCGCAAAAGCGAGAGCTCGAGATTTTTGCAGGGAGCACTTTAGCCAACCCTCTTCAAATACTTGTAAAACTCGTTAACTTCGCCAACTTCTCGGAGAATTTCGCCAAAAGTCCATGATTTTTCTTGCCACGCTTCTCTCTTTCTCTCTTTCTCTCTTTCTTTCTCTCTTTGTTGAGCGCGGCACAATGACCATGGCCAGCGTCGTAGTTATCTAATTGTTCTCCTCCTGCACTACTATATAATTGGAGTTTTAATAACAGTGCTTCTCGCACTGCAGAGAAGAGCGAGAATACTTTGACTGAGAACGACGTTTGTGTACACAATACTAATTGAGAAAAATATCAGTCATTTGCGGGATGGAGAAAAAACGTTGATCTTTATAGGTAGGATTTTTAAAGAAGCTCTACAACATAAAATTACCCTCTATTTTAACTACTTTTATACAGGCAGTCATTGGCAAAATGATAGTCTTAAAAATAATAAAGATAAAAGTTAAATGATTATCTACAAATTTAAATGACCTTAACTTTATTATAAGTCTTTAAAAAAGTTCAGAAATATAAGAAATGATAATTTATTTAGATAAAGTGTTATCTGCACGACAAAGTATCTAGATAAATTATTAATTCACTATTCCGAACAAGGTTATCTAATTATTTTACAAATTTAACAATTATCTATATAAAGTAATACTATCACCTTTTTCACAGTTTTATTAACACGTATCTAGAAACTTTCAATCAAAGATAAACATTTGCCTAAATAAATTTCTTAACTTTTAGATAAAATTGTTTCCAAATCTTTACTGTAGCAAAATGTGAGTATCCTTTTGCTGCATAGATATTCTTGTAATAAAGATACTTTTTTATCTAGATTCCTATCTAGATATTAGTTATCTAGCGCACTTCTCCACGACTGTATAATTCACGCTGTAAAAAATCCCGTGTAAAATTACTATCTTGCTAAAGTCTAGCTACGAAGACTATGTCAGATGATATAAAAGACGATACGCCAGACTTTTGTTGAATTATTTCAGAAAAACTTATTTATTAGATATAAGTAATTAGAATACATACTTATTGTTAATATCTGCCAAATCGTAAAAAAATAATAATTTTCAATTAAACCGTGGAAAAGCTTTCATTAATATTGCTATCTTCTATAAAATTTAAATATTTGTAAAAGAAGAGACAAATAAAGATTTATGTTACTACAGACCTTACAGAACGCGACACTATTGTTTTACAATCTTTTAGAAAATACTGAGACAGTCTTCGTAGCCAGACTTTTTCCAGATTTGTCCCAGACTTTTCATACAGGGTAGTAAATGTATTTAAAATTACAAATATACTGTCACGCAGTATTTTTACAAATTTAATAATCTGCTGCAATCCAGAATTTTAGGATTAGGATAATAATTTTGCAGATTCTAATATATATTTATATCGCCAAATAGAAATTCTTGGGCATACGTTTGACTTTAGTAATGCTATGTTTTCGTCACAATTCTATATCGTATCAAGCAAAAAGTAACAAAAAAACTTGAATTAAATTGATTTTTCTCATAACTATTAGATTTTTACTGGAAATTCTTCTAAGAGCAATAAAATTACAAGGTTTACGTATACGAACATTATAAGACTCTTGCTGTCTTTACACGATTCTGTAGATTTACACTGACAGTAAAATTACTGCTCTCAGAGTAGCTTTATTCATGTTTAACTCTCAAAGTGATATTTTCACAATGACAAAGTAAATTCTCTATAAAGACTTGTCCGTTCATGGGTTAAAGTACGTTTATTTACAAAAAGTTCGTTTTCAAGCTACTCTCAGAGTACCAAAGTACTACCATTAGTAAACGTACGATGCAGATATACAATTCTCATGTACATTTATACACAAAGCTTTGTTCAGCACAGGCATACGCTTAATTAATACTTTTAAAAGCCTCCTAGCCACAAGAACGTTAAAATTAATTTTTTAAACGAAAAAATCAATAACAAGTCGAGCCTCCTCGAGGAAAGCAAACATCATCAGCGCGCGGCTGCTCCTCTTTGTTCCTCTGTGCTCCTCTCAACAGCACAAGCCATCTAGTTACGCAATTGCTCGCCTCCTCCTCCTGTTTCTCCCTAATAGCAGTTTTAATAACAGCATCGCCGCGCGCGCGCAAAAGAACGCGAAATTCCTCGCCATCGCTCATCGCTTCCATCCACTCTTCCTCTTATGAGAATTTAATTTCCGATTATGAGAACCGCAGCCTTTCGACTCCCGTTCTTTTTTTTCTCTTGTGCTCGGCTGCCTTCTTTTCGCTGTCTTTCTTCTCCCCCTCTCTCTCTCTCTCTTGTCTGCTACTATTAGGCTGTGCGCGGCGATCCTTTGTTCGGACACTTTGGCGTCGACGCGGTTCATTGTGCACGTGGCGCGTAGAGCGATATTGTACAACAGTGAAGGTGGAGTGACGACCGCGTCGGTATCCCGAATTCGAAGGAAGGATGGACCACCCGGGAGAGACCGAGCTGGAAATATGGAGGATTCGATGACCCCTTGGGCATTCCAAAGGGATGGGATAACGGCTGCGGGAGATCGGGATACGCGATGGATATTGTTTTGTCCGCTGGATGTTTCGCTTTCGGCTGGAATGAGGAGTGACGGTTTTATTGGTTGATCGCTGGGGCTTTTCGGGAAAATGATTTTCCTTTCTTGTCGTTGTTAGATTATTTAACGAATTCGAAATATTTATTTGAAAAAGGTAGCATTGAATACTTGAAAACAAATGCTTGACCGAAAATAAATTGTTTATTGCATCTTTTTGTATTCTTGTATAAAAAAGAAGATTGTTTTGTGAGGCTAAAATGCGTAACGCAGAAATTTCTGGATTTTTCCTTCTGCTTTCGCAAAATGTCAATGTGACTGTATCACTGGAAATGCAGAACTGTTGATTAATACGAGTAATACAGTGGGTTCCGCTTAATCTAATCGCATCGGGGCCATACGAATGGATCACATTTAGCGAGTAATAACATTAAACGGAGACAATAAAGACATCAATATTAATATTTTTTGAATATATATCGAAAATATCTAAAAGATGTATACTAGTAATATTTATATAGTTCAATTGTACATGATTGGCGTGACGCATGAATTTCGCATTATGCAGAACTTTCGTGACGCTAAAAATGCGCGACATACAAACTCAGAGAAATAAAAACTGGGCGACCGACGCATTAATAACGCGATGTATCCGAACTTTTTTCTTTTGTAACTAGGATAAAAAAAGCTCCTCTCTGCTAATCTTTCAAATACATTGAATGCACGCTCGAATAAATCACGCGCGAAAGAAAACGCACTTATCCCTCTTGCTCTCCCCAAAGAAAAACTCTCCCCAGGCGCGCGAGCGAGCAAAACTCATAGTTACCGAGCAAATTTCTTATATATAGCCCCGCGACCGTGAGCCGTGCGCACTTAGCTCTCCCCCCCCTCGTCGAGAGTCGCCTCGGGCGAATCAACGTCACCCGAAAATGAGATTAAATACGGGGGGGGGGGGGGGTTGTGCAAACTTTCGTCCTCCCCTCGCGGAGGAGCCTCGTTTTTTGAATTATAAAATCCATTTCGACGCGTGTACGAGCCCCCGAGCATCGACTGTCAAAGGGGGAAAAACGGAGGCGTCGCCGGGAAGAAGAACGAGAGCGAGAGGGTGTCGCGAGGAATAGAGAGAGCGACTTTCGCATTGTGCGACGAATCGTGTGACGTATTCCGATGGAAGGCATTGACATTTTTTTAATCTACGGAGTATATTTGGATGCACGTTGGATGTTCGGGAGGAGTGCGTTATTTGTGGGTGTGCCAGAAAATTGAAATGAAAATTGATGGGAAACTTGTGAAGTATTTTCGATGAATATTCTATTTTTAAAAAGCTTCGTGGTATTTATAATGCAATGAAGGTAAAATGGAATCTATGTATAAAATTCTAGCTGAAAATTGAAATTTTTTTGTAAATTTTAATATACGTGTGTAACCCTTTATTTATTTTCATATAGGTATTATATACAATCTTTCTATCATCCGCCGTCACGGACCCAGTTCCTGATCAGTACCCAGTTCCTGATCATTTGGTTACATTTATTACTATTTTGACTTTAATGTATAAAAATATTTGTTTTAAAAAAATAATTAGTAATAGTAAACTATTTCGTAGTCATATAAAAGAACTTTAAAAGTTACTAGTAAAATATATTTTTAAGATAAAAATGTTAAAGTTAGACGTTGTTGACAACGTCATGATTGACACCATCTTACTGCAGTTGACTACAAGTGAGCATACAAAGAAATCTTACATCATTTCTTTAAAATTTTGTAATAGATCGTAGAAAAACTTATGTAATTAAGTTATTCAACAGTTTATTCGTATAAATCACTTAAAATATTCATATAAAATATTATTGATATTTGTAAAAACGTGTGATTAGAAATAGGGTCCAAATTCTTATCGTTTACATGTTTTATGTGTGTTTAAAAATCTTAAAATACACAAATATTTGTAATAACATAATTCTGTAAGTAGTTTTAATCCATGCGTAAATAATTTATCATGCAAAAGTCACAGAAAACGTGACAATAAATCACAATACTATGTGCATTTTATAGGTTATAATATATGCTCGCACGCGAGTCTATATCGTGCAGTAGACAGAGTAGGAATAACCGAACACTTTTACCTCGCCTAAGTTTCACATTTATAATCACACAACCAAAAAATTTTATATTTTAGTATATCTATTGTATTAGTGTTGCTTAATAAGTTTTTGTTTAGCATATAAAATACTTACGCGTCAATAATATATGTGATCAGGAATTGGGTCTTGATATGATCAGAAACTATTCCCATACAAATCTTACGTGATCAGGAATTGCTCCCACAGCTTTCTTTCTTTGAGGCTTTATATTTAACTTCATTTTGATTATTTATGTGTTTTTTCAATTTTATAGATTAACAGTTATATTTGTTATTAGAAATTTCATTTTCCATGAATACCTCATCTTGACTCTGACACAACAAATAACGTGACGTCGTGCCTTAACTGATCAGGAAATGGGTCCTTGACGGTATGTCTAGTTTTTCGATAATTTATGTGTCTATTTGAATATAATATGTGTAAATAATTAGAAAGATTCGAATAATCGACTACTAAGAGAATATAGGAAATTCTTCGATTTTTATTTATGATTTTAACATCAGCTCTACCTGAAATTTTATAGCGAAAAAGTTATTAATTGTACAAACAATATATATATTCATTTTGAAAATATCCGTAACGTTTAATTTCATAAAGGAATCCCCTATAATGACTTAATCATGATCTTTATATATATATATATATATATATATATATATATATATATGTGTAAAACGTGTATATTTAATAATATAAATTGATTAATTAATGCGTCATCTCAAACAGTTATGTAATAAAGAAAAAATAGATTTATGTTCATAAGAGACGAATAACAAGTTTCGATCGAACCTCAATTTAAAACGATAAGAAAACCACATCCATCACCCCTTAAAACCCTCTATAGTTGTATAATAATTCAATGAAAGGAAGTCGACAATAATTCATCGAGGCTAATGCTGCCATAACAATACCGCAACAATGCATTCAAAACAAGCGTAATATAATGCGATAAAGTCGAGAAGCGTCGTACGCCGTTAATGGATTCCACTATACAGATGCATGCGCTACATGCACACGCGGCGCAGAATTCCTCTGAAAGTTATTTCGAATGCAAAGAAGATTTTCCGCGTCTCCCTCCTTCGTCTTCCGCTTCTCGGCGCATGTGTAAGACGCGCACATGTATATGTGTACGCCAGGGCGCGATTGAAACATGAATACCTAAGGAGGCGAGAATTTACTTGGACGGGTGAAGTTTGCCCGGGGTGCATTTTTAGTGAAAGTGAACGCGGAGTTAGTTAGGTTTGACGTTATTTTTCTGGATTACTCTGGGAAAGTTATTTTTCACTTGGTGAGACGTTTCATAACGATTTTTAGTATTTGAATTGACGAAATTCTCTCTTAGCAGACGAGTGCCCATTTTGGGGTTAGATAAATAGTTTTTAGGACAATGCTCATATATAAATATTATTGATAAGACAGCAAAACATTTTAAGTGGATTGTTTTAGCTAGTACAGATAATTTATTATCTAGAACAACAAAAATGTTAGCTGCTACATCAAACATTATTGCATCAGTCGGCAACGTATGCTGCAGTATGTATTCAGTAAAGTATTCTTTTTGTAGTTTTCAGCTAAATTTAAAACTGTTACAGCGAATTATTACTATGTGCATGGCTATATTTATACGCTGACAGAAATTGTACATCAAAAACTACTACCATTTATGTTTATATACATCTGGGCCCAATTCTATTTTCTAGAAAATTACTTATGGCAAAAATTGTTTATGGCAAAAAATTGTTCTCGATGCATTCTCAAAATGTACTGCTTCTGACTTAAATTCGTTTCATGAATAATCTGATTTCCACAATACAATTGGTATAAATGTTTGTATGAAGACCAATGAAGACAAAACCTAAAGTGCAATATTGAGCCATTTGTCAGCGGCCTGATTGTCTCCTAGTCAAATTGCCTTGCAAGATGTACGCTGACCGTTTCCGCCGAACGTCTGGAAATGACGTTTCATAAAGTTTCAGTGGGAGGCCAATCGATGCCAAATATAGCAGCGGCAAGATGCGCGCAACGTTTAACGAGAGTATATAAACTATGGAGAATACGGCCGCGTACGGCTTTGAAGAGTATTTCAAAGCTATTGTTGGTTGAGAATATCGAATACCTAAAACGTATTGTTCAAACAGAATTGTTAAAAGAATTATTACTATCTGTATTTGCATTTGCACGATTCGCATTCAAAACGCCTTTTGCATTTCAAACAAATGCTCTTAAATACTTATTCCGTACTAGTTATTCCTGTGCGAAAGTCAAACATAAACTTGTTAAATTGTCGAAATCAAGACAAATTATATTTACACTTGAGTCACTTAGCTTCACATGTTCAACAGATTAAACAAATCTTCCGTGGCTGCTGCTGCTTCCGCCGTAATTTCGAATCTGGATAATTTCCAACTTTTCTGACGACGTCGGTGACGCGAACGACAAAGGAGAAACGCGACACGCCGATAACTTGTTGCAAATATAATTAACTCGGAGTAGAGCTCCAAAGAAGATTAATCTATGGACGGGAAGTCTCGAGCAATGCAATTTGCGTTACATTAAAACTCTCGTAATGGAGTTTGCAAAAATTTTAATTAATTGTTAAATCCCTTTATTGATGACTACTTGTTTTTTGTGTAATGTACATACCATTTAGATAACATTATTGTAAATATAGTATAACTAACATTTATACAGTATATTTAAATATATCTAGTGAGATTAAAATATATTTATAGTTATCAAAAATAAGAATTTATTTTTCCGAGGAATAATAATTTACACAGTACATTTTCTTTAAACATTTATGCATACAATTGATATATCAATGCGCATTTAATTAATATCAAATAGGACATTACTTATAGTTGCCGTTAGACGGCGCATCAGTAAACAATTGAAACTGCAAGTGAAAAAGAGAATCGACAATAACCATAATTTTCTAAATTTAAATTCTAAATAATAACAAATGCTGGATTGTGATAATAATAAACAATTTTAAAACACTGAAGTATATTATAAATCTGATCGATGACGCTAAGACAATGGAAGTAACAAAATTCCTGCAACGTCGGCAAAAAATTTTGTTACTACCACTTGACTACTTCATTGAGATCAGTAAATCCTCTTTCATCCACAAAACTTCATCGACAAACAACAACGCCTTTATGCAATGATTTTTATTTACAAAAATCTAATCTCTCAACCATGCCACGCTGAACTGCAATAATTATCTCCAGCTTTTTCTCACTTACTACCTCGCCTCCTGAAAAAAGCAAAACCCCGCGTAATCCCAGTAAATCCTGCGCAATAAAGCACCTGTAAACCCACCTCCCGCGCTATCAGCATCTCCCCATCTAAAAACCAACTAGATTTAATAACGTCGCCGATAAATACCCCCCCCTGCTTCTCCGGCAGCGCTAATCGCCACCATTAACTCGGCCGTGAGCTTGCGCTTCCTCCTACCTCCCCCGATAACAAATCTCGCACGACTGCATGCGCGATGCGTGTATATATGTACCTGCGGGAGGCGACAATCTCTCGCGGCGAGGCAACAAGCGGGCCGAATAAATCGCGGGGCGCCGGAAGTCGGGCCGCTATCCCGGCCTCGATCGCCTGGACAGGTCCGCGCCCCGGTCTTGGCCTCTTAATCGCGCGGTAATTGGATCGCCGGGGAGAGTCGCTGTAGAGTGCTCGGTGCATCCTGGGTATACGGGGTGGCAGCACAGAAGTTGAAGAAGGTGAAGGCTGGTCGATACGCCGAACGAAAGGTGAATTGAACAGATCTGTTGAAGTGAGATTGAGAAGACATTTGAGGTTAGATGCAGGAAATGACTTATTATATATTTTATAATGTACTGGGTATGATCAGACGCGCATGCGCTGCATTTCTCGAACGAGATTCGATCATTGTATTAACTCGCTCAGAATTCGATATAACTCGAAAGAACGATAAACAGGAATGGGATTTTAATATGATGGATTTCATGTGCTTGAGGATACTATCAAAAACAAATCCTAGCATTTTACTGGCGCTTAGTCTACAACTGATAGAAAAACAGCATATCTTACAAAATGTAGTGCTTATTAGTGTTTATTAATGCTTATTAGTGATTATAATTGCGTATTAATGCTTATCAATGCTTATTAATGTTCATGAATACTCATTAGAGCTTATATTAATGCTTTTTATCATGATATCCGTTATAAAAATAAATATTAAAAATATAGCGATTTAGTTTGTTTGACTTTTCTGCCACCCTGTATATAGCTGGCTAGTATCGCTCGTGTGAGGCTATTCGGGACTTCCGTCGCCTTCTTGCGAGACTGCAAGTTCTTAGGGGTGAGATAAGAGAGGTGGGTAATGGAGGTATTGGGGTGCAGAAGTTGGAGAGGCCAAGCTAGTCGTCGCTTTATCAATTGCAGGGGAGATTGCGCGCGCGGGTTTGTGTCTTCATGTGGGGCGGGAGAGAGATTAGAGCTTCGCAGGTGTGTCTTGTGTCACTGAATGGTTGGAACTGTAAATCTTGACTTTTTTTAGTGTTTATTCTAGATTTCGTTAATTTATAGTAGAAACATATCTCTGGTGAAAAGTAAATCTAGCGTAAAGCCGTAATAAAAGGAGTAATTTATTTGCAGCGATTTTTTTAAGAATTATAAAGGACTGTTACATCGTGTGACGTATCTTTTGATTGTACAAGTAAAAAATAAATAAATTCGAGTCACACCACGGCAGCAAAAAATACACTTTCAAAATACCTATGCATCAGTTATTAATCGAATAAAAAAAATGCTCGCGAAAGCACTTTGTAAGATTTTGTAACTCACATAATTACGTTGTAAAGTGCGTTTAAAAAAATTATATTTATGAAAATTTTGTAGATATTATAAAATTTATGAAATCCGGCAAGAGTATATATTCAGACTGCATGTCTCAAGAATCAGTTCGAATATAGAATCTATTAGCCGTTCGTTCGTAAGGCCCACAGCAGGCCGACTCGCGGCTCAATCGAAAATACAACGAAAACGTATAAAGCTATTATAAATCTATAAAATATTCATTAAAATTTATATCCATACTCTATCCAACTTCCAATAAAAATACAGTAAATCAATTTTACAAACCGACAAACTTATATTAACAAATTCTTAAAGTACACTATCAATTAATTACTGCGCGAATCCATTGTTATAAACTATAATAAATTGTGCTAATTAAGAAATAAATAAAAAGTTCTATTGGTGAATACAAGAATCCATAAATTTATTCAATCAACCTTCAATTTGTCTACACCACAGCTAGCAGTTCACAGATCCAGCGCAGATTTCAAGGTAAGCAATACAATTTCAAATAAATCTATTAAAATATCAAGCAGGTAACTGGCAGTGAGAGTGCCAGTTTTCATGGTAGAGCCTGCCACTAAACTCATATCACATTTGTCTTGAATTCTCATATTTTAGGATTTCAGGACGTAACAGGACAAATAGGAAAATTCTAAATTATAGAGATTGTTATTGTACGTTTTTGTTGAATAAACCTATTACATCACACATAATCACCTATACGTTTATATGTATTTATATATGTATTATATACGTATATATGTACGTATATGTGGTATATACGTAGTTATATATGAATTTTTACGTAAAACTTTCTTTCTCCGTCAATACCTAGTCAAGAAGTAGGTCATTATATAACAAAAAGCAATTTGACCTCCTGCACATAACCCATGGGGCATAATCATGACCTTCACCAAATAATTTCAAACAAAAAACTGTTTATTATTGATACATAAACATAAAACTAGACTATTTCATTAGAAAATACAATTACCTTGAACGTGATACTTCGGGATAGACATAATCAGAAGATTTACTAGACGGGTTTTACAGGTCCGGAAAACGAGATTGGATGAGGATCTAAGATGTGTTTTCTGCGCACCTAAAAATGAAATGTAGCACCCTTAGTTTGTTCCGACGGTCTGTTGTTCTCGAGTTATGAGTCAATTATATTGTGATTATTTTAGTGAAAAATGGCACCTTTACTTGTTATCATACGTCTGCAAGTTTTTATGCTTATTTACCCAAAAGTAAATAGAAGTAAATGAAAAAGTTTTAATTTACGCTTTATTTAGTATAAAAATATTAATTGTTTCCAAGTTATGAACAATTGAATACGCGGTAATGAATTTTGATAATTAACAATATTGGGATAGATTAATATTTTTTGTTCTTCTTTTCAACCCGTATATGCTGTATGCTTGTTTACGGGACACTCTTACCACCCCCCGGTGCGAGAGTGTTTGATCATAACCCCCCTCTTTGCCCTGTCTTCCCATTGTTTATCCCGAGAAGCTTCGAACTACCGCGTTCCAGAGTAGTCGATTGTCGCTTCCGCGGTAGAGCTCTACATTACACTTGCTGTGTATTATACCTTAAATATTATGCGTTCCCATCCCTGCATACAAGGTACACGTCTATAGAATTTACTCTCGTTTGATCTACGTATACAAGCATCCTTGAAATCGTTTGAGTGATGGTCAAGAAGCACTTTGGAGACCTAAATTCAGTGCTTTGTATGACTGATATTATACACCTCTCCATGAATTAAGATGTGCAATGATTACTGTTATAAATGTTATAATATAGACAGACAAATAGTAAGATAGGTATAGTAAGGTACCCTGATAGAAATCTTCCCGGGTCTCTAGCCAGAAATCACCGATATTTTCTAGCTAAAACGATATTCTGATTATATAATGCCTGAATTAAAATAAATTAATTTATGCATGTACTATTATATTAAGTTGTTTATTTTTGGGGCAATAACCATAGTTTTAATAATTTGAATATTGTTAAAGAGTAAATATTAGCTGATGATGCTTCCATTTAATTAATACGTTAACGAGAAAAACTTGTCAAAATTCTACCAGGGTAGGTAGGTAGGTAGGTAGGTTTGTGCAGGATCAAAATTATTATAACAGTCATATAGTCAATACGAATTTGACAATCTGTGATGTTACGATGATTTATATTTACAATTTACAAGCTGTAATTTTTACTTTTAAGTTATAACGATTACGCAATTTAAGATATATTTCAGCCACATTTTATTTAATCATACATTTTTTCGTGTTAAATTTGATTTTTGTGTATTGCAATTTATATACGAATATAGACTATATGAGTCAAAGTAAATAAATTGACAATATTGCGTCCGACGCTTTAGCGTATTAATTACTAATTATACATACTTTAGGAATTGATCTGACAGTGAAATTATGAAACAACATACACTTTACTACATTTTCTGCCTAAATAAACTTCTATATAACCTATTAAATTTCATTTAATTAAGCACGAAACATCAAAGTGTATTTCTGCAACGCGACCATAACCATTATTATTTTGAGCTCCTTTAAATTATTGCTAAAAGGCGTCTTTGATTATTGTATGCCTATTATCTTTAAATACAAATTCTGCTTTTAAATTGAACCCGAAAAATATAAGAATTCTGGTTGAAAATAATTAAATTACTTAATTGAAATATGCCCGGAGTTTCGAATGTCTTTCTGGAACAGTTCAATATTTCGTGTTTATATGCTGTAAAAAAATTAGTTTTAAGAATCGGGAGATATGAAAGAAACAACCTTTTTTAATAGAAATGAAGTATTAATTATTGAAAAACAACATCTGTTGAGGGCGAATACCGAAAAACTGGTGCAGTGCGTATGCTTTTGATATGTATTTCTGTAACACTTTTTGCTCGAAGTTGGAGATAAGTAGGCAATTAATTTAATAGCTCAAATTGAAGCTTTTTATAAACCCTTGAATACCCGCTTAATATTTTATAAAATATTATCATAACAAACAGTTATAATATACAATAAGTTGGTGTTCAATTTACGATCTGAGTAATCAGTACAAATTAGAAAAATAGTTGTAAATATGAAGCCAAAAGTTCAAATACCAAGAAAACTAATTTAATAATCGCATAATAATTGTTATACTAATCCAGAAAAAGTTTGTAGACCAAAAAGCTGAAAAATTAATTAAAAATTCAGAAAAATACGTTTTATTTATACACATTTGTTAAAACATGCTAATAATATTAATGTTTGAAAATTATTTTATATGCAGTATAAATGTACGTATTAAAATGACTTTAAATAAAAATATTTTTAAATTAAAATTTTACATAACACCTAAAATAGCCATTATTGTTTTAATAAACAATTTAAATATTGTTTTACCAAACAACTACAAAAAAAGTTTTTCAGTGCTACTAGTACGATATTTCTACTATTGATATATAATATTAAAACAAAAAAATATCAATTGCACTCTACTCGACAAACCTTTTTCCGCGAAATTTCGCTGTACAAATATCGTCAATTGTGTTACTTTCACCCACATCTATCTATTTATCTCCCTCTCTCTCTCTCTTCCCCCACCACCTCGAAGCTCCACAGGTCTCTCCGTGGCACAACTCGCAGCGCCACAGCGTCACGCCACCCCCTCCCCCCCTCCAAGCGCGCGAGTCTCTCGCGTCTAGCGCGTGTCGCTATGCAGAGCAGCTGCGCACTGCAACAGACAGCCCTGGACTCGCAAGGAGAGGCAACCTTGTGCGCGCCGCACGCGCGATACGTCAATATATTCCAGTGGCGGCCAACCCCCCTCTCTTCCGCATGCGCGCGTCCTCAACTCCCTTGCCCCTCCACGCCCCTCCTTCCGTATTACCGGTGGAAGTCCTTTCGACGCGGGTTGCGAGTCGCGTCCCCGGGCCTTTGACGCTCTAAATGGCCTTCGCCCCGAGACTCGGTGGGCATGTGACGAACGCGCGCGGCTGAAAGCTGAATAGCGACGCGAGGACACTCGATGAGGAGGGGGGGAGGGCTCTTCTTATGTTTTTTCGATTAAGGAGGGCCGGGGAGGGGCTTGACCCTTCGACGGAATTTGAATTTGATGAGGGTTTTGCTTTGTTTTTTGAGAGGGTTGGATGGCTGGATGGATACATTATTTATGGGGGTGGAGTGGCAGATGAATCTCGAAGGAGAGCTTTTATTTTGGTTGAGCTTTTTTTCGTGAATCAAGGGAAAAGTATTTTTAGTGAAAGTTTGGTCGTTCGCGATGACAAAAAATTTTATTTAATTATGTGGAAAAAATAGATTGTAAATTAAAGAGAGTTCCGAAGGTGCTTTACGACTCATTAAGCATTCTAATCGTTAATTTTATTATTACGCTCGGGCCTTGAAAGCTGCTAAGGTGTTTATCATAATTTGTAAAACAATTAAGTCTAATTTTAGTAAGTGTATGACAAACGACATGGGTAACTTTAGAAGATCGATGATCATTATAAAAATAGAATGACATTAATTATGAAATATAAGTTGATAAAAATGTATATTTACAGAAATAAATATAATAGTTACAATTAATTTTTGGAAAGTAAAATATATTGAAAATTATATAGATATCCTCTTTGATAAAATTTCACCCATTTATTTAATTTTAATCACAAAAAAATTTAGATTATGTAAAGAAAACAAATAACATTTATTCAAACAAGGCTACATTTTAAAAAGTACAATAACCATTAATTCAATTTATAAAATACGTAAATTGACACTTATGAAATAATATATAGTAAATAAATATATTTTAAATAATTCGCATGGAAACGTTTAAATATGTACATTTTCATTTGAATATAATTTTAAAGAGTTATCTTTCTGCATAATACGCATCGCATAAAAAGATTATTAGTCTGAAAGAATTGTATAACCATGAATAAACGCTAATGCACTTTTAATTAAATGAATTCTTTGATCCTTACATTTTTTCAAAGCGCAAAATGAAAAAGCAAACGTTATTTCTCGGAATAGTTCGACCGATCCTTTAATTACATCTGAGAAAAAGTCCTTTGATAAATGACCAACCGAATGAAAAGAACAAATTTGCTTTTCATAATCACACAAATCTCTCGATATCATAAATAAACATTTCGAATGTAGTACGGCGGACTCAGCGCGTGTTTGTTCTTTGCCGACTAAAAACTCCTCTTATAGAGAACTTTTTATCAAACACGAATATTTTTAAATTTAATTAATAAAGTTGAGTATTCGAAGTTGCGCATAAAAAAATAAATCATAAAATTTTAATTTTAGTTAATCCAGTAATTAAATTTATTATTTAATTAGTTGTACGTAAAATGATAAAACCGTTTTGATTTGTATCTATTTATTTGTAAATATTATGCTTGTTAAAGTGAAAGTTTTATAATAAATTATAAAAATACTCCTTTTTTAAAAATTAATAAATTTCAAGGCACATTTTGCAAAGATTAACAAACTTCTTAATGAAATCTAGAGAGTGTATAACACAGCATGTACACGTCGTTATACGGAATTAGGCAAAGATAATCTGGATTTCGGAAATTGCTTCGAAACTTCTGATGGAATCTGTTTAACGATAAAATATTCATTAAGACACTTGAACATAACGCATCATTAGCATTATTAAGTTTAATTAACATCAATATTTAAATTCTAATAATATTTATTGAAAATGTAAATAGTTTTCTTTTATTAAATATTCAAAATTTGATTAACAAATTCACCATTGTGCATGATTATATGCGAACAAAGCAAACGTTTTTTATGTAAAAGTCGATTTTACCGAAAATTCCACAACTTAAATCTTACACTTATATAAAAATGTGCACACATACATGGTTAAAAAATGAACATATTTTTTTTATTAGAGATAAATAAGACACAAATATATGTTGCCTTAAAAAACAAAATACACGTAGATGATTTCAAACAAATGTCTTTTCATGTTTTACAGATAAAAAATGTAAGTAGATAAGTAATACGACATATCTGAAAGTTGTAATTTTCTCAAACTAATGTTTGAAAATTAACAATAAATTTAGACAAATAAAAAAAGAACATGTTACAAATTCATTGTTTCACCGTGGATACTTATGAAACTGAACGCAAATTGTATACGAACAACCACTGGTCTACCAAAGGTAAACTACAAAATCCACAAAAGTGTATTATACACTTCCCTCCTCATTCCTCCTTCCCAGAAAATTACGCCATTCAAAGCAAAGCCGGAAAAAAATCACGAGAAACTTGCCGCGACCCGGCAGCACTTTATACCGTCTACCCTCCTCCGGCCAAAAAGAAAACTCTCGCAACTCTGGCAAGTCCAGGCAGACGGAAGAGAATACACAGACGCGAGCTCGGCTAGACGCGCGCCGGGGAGAGAGAAGCGTCAAAGACAAAGCGTACACGAGCACAGTCGAGACTCGAAAAAGCCTCCCAGCAGGCTGCGCAAAAACGACGAGGACAAAGCGCGAAAAGCGCAAAACGACGAGCGTCGGGGCAAAAACCGCGGACGGACGGACGGACTGTATTAACACGGAGCAAAGCAAAATTCACAGGGAAGCCCTTGCGTCGCGCGTCTTTTCCGCCCTAACGAATTCGCGTGCCGCCCTCCTTTTTTTCCCCTTTAGTTTTCTCGCTCTTTTTTCTCCGCGGAATGGAAAGAGTCGGCGAGTCGTTTGAAAATTTGCGTACACGCGGGACGCTGCTCGTCAGCCGGCGGAAAGTTCCGCGAGATTTCTCGTGTAATTGTAATTTGATTTTTTTGCGGCTACGCGGGCGCGCCCGCGCAAACGCATCGAGTTTTAAATTGGCGTAATGCCGTGATGGAATGTTTCAGAGGTTGTGCAAGCGGGAAGGACTCGGGTGGAAGTTTGCAAATTGATGCATTGTTTCGAGATGGAAAGCAGCTTGTTATTGGATTGAAAGTTTGTAATTGCGTAATATTGTACGTGGAAGATGGATTCTTTTATGAATTATTGTTAAAATATTGAATGGGTTATTTATTGGTTTTGTTATAAATTTTAATTTTTATTGTGTAATTTTATTACTGAATCTCTGAATCACAAATTCAGATTTATTAATTAATAATTTGTATTGAACCTAATATTTTTTAGTTATATTGAATACCTGATAAAGAAAGAAATGTACTCTCTTGTATTTTAATTAACTGATTAAACTAGCGAAATCCTTTATGACATCAACTCTTAGTATGATTCAGAGGCTTTTACACGCTCTAGATATTTTATTTGAAATCGTCTAGTCAAGATGACTCACCCTTGTTAAGTGGCCAATTTATAGTGTAATATAAGGGTAGAGTATCCGTTTAAGTACTCATGTTGCAGCGTTCTTCGTTATAAATAATTAAACCAGTATATATTTCCATATTGATAGTTATGAAAAAGAAAGTTATGACTCGTGTATACCACCGATGCTCTTTTTCCAAAAAATGGACGAATACGACAACAATATCGGAACAAAATATGTTACGAAAGTCCGGAAAAATATATAAAAGACGAATAAAATAATTTTATGAGATAAAATATATACGCACATATACACGTGTAACAAGTGGAAAAGATCCGATACGGTCAGACAAATAAAAGGAGTATGTGTAACTTTCGTATTTTTTCAAAAATAAATTTTTGATTTATTAGTGCAACATCATTTACAAACTACGTAGTTATATATAATTTTATTTTTTCATATTTTTTCAAATAAAACGATTTAACATCCACCATAAAAATAAAATTTCCAACCTTCCCATAAAATTTAACCAAATCACGCTAAAAGTAATTTGAAACACAAATTCCTTTTAAAATCGTTAATCGTTGCTATGGTAACTAGTAATGTTTAACTTATTCTAAATAAAATTTAACGTAAAATAAAGCAAGTTTGCTGCTATTCAAATTTAGAGTACTAAGTTTCAATGTACACAATAATATAAAATCATATAAAATAATGTGTATTATTATTCAATCTTATATTTATATCAATTATTGTCTAAATAGTTGTCGAATTTCTACCAAAAAATATAGTAATTTAGTCACAAAATACCTATTTTATTATAAGTGTATATGCACAATAAAATTTACTATACGTAAATAACATTTATGGTTAAAAGTCATTTTTTGATAAAAACTCAAAAACGATTTCTACCATTTACAGTACGCTTTCCCTCCATGTACATCTAGCTCTATCTATCTATCTATTTCCAACTTTCCACTCGTATATCCTTCGAACGCCACTCATCCTCCGTGTCCCCAACGACAGCAATACCGCAACCGCGAGGGGCTGACCTCGCGCAAAGCTCCGGTGCACGCAAACGACGATATAAAGAGAGGGAAGAAACGAGAGTAGGGGAGAAACGGCTAATGCGGCTAGACGACTTCATTGACGCACCCGTGTTTTAAGTATATATGTTTGAATTCAATAAGTCAAAATTATTTTATTTGATTCTTTGCAGTCATAAAAACTTTCATAAAGGTTGGTAAAAAATTATGAAGATATTGTACAAATTCATTTCGGAGTTACGCCACTAGGAACTTTAGCTGAAAAGTAATATGCAGAATTAATGCCCTGCACCCTAAACAAGTATGAATAACGTGTTTTTATAATCTAAGATTTAATATTTTTTTAATAATTCTTTAATTTCCGGGTTGAATACGTATATTTACAATAAAAATACGTAATTGTGAGGCACACGAAATAATTAATACTATTAGTGGATATATGTGGATATATCGCTGCTAATATTCAATAAATTAAATGTACAAATTTTAAAATTTTTAAAAATTTTTAAAATTTTAAAATTTTATATATTATATTTTTCTTAAAAGCTCTTATAAATCACGTAAATATTCGATTTTTATAAAATATTACTTATACAATATAGTTTTCAGTTTTCTATTTAAAATTCCTATAAATTTATTTTATAGCACACTAACCTCAAAATGCCAACTTTATTGTCGATTTTGAGGTTGTTGTGCTATAAAATATCGTATGAGACTGTTGTGGGAGGTGTTTTTCTACCTTGCTCGATTTTCTCACTCGCTTCGCTCGTGCGAAAACCCTCGAGCAAGGTAGAAAACCATCTCCCACAACAGTGTCATAATATACTATAAAGTACAAAAGAAGTTGAAAACAATGAATAACTTACACATTTTCATTATTAAAATACTATTTTCAATAGTAAAAAAGGAATTAGTTGTTAGAAATAAGTTTTAAGCATTATAACATTGCGTCATTCAATCACATGGCGCAAACATTTTGTTTGTATACGAAATCAATTTTCTATTTTAAAATTGTAATATTTTGTACACTAAAGTTGACATGTTCAGCCAATATTTAATATCATTTGTATTTAAATTTAGTAATTATTTAGTAAATATTGACTAATGAACCTTAGATGCGCCATATTATCAATTCTCCTTTATTTTATAAATTTGTTATTATTCTATAAAGTTATCCTGGTAGAAATCAGTCTCATTTCAAGACAGTAATCGACCATTAATTGCCGATTACTGGCTCAGAATTATATTGATTTATACCAGGCTATTTTCCATAGTAATAATGGCGTTAGCGTCATACAATTCAATTAGCCGGATAATATGGAGCAAACATTATTTATATATTGAATGAATTTGTTTTTAAGTAGACATGTTTAATCAAAGTTTAGTACCTTTCTTTATTTGATTTCAAAAGTTGTTTAGTAAATATGGGATAATGAACTTTATGTACGCCCAAATACTCGATTTTCTTCTAAATTATAAATGTTATTTTCAAGAGTGACGAAGGAATTAGAGACTAGAAATAGTTTCCAAACGCAATTGTAGCATTGCGCCATTTAAGTCGACCACCCGGATAATTTCTCGCAAACAATTTTTTTAATATTAAATCAATTCCGTATTTTAAATTCGAAAAACCTATATAAAACATTTTGCACATTAAAGTAGTTGTTTTTATCTAACACTTAAAACCTTTTTAGGTTTAATTTGAGTAAATGTTAAGTACAAAAAATAATAAATATATATGTAAGATAATGGACGTTATATACGACACATTGCCCAATTATCCCACAACTTGTTAATTGATTATTATCCTACTATTATTGTCAATAATAATGAGGCAATTAGTAGCTAGAAGTAATTTTCAAGCGCAATCGCATAATTGCGCCATTCAACTCGGCAACGCGGCTAATATGGCGCTAACAATTTGCTTACATAATCCCGCAATTCCGTATTTTAAATTCAATAAATCTACGTACATAACACCTCGCACACTAAAGTACCCACATTCAGCTAACATTTAGTACCCTTCAACATACAATTTTATCAATCGCTTAGTAAATACATCGGCCAATGAATCTCAGCAGCGCCATCCTCCACGTTGCGCCCTGCGCCACAGCGTCCTTCCTCTCAAACGTCTCTCCCGCGCGAAACAGTTAATACTTCCTGTGGCGCGCGCGCGAGCATGGCGCCATCGCGCCATCCCCCGCGCGCGCGCGCGCCTGCGAACCCCACCAGCCCTCTTGCGCGCAGCCGAGCAGGCATCCGCATGGCAGGCCTAAAGGTGCGCGTCAGCGCGGGCGCGCCTAGTGAGCCGCGAGAGCAGACGCCGCGAGCACAAGGGTCTCGATGGAGCGCACGCGCGCACGCGTGACGGCAGCCTAGTGTACCAGTGTCTCGCGCACCATCTGCGTACGTTATATATATCGAGTGGACAGAGAGAGAGAGAGAAAGAGAGAGAGAGAGGGAGAAAGCGACAGGTGCCGCCGCCCGCGTTGTGTCGACGTGTCGCTTCGTTGTTGTTTTCGTCGGAGTGGGCGTTATTGTTGATGTTGTTGTTATTGGATTGTAGCTTTGAAGGATTGATTTACGATAAAGATAACAAGATAAAGTGGTGTAGGGAGAAGAGAGAAATTAGAGACATGTGGATTTTTTGTTTGGTGAACGTTGCTGTTGTTGTTATTGTTGTTGTTTATATTGATGTTGTCTTGAACTGTTGACGACTTTTGGTCGATGGGTGAAAATTGATTGTTACTTCAACTTCGGCTTTTTAAAAGGAATTGCAGTGCAGTAGTATGGTGTAGACTTTTGGCCGACAAACTGTTGCTACGTATACTAAAACTTGCGTACTATAAAAGTCTAATAAATTGTTACAAGCAAAAGAGTGTTCATTTGCTTGTTTGGATTGTAAAATCATTTAAATTTAAAATCTACCTGTTATGACCTAACCTAAAAGGGAACCGTAATAAACCGTATTTTAACACCGTTCTACGTTTTAATTCAATTATATCCGTACATTAATTAAAATGCACGTACTTTGTTGTATATCAGAGGAAATCTTGTATCAGCATATTATCTAAACAAAAGATAAGGCATCAAGTAAAATTCAATTGTATTATAAAGCGTACTAAACAAAGTGAGTTATAAATTCCCAATAAATAAAACTATCACCCAACCAATAAGGCCAGAAATTGAAATTCGAGTCCTTCACGATCACGTGACTATCAACAACAGTGCACCAAAACCGTGCACACACCCACCGAGCTACATACTCCCATCGCCAAGCTGCTGGTGCATCCTCGAAGTCGCTTCTTTCTCCATACCGCGCGAGGTAAGCAAGTTCAAGGTCACCGCGATTAAATGAAATTTCCACCGCTTCTCCCACCCTCAGAGTCTCGGCACTCGCGCGATTGGATTGTGACGAGTCACTGTCTCCTGCACGCCGCCACTGGCGCTCTCTACAGCACCATATGTACGGCAGTTGCACGCGTGCGAGTGATTTTATCGGAGTTTTGGATTTGCCGAGGGGTGGGGGAATTTGATGAATGTGAATTTAAAGCAGAGCTTTAACTTTTTAAATGTGTGTCAGAAATACTCGATGAATAGGGATGCATGCAAAATGCATTCGATTATTGAGATTTGTATAGATGGTAAAAA
Source organism: Gastracanthus pulcherrimus (assembly GCA_949152435.1). NCBI lineage: Eukaryota > Metazoa > Arthropoda > Insecta > Hymenoptera > Pteromalidae > Gastracanthus > Gastracanthus pulcherrimus. The sequence goes on along the minus strand of OX424573.1, from coordinate 176,138,638 downwards.
AAATAATCTACGTGTGTATTGCTCATTGTGTTTTTAAGGGAAAATTTTATTTTTGATAGGTATGATTTGTTAAAGGTACTTTGAGACGCGTCGCATCGTTAAAATATTAAAAAATGTTGACTAAGTAACGTCAGAAAAATCTTAAAGCTCTTCTTATATGTCTTCTTCAATTTGGAAGATACATAGAAGTTCAGAAAGTTTACAAAGAAACTTTGCGAACAGATAATGTTACACCTCCTGCAGGACTCATAATACACACGTATTATGCGTGCATACTGATATGTTATTAATAAATAATGCAGAAAAATATATACAACATAATTAATTTTTTTATATTTTATCGTAGTTTTTAATTTTTACGGAAGGGAGAATTTGATGGATGAAGCAAATTAGCTTTTACTTTTAGATGCATGATTGAAATACTAAATTAATGAATGTTAAGGAATAGTTTATATGTATTTTAATATTGTCGAAATATACGTAAAACGAAATAAATTTTCTGTACGAATAATTAATGTTTTATGTGGTAAAAACTGAGCCTTAAATGAAATAAATTTGTGTGTGCAGTAGAAAAAGACATGTGTGGAGATTCTTTTAATTTTAACTATTTTTAAAAAAATAAACAGGAACGCTTTTACCTTTTTTAGATTATAAAGTCGAATCACCGTTAATAAATATGCTTCAGTAAAAATTTAGTTTAAATATAATTAATAAGAATGGAATTTTATAACGTATACTGTCGTCTGCCTAAATTAAGTTTTTCTTTAAATAATTTAGAGAGAGTAAATATGAAGCGGAAAATTAGCATGAAAATGAATTTTCATGAAAGTTTCAAGAGCCAAATATAATTCTCATTTAAAATGATTTAAATTTTAAACTACCATATTCGTCGTGTTCATTTTATACTGGACAGTGACTTTTTTAATTTACTCATATGAAAACGCGAGGTATCTTTGAGCAGTATATTAAAAGATTCGTTTGACATTATGATGACAAGTATGAGAAAATATTTTGATAACGTTTTTTTGTGTTCTAAAAAAATAAATATATATTTTGTTATTAGAAGAAATTTAATTAAGTAATTTAAATAAATATTGTCTCAAGTTATTTTCTGATGAAGTAGTATAATCATTCTTCTACTTTGAATGTATACTCAAGAAAATTAGATTCTTCTACCCTACAAACACGGTTTACCCATAAGAAATTCCGTGGCCTCGACCTATTTACTCGGAAAGTATCAAATGGCCTTAGGTGCACAGCAGGGGAGGCTTATCTAATATAGTCTTTGGATTAAATTTATTTATAATTCTATATTATTACTGAATCTTGTTCCATTTTCCGCCACATTATATGAAAACTGTCTTTATCATCTTTATGGACCCTTATTCATGCGAAGTGCACAAAAGCTTCAAATATCTTTCTTTTTTAAATAAAATAGCTTATTATTTCTAAAAAAAATTTCATGTCCTTGTATACTTTATACACAAGTTGAAAAATGTAATTTTAAACAAATATAAAATATTACAAATAATTATCGTCTAAATTATCTAGGTTTGCAATTCAAGTTATCTATATATTTAAAAGGACATGTCCTGACTGACTGACTGATTCATCAACGCCCAGCCAAAACCATTGAACCTAGCGACTTGAAATTTAGATGGTATTTGTTTTTATTTTGTAAACAACGAATAAGAAGAAATACTACGAAATATAAACCCTAAGGGGATAAATTTTCCCAATTTTAATTTTTTAGGAGGTTAAAATATGTAAATTGTACTTTTATGGAATAATTCCAAATCTCCAAGGCCTGATGTGACATCGACCTTATTTTCTTTTAGAAGAGTTACTCATGCTTATTTCTTTAAACTTATATTACGATTTTTTCCTAAGTGGTAAATTTTTCCAGAATTATAACCCTAAATTAGTTAAAAACGGCAAAATGCTATTTCATGACGAAGACACCAAATAAATGTAGATTTACAAGAGTTCAGTCTTTATATTCTACTTAGTTTATAAAAATCTTTCACAAAATGGATGAATTATAACGATGCATCGAATCAATTAATTATCTTACTTGACTGCAATCAATAGACTGCATAGACTCTACTATCACGTGCAGAATAGATATTCATTCACATGCTTTGATAAGCCTCAGCACTCAATACACCCAGAAAGTGATAGAATCTACATAACACAATTATTATTCAGTGGATCATCCAGGAATCGAATCAGCGTATAATAAATTCATGAACTCGCAGAAAATGTCGCGCTCCAACGACTCACTACTCTCATAACCAGACTAAATACGTACACCCTATCATACAAGAGCTACTTCAAGATACAATTTATAATATTTCTTTCCGATCATTCCTGGAAAGTCATTCGGATGCGAGGCTAGATCCTCTCGCGCAATAAGCGACAATAGTAGAATACTACGCGTCGAAAGCCCGCAGCTCAGAAACAAAATTTAATAAAGCTCTAAGGTAGGTGTACCTATTATTGAGGCCCCTTTGTGTGACTTACAAAGTTATAGTACACATCATTTTCTTATATGTTTTTACACCTTCATAAAGACTTTTATTGTATTAAAATACGCCGTTTTAATATAACTTACGTAATGAGTAAAACCATAAAATATTGGAATGAAATAAAGATAAAAAGAAACATACATTGTATCGTTATGTAAAAATAACTTTAAATGTGTAATTAAATATATATATCCAGAGGATTGTAGAGAATAGAAAAAAGACCAGGATAATAAATATTATCAAATCATAGATTATTTATATTAAATCAAACATTATTATATTGTTCAAGTTATAAATTTGGTCGTGGATTTCGATTATGAATTATTATCCTAACAATACAAATATAATAATTATAATCTTACATAATATTCATTCATACTCTTCATCGCCGGAGGTGCGGCGTCAGAAATGGATGCAACAACAGTAATGCAAACAGATCCAAATTTCTCTTCTACAATCTAGACGTAGTTTAGTAATCGATTACACAATTGTTTTATATCAAAATATAGTTCTTTTATTTCGATGTTTACATCTGATAAAATTTAACAAAATCATGTGTCATCATTTCTAGACAACAATTTAATAGAAATTTTTAAAAACATTAAACTATTAGTTTTAATAGATAAATTAGTAGTTACATCATATTTAAGAAATGCAAATGCATGACATAAAGATATATGGCCAATAACCTGCTAAAGTAAAACATAAGTTGTTACAAAGAAATTAAAAAGCTTAGTAAAATGACGTGACACATAGATGTCATTTCAAGAGTACAAATGATTGTGTATTATTTTTATATCTGCGTTAGACAGCTGTGCTGAATAACTAAAAAAAACTGGTAAAACATTATTAAACTAATGAATTGACTAAATCTTGCGGTTATAAATGTAAAATAAAATAAAATAAAGCTAATTTAACTAGAGCCGTTAACGGCATAGACGCACACACGTAAGTGAGGGTATTTTATTTTCAAGAACGGATAAATTTTATAAAAAGAGAGAAGTGTGGATTATGAGTAACTATATATCTGTAGATCATTTAAACTAATGGATGTAAATCAAGTTCGTTTCTGAGCCACTGTGCATTAATTAATAAATATTCAATAAATATAACATCTTTGAATTAATAAATCTACTTACTAGATTAAACGAAAATAAATGGGATGCACAGTAATTGACGCGTCTACTCCAGATTCACGAGCCGAAGCGCGCGCGCGCGCGCAACAGCACACAGGGGATGAAAAAGGATGAAGAAGACCGAAGGTAAACGCAGTGCGCCGTCGGCTTAATTATCGTCGATTGTCGTCGTTGTCGTACTCGGCCAAAGTCGACGGGAAGTAATTCGATTCGTGAAGGAGGCGGATGCCTCTTCATTTGCTTATTTACCTACGCGGCGCTTGCCGCGAGGATAGCTCGAGGGGATTTCGAGGGATAGAGAGAGAGCTTCTAGTGTCTCCTAGAAAAGCGACGAGGGAATAACTTTTCTAATTGAGGGGATCATTAAGCTGCGTGGAGGTGGAAAAGTCACGCTGCGGGTGGATCGGCTTTTTTGCGTTTGGTTTGTTTTTGATTTGCGTTTGATTGTGGTCTCATGTAAATGATGCCTGAATGCAAGGGTTTCATGCTTTTAAGTGGAACAGCGTGATTTAGGATGTAGATAGAAGTAAAATTTACAGAAGGAATAGTTTATTTTTATTTAAATACACTTCGTTAAGACAATCATCGTCACTTCTGCTAATTTATCATGTATATTTTTCGCAACTTATATCAACAAAACCAAAATTATTTCTTATTATTATAACAAAAACCTATAACTATAATATACTCAAAACTTACTCAAAACTATTACTTACTAAACTATACTCAAAACTTAGTTATCGATACGCCATCTATTTCCTTTTCAAGCGCGGTTTTCTTAATACTTTTTTTATAATTTTTATTTAAAAGTACTGTAATGATATATGATAAAAGATAAAATACGTTTCTAAAAATAAATATAATTACAAGCAAGCAATCACCGAATAATTCAAATATTATATATTTTTGTATTATATATTGAAAAATAACCAACTAATCATATTGAGTCTTTAGAGAACCAGACGGAGTTAGTCTTAAAAACAAACATTCATATTTTTGGCCTCAATACAATGTTTCTTTTGTAGGTAAACTCAAAATTTTTTTTTGTATGTAGAATTTGATTCATCGAGAAGCTCACAATTCTCGAAATTATTATTATTAAAAATTTTAACATCGACGTACACATACAATGGATTTGCAGATACAATTTTAACGAAGCGAATTAAAACTTTCACAGATTCTCTTTTGTTATTATGAAAAAAATACATTTCAACTAACTATTTTTGAATTACCGTGACGTGGTAAGTGTTAGAAATTCGGAGCTTCGTTAATGAAATGAATCCCCTTAAGATATTTTTAAATTATTCATGAGTTATTGCATAGAGCATAAAAAAATTCTTTAATGCCTACCTTCAGAGGAAAAATTTTAGCAACGGCATAAATATTTATGTTCGTTTTCAAGATTCAAACCCGTCTTATCCCCCTAAGTGGCTTTATAAAATACGCTCATTATTTCTTTATAAAGGGATAATGCTGATTAAGATAATATACTGTAGTAATATGTCAGTGTAAATATTAGGTGTCTTGTCGGACCCGGGAATTATCTACTTAAGTACGTCTAGCTTTTTGTCATTTTCTTATTCGATAAATTCAGTTTCATATACAAAATTATTTTCTTTAAGTAAGTTTTTTAATTATCTGGGAGAATAATTTACACAAAGCATTATCTAAAGTTTTCCGAACAATCTTGTTTTAGACCAAAGTTAAATCAACTGATTTAAACTTTGCAGCCAGATCACAACAGATTATACAACCACAGATTATGGTAGGCTTCTCTTCTCTTTAGTTCTATATTATGCTGCAATATTTACTTTAAAATTAAAAAATATAATTAAATACAGTACACATTTATAATTCCTTGAATATTTGTCTGTAATTATTGAATGTTAATTTTTAATTCCTTTCTGTACCTTCGATTTACCTGTATAATGTGTATAATATAATCATCAATGAAACTTTTCGAGTAAAAAATTTTAATGATAATATGCTGCTCAATATAAATCAATTCAATTTCAAATGAATTATATCACGAGGGAATTTTTATTTTTGCTATTAATGGAAGCGTGGTAACCTTTCAAGATTGGATATCACCCAGATATACGTAACGTACTCGGATTCAATCAACGGAACGATATCAACCCATTAAATTATTTCGGTTTGGTGAATTGAGAGATCGCAAAACGTGACCGTGTCATTCAATTTCCTGATATCAATTTTCAGCCGCAGCGATACGCATCTTTTTAAAATGTCACTTTTTTATCTGATTTATTGTTGCAGTAAAAATTAATTGGAAAGTTTATGCTGCAAAAAAAGGCCATACATTTAATATTTGAGCTATGCACATAATAAAACATAGCTGAATAAGTACTACAGATGTAATAGATTATAATAACATGCCTAATTTGATGAATATACAACATTTAATATATATTTTGAGCGGATTTGCTGACAGGGTGTCAGTAATAGGGTTGAACAGATTATCTTATTTTATTATATTTTTAATTGGAAATATTAGTATTTTGAATATTATAGATTCATTATATTAGAGTTAAGGTATTAAATAATGATTTAAAAAAGTTTATTTTTTGAGCTTAGACATTTCAATATAGCGCGCTTTCTTCTCTTTCATCGAGCAATGTGAACATAACCACTTATTAAAAAGTACTAATAAATTAACAGTCAGTAATATTGACGAAAAAATTAATAAGGAGGAGCCAAGGCTAACACGATAATAAAACTCAAATCACAATGTTTATAAGCACGTTATATGCTCGTTTCAAACACTTTTATGTTTATTATTTTGAGATATTTAGGTCGAAACCGGTCATGCATTTTTTTAGAATATAATCATAGTAGGAAACTTATATTATATTTTTTCATTTCAATTTTAATCAATAGGTAGTTAACTAAAATATAATTGTTCATTTAGAAACCATCCATAAATTACGTAAACCTTTGAGGGGGGATAGGGATGGACTTTGTTATCCTTCGGTGTATAATATCAGTGAAAATGTCTTACAAGGGGGGAGAGAATCTAAAATTCTCAAAAAAACATTACGTAATTTATGAACGACCCATTAACAGTTTCTTAACTTCAAAGTTATGTAAAGTTAATGTATAAGGTAAACTGAATAACATCTCAAACACGTTTCATGTGATGTCACAAAACCCATTTAGGTAGTGCTAGCTCTCCATCAAAAGTTTCGATTAACTGAAAAGTATATTGTGACGTTACAATCATATGACACACGTTTGAAATTCTTTTATTTGCATAAACTTTCAATTATTGTTCATTTTGTAAAAATCACGTAATGAAATATATTGATTAAATTTATTATATATTGTTTATTGTTTATTGTTTACCCGAGGTCGAAATTCGAGAGAACTTTGCAGAGGTAATTTACTACTTGTTCGCATTAAACCTGGTTCCCTGTAATCATGATACATCAACATTCCCTGCTCTTACATTTGGAGAATGTAGTGAGTGAAGTGCGTATGCATCATAACTGGCCCTACAGTTTCAAGTGAAATCCAAACTACCGGAACCGCGGTAACAGACATATAAACAAATGATTTCTGAAAATTTCACATGCCCGGAATTTGAACCCGGGATCTCTAAGTTGGAAGTCCGAGTTACAAGCCACACAGCCACTGCGGCTCCAAGTAATATTACTTATTAATATATTAATAAACATCGAATTATTTATTATTTATTAACTCTCATAAACAGTTCAAATGAAAACATTATACAAGCTCCATATTAACTATTTACCGATGCACTTTATAAGTTGTATTGTAACAGTTGTTCTCACAATTCAATTTTTGCATGAAAGCGAATCGCGAAAAAGATTGCCCGAGTAACGCCGGAAAAATGTCGAATTCAACGCGGGAAACAGTTTTATGCAGTTTGCGTAAGCGGCTCCGCAGCACAAAGAAAAGCATTAGATATTCAGCGAAGTTACAAAGGCGCGCGCACGTACACATACGCTTTCGCGAGAGCCAAACTTCTCTCTCTCTCGCGTTAGCCTTTTTCGGTTTTCATCCTGACAGTGGTATAACGGATGCCATACATAATGCGGTCTACTGCCTTCTCGGAATATCTATTGGTGCTCGAATTGAAGCGAACGTTGGTTTGGCAAAGCTACTTAGAAGTTTAGTGGAAAGGCGACTCAGCCTGCATTTTATTGAACTCGGAATATTATTATATAAAATAAAGAAAATAATTTTTTATTTGCATATTTTGAGTTGAATTGTGAAGAAATTAGTGAAGCAAAATGTCATTGATCATTATCATAATTACCACCAAGCAGCCAATTTTATTATATAAATTTATTATACATTTATTATTATATAATAATTATATAAAGGTTATTATGATTATTAAATGTTAGTTCATAAGTATTTTAAAGTATAAATGAAATATTCTCTTATATTTGTAAAACTTTTTATTAGCAATAATTACTATGACAGAAATATTGCAATCGAAAATTGGATCTGTTTTTAACTTTAGAAATACAGGAAGTTTACCTTTTTATATTTATGAAATTTAAATTCATAGGAAAGGTGTTAAATAATATTTAGAAAAAAAATTTCCTTAAAGAGTCCTTGTCGCTATTAATAATTAGCTTAGTCAAAAAAATACAACGTTATATTTCAAATTTTATTTCCTGGGCACAGTAGCAATATGTTAGTACTTACAAAGTCGTAAATGAACTATTCCTAAGTAGTTTCTCTTCACGCTGCGTGCGTGAAGAAAGAATATAATAAATTTACATCTAATTACTTATCCGCAGCAGGAAATTAGTTTACGCCGGCGTCGACGCGGCGCTTGGCGGCGCGTGACAAAATTTAACCTGCTCTGCGCTAGGTGCGAGCAACGGCTATAAGTTTATAAGTGTTCTTGCGATTACATTTGAATATAATTCAAAAGTGAGTTACTACTTATAAATATGAATAATAAACTTCAGCAACAATAATTGTTTAAGCAAAGTTACGGTTATGAGGCAACTACATCAGTAGGATTGAGTAATAATATTTTATTAAGTATAAAATATGTCATGGAATTTACGTTAATGTAGTGTAAGTACATTAAATTAAGATGACACACCACCTTTGAGCCCACAAACAAAACTTATTTGTATGAGTCCATAAAAATTCTTCCTTTCAAATACAATCATTCTGATTTTGTTTTACTACTCGTATTAATACTTGGTAATACCTTTAATTTCACCGTAAAAACATCTTTAAATCTCGATCCAGCACGTCATATAAAATCACCATAGTTATTAAGCTCCTAATCAACTGCCCACGAGATTCCAAGTGATCCAGAAGCAATTCAGAATGATTACTTTTGAAAAGAAGAATTTTTATGAACTCATACAAGTAAGTTTCGTTTTTGGGATCAAAGGTGTTGTGCCCCCTTAAGGTACACGTAATTTGTAAACATGTGTATATTAAATATTTACTGGCTAGAACATTATTTCCATTACTTCGTTTATTTACGTATACATGAAATTTCAGTTATAACAGTATTATTCTTTATCTTATTTATTTTTTTTTTTTTAACGTCGCCATGTTTATGCTTCCATGTGGTGCTAATCGACGACGGGGGTCTGCGGTGTGTTTGTAAACAAAGCACATGTAATTTTTATAGTGGTGCTTGTATCAATCGGCAGAGACTAGGATTCGAACCCGGGTCACCGGCGTGGGAATCCGACACTCTACCGACTGAGCCGCCGCAGACCCCATTTTCTTTATCTTACTTTGTAATAATTAATAAGTGATAGTAGTAACTAATAACTAGGTGTGCCCACGGACAAAATGGAGCACAGTTTTTAAATTTTTTAAAGTAAATTCACTGAAGATGTGACCCATGTTGGAAGTGTATCCGTGGATCGAGAGCCGACCGTAAGTGAACCGAAAATAAACCGGAAGTAAAACGGAAGTAAACCGGAAGTGAAACGGAAATAAACTAGATGCTTTTCTAAGTCGTATAAATTTAAAAAAAAAAGTTTTTTTAAATCGACTGGTATTTAAGTGTATGTGTGATTGGATGAGTTAGTGCATGGGTAGGTGTGTAGGTTTTGTCGATGATTGCATGTGCGTAGATGAGTACATGCCGGTGGATAAGTGTGCGAATGAGTGTATGGGTCTGTAAATGAGCATATTTATGAGAATGGGTGTATGTATTAGTGTATGTGGGTGGATGGTTGTCCGTGGAAGGTAGGGCTTTTGTACCAATGAATAAGTGTGTATAGATGGATGTGGGTATGTATTGGTATATAAGTGTATACATGTGTGTGTGAGGGTGTTTGGATAGGGGCACCATGATGCGGAGGATATGTCGACGACTCATACGAAGACTAACAGATTTGAGCTTTCCGAAAAAATGACACTATTTAATTTTACTTTTATAAAAAACATAATGTGTTTGAAAGATTCAAAACTATATCAACGTGTTTGCTCTTTCGATACATTTCATTTTTGTATTTTGCTAGAAAATGTTTTTGTTACTTTTATCAATTTTTTAGGTAATACGGGTTGATGGGTGCGTGGGTTCTGTGGATGAGTATGTCGATGATTGTACGTGGGCGAGTGGGTGTGTGGATAGATGGATGGGTAAGGGTGTACGTATGGGTGTGAGTGTGTGGGTGGATGAATGTATGTACATGGTTACGAGGCTGGATGATTGAGTGTGTGTGGGCAGATCTCTGTATGGCTGGGTAGATGGTTGGGTGTGTGACTGCATGGATAAGTGTATATGGGTGAATAGGTTTGGGTGTGAGCGTTAGTGGATGTGGGTGGATTGTTGCGTGGATTTTGTGAGTGACTGTGTGGGTGGATGGGTTTCTACATAAGTATATGCAGGTTGATGAGTGTGTATAGGTGAATAGGGAACAATTTCCCTATATATATTACCGATTTTCAGTTAACAGTCTTTAAATCTTTAAAAACGTTGTAACGTCACTCCAACCAGCACCTTTTGATGTTTAAATGGTGTGACGTCACTCAAAGGACCATTAATATGCTCTAACTTTCGCAAATTAAGTTTTCTTTTTTAATTTCAAAAATCAATACACGTTGGCGTTAATTCTTTACCATTTACACAAGTGCCGATCAAAAAATAAATTTTGTATTCTTCCCTATCGGTGTGTGGTTGGATAAGAAAGGGTACGTACATCGGTAGGCTGGGTGTGGATATGTGAATGCGTGATTGTCAGTGGCTGCATGTCAATACGTGGATGGGTAGATGTGAGTAGATCGGTGTGTGGATGGATAGGTGTTGGTGGATCAGTGTATAGCTGTGTAGTATATGTGTAAACTAAGCGTATGTCGAAACTAAGCTAGCAAGTAACTCTTGTAACATACGTGGTGCAACGCATGAAGTTTATCACTCTATCACTAACTTATTATTGTAGATATATTCACTAAAATGTAAGAGGGCACCCTTGGGATCAAGTAGATTATATGTATGCAAAGTTTCATGAAAATACGTTAAATAGTGTCGGAGGAGTTGCGTGCGAAAAAAGACGACAACTGGGTCATAAAGAGGCATCATCCCAATTAAAAAAAAATTTTCTATGGATTAAATAAAAGCAATATTCTAATTATTATAAATTATCCAAAGAGAACTATTCAAAATATTAACTCCGTGGTATGTAGCCTCCGTGATATCTTCGTTATGTCACACTATCTTCAGTAGATAAAGCAACAGCAAGTTATAAATAATTCGTTGTAATTTAACTCTTTAAAATGAACTGTGTATATGTAATAGTAACGACTTTAAGTCTATTTTGTTTAACTTTCCGCATAGTGTTTTACTTTTAAAGCTGAAAAGCACTTAAATTATTTAGAATATGTTAGCGAGTATACAATATGAACACCAAAAATATTAATATGACAATTAAACGCTTGAGAAAATAAAGTAGAAACTATGATTTATCAACACCAACACAGCTCACAACTATACGAGTTTCTCCCGTTATCCACGTTAAAATTTTGATATAGATGCTTATGATGAATCTCTTATTTAACAAGTTTGAGTCCATGTTAAATTGCGATAAATTTCGTCTTTTATTATAATGTCACTTTCATGGCATCCCTTTTTGAACACTATTTGAAAGATTTAGTTTCGAGCATTCTAAAGTGTAATTAATATCGTGTTAGAATAAATAAAAATGAAATTTCGAAAAAAAAGGTTATATCTTGAATACAAGAGTCTACTAAATGAAACTACGCATGTTGAGCATTATCTTTGTGTACCAGAAACCACTTCCCAAATCCTCATCGAAATTCGTTCCCCAAAGGTTGTGAACCCTTCGATTCGCTTAAGAGGACGTCCGATTTTCTCACCTTATCTATGCAAATAACGTCACTTTTTTAACACAAAGTATCCCTTGTTCCTAGGCGAAGCGGGGACAACTCTTAATTTTCGATTAAACAATTTATTATTTAAGTAAATAAATAAAAGAATAAATAAATAAATAGCGAAGAACTGTATTCGACAAGTACAGAGAATCCGGCGTAATCATCTTAACCTCACTTAAACACTTCTCTCGGCATACGCAGGACCTTCTGAAACAAAATTTTTCCCCCTACACCATCATTAGAGACCTCGGCCGCAGCGACAGGCGTCAGCGTCGAAGCTCGGGCTCGGCGGTCGCGCGGCAGATGTTGCCGCGCTCGCGGCCGAGTTGGCGTGCGCGCGCCCGCGCGCTATTAATATGCAGATCCTATTTCTGTGCCCCGCGCGCTCGCGCTAGTGTTTACAAGTTCGAGCCGCTGCACGCCAGCAGTTATATGGGCGGAAGTGCGGTGAATCATTGAGGGCCGCCGCGGGCGAGTTTACGGAGTGCGCAGCGCTGTAGCTCGCGCGCGCTCGGGAGTGCATCGCTCCTCAGCGGCAATCGTCGAGATATATCGCGCTTTGGAAATAGTAACATTCGGGCGGTGAAGAGGAATGGATGGTTGATTGATTGGGGATGGGGGGGAGGTTTTGGGTGGTCGTGTGCTTGGTGATGCGGATGTGGGGTTGATGAAAGTTTGAGAGGGAGTTTTGGGTTGAAGATTGAGGTAGATGCTGTGGTGGAAATTAAAAATAGTTAGAAGAGTAGAAACTGGGTACTTAAAATGGAAAGAATTGCTTACATTTTAGAAGTCTAGAAAGTATTTAAGACATTTCCAGTTTTAATAATATCGAGCGATCAAAATTTTAAAAGGTTATTTCCATAATAGGAATTGTCAATAATATTGATGGTTCTAATATGCTAGTAGTAGCGATTTTATAGCTTATTGTAATAGGCATCTTAAACTTTTTTTTACATATCCAAGTATGCTGTTCCGTTAATGCCCATGAAGTAGCTTGGAATATGAAATATGCACTCTACGAAATGTTTGAAAATTATCAAAAAATAAAGCGTTTCATCAGTGTTCAATAAATGACCACGAAAACAAACATGTTTCTAGTTTGCACAAGAGCACAATCGTCTTTTAATGGCAAAGAAATAAAATCGGTTTCTACCAGGGACGACACTCAGTTTTTTGAATATGTACTGCTATTCTAAATAACATTCTTATTATTAAAGAAGATTTTCTAATTTATTAAAAAAAATTTCTAGCGTACTTAAAACTAGAAAAATACAATTTCTTCTTATGTGAAACGTCACTTTTCTCATCATCACTTACACGGCAATTTATTAAAGACTGTATTAGCAAAAAAGCAGTCAGAGCACCTATTTATTATCTTGAAATGCATACAAATAAGTGCCAAAAATATTTTTTACTCTAGGTATTCACGCAATAACTCTCAAAAATACTTTCTATCACGCTTTTATACCTACTACAATGCACTCTTAAAATACTATCATTAAACAATTAAAACAAGGCACTTCTCCATACGCTATAACTACTCCAGCAATCCACCCACCCTAAACGTCTTAAATCTTGACGCTCGCGACCATCCCCCCGAAATTCGACATCCATCTCCATCCATCCCCAGTCCGCCTCCACCAGCGACAAACCGCTCCCGCGCGCATGCTACAAATTAGCGCTGAGTGATTGACACTTCTGTCGGCTCTCTCGCGCGGCTCGCGTTCATTTTTCTTCCTCCTCTTCTCGAGTATATACACACTCGCTCATCGATCCTTCTCCGTTCGCGACGACGTGAGCTTTTCCCGCAGTGCGAACGTGGCGAACGCTTTTTTTTTCTTGTAGGTTCAACATTCATTGAGACGTTGAATTGGTGACTCGTTTTTTGCGGGGTGCGGGATTGATTGAGAAAACGAAGGATTGGTGTATTTTATTTCGCTTATTTTGTTGAATTTAAAGCGAATCTTGGCTTTACGGTTTTTAAAATGTTCTATTTATTAAAAAAATGTCACTTTGTGACACTCACGATATTTTGGCTCTCGTGGTATAAAATGTTGTTCGACGCTGGTGTGCAAGTTGATTTTTAGCGCATGTGACTTCAAAATATTTGTTCAGTGATATATTCTTAATATTGAAATAATTTTTTCGTACCGAAGAATTGTTCAAAATATATCTAAAATCGTATTATTTCTTCGCGTTATCGACCACTGGGTACCTATCGAGAACCGGGGTCCACTACCTTATACAGTTATTCCGTCTATCGCCTCAATTATGATAATGTATTAAAATACCAACATTAAAGTAATTAATTAAATTAAATGCTTGAAAGCTCTATATAAATTTATTATAATTATTAGATTTATTATGAAAAGTATTATAAAGACATTAACTGCATTATTTAACGAAGCGTATATTGGCATGCAATGGCATTTTGCGCTTAGAGGGGTATTTCAAAAGTATAAATTAACGTAAATAGTTTGCGGGTATAAGTCATTTTTCATTCAAATAAATTTAATTAAATACTTCTTGTTTATGAAGAATATTATCGTATTATGCTGAATGTATTATCGCGCAATTTTTCGAAAATGTCTAAAACTCATACTTAAATTAAACAATTTCCAAAAATAGGGAACTTGCATTTTAGTAATTTTAAGTTTTATTTATTTTATTTAATTTGTTCTTATAAGGTATACGAATGTATAATATTGATTAGATATTATTAATATACTATTATTAAACACATTTTTTACGGAATTTGTACGTATGTAGATTAGGCTGAACAATCGATCAATGAATGTCTTGCTGAGTTATGGCACTTCTTCTAGTGATTAAAGCTATGCATGAGTTAACACTAGAAAATATGTTCCAAAGGATAATAAAAGTGGGTGAAAAGAGTTTTATTTTGCAAACTGTAAAGTTAAAAATTATTAATCCGAGCCAAAGTTATTAGCAATTGAACATGGTAACTGAAAATGCGTGAAAATCATCGAAATCAAAACAGTTTAATTTTTAGGAATACCTATTCATGCATTTTTAGACACAATCTTTCATTGTTAATAACTTTGGCTCAGATTAATATTTTTAATTTTTTACATGACTTAAATTGAAGCTCTTTTCGCTTCCTTTTATTATCTGCTGGGTCATTTCTTCTAGTGTTAATACATGCATAATTATAATCACTACAAGAGATACCTATTTTCACTAAAAAGACGTATATTCGGAGTACAATAGCTTATGTCTCGTATACAAGGGCTCATTAGAACAAACTACGGGGGTGATGCTACATTTTTAGGTACTAGAAAACACTTTCCATAGCCTCGTGAGAATCCGAGTTATGCAGTGTTGGTATTCTCCTAATTAGTAGTTTAGGAGCTAGGAGGGAACATGCCAACTTTACATAGACTGGTAAACACATAACCCTCCCGATAAGGGGTAGTCGGGTGAAAAAAAAATGCGTCAAGTATTACTTGAAAAATGTAAACATGATTGGAAATTATTGGTGTATTTAATGGTATAAATGGTCATCACACAGTGGTATTCTATTGTCACAAAAGACAAATGACCGTCTCGATGTTTTGCAAATCAATCAAACCAATATTTAATAATTAAATTAATAATTCATATTTTATAAAACTTTCAAGTCATTTTGTATTCTTTTGAACTATATTATCGATTAAAAATACTAGAATATGTTTACCAGATAAGTGCAAGATTCCTATTGTGAAAATCAATCTATCAATATAACAATCGCATGACAAATAATTATAAAGCTGTGAATAGTATATGTGTTCGTAATGTGATTTTACACACTAATAGTGATCGCCGCGCATGAGACCCTGTACAGATTGCGTCACTTATCTTCGAAGGCAGGTGACGAACTGTCACTCAACTGCACATATAAATATGTCATCAACGCGTTAGCGCCACCGTGCCTGCTAAAGTAAAATAATATTCTTTTCGCGCTATGTATAGAAGTTCAAAGGAGCCATTCGTTTCCAATTTTTCCTATTGCTATGATTTGCACTACTCATAGCTCCATCAGTGACAGATTATGAACTTACCACCCCTCATATTTATTAGAGTAATATCTCGATCTCTGATCAACTTCGGTAAGCAGCGATCAGCACCTTTAAAGAGTGGCCGATAAATAGCATGCCATCACACTTCCTAGGGTTGATATATTTTTATTTTACGATTTAAAGATATATTCGTGTAATTAGACATCTACAGATCTCTAGTCTGAGCTGTGGAATGTTCAACCCAAACTACATACATTAAAGTTATCTACTATGCGTAAAGTTTTCTACTGTGCGCAAATTTGTCTACTGTGCGTAAAGTTTTCTACTGTGCGTAAAGTTTTCTACTGTGCGTAAAGTTTTCTACTGTGCGTAAAGTTCTCTACTGTGCGTAAAGTTTTCTACTGTGCGTAGAGTTTTTTACTGTGCGTAAAGTTATCTACTGTGCGTAAAGTTTTCTACTGTGTTTAAAGTTTTCTACTGTGCGTAAAGTTTTCTACTGTGCGTAACGTTTTCTACTGTGCGTAAAGTTTTCTACTGTGCGTAAAGTTTTCTACTGTGCGTAAAGTTTTCTACTGTGCGCAAAGTTTTCTACTGTGCATAAAGTTTTCTACTGTGCGTAAAGTTTTCTACTGTGCGTAAAGTTTTCTACTGTGCGTAAAGTTTTCTACTGTGCGTAAAGTTTTCTACTGTGCGTAAAGTTTTCTACTGTGCATAAAGTTTTCTACTGTGCGTAAAGTTTTCTACTGTGCGTAAAGTGGTCACTTTACTCGCCAATTTTTACTCTACACACACATAAGCCACTTTATATACACGTGTACGTAAAAAGTAGACTTCACGCATAGAAATTAGTACTTTACCCACAAACTTTACGACCACCCCGGCAAAAAGAGTAATTTTACGCATTTAAAAATAGTGCGTAACATCATTTGAAAAAAAATTTCTTCACATCTTTTTAATACTAAAGTCCTTATCGACTGGACTAAAGTCCATTTCATCAGTTTTTAACATTATTCCTTTCAGCTCACACAAAGTGGTAATATCCCCTTTACCCGCTATTTCTTACCGCCTCCTATCCACACAATATGTACTCTCAAAAAACTCGTCCATTCGTTATCCTACTCAGCTCGAGACGTGGCTCGTTAACCCGCGTAATTACTCCATTTTCCTTTCCCTCCCGCCCCTACCATTTCTTCGGAGAGTTCGCACAGTTGCGCAGGATGGAGAAGATCCTTGTCAATTTCTCTCTCTCTTCTCTCTCTCTCTCTCTCTCTCTCGCAAGTTTCGCCCGCTTTCGACTGCACTAGATACTCTGTACTACGTACAATCGTTGCTACTGTACGCTCCGATGAATTTACGGTCGGAGCTGGCACGAATGTGTGTATAAACGAGCTCTCGGTTCTTGCGTTGTGTTTCAGTCGGTTTCGCATGACGTTTTCGTAAACGAGAAAGAGAGAGAGAGAGAGAGAGAACAATTCGTCGCGTTAGTTATGTACAGGGTTCTTTGAGACAAGAGGCGTTTTTGAGGTTATGGCAAGTGCGAGGTGCATCTTACTGTGCGGCGCGATGAATGCTCTTTGTTGATGCGACGAGATCGTTATTGCGCGTATTCTGTAGTACGTCTTTGTTAATTTTGGAAATGCTGAAATCATTCATCACTTACGTAGAATAATTAAATTATGCCTTAATAAGGAAACGAGTTGTGACCTAGTTAGTAGCCATTTTAAGTCAGTTTTTGTGAATGATTCGTCGTATTCTAAAGAAGACATATCTCGGGATTACGTTCAACGAGGGTGTATTTGATTGTAAATTTAAAAGGACACATTACGCAACAGCGTAAAAGATTTAAAGGAACATAATGACATGATCCAGTTGGAAACAGATCTAATTTTCAGGCCATTTCATAATTAGTTCAAAACTAAAATGCTTAAAAAATGGTTCAATTTTCCGTTCGTGATGAATCGCTTTTTTCACATTACTTGAGCATTTAAAATAGCTTGATTTAAGGGTTAAACCCAAAAACAGAATTTTTGGTTACTAGTCCAGGAAAATACTTATGATTAAAAGAAATCATTCTGATAATATTTGTGCTATATATACTTGGTAATATCTTACATTTTACCGCTGTAAAGTCTCAAAATTTTTATCTTACGCATCACAATAAATCACTATTCTCAATAGCATATTTATTAAAGTTACTGTGTTCTTCACACAATTGCAGGTGACATGACGAACGAAAATTTTTTTTCGACAGTATTCGATTCCTTTTGACATGTAGTACAATAGGAGCCAAGCATTATTTCATTAAATTTTCTTTTATTATGTTTTCGGAGGCCTAACCGATTTTTTGAAATTTTTTTATTTTATTCTTTTCTTTAATCGGTTGGGTATCCGAAAAAAAATAGTAAAAAATATTTTAACGAAAAAGTGCGTGACTCTTTTTGTAATACATGTCAAAATGAGTCAAATAACCGTCGAAAAAAATATTTTCGTTCATCATGTCACCTGCAATCGTGCGAGGAACACAGCAACTTTAATAAATAAGGTATCGAAAATAGTGATTTATTGTGACGTGTAAGCTCAAGATTCTGAGGTTTTACAACGGTAAAATTTAAGATATTACTAAGTATTGATAGCATACAAATTTTCAGAGTGATTGCTTTTGAATATAAAAAGTTTCCTGGACTAGCAACCAAACATTCTTTTTTGGGTTTAACCCAGGCCTACGGTACCATAATACAAAAGTTAAACTATCTTCTGGATAGGAAATAAATATCAAACATGCTTATTAATGAGTAAGAGAGATAGAAGTTAGTGAAATAAATGCCTTGATCTAATAAAGATCAAGATTTCTGAATTTTTTAATTATGTTAATTAGATTTCTTAGACTCTTCAAGGTATAACGTAAAATTAAAGCAAAAATATAATTTAAATATTTTAAGGTTAGGTAACACTTACTCTATTTAATGTTCATTACAACCAAAAAACGTGACATTTATCGTTGCTATTGGCTATATTTCCATTTCATTTTGAACACATTTTATTGTAATATTTTGTACTATTTATCCTTTCATAACCGAATTAAATCTGGCAATAGAAAACAATTTTATTTCGATGTTTTATGACTTTTTAAGGCCACAATAAGCAATCTAAGCAGTTTAAAAAAAATTTCGTAATTTTTTTTATATATTTGCATATATTAATATATTTCAATGTGTATGTATGTAGATATATTCTTAACAACCAATACTACAGTTTAGAAAAATAAAATCAAATTACCAATCAATCCTCATAAATAGAACTTCGAATCTACGTTTTTTCGGGTATGTACATTGGAATGAAGGATCTAAAAGGGTTAATAAAGCGATCATTCATTGAGCAAAAATGATATGTTATTATAAGAATTGTTAACATAGATTTAAAATTGGATTATAAAAGAAAAATTTGATAAATTATTGCTAGAATATAAATGTCAAACATTAGAAAATTGATCCTTTAGAAATGTAATTGAAAATTGAATTCATGTTTTTATTTTTTTATTAGCATATTATAACATTATAAAGACATTCAAGAATATCGTAGAGATGCACGTATATATCGAATTGAATAGCTAATCGCATTAGACGGTTACTCAAATATACTATCAGAAGATAGAGAAAAAATATTCTTAATAAGATCAAAATAAAAGAATATACATATAATATCCTCTTTAACAGTTTCTAATACAAAAAGCCTTTCAAAACCCATTCTAATACTTATTAATTCAATAAACCCACGCAAAAAATTCATTGCCTAATTTCCTCCCAATCGACCACAAGCCACAACCCACTTACGCAAAATCAAAACCACCGTCCGACACTTCAAATTCGGACTACACTCTCCTCCTAATCCCCGTGGGTACGTTTACCTCTGACCTACAACGCCCGTCCCCCAAGGTCAAACTGCCCAAACGAACCTCACACACGGCACCAGCAGCCCGATCCAATTACCCAAGGTTCTCGTGATCCCAGCGATTTCCAATTCGAAAATTAAAATATAAAAATTTGTACGCATGCCCGAGAGATCGCGCGCAGCTCATCACGTGCGGCACCGTGAATCGTTAAGGTGAATGTCCCGATTTCTGCTCATATAAGCATTTTGCATCAAACAAAAATGTTTAAAAAGTTATTCTAACATTAATTTATAAAGCAGATATGATTATTATCTTAATTATGAATCGGACAATACAATGTAAAGGCGTAAAATCCATTTTAAAAACTTAAATATTAATAATAGTCAATTAAAAGGCGTATGCAAAATGCACCTATTTCTGCTCACAGCAAAAAGCGGTGATTTCGATCTGTACCTATTTCTGATCACCGTTGATTTTATAGACTTCATTCATATGATTTGTATCTTTTTATTGCATTAGTATATTAATAAGCGTAAATACTTCACGATGCATAAGCAGAAAACAGTGTACTTATTGTATGAATACAACTAAAACGTTATTTTTTCATGATTATAAATATGGACATGCAGAATGCATCTGCATCTAACCTCAAACTATCACTATTATCAAGTTTTTTAATTAGAATCTACAATATTTTTAATTCAGCACTACAGGTTTTAGTCGTAATACTAAAAAGGTATAGATAGCTTGGATATAGTATATATTAAAACAACCTTCATATCTATAATAACAGAAAAACTTCGAGTGATTAGAAATAGGGACGTGAGCAGAAATTGAGACATTTACCTTATATCTACAAATTCATCCCGATGGCGGCGATCGAGCAACGCGTGCATGCAGTTATAACACGTCGCGATCACGCGCGCGAGGAGAGAAAGTCCGCCCCAACGCGTACGCACGGAGCTGGAGCCTCAATTTTATCCTGCGAGAGTTTCTTTTGATGTGTGGGGGGTGGGGGGTGAATAGTCGTGAATGGTGTCACGGTGAATGACGGATGGCATAGATAGTTGGACGTTTTTTAGTCTAGTGCTCGGTGGGTAGATTCAAATTGTCAATGACTGTATTGATGTCGACGAGTACTACTTTTTTTTATTGAAACAATAACTAAAAAATACTCTTATGATCTGTCTATTAGTTACGTGGTAGCAGTGGTGGGTAAATGACGCGAGCGAACGATTTGCGGCATCATACGCGCATGAATCATTGCGACGCGTATGACATGTCGCAATGGTGTCGAAGACGTCGCAAACGCCGCGTACAATGATAAATGCGCGAAGTTGAAAAATTAAATCATTAAATACTTAAATTGAGTAACTTAAGATATAGATTTTATTAAAAATAAGTATCTCAACAAAAAATAAATAAAAAATGATAAATAATGTAAACGTAGCAGTTAATAATGTAATAATATAAGTGTAATAGCCATAAATTATATCTGTCATCATAACCTTTTTTAGGATAAAATAGTGTAATGTTTATCAACAGGAGATTTGAATACGTGTAAGCCATTGAGCTTTTTATGAAGAATCATTAAAAAAGTTTTTAAAAATAGTTAATGTCAAGTGCAAGAAACCACAAAAATGAATAATGAAGGGTAAATAGTAAACTTAAAATATGTTTAGTATTATTATATTTTTTTATTAGAAACCAGTTAGTAGTTAATATTCTATAATTTTTAGAAATGAAAAAGGTCATGAAAATGTAAACAAAATATGTTACCAAAGTTCTTATTAAGTCTTCTAACGAAATAAATTTAAATTAAAAAGTAAATAATAATACATGTATTTTCACCTACATAAACGTGAAAACAGATTGTTCGCATATATTTTATACAAGTTGAATCAAATCAACATTTGATCTATATTCTAATTTAATTACTGCGTTACACAATCCCTATCAAGCTTTGTAACTATTCTCCAAAACTTTCCCATCTGTAACTTCCTAATCATATGACAATAACCACTCGAGTAAAACACATCCCCTTCAACTGCTATCAAATCATCCAAAACTATGCGCATAATTACCCCCGGAATCTTCTCAACTAAACGACCGAACCCCGCACGTCGCAACATTCTTACTCCGCGACTTCAACGAGCATCAAAGTATACCCGCAGACACGAGAGGAAAGAGCAAAAGAGCAGCGAATGAAAGGAAAAATGTTTACGAGACATCGCGGAGTCTACTCGACGCTTTATGGCTAAATAAAACTTACTCGAAACTGCGTTAAATGACAACAATGAGCCGCGGCAGCCGGGATTTATAAAAGCCGACGCGTCGTCGCGTGGGGCAGTCGGTGCGAAAGCCGCGCAAAGCCGGCGAGTATGAGATTTCGAGGGGGCGGAGAGATTTGATTGAGTTTAGTGTTTTTTTGATATTAAAAAGTGGATTTGAAAGAGATTGAGAAGATTTAGTTCGATGAAGTATTTGCGTAGGAGTTGTCTGTGCCGAATTTATATGCTCCAGTTCTGTTTTTAATCAACTTTGGATTTTCTTTTTATATTTCAATTATTATTTTTGAAATGGTCGGTATTCATTTTTAGATGAAATTCAGATTGAGAAAAAAAAAGATTACGATATAAAACCTTTCATCGTTAATATTTATTTGGATGATATTGCAACATAACCACCACATAATCTAGTTACTTGGTATTGTATCATTGTATTGTATTAACTTTCTTCTATACCATTACGGGGTCCCGTATAAGCTTTCCACCTTTTTACGGGGAGCACCCACTACTCCTGCGTGGATGCCCTGATTATATAAATCCAACCTTTTTTATAACCTCAGTTGTGCGATGCTCTTGAGCGTAACCGACACGAGTCTAAATAATTCTAGTCCTGAACTTTATGCCCGACGTCCACATTTTCCCGACTGCGTAAAAACGTTATTTTAGCTCCGCACAAGTGAATTTTTCGGCCCTGTAGACGAGCTCGTTCGTCTTTTTATGTTGTATCGTGGCGGTTTGTGGAATATATGTAATCCATCGGTACGCACGCAACAGTGATAAAATGGTTTGTGGCCCAGCTGAACGTTGAAGTGTGCATTTTGAATTTTGTGACGAAAGTAGTAGAACGATAGTAGTTGTACTTTTATACACAGAGAAAAAACGTTGTAACGGCTACTACCAGGGGGTAGGAATAATTACTAGATACTCTAGGGAAAAAATATAATGTGGTACTGTTAGTAATGATTCACAGCCAACCTAGGACTGAGTTCAATTATTTTAATTTATAGAATTTATCTGGTTGATCGAACTAAACTACGAATTGCTGCTGCAACAATACTCGGTTATTGATCTCACAATTATATTACGAGTATTTCTCTGTGACTCGTATTTTGTACTCGTATTTTGCTGTGACAACCGTACAATACCACCGACAGTCATAATATAGCTACGACAGCAATATATATGGTTACTCGTGCAATACCGGTATAGTTATCATATAAATATAAAAGTGTTGATGTTATACCCAATCCTTTTTGTTAGTGTACCTATATATATAAGTTATAATATAGTATCTATTCCTTAGCAAGATAGAAAATATTACAAGAATGTCTAGTTTTGAGTCCCGTACAACCGAAATAAGATACAATTAGCACTCAAAACAAGACATCTAGTATTCAGTCCTAAATTTCATAGTAATGAGTAAAATTTTACTACATCATATTGTATTTACTAGAGGGTCTAGTAATGGTTACTAATTTTTTCTCTCAGTGTATAAGTACAAAATTTTTGTTTTAATTTGATTTGATCAATTCGAAAATGTGTGAAAAAAACAGATTACATAGGTAAAATAATTATTCACTGCGAGAAAAAATTAATAACCATTCCTAGACCCTCTAGTAAATTCAATATGATGTAGGAAAATTTTAGTCATTACTTACTCATTACTCAGAAAAAGATTCTTCCTTTATATAAAGTGTTCTCTAGATATCAAAGTATTCAGATGACTCATTATCTTATTAAAATGACGGAATAAACTCTTAAAGTTAAAATAATTAGATAATTTTGTTCGTTATTTTAATAAGATAATATATCTAAATATCGCATTTTATAGACAGGCATATATCAAGATACATTTTTAACCTTGAGGTCAGGATTGAATTATGTTCCCTGATCTTTATTTTAACTAAATTTGAGTGTCCTTATGCTGTATGCTATATACTTTTATCAATATTATTATGTATAGGTACCTAAAAGCATGTAGATATTTAACTATTAGTATACTAATCCGAATTCGATATAACTATAAACTACGATTAAGTGATAATAACAACAATGAAAAACATTCAATTAAAATTTAAACCAATCAAAATTAATGTTACTCTAGATTAATGTAAATAAATATTTATTATTTCCAAGTTTAATATGTACAAGTAGTTATGTATGTGCTTGGATGAAAATAGAGGAAATAATAGATGTATATATCAGTGATACACTTGAAGTTATCGCGCAAATTTACTGCGCACGATATTTTAAATTATATCGTTATATAATATATTATACTAGTACATTTCCTGTGCAATCGTATGGTATTTGTGTGAATAAAATGCAATCATGTGAGTTTTATTTTCTTCAAATTATGCTAAAGTGCACGATCGCAAACCCATCAACAAGCTTTTGAATCGCATGCGTCATCTATGACAAGGAAAAGAAAAATTAAGTGATATATAGTGTAAACTAATCCTACAACGTGCGCGTGGGTCTCTCACATCCAAGAAAATTTTCAAGCACGTAGCATTTATTTTAACGTTGATATACAGATACAATTTTATATTTTTTAAATTGTATCTGTTTTCATCTAGCATACAATTATAAGCTCTGCATCAAAATAAAGATGAATCATTTGAAATAAAATGAATAAAAATTTATTTTTAAATGCTTGACTTCAACTTTATTTATAAAATTTATTTTTTAAAACACAGAATGAAAAATTTACATTTTCAAGTGCACGTTTTTCAATTAAAATAAAAACCAAACAGACTTTATTTACATAAAATTAAATGCCCGACAAGTCAGTGGCGCGTGAAAGCCTCCACTTCGAGTGCAATTTCTCTCGCATAAGAGCTTCAAGTGCATTTCCATTGCGTACTGCGAGTTGAGCTAGAAAACGCGCATTACAGAAACGTACGAGTGCACTTCCGTCATCTAGGATTTTGCATATCTATGCGCGGAAAAAGGACTCGCTTTTTTAGCTGCGCGTAGGATAGAACGTTCGAAGAAATATATCACTGTTATTTAGAGTAGTAAATTCAAAAGTAGCTGCGCTCTTTCAACCATTCAAGTACATGAATACAAAATAAAAGTTGAATAGAGAACATAAATTATACATAAATTATACATAAATTATAAATAAAATTGAAAATAAAATGGCTTTTAAATGCTTCATTATGCATTTTTAAATAATTATTAAAAAACGGATTTTCTGACAGTTAGTTCAAACAGATTTTGATTAAATTCAATATGGCGGATATTTCGACGATCAATATAATATAAGTATAGTGTGATATTTAAATTCAGCTCTAAATAAACCAATAGAAAAAATTGAGAATCAATCAAAAGACATTTTTAATTTTTAAAATTGGCTATATATTTTTATATATATTAGATACACACAAGAGATAGAATAATCCTATAGGAATATATATTCTTATTAAACCAAATATTCAACACGTTCTCATCAAAAACTAAAAATCCCTTTTTATCTATTATTCCATCCATACATTTTTCTTCCATTCTCTCTTCATAAATGGCATAATCCAGCATAACAACACCCAAACTTCTCACTTCCCTTGATATCACTTCAAAACCCCTACTATCCCTCTCCGGCTCCATTACACGCACGAACTTCCCGCGTGCACTTTTTATGAATTCATAAATTTCGCAAATTTCAGAGCGATCGTTTCGAGGTCAGCTCCTGAACGTTCCCTGCCTCCTCGGCCCTCTTTTTTTCCTCTCTCCGCAGTTTTCAGCGGCTAATAAATCCTGCGCGTGTATATGCGTGTCTCGCGCGGAGAGGTCGCGAGACACGGAAAACTGAAAGTTTCGCTCGCGCGGCGTGCGGCGGGAAGAAAAAAAGAGAACTGAGGGTAAAAGGAGAAAATAAAGAGCGAGTTGTTAGCCCAGCGCCGGAGACTACACGAGGGAGGGTCGTTAATCTTCGTCTCTTCATCGACCTCATCGCGCGGAAAGTCACGCGTCGCGCGCGACAGGAGCGCCGACGGCGATGGGAAACTTGGAATGGGGCTTTTGGGTGATCATTAAAAATGTGAATGCGGCTGTTTGTAGCGTTTTTATAGAATTAACAAAAATGAAATAATGTCAAATCAGCTGCAAGTTTTGTTTATGGCAATTTGTCAAATTATTACATTATTTGAGCATATTTTAAGAGTATATTACCATTGGTTGAAATACATATTCGATGATTATTTATATAAATCAAGTATCATTGAATTGACTTGAAAATTATGATGGTTTTCTATACTCTTATTTTTATCACTAGTATCTTAATCAAAATAATATTTTAGGTTGTTTTCATAAAATAGTCCTTTGATCATTTTTATTGAATTTCCTTGACTCGTTTCCGAGTTACACATTTTTTTTAATTTACTTTTTTGAACACAAAAAAGAATAAAAGTAACTTATCTAACATTTTGGGTGGAAAACTGAAGCTATCATACACAAAAAGTAATATACTAAAATCTAAATACCAAAATAATAAACACATCAACCAATACAAGAAAATATTTATATAGGTACCTATAAGTTACTATACTTTTTTAGCAAAACTTTCATTTTACTTTCGATGATTGCTTCTAACAGCAAATTGTAGACGAGATTTTTAGAGTGTCTCATACACTCTTTAATTACAAATTTTCCTCTGAGGAAACAAGATATAACGCTTTCTTTTGAATCACTTATCAAACGAAGTACCAAGAACGATTTCTGTACACAACGCCACAGGTTTAAGAAAAAGAATAAACGATCTTCAGAAACCATTACCAACAATAAGGATCGGAAGTATCAACTTTAGAAATGAAGATCGCGGCGTAATGGCGGTAAGCGCTTTACTTCCGCATAACGCCGATTAAAGATTTTCAATCTGACAAAAGTTGAACTATTTTCATCGTTAGGACTTTTTTATCTTTCAAAGGGAAAAAGGATTTGTAAAGATATCGAAACTGATGTTTCTAAGAAATACAAAATAGGTCATATAAAATTGAACAATAACGACATCGAATTTTATTCTTTTTCTTAGTAAGTGCTATTTGCTACGTCTTCAAATACTTTACACCTGAATAAAATCTTTATAAGCATAGCAGATATACATCTTTATCAAACAAGGTCATATTTTCCTTACGTACAATCTCTCTTTGTATAATTGTATACAATAAATTATTCATCACAGAACTATAAATAAAAAACGCCCCTAATAAACTCTCATCCTCGACAAAGTCCTTCTAATCACCCAATCAATCGACATAAATTCAAAATCCACATTCACACAAATTTCCCACTCCCCTTTCCCTTCAATCAAACAATCAGCATAAAATCGATACGTCTTCACCGTGTACTTTATCAGCGCCCTCGTCATCTTCAGCCTCCGCTCTTATCTCTCGCTCCCGCGCCCTCGCAAAGAAAGCGTTTCCGCGAAGACGCGGCTGTTGAAGTGCTTATCGGGGCCTCGGGATCGAAGGCCGCGTTCGCACAGCGCCACTGGGTTAAAGGGCTTCGCCTGGGTGACACGCGGAACAAATGTCGTGTTGCGCCAAATGACGTCATTCGGGCCGGGAGTCCGAGTATTTTGCGTACGCCGCAAAACGGCGAGAAATAGAAGGAGAAATAGAGGCTTGTCGTCGAGGGCCGTGTGTAGAGACGCGCGCGTTGTTAACGAGATCGCCGGATTTACCATCGAGCACGGCGTGAAAAACAAAGGATAAAATGGATACTTACTAATGTGATCCTGGCATTTTTCTATTATTATTAGTTTCTAATCGATGTTTCGAATACTTTAATGCAATTTTGGGACAATATTGAACGAATGGGGAGATTGGAAGAATTATGACAATTAGAGCAATAGGAATAGTTGAGTTGAGAATTTGGCACCATATTCTAGATTTTATTGACTTTTGCCTTTTTGATAAAATTCTTTGACACGAATCTGCATGTATGCGTGTGTGTTGGTGTGTATGTGTGTGTTTGTGTGTGAGCGTGTGTATGTGTGTGTATGAGCGTGTACATGTGTGTGTGTGAGCGTGTATATGCGTATGTGTGTGTGTGAGCATGTATGCGTGCATGTGTGTATGTGAGTGTGTGTGTGAGTATATGTGTGTATAACTAAAAAAATGTTTTCATGTATTAAATATAAAATTTCTTTCAAAATATGACTAAAAACCGATTGAACGACTTACTCCGGAATTTAAATGACTACATACACTCCATTTATGTTTACTAAAATGTAAACAGTCAAATTTTGTACATTACTAAAAAATAAATTTGTTTGTCTTACTATAATTGTAGCTATAGTAACAACAATTTACACTTACTAAAAGTTGCGATACAAAATACCGCAATTGTTGCTATTGCAGTATAACAATTATAAACAGGAAAGAGATTATAGCAGATGCCTGTCAGTGATCTTGCAGCTCTCACAGCTTAAATATTTTTTCCATGTATAATTTTCAACTATACTTTTGGCATTCTTGACTATAAGAGGTACATTTATGTCATGTCAAGTCTACATAGCAACCAGCAATAAAAAATTTGTCAGGCAAATCTCTAAACTCTGCCGTGATGGCGTAATGCTCGCGAACGGTGGATTCAAGCTAGCGTGTAAAACTCTGGCTGAAAGCGGATTACACGTCGGGCTGGGACTTGAATAAGAATCTGCACGAATTATTTCGATTGGATTGCTTCTCCTGCATTTTACATGGGGGCTTAAGTTTACGCGTAATTTTAATCCTACAATGAAAATTAAAAACGCTGTTTATTATGAGGAGATTACGCTATTTTCATTTGTGAATGATTCATAAATTGAAGCAATACATTTCCAATGAAATAGTTATTGAGTTGTAAAGAGCGATGATTATTTGTATAATTGAGTTATAAAAGTGTGTACATGGAATGAAACATGCAAAATGTTGAGACAGGTTTTCAAAATCTGTCCTTGCAAGATTTGCCAATTTATTAAAATACTCCCCGGCCAAAAATGAATCATATACGAAACATAATGTTTCGAGTGAAATTTTCGTGCTCAGATGATAGTTAGTAAAAATATAGTTGCCTATTTAGGATATATCGTGCTCAAACTGAGGTACTAAGCTTAATTTAAAACAATAATTAGTATTTTTATATATCATCATATATCATCATATATGATCATATGTGACCAAAATTCAGACATGCGCATATACCCACGTAAAAATCGAAACTAACGGAGATATGTTAGTAATATATTGGAAACTGGAATGGCCAATATATGGGCGATATATTGATAACATACAGGTAAGATATCGCCGACATAACGCTAGACGACACGATCCGATATTTCACCAATATGTTGCCAATAGTTTATAAAATCGATATATCTTGACATCGTCCGACATATGTCTAATATGTTGCCAATAGTTTCCAAAATTTTGGTATCTTGACATCTTACGATATATGTCCAATATGTTGCCAATAGTTCCGGTTATCAGGGATCTCGACCAATACATATCCAATATATTGTTAGTATATTGGATATGGTTTGTAAATTTAACATCTCGTGTGTGTGTGCGCGTGAGTGTATGTACAATTTACTCGCATTATATAGATCGATGACAAAAATAAAAAATAAAAATTCTTTCTTGTTATATATATATATTTTTATTTTATATATTTCGAACACGGCTCGAAACAAATAACTTTCCTGCCAGCTAATGACGTTAATAAATTGAAGTTCTATGTAGTTATAAATTATAAGGTATATACCTTATAACTTAATATTGTCGTATAGACATCAAATTTTGCATTGAAAAAATCGAAGTATCAAGTTCTTAAAAACTAGTCGAGCAGTGTTCGAGGTAAATCAGTGTTCGATGGAGCAGTGTTCGAGGTTAGACTGTATATAAATCAAATAAAAAAGTAAAAATTCTTTTAATAAATTTTTTTAATACAAAATAAAAATAGAAGCATGTATGCATAAAAAATAGCTTTTTATTTCTGAATTATATGATTTTACATATACCGAAAATACAAATTTAATAGTTTTATTTTAGTAATTAAATTACTTTTTTAATAAATACAACATATGAATAAATGAAATGAAACAAATGTAAATTATTAAAAGTAACATACAAATTAATTCACTTTATAATTAAAAAAATGAACGTCATAATGGTAATCAAACTTTTGGATGCCGCAATGCCTGGATCATCATGTTCGTGACTGTCGTAAATTCATTGGGTTTAAGTCGGTAGGTGCACTTATTATTAACATAAGCTGAAAACAAAACGTATATTCATTATACTATATGTTATTATATTATAATAAATTTTAGAGGCTCACTTTCAACGGCCATCATAATATCTTTTGGAATGCCGATTTTAGCAGGAATACCCTCTTTTGCACGTTTACGCCCTCTTGCACACATATTCATCAAATTGCCTTTGCCAACCAACGTTTTTAAAAGAGGACGTGTCATTTCTTTCGGGTTTTCCAACCATCTTTGATAGTGCGTCAGCGTCCCATTATTTATCCAAACCTTATAACAGCTAACTAGCCGGACTCTTCCTTCACCTCCCTGACGACAACGTTCAAGAGCGTTCTCATCGTTTTCCTGCATAAAAAGTTATTAAATTAATAAATATTTGTTTATAATATGTGTATGCAAACGGCCCTTTTCGCTGCCAATAAAATGCAATGCAATCAACGTTTGCAAGCGTCATTAAAAAAGAGGAACGAAAGTACACTCACGGGTAAGATATTCGCGTCGAACATTTTTTGAAATGCTCCAATGAGATTTTCCGATTTACCGGGATTAACCCATAAGATCGCTCTATTTCAAAAACATTCGACGCGAATATCTTACCGGCGATTTTACTTTCACTCCTCTTTGTCAGTTTTATATAAAATTGTTATATACATACACACACGCACACGCATATATATATATATATATATATATATATATATATATATATATATATATATATATATATATATATATATATATATATATAAAAGTAAAAAGATCTAAAAATACTATCAAAACCAATAATTTATTTCGAAGAGAACATGAGAAAAAATTGAGAATTTCGTGAAAACTAAGCAAAATTATAAAGTCAAAATTAAAGGAAAAGAAACAATTATTAAATACTTTTAAAAAAATCAGAAAAGCTACAACAATCGTTAAAAATTGAAGCTTATACCACTATATTAATAAAACATACCTCATCGTCGCTAGCCAGCGGAGACCGCGATCTATCTCTGTTTTCTCGATCTCTTTCTCGCCTTGTTCGTTCGCGTTCGTGCTCTCGCTCTTGCCTTTCACGTTCCCGCTCTTCTTCTTGCCTTTTTCGTTCCCGTCTTGCTCGTTCGCGTTTTTGCTCTTTCTCTTGCCTTTCTCGTTCTCGCTCTTTTTCTTGCTCCTTCTCTTGCCTGTTTCCTTCTCGCTCTTCTTCTTGCTCTATCTCTTGCCTTTTTCGTTCTCGTCTTGCTCGTTCGCGGTTTTGCTCTTTCTCTTGCCTTTCTCGTTCTCGCTCTTTTTCTTGCTCCTTCTCTTGCCTGTCTCCTTCTCGCCTGGCTCGTTCGCGTTCTTGCTCTCTCTCTCTTGCCATTCTGGCTCTCGTCTTGCTCGTTCGCGTTCTTGCTCTTTCTCTTGACTTTCTCGTTCTCGCTCTTTTTCTTGCTCCTTCTCTTGCCTGTGTCCTTCTCGCCTTGTTCGTTCGCGTTCTTGCTCTCTATTTTGCCATTCTCGCTCTCGCCTTGCTCGTTCTTGTTCGAGCTCTCGCTCTTGCCATTCTCGTTCCCACTCTTCCTCTTGTTCTTTCTCTTGCCTTTCTCGTTCCCACTCTTCTTCTTGTTCTTTATCTTGCCTTTCTCGTTCCCACTCTTCTTCTTGTTCTTTCTCTTGCCTTTCTCGTTCTCGTCTTGCTCGTTCGCGTTTTTGCTCTCTTTCTTTCCTTTCTCGTTCTCGCTCTTTTACTTGCTCCTTCTCTTGCCTGTCCCCTCGCCTTGCTGGTTCACAGTCTTGCTCTCTCTCTTGCCATTCTTGCTCTCGCCCTGCTCGTTCGCGTTCGTGCTCTCGCTCTTGCCTTTCTCGTTCCCGCTCTTCTTCTTGCTCTCTCTCTTGCCTTTCTTGTTCTCGCTGTTTTTCTTGCTCTTTCTTATGCCTTTCTCGTTCTTGCTCTTTTTCTCGTCTTTCTTCCTCTTCGTCTGCCGTTTCTTCTTCTGAATCTAATATATCCGTTTTTTTCAAATATTGATTCAGACTGAATCAGCTTTTCATTTAAATTATTTTTCGAGTTTTTACTCATTTTTTTTTCTTTACTTTTTTCCTTTTTAATTTCTTTTTTTTGCGCTAGAGCCGTGTTATTAAGCGCATTTTTCGGTCGTACTAAGTTTCCATTTTTATCTACCATTAATTTTTCGAGATATTTCTTGTCCTCTACAAATAAATAAATTAATAAGTATTTAACACGATAACTGTGTTAAAATTAAGTTTTTAAAAGTTAAATAGAAAATTAAAAAACATAAAAATACGTAATTCTCACCACTTTTTTTTAAGATGTTAGCCCGATATTTTTTTGTACCATATTTTATTACGGTAATTTCCCCTTCATTTTTATTTTCTCCTAAATCGTCTTCTTGTACGACAGAAGTAGTTTTACTTTGTGTGTAAAATATCAAAGAAAACATTTTTTATAGATTTCTGTAATAGAAATAACTTTTTTTTATATAACCTTCTTTGATAATATAAAAAAATTATATGATAATCGTTTGTTATTTAAACAACTTCACTGTGGTTTGAAAAATTTGAACGTTTATAACGGGAGGTTACGAACACTTTTTTATTGAAATATTTCGTTTGTTATTTAAACAACTTCACTCTGTTTAGAAGAATTCTATCCCGTTTTACGTAATAGGTTACGAATATTTTTTCTTGCAATATTTATCGAATCAATCTCTGCTTCCAAGGACGCCCCATATCCATTTTATTTAAAAGATTATTCGATATTTATGTAAAAGTGATTGGAAAATATTTTCGAGAAATTTCAACTTTACTTTTGTGATAAATGATGAAAAGGAAAAGCTTTCTGTACAGCGTAAGTTAAAAATACAAATTATAAGGAAATTCATTTAATTTTTATAAATAAAATTAAAATAATAATTTAGATAAAAGAGAGATATTCAGAATGGCATTGCTGAAATGTAAGTCGATTCGCAGACAAATTTGCCATTGAATTAATTTTCCAAGAGAAGAATTAATTAATGCCTAATTAATATAAAAAACATCAACTTTTCAATCATGTCTAAACGTCCAACGTATTTCAAGGACTATTCGATGTCTATGAAAAAGCGATCTAATAATATTTTTAAAGAAAATGCAGTTGGTTTGGTTATGAACGAGTCAATAGAAAGCGAGGCGTCCTTATACAGTGTAAGTTTTTCTAAGCTTAAAATTTAAAAGAATAATTTAGATAAGATGTTCGTTATACTACAAATAAAAATAAATTTATGTAGACAAACCTGGACATTTCATGTTTTCTTGCTGAATGTCAAATCGGTCCAGATCGTAATGTTAATACAAACAATCAAGAAACAGAACACTCGAAAAAATCTACGACTGGTAAGTATGGTTGAAATAGTATATTTTTTACAATTTCGGAAAATCTTTTTCCTCTGTGTAAGTTTTCGGTCGCTCGGTGCGCTTATAAAGTCGCGCGGCGCCCTGCCGGCCCGAAACAAACGCGCTGCTCGCTCAGTAAGGCCGAGTACACGCTAAAGGAATAAAGAATTTTATACTAAGAGTAACATTGGTTAGTATATCTATACATATAAAGAACAAGAGGAATAAGCTGCTTAATTCCTCTTGTTCTTTATATGTATAGATATACTAACCAATGTTACTCTTAGTATAAAATTCTTTATTCCTTTAGCGTGTACTCGGCCTTACTGAGCGAGCAGCGCGTTTGTTTCGGGCCGGCAGGGCGCCGCGCGACTTTATAAGCGCACCGAGCGATCGAAAACTTACACAGAGGAAAAAGATTTTCCGAAATTAAATTTAAATAAATTTAATTTATTTATATATAAATCAATCTTCACGTGCTATGGATTCGCTAATTCTTTACCTCCCTAGATGCGTAATATACTTGAATGTAGTAGTTTCGGCCCAGCGGTGAGAAAAATCACTTTTTGTTCTACCTGCACCAAAAGTATGCTATTACGTGCATGTAAATGGTGCGAAAAGTAGCTCTTTTCCGCTCTAGGGTGGGAAAGTAAGCCCTCGGGCGAAAAAGTCGGCCCTAGGGCGCACATTCCCGCCCTTGAGCGGAAAATATAGCTACTTTGCGCTCTCTTTTACATGCACTATATAGCAAACTTCCAATGCAGATATTGGACAAAAAATATCGTGTGCATCATGGGCGAATAGAAGGCGATCCTCGTTTTTCTCAGGTGATAACTTTCACACTCGTCAGTAATCGCTTTCTTTCCGTCCTTGCTACAAAATATACTATTCTCGTAAGAGTATCGAAATGTACCATTTATACTCGGAAAACAGCGCGTAACCGAATTTTATGCATAAAATGTAAAAAAAATGATATTCGATACATGCGTATAAGGTTTCCCAACCTCACGTGATTTAATGCGATACTCAGTATGCAAAATTCAATGTTACGCACTTGTATCGAAAATTACAACTATTAAATAGAAAAAGTGCATCACCCTATAAAGAATCATAAAAATTAATTCGTTTTGTTTAGAAAATCATTGGGATTATGAATTTGAACAAGAAAATATTGATGAAAACGACTCAAACTACTTCAGTTTCTGTGAGAGCGACGATGACAGTGATGAAGAGGAATCTTGCGACAATTGCTTGGAAGACGAACTTTATATTGGATCGAACATAACAGTCTTCGAATTTATTTTATGCATGGCCGCACTAAAGTGCAATCTTGGCCAACCTGATACACACGTATCACGAATACTACAATTGATAGCTTTAATTTTACCTCAACCAAATAAGTGCCCTACAAGTCTTTATAAATTTAAAAAACATTTAAATTCTATTAATCAAATTAATATTAAAAAACATTATTACTGCGATATATGCACCTCGTTAATTCTTAACTGCGACAATGACATTAACAATGACGATTTAGTAGATGAAGAAATACTTGATGTTGATTTGAATTTAATCGATTGCAATCATGAAAACCAAACTTATTTTTTAGAAATACCATTGATTGTTCAGTTGAAAAATTTCTATAATCGACCTGATTTTTACAATAAATTAAATTACAAGAATACGTTACCGAATAATGATAATGACGATCTGAGAGACATTTACGATGGTACTATTTACAAAAAATTAACAAAAGAAAATGATTTGTCACCTGATATACAAAATCTTACCTTTTTATGGTACACAGACGGAGTAAATATTTTCAAGTCTTCAAAGTATAATATATGGGGATTTTTTCTCGTAATCCTAGAACTTCCTTATAAAGAGCGGTATAAACTTGAAAATATTTTATTCGCTGAATTATGGTTTGGTGACAAAAAGCCAGTTCCAAATCTATTTTTACAGCCATTAATAGATCCATTGAAAAATTTGTACGAAGGTGTAGAAATTTATGTAAAAGATAAGGAATCGGTAATAACTGTTCGCGGTCAGATCGCCGCAGGGACATGCGACTTGCCAGCTAAAGCATTATTTTTATCAATGAATCAGTATAATGGTAGATTTGGCTGTCAAATCTGCAAAATAGAAGGGCGCACTGTTGTCAGAACTCGAGTGTATCCCTACGATGAAAATACACGCCTTCGAACCGAAAAACATACTGTACAATGTGCTATTGATGCGCATGAAATTGCACAACCTGTCTGCGGTGTTAAAGGCCCATCGATTTTTTCGAAAATTTTTAAATATTTTATCACGGGAGTTGCAATTGATATCATGCATGGCACTTTTGGAGGGGTTGTGAAACGGTTGGGTGAACTTTGGTTTGATACGAAATTTTCGAATGAAGATTTTAACGTGTCAGAATTTGTTGAAGTTATCGATAAAAAATTATCTCGTATAAAACCACCAGCTTACGTTCAGAGGCGCCCTAGGCCTATTAAAACTCATTTCAACTACTGGAAAACTTCTGAATACAAAAATTGGTTTCTTTATTATTCGATTCTGGTTTTATATAACATACTACCCGACGATTATTTTGAACACTACAAAAAATTAGTTGAAGCTATATATATTTTATGCAAAGAAAAAATTTCTAAAGTTGAATTGAAGTTCGCCGAAAAATTATTGAAAGAATTCGTTTCACAATTTGAAGATCTTTACGGACTAAAATATATGACTTGTAATATTCACAGCCTCTTGCACTATGTTACAATTGTTTTACGATTAGGTCCACTGTGGACTACATCATGTTTTCCACTGGAAAACTTAAATGGTCAGATTAAAGCTCTTGTGTATGGTAGTAAGAATCCTGAATTACAGATAATAAATAATCTTAGCCTTTACGTAAATACGCAAGCCTCAGTACATAATTTTCGAAAAAATAGTGATGCTTATCGCTTTTTTAAAAATATTACATCTCCGAAAAAAAGAATGAAACTTAATAAAATAGGCGATTTATTGTATACGGTAGGTAAAGTAACAAAAGTTTGTGCACATGAAAGAGAACAAATTTTACTAGACAATAATTTACAGGGAAAAAATGTTTTTTATTTCAATAGTCTATATAAAAATAAAATGTTATATACTTCAGCTCTCAAACAAAACGAAAAAACACAATCGTTTATAGATCGATATAAAAATAATGCACAACTAAAAGTAGGAAAAATTAATCAATTTATACGTGTCACTAACTGTGGGTGCGAAAAAGTATGCGAGTGTTCCGGAGAAAATTTCGCTTTTATAAACGAATTTAATACCAGAAATCCATTTATTATTCATGAACATAATAGAGCATTAAATTTTATTCATGAAAGTATGAGTACATCTCAATCACTATGTTTAGTAAACGTCAAAGATTTGGTATATGTCTGTTTTTATATTAAATTTGAAAATGAAAATTATAGTTATATAATTGAACCTGTTAACATGCTAGAAAATGAATAATAAAAATGTAAAATTTATTTATAATTATATATTTTATAACTACTTGTATATATTTAGAATCATATATGTCGGAAATAAAAAGCCATTTTTATGTGTACACGCTTCTGTTTTTATTTTATATTGAGAAATATTATTTAAAGAATTTTTATTTTTTATTTGTGTCATCGATCTATATAACGTACACAGACACAAGAACGCATACACGCATGCACGCACACACACACGCACACATACACGCATGCACGCAGCACGCACGGACGCACACACACAAACATATATATTGAATTTTGTAAACTATATCGAATATACTGGCAATATATTGGATATATTTGCAAACATTAAATTTTTGAACTATTGGCAACATATTAGACATATATCGCACGATGTCAAGATTTCTCGATTTTATAAACTATTGGCAACATATTGGTGAAATATCGGATCGTGTCGTCTAGCGTTATGTTGGCGATATCTTACCTGTATGTTATCTATATATCGCCCATATATTGGCCATTCCAGTTTCCAATATATTACCAACATATCTCCATTAGTTTCGATTTTTACGTGGGTATGATTCAATATGATCATATATGATCATACATGATTATATATGATTATATATGATCATACAAAACGATTGGCAATCGTTTCATATATAATCATATATGGTCATATAAGATCGTATATAAGCATATATGATTATATATAATTATATATAAAATCTATTTTAGCCGGGTAACAAGTTCAAATATTAAAACAAAAATTTTAACATTAAATCAATCACACACAAAAGTTTGTGAAATATGATGTAAAAGGTTAAAAAACGATACATATGAGATGTTCCTAATTCTACTCACGACAAATATCATTGTAATGATATATTGTTATTATCCATTATAATTAGACAACAAATGTTTGAAATTTAAAATTATTACAGATAAATTTAATGTACTCTATATTTTATTACCATTTATCAATATTGAGTTATCCAAAATAGAAATTAGAACACTCAACTAGTAGATGATTCATTGACGAAGATTATAAACTTTAAAGAATTAATGTCACTACAGCGATTGCATCTGCTGCATGCCCAGAATAAAAAAGTGGTGCGTCACCTGTGATCGATATGGTTTTAATGGATTAAAATGTACAAAATATCCCATACATAAATCTCATACTCCAAAAGTGATCTTCTTCACAGTGCATCAACGTATATCATCGACGTCTCGAGTGTATAAAAGTTTCTTTCTTAAATCTACGCCGCGTCACGTCGCGCTCGATGTCAATGCACGCGCGCGCGATGGAACTCATATCTACGTCTGAGCGACTCTCGTTCCGGCACAATCGAGTTTTGCTCTTTTCGCAACTGGAAGTCGGCGCAAATCCGGCGAACGCGACACCCCTGCGCCTTTGGAGTTAGAAATGTAGCTTTCGGATTGTGTCAGTTTGCTCTATGATCCTCGATTTCGTTCTTGCGTTTTTATGCTTTTTGAAATATGAACCTGAAAAAAGGAAATTCGTATAGAAATGTTTTTGCAAGGAGGTAAAGGGTTAACAATTGTTACCTATTGAGGTAGGTAAAGCAGGAATCATAAGATATTTATTAAATTGTTGCATGACCAATTAGGACCAAATACCTCGCAAATTAACCATGCTATACATTTTAAACTGGTTTAAAGTATAGGATTAATCCTGATTCTTTCAGTTACTAGACTTGATTTATAGTTACCAAATTGGTTACTTGTAACCTTTATCCCAGTTTATTTTCGAAATGATGTGTGGTTGTATTGGAAGAACTTTCTCAATCATAGAATATTATCAAAAAACCTGAAGGTGAACCAAGACGATAGACGGGAAGAAACGAGTATGAAGTAGAATTATAAGCATAGAACAAGGACAAATGGTGCTTTTGTATTCATAAAGTAATGAACTTTATTAAGTTCTGAATAACAATTGAATTTGCAATAAATAAATGTTCATTAATGTTATAATGTGAGAAATCGAAATGCTCTCTTTCATTTGTAGCATATGTACACTATTCAGAGATGACATTTCATAAATCTCTGTTTTTAAGAATTAACAAACTTTCTCGTGTCGTTATGTGAACTAAAGTGTCCTCGCTTTCATATAAAATATTGCGTAAATAAAATGTGTAGAAACCAAAGTCTGCTTATTAAGTTCCATTACTTATTATCCCATTATTTTATTTACGCAGAAGTTCGATAAATATTATGGTACTCGGTCGGGAGCTGGTATTACTAACTCCGTCTTATGCTCTTTGACGTGACAATCAACAACAAATCGTATGTAAGCTGCAAACACCGTAAATAATAACAACTCAAAACGATGAAAGCCATCGCCACGAAATCTCTCGCTCCCTTTTAACAGTAATTTAATGAAATTTCAAAACAACGTTCCAAACTCCATCCAACTCAGCAAAATTACTCGCTTCTCCCTTTCATCCTCTCTCACTCCCACACGCACACCATCATTCTAATACCACCTAAATATTCTCAATCCTCCTCGCGTTCCGTCCTCCTCCTCATTGTCGTTTAACCTGTCTACCACCCTCGCGTGCGCCAAGTTCTTGCGAGTCTCGTGCGTCGCGTGTAGCAGAGCTTATAGTGATAATGCTCTTCCCGTGGAAGTTGAGGGAGGAGACAGACAGACGCACATAGAGAGAGAGAGAGAGAGAGAGTGAGATCGCGCTCGCCGATCAAGCGTTGAATGTCGCGTCGTCAACGGAGCGCAAACAACTTGACGATTCAGCAGTGCTTTGCAGAGAGAAACGGTTACATATATATGTGTATAGCGGTGGCACGCTTTATCTGCGCCCGGGATTAGGCAAGTTTACGCGCGCAGGAGCATTTATGCGAGACAGAGCAGCGACACGGCGTTATGTCTCGGCTACGTTGACGAGGAATACGAGAGGTTGAAGAGGGAGATACGGTGCTTTGATGTTTTGGGAGAAGACGAGTTTTCGAATGTTGGTAGGGGAGAGATGGGGCGAAATCGAGCGCGGGGTGGATTTTAACTCGACAGTGAATATAACCGAGTGGGAACGTTTAATGCAGTTGTCAATGAATTATACTTTGGTAACAGATTATAATCTATCGGAATTCTGTTGCAATTCTACTGTGATTTCTATCTGAAATTAAGGGAAGCTGAAACAGATCTTTTTTATCTTGCTGTTAGCATTTGATTTCGTCAGACACTTTGAAGTAGAAATGCAGCAGCCGCATTGCATCAGAATTATGTCAGACTTGCAGCCGAAAGTGGTTGCATGGAATTATACATGTACGTGCACTAGAAACGTAGCAAAATTGCAGTAAGAGACTTGCTATAAGTACTTTACAGCAGAATCACAGTAGAATTGTGGCATCCAATTACAGATGCGTACGTGTAACAGAATTGCAGCAATATTACAAAAAGAACTAGCGATATTTTGCAAAAATGAGAATTATTTCATTTACTTTAGTCCCCGAAATTCTGCTGCACGCATGAATATGCAATTTAGCTGCTGCAATTTTTATTCATGCAGACGAGAATATTCAAACCTTCTCTGTCGAAATTCTAACGCAAAGTGGCTGCCTCAAGTTTCTTGCACAACTTTGATGTAAAGTAAGTGCCTTAAGTTGCTGTCGCGATTCTGCTGTATGCGTGCATGCATTGTGCATACCCTTTGTCTGCTTTTCAGCTATCGTACTTTCGCTGCTACAAATTCTGCTACAAAGTATAGGATGTGATCGGCAACATGCAGAAATAGCGAACCATGCTCGCATGCAGTATATTGTCCAACCATCGTAAAAGATACGAAATCCAATTTACATAAGAAAACCTGTCATGTGCTTTTTTTATTTATTACCAACATCTGTTTGATTTCGCCACGAACTGGA
Source organism: Gastracanthus pulcherrimus (assembly GCA_949152435.1). Taxonomy (NCBI): domain Eukaryota; kingdom Metazoa; phylum Arthropoda; class Insecta; order Hymenoptera; family Pteromalidae; genus Gastracanthus; species Gastracanthus pulcherrimus. The sequence goes on along the minus strand of OX424573.1, from coordinate 176,097,409 downwards.
AAAACAACAACGCACAATAACACTTAATTTATATCGTATTTGTAGTCATAAAAAATGTAACTTGTTTCTAAGTTTTTGAACGTATATTAGTGTCTTAGTAACAGTTCACTCAGAAATGAGGTTGTTTCATTTTAATACTTTTCTTATATTTATACTAGTCTCTAATTAGTTTTCTGAGCATTTAAAATGTTCAAATTTCTACCGGAAGAACTATAGTACGAGTATAAATCTCGTAGTAAATCTTTATATTTTAACATGTTTAATCGTCTAATATATATATTTTTTTATATTCTTCGTAGACATCAGACTATTTAAAATCGCCAAAAAATTCTAATTCTAAGGTATATGAAAATTGCAATATTTAAGTTAAAATCTTCAACAACTGACACATCGGCCTAAAAAATCAACACAATCAAAACCATCAACATTCCATCCAAATTTCCCTATAGCCTTATCGCACCGCTTAATCCACGAATAAGACTAGTCTCACACAGAGAAAACCAGATTAGCACTCGTTTCTGAACGCTATAGTAAATAATTATTTAATTAGAGTTCCAGATTTTTTGTGTGTTAATTTTCTACATTAATATTATATAAATACTTTTAGTAGAAACAAGAATTTATTATAATAACTACTTAATAAATTTTATAAAGAAATACCTATATATTAAAGTAAATTCATTACCGTAACTATTGTAGTTACTTATATTTACTTACGAGTGCGATTGTGCCTTTTCAATGTTATTAACTAACTGTCGTTTTTAACTTCCAACTATTCATGTTCCATGCAGATTATATAGTAAATAATACTTCTGTTCAGTTATTCAAATTTGTTTAGTGAATACTTATAATTTCAGTTTTGCCCCGGTTCTTGTTCAGCAACTGATTCTTCACGCTCTTCTTAGATCAGCTACGAGAAGGAAAGAACGGCCGAAATATAAGAGGAAAGTAAAAGGGGGCGGCGCGGCGCGTGCGCGGGCGCGAGGGCGAGGAAGTTTTGAATTAATAAAGCAGGCCGCACGCGCTTTACGACGCTATCGCAGCGTGTATATTTATAGGCCCGGCAGATCGACAGGCGTACAGTATAGGGTCAATTACTCGCCAAAGTAGAACTTCCGCGTCGCGGTTCGAACGAGATATCGTTATGGACTTCGATAGTCTTGTTCCTTAACGAAAGTGTTGACGTGCTTTTATATATTTAAGGGATAAGATACAAAGTAATTTTCTCATAATGCAAGACAAAGCAGGTATAAAATACAATTGAGAACGTATACACACTTTCCATAATTCTTTTTCGGAATATCGTTTTAAAAAATGTTCTTTCAATACACTCGTACGCCTGTTCCAAGAGACGCGGCCAAGAAAAATACTTGACCTTGACTTAATCGTAAAAAACGCAGCCACGCATCCGGGAGGCTGTATTTAAAAATAAGTCATACCGTACGTCTTTTATTTCTTTTGCTCTTTTACTCGCTTCCCCATGTGCCATCTTCTCTGGCCCTGAATAATCAGCATAATTCATATACCATATTCGTATATCCAGATTTCAGAATGCATCAGACGAGGAGTCACGTAAAAATTTCTTTAAAGCTTCACAAATTTTAAATGCACTCTCCTTAGTCGTTCAAGACGTAAGAGGTCGTAGGGATTTTTCCGTCCAACTTTGGGATAATGCACTTTTGACGTGAATCGATGCAGGCTGGTACACGAGAAAATGGAGTGTACACATGGGCGGTGTTATACGTACTCCGAGGCCACTCAACTTTGTCTAAACTCTCGAGAGCAGGATGTGGAATCTTGGCGCGGCGAGGGCCGATACACGTGCAGCAGCGGAAAGTAAGAGATAATATAGAAGTATGATGGTTATCTTGTACGTAGCGGTGTATGGGTGTTATAGAAGACTTTTTCGTATAAAGTGGCTAGCTTACTGCAATTAACTCTTTACCAACACTTTTAATAATTCATTAAATTTAAGGCTTTTCAATAAAAAATTTATATATGGTAGAATAAAGAGTAGAATCGAAATAGTACGGCATTAAAAGTGTAATTTTTGTTATAGAAAGAGTAGAATATTTAAGCTTTTACCTTATATTGTATGCCATTTATTGTATTTTAAATCAGTCATTTTGGATCCTCCATTTTAAAATTGGACAACGGTTTTGTATATATACATATATATATATATATATATACAAAACCGTTGTCCAATTTTAAAATGGAGGATCCAAAATGACTGATTTGAAATACAATAAATGGCATACAATATAAGGTAAAACCTTAAATATTCTACTCTTTCTTTAACAAAAATTACACGTTTAATGCCGTACTATTTCGATATACTTTTTAAAAAGATAATAATGCTAATTTCAAATAATGCAAACTACAAATGATTCGTATATTGTAACTATGAATATTAACAACAATTCAAAATAAATACAAATATCTACAAACTACAGTCACGAGCATTTTCCTCCGTTTACCCCAAACCTAATAACACCATTCCTTCAGCCCGCAACGAACTTCGAAAATCAAATCCTCGCGAAAGCGCCGTCCTCGCAACCTCCCAACTTTCAATTCGAACTTCGCGTCTACCCTCGCTTCAACTGCGTCTTCTATTACCGCCTGCGGCGACTAAACTCTCCGTTCACTCTTAAACAAGGAAGCACCCGCTGTACATCCGAAGCTTCTCCGTGGATCGCGTCGAGGCGCGCAAGAGGAAGAAAGAGTCATCGTCGCGGCAGTGCGATAAGCGCCGTCGGCAAACAGCACGAGAAACGACTTGAAGAGACGCTAAGAGATCGAGAGACACTCGAGAGCAGACCGTTATTCGCTTTGGTAGAACTGCGAACTTGGAATCGTAGGTGGAGTGCTAAATACCGCAAATATGTACAAACAATAGAAGATAATGGAGATTTTGTTATGTGTAGTACTTATTTAAATTAATCTATTAAGTACGCAATCCTGAGTTGAGCTCTAAAAAGAAATTATTTTTTGTCTACAAAAATGTATTATGAAGAAATTTTTTAACAAAAAAATATATATATTAATCTTTTCTTGTGCCAGCCAGTTGCCTCGCTAGCAAAGCAAAACAATCAATGTAGTAACGTGAGCAGTAATTAAGCCAATCGGGGCATCTGGAGACACATATTAAAGAGTTAAAACATATATTTGCATCGGAATGCAAATGGAACGTGTCATGTCTGCAGTCAAATACCTTGCAGAGAAATATGAAGAAAAATCTGCAAAATAACCTGCTAGATCTAAAAGCTCTGTAGAGAATTCTGCAGAAATACTTGCAGAAATTTCTCCAGATTTTTTCCATGTGGGAAGGAATCTGTGTATTTTGAGGTTAGCATATACTTCACTCTTAACAAACTCGATTCATTGACATTTAGTCTATCGAATTCGCTGATAAAGCTTCTGTTTTTTCTCAAAGGTGTTCGCCCCAGGCTATGTCCTATTTAAGCTTCTGTTAAATACGTCTTAAAACACCAAAACTATTAAGTTTATTTTACAACATGCCACCCTACCAAGGCTTCCAAATTCAGCCACAAGTGGCACTGCTGTCAGCTCTGCCAAGCCTTCATCGAATGCGTCCCGTCGACGTCTCCTCTCTGACTCAGGACTCTCCAGAGTGACTCCGTGAAAAGCGCGACGAAAGATAGCGAGAAGGGGCTCACGAGTGAATGATTAATGCCTCATGCTGCAGTAGCAGCTCTCGACTTACACATGCAAAGCTACACACGCAAAGTCTAGGGTCTATGCGCAGAGACTGCATACTGCATCGTTACATTGTGTCGTTGGTCTGTAGAATGTGTATGATTTATGGGAGGGAAGCAGTACGTAACGTCTTATTTGTACCGCGTCGATCGGCAAATATCGATGGATCGCGAGATATCACGCTAAGGTCGATGTTTGCACGATGATGAGTTTCAGGATGTTGTGTGCGTGGATGTGGACGTCGTTTAATTTGCTTTCGATTTATTTTATGCAGATTTAATTGAACGGGTGTGTGAGAGAGTGGTGGCTGCAATAATTGAACGTCGCTTTTTCTAATCGATCGTTGAAGAAGATCGATGAGAAATTTATTTAATGATGGTTTTAATAATTTTGCACGTGATGGTGCGATTAGTATCGAGTAGAAGATAGAATGAAGAGTAGGATATTACTGATGAATTATTATAGATAACATAAATAGAAAACGTTTATTTTATGATCAGTCATTGAAAGCTGAGAATGTTATGTGTTTTTTTGATAATGTCCTAAAACTAAGTCTTATGGATACAATAATTTAATTAACATATGAATAATCGCCTAAAATTATAGCGTTGCCAATTGCATTGACAGCATGCTTTCTCAAACTGATTTCAATTAACACTCTTAGATTTATTTTATTTCTCCTATATTTCCGTACTAAATTATTATTTGAATTATAATATAATCTAATATGTTTCGACGGTAGGAACTCACAACCAAAATCAAAAGGATGCTTTCTCTTAAGAAGCGACAGCTTTTTCCAAGTAAAATCAATCAGTAAGTTTCAATATTTGTCTTAAATATCATTATTTTTTAATTCCATAAAATAATACCAAATATTCTGTAACAATTATGTGAGATAAATAAGCACACAGAGAAACTATACTCCTAGTTTTAATATCTGCTTAACTTAAAATTTTCAACTCATCTAATTCGTAACTATTCTCTCTTAAGTTTTAAATAAAAATAACTTACAATAATCAGAAGATTTTTCAAATGTGATAAATCATTAAAAATGTATTTATAGTAAAATTTGCTGTGTATACTGCATATTGTTAAAACATCATAAGTACTCAACTTTAATGCAAACTGTGTTTAGAGAAAGATATTATATATTTAAGGGAGTACTATCGTTTTCGAATTAGTGTTCAGAAAAATCTGAATTTTCGTATACTAGTACGTTATGACAGCAAACATACTCATATAAATTTTTAGAAAGCTACACCAACGCAGAAAAAAGATATTAAGAATTATATTTACGTTTTAATACGTAGCCTTATAATAACTCACGTTCCGACAGTTGCAATCATGAAATTCATGAAAACTGCTGTTCTGATTTCTTCGAAACTTTGATAAATATATATTTAATATCCCATAAATATAATGCAAAAATCCAAATGTTGATTCACAAATTTTGAGAGCTACTATAAGCAAATAAATAAAAATTTTATCGCTCACTCAACCATTTACGCACACGATTAGGCCTACCACATATAAGTCAAAAACGACCAAACACGCATTTGACTCACGGAGTACCGATAGTATTCCCTTAATAAAATATTTTAATAACAATAAACTTTTATTAGAAAAATAACCCCCAGCGTCCTTATTTCATAAAACATGTCGAGTTTCGTTAAATTTCTGCAAACTAACATTTCGAAACATCTTGCAGACAAAAAAAATCCAAAACATAAAACCTTCCCCATCAACAACTAACCACTAACCCCTCAATATCACCCCTACCTTTACAAAAGAAAACAGTCTCTCTCTCTCTTCCAATTCCAGTAGTTTAAGCAAGTACAAAAGTAAAGAGTCTCCCTTCGACTCGAACCACCTCTGCCAGACCTCATCGACATCAAACGTTCTCTCGCCTCGCTCACTTATACTGCAGGAAAGATCCGTCGTCGTCGACGACGATCGACGCACGCATGACTTAACCCTCCTTCAGACTCGACTCGAAATCTCAACTCGTGCGACGATGCGTGCAACACATTAGTCGTGTATTAATTGATTCGGCGAACAAGAGGGGTGGTGCGTCAAAGGCAAACGAGCCGGCGAAGGAAGCGCACGACGCGCAGTCATTAAAGGGACGTGTGTAACGCGTATATACTTGTCAGTTGGTATATCATGTACAGGAAGAGGCTTGAATTGCAGGGTGATTAACGGCGAGTGGCGGTTTTTTGAGACGCTGTTTGGATGATACGTTTTAATGTTCACACTTTTGATAGCTTGAGTTTCTTGTAGATATTTGAATTATTGCGCAATATTATAATATATGACTTGTTTATGTATACAGATTTTCTGGCTACAGATGCAAGAAAACCGATTAAAATGGAATCAGTAAATTTTTTCCATAAGAACTACACTGTAAAACGAATTACTTGTTTTAAGAACAAAATTTTCTTAAAATAAGACGCAACTAATTTATGAACACGCTCTTTCTTATCTCAAGTCATGCTGAAAAGTTTCTTATTTTAAGAAACGTATCTTCTTGATTTATACAATTTGATTTCTTTGTTTACATTTGGAAAATGTGAGGTTAGGTTTTCGCCTTTATTGGTTCCTTTCAGTTTCTGCAAAATTTCAAGTGCAAAAAACTGTACAAGAATGATCTACTTAGGGACGTACTAGAGCAACTCTAGATACGCGCAGGAGAAAAAAAGAAAATGATCTACTAATACTTGCGTTTCTTACTTTATAATTTTAGAAAAGTTTCTTATTTTAAGTCATTTTCTTTTCTTAAAATAAGTAATTATTTAAGAAGTATTAAGAAGTAATAAGTTTCTTATTTTAAGTCATTTTCTTTTCTTAAAATAAGTAATGAGTTCTTATTTTAAGTACAGATTTCTTATAATAAGTAAAACTTGCAATTTCGTTACTTGTTTTAAGAACGAAATAATTTTAAGTCGCAATAAAAATAAGTAATCTTTTTGAACATTATCCAATTCTTAGCAATAACAAATATAGTCCGTTAACTTTTCTTACATTAATTCCAGTTAAGATTCACTTCAAAAATCGATTTCTTCACCAGTTTCCTCAGTAAAAACATCCAACAGTGCCAATTATTACAAAATCTATCAATAAAAGATAAAGAAAGAAAAGGAAAATATCCGAGCTATAATCCTAGACATACCACCGAAAGAAAAGAAAATCTCAATAAAGAGCTAGCATCAGCATTACATACACGAGCATTGCAGTGCACAGATCGCGCGAAAGGTACTATACGCACAACAGCTGCAGCATGAGCATGCAGAAAGTCGCAGCGGGGATCACGCGTGCAACACAACACACATGCATACACACGCACCGACATTAGACATTATGCAAAGTTTTATGACATAATTCCGAGGCGGAACACGGCAGTTTATATCATCGCGCTCCTTTTTTTCTCTCCAGCGGCGCCTCCTCGCCTTGTCGCAACCGATTCCTCCTTCGGATATTAACTATTAAACTCGTCTCTCTCTCTTTCTCTCTCGGCTTCGGTTCGCTCGTTCATTAGAAAATCGCTCCTCTCGAATTCATGCGACGAAATTGTGCGCTGGGATTGGCGATCGTTTCGTTAATGCGCCGTAATGGCGAGGCTGATTGTATGGAATTACGGGGCTCGGCGCGAGGATATTATTGAAAAATCGTAATTATTCGCGACGAGACTTGCTTGTTTCTTTGATAATGGGAGTTGAAGAGGTGGCTATTTGATTGGAGAATGGGCTTGTGTGCTGTAAATCAATTTTGCGGTAATGTTTTTATTACTGGTAAATAATTGTAATTGGGGTTTTATGGCATAATTGTTTTGTCTGAGGTAGCTTGGATGTTGGATCATCTATGATGGGTATACATATATACGGTTCGTCTTCAGTGTGTTGTAACCAGTCTTTAATTTTTACGATTCTTGACACAATGTTATGTACCTATATAATTTAATAATTTTAATAAATTCAAACGAGACACAAAATGAAAATATACTCACTTTTAATTAAAAATGGCAAAAACATTAAACAATATTTATATTACTAATTTATTAAATAAGAATATTCAAATAAATAATTAAATTTCTGTTGGAATTTTGTGGATAATTCTTGTCAATTTGTGTATTTTTTGTATTTTCTGTATGTTTTATGAAATAAATACTTCAAAAATTTTTGTTTACAATAAAAAATGAGGTGATGTCGTAGATGATTTATCAAACAAACAATTGCTGGTTCGTAGACTCCTTAAATAAAGACTTGAACTTTATTCGAGTTCTTTTGCAGACAGAAACAATAGAAAAAAAGTTACGAGATTCGGAAACCCAATTACAAAATTTGTTCTCGTTCACACTGCGACGCGAACGACGACGTCGTTTACAAAAAACACCGCGGCGCTCCATTTTTTCACTCCGCTTTTTCCGCGCACAAAGACCGAAACAACAACAGCAAGCGCATCCTCGAATTATATCCACATCGCGCTTCCGCAACCCTTTCTCTCCTCCACTTTTAACGCCGCTTTACTCTCCATTTACACGCGAAGAAAATGCGCTTTGTTTTCGTCGCGGAATATAATCTGCATTGTTTCTGGAGCTCCGGCTCTCCGTGCTGCAAAAGAAAAAAACACAGAGTCGCGAGCCAGCAATGCGGAAAAAAATTATTCTTCTGCCTCGCAGCTGCGGCTTTTTAGTCCATGCGTGCGACACACATTTTCTTCTCCCTTTCTCCGTTTCTTCTTCTGCCTCTGCTTCTGCTTCTGCTTCTGCTTCTGCTTCTGTTTCTCTTTTTTCCGCGGTGTTTGCCTTTTGGCTCTGCGCCTATTTTCGCGGCATTCTCGTTCTCTCTTTATTTCTTTGATAATTCGACGTAGCGCTCGCGTGCGAGGCGAAAATTAACGCGCCGAGAGTCGCGAGTATTATAACGAGCCGCGGCGCGGTCTTTTTTCTTGGCTGTTTCCTCTTCCGGTCTTTTAAGGCTACTTTTCACGTTGGCCGGGGATATTTCTTGCGAGAATTGGGGGAACAATGGGAGTGACTTTTAAAGCGGACTGAGCACTTTTCTAAATGGCTTTTTGAATGTGTATGGATTGTTTGTGGCCACGGTCTAATTAAAATGTGTGTCTAAAATATGGAAGCGAATGAGTTAGATGTAAGATTATATTACATAGAAGGCGTATTTTTTGAAAGTGGGCTAAAAAGCCCATAATTATTGCCGAATGTAGCGTAAAAACAGTGTAGCAGTTTTGGCTTATCTCTTAATGCTACCGTACGTAAGCACACGCTACACTACTGGCAACTATACATCACACTTTCTCTTCAGCCGCGTACGCATAAAGATACAAAAATCATGGCGCCGATAAGGCAGGAATCTGTACCGGCCTTTGTTCTCTTCTCCATAAAATATTTTGTTTATTATTTTTATTGATATATTTATTTATTAATACTTTTTATTAACATTTAAAAAAATGCTATTTTAATAACAAGGAAATTTTGACATAATACAATGTTAAAAATTATAATTGAAAAAAAAAATATTTTTTAAATTTGAAGAATTTATATATGAAACCATTTACTTAAAAATATTATATCTGTTTATTTATTGTCAATCGTGCTATATCGTAAAAAACAATTTTATGCTGTCGTAAATGAAGTTGGCAAATAAAATGTATTTTAAGGTTGTTAATTTCCCAAAGTTTATGGTATAGAACTTTAAAATATTTTATGCGTCAGAATCCTTTCAATAACCGATTTAAACTTTCGGTATATTTTTTAATATATTCTGAACGTATTAAAATAAAAGTTAGCTTGAAATTTAGTTATACTTCAAATTTAGAAAATTTGAAACAATAAGCTTTTATAACTTATAATATAATAAATTTTCATATTATTAAAACAATTTTATTAACATAATTATTTATTTATTAATTTATTATTTAATTATCCTTTTTATTATCGTTAAGAATAAAATTTTATATCAATAACAAGGAAAACTATTCGTAATATAATATTTTTATTATTTTTACGACTTTCCGTGTTTACGAAAAATGGAATATACTCTCTTAAAATTGAATAAAATTTAACTAAACTTTTTAAATATTATATATAAACTGTAAATAATGCGAAAATAACAAATACAAAACATAAAAAAAAGATATATTATTAAAAACTTGTATGGAAGAATGCACGTACAAAAGTAAAAAATATAAAAAAATTATTTTATAAAAAATTTTGTTTATTATTATTTATAATAATATAAGGATTTTATCACTTATTAAACATTAGCTCAAATAATACTGTAGTCCTACTAAATATTTTATTAATACAACATTATAGATTTCATGACCGTTTATAAGAATTCACTTTTTAGCTTTTATTATTAATATTAAAGTGTTAATATCTCACATATTTTCATTAAAAATTAGAAAAAAATTCTTTTCCCGCAGTGGCGGACGCGAAAAGCTATCGTTCCGCGAAACAAAAAAAAATGGGTTCAGCCGGGATTTGAACCCGGGACCTCTCGCACCCTAAGCGAGAATCATACCCCTAGACCACTGAACCGCATGGCAATGGATACGCTGCTTAAACTTTTACATTTCGTCGGGGAACACGTGACCAATCGCGCCGACCGAGGAGGCATAAAAGTGGAACACCTTTCACTTCCGAAAATTTACATTTTTCTCTTAGAGTGCATTCTCAGACCGACACTGCAGCGGAGTATCTCGTTCTGATATGCATTTTCATATGTGTGTTAAACAATTATTTTAAACAATATTGAATATTTATTACGATATTAATTTGCAAATAATTTGTATTGTGTTTAGATGTGATTATTATTAACAACGTCTAAGTAACTTTATAAATTACTTATAGTGAATATTTCTAAATAAGGCAAGTATATTCACTCTAATAGTGATGAATTTCACTCCTGTTGGAGTGAATTATTATTAACAAAATTTCGATAAAATTCTAAATTCCGTAGAGAGAATACATTACTCTGTAACAAATAAAGCAGGTAGATTCATTCTAATAGTAATGACTTTCACTCTTACTAGAGTGAAAAGTTAATACTTTAGAGTAATAATAATTGTTCTTAACATAACATTAATTAGATTTATAAAATCCTAAAGAATTATTAAAAGTTTTACGGAGTATATTAAACAGTGTGTGCGGATATCGTGCGCATAATTTATTTTGTAAATATCTATGTTTTAGCAAACACACAGCATACTATAACTATTTTAGCAAAAAGTATTATATAATTCTGATAAGACAAATGTTTTTTACATCAACGGTAGCCTTCAAAAATATATCCTACAAATACAATACTCAGCCAAGCATCTTATTGCTTAATTATACAGCTGCTTTTATATGATAATTGTCTTATCTATAAACTCAAATACAAATTATTAGCATGCAAAGTAAGCTTATAGTTCTAAAACACCCAATCCAGTGACAATTCTAAATTTCACACTGAGAACATCATATCGTGATGAATCGTCTAAAAACAAATATTTTATTGATTCATATCATGCATTTAATTATGACTTTTTAATTTTAACAACATAAAAATAAATATTAATAATAAATAAATACTAAATAAACAAATAAATAATAAATAAATAATAAATAAATAAATAAATAAATAAATAAATAAATAAATAAATAAATAAATAAATAAATAAATAAATAAATAAATAAATAAATAAATAAATAAATAAATAAATAAATAAATAAATAAATAAATAAATAAATAAATAAATAAATAAATAAATAAATAAATAAATAAATAAATAAATAAATAAATAAATAAATAAATAAATAAATAAATAAATAAATAAATAAATAAATAAATAAATAAATAAATAAATAAATAAATAAATAAATAAATAAATAAATAAATAAATAAATAAATAAATAAATAAATAAATAAATAAATAAATAAATAAATAAATAAATAAATAAATAAATAAATAAATAAATAAATAAATAAATAAATAAATAATTAAATAATTAAATAAATAAATAAATAAATAAATAAATATATAAATATATAAATTAATAAATAAATAAAAAACAAATAATTACTAAATAGTCTTAGTCTTAGTTTCGGAGATGATCTCGGCGGCCTCTGCTCGGGGACATCCCGGTCCGGCACTCAGGCATTGTACATTGTGCGTTTCCTCCTAGCCCATTATTCGCGGTCCAAAACCCACAGCCTCCTATCAATTGCACGTGTAACCTGACCGATGGGCTCTAGTTTTTTCGTCCTAAGTGTAGTCAGCTTATCTCGTCCCCACGAAGACGGGGCACCTACACATCAGGTGTAGGGTTAATTAATAAATAAATAATAAATAAATAAATAAATAAAAAATTAAGAATAATGCATAATGTATAAATAAATAATTTAATAATCATTTTTACTAAACAGGTATAAGAAACACAATAAATAAAAATTCTTGAGAAAATAAGACAATATTGTCCTTATTTTAAGACTAAAAATCTCTTATTTCGCAACACCACGTAATCATTTAGATTTATGTATTGACAAAAAAATAAAAAAACATTTCTTAAAATAAGACAGACAGAAACTTGTCAGTAGTTCTCAATATAAGAATAAAAACGTTCTACATCTAATTTTAACAAAAATTATGCTTAACATAAAAAATTCTTTTTGCTATGAGAATATTTCATATTGTAAATGTTCCGATATAGGTATGTACATTGCAACAGTAACGATCATATCTCAGTGCAATCATCCAAAATAAGTCGGCATCGCCGCTTTCAATGATCCTAAAACCTCATTACACATCCGCGCTCTTGTGCAAAAAAGCCGCTCGCCGCTCTTATCGCACGTGGTTATACGCGCCGCTATCACCGCTGGATTTCCCGCAACGACGAGGAAATAAAAAAAAAAAGAAGTCAAGAAGAGACGATCTCTCGCTCACACGCTCGACCTTATCGCGGTAATTGAGGTCCGATACGAGCTCGGCTGCTTTGGCGCGCCAGGAATTTAGATTGGTCGCGGCGGTGGGCGAATATATATATATATATATATATATATAAAGGCCGCGCCGAGTCGTGGCTGCGAGCGATTTCGCGATATTGAGCAACGCTGACGTCATGTCGCGTAAATAAGAGGGAGAGAGATGTGAAAGGGTTATTTCGAGGGCAAGGGGGCGGTTGATGGAATGCTCAGCCCGCTGTAACATTTTTGGAGTCAAACTGTTATTACAAATGCGTTTGGTGAATTGGTTTATGTTTTTAGAGTGAAATTTTAAACCGTGAACACGGAAAAAATCTATTGGTTAATGTTAGAAAATTACAAGATGAAAATTGGAGCATGTACCTTTTTTGTAACGTTTGCAAAGCATTTTGTAATTTTTTATATAACGTATTGTTAATTGATGAACAAAAATAATTATTAAATTAACAAAGAATTTGGTATAAATAACAACTTTTACCGTGATAATTTTTTTTAACAATTTCTTAATGTTTGTTAATTTGATAAACATTTTTGTGAAATTGAGTAACCACTTTAAGGAAATAACGAAATTCTTTAAGTAAGTGTTAGCAATAAAATAGTTGGTCGGGATTATACCAAATCACTTTAAATATTAACAAACTTTTTTATTCCAGACTTCAAAAATTAAAAATAAATTAACGCTTAGAATTGTTATCCGTAACTTTTAATGAATTGTATTTAATGGTTGCAAAATTATTAAATTGCCTTATTTCTTTCATGTTGCGTAAGGTAAGACTTCCTATTACTGTTACCTCAAAAATAATCTAAGGCGATAACTGATATTTATTTTATTATATATTTTCGAACAAAGTGTACATTTTTTTGTTTGTTTATGATTCTTTAGTATATCTAGTGCCAACATAGAAAATTTGCAATGCTCATATTATTCGTTTTTACTTCAAATTTATTAAATTTAAAAAAATGTATTCGTTGATATATTTATACTTAAAAGAAGCGGGAACCTATTACAGAAATTCTGTTTACTACCACTTGTTCTATACTGTATACTTGAAATAAATATGTAATTTTATAGTTACAATAAATAAATACATAATAGTCGCTGTTCAGCTTAACCCTGTAATGCACAGCGGCATTGCCTGGTTACCACCTTTATTTCCATTACTTTTAATTATTTAAGGAGATGTGAACTAGAACTAATAATCCCTACCTTATTGGCATCACATTTATATTTTTTTTCTCCGCAAATAATAAATAATTAAAAGCTTTAAAAGCTAAATTTTCAAAAGCTTTCATTATTACCTCTCGGAGAAAAATGCGTTTGAAAATATACAGCTATAGTTAAATTTTCAAACGCATTTTTCTCCGAGAGTTAATAATGAAAGTTTTTGAAAATTTAACTGAAGGTTCCTGGAAAGAATTTGGAGGACATAGTATGTCATTTTTTTAGAAATATTTATTTATTGCAGAGAAAAAAATATAAATGTGATGCCGGTAATGTAGGGATCATTAGTTCACTTTCACATCTCCTTAAGCCATGTTTTTGACGTTTTGATCATTTTGTAATTTTAACTCTTTAACGTGAACAACGCCGGTAGCCGTATAGTTGTGACCTGCGTTGGTGCTAATAAATCATAGTTTCTATTTCATTTTCTTAAACGCTGAATTAAAATATTAATAATTTTACTTTTCATGTACACTCAGTAACGTATGATCAATTATTTAAGTGCTTTTTCAGCTTAGAAGTTATAAGTTGTTTACAAAGATAATTACAAATTTGAGATTGAAATTACAAAATTATCAATTTTCACAATATTTATCCACTATTTTAAATTTTAATTGTTTACCCTAATTTTAACTATAATTTCTATGTATATGGTACGTTCAAATAATCGAGGAGTTTTACCCTATATATCATAAAATTATTATTATATATGGATTCTTAAAGAAAAAGTCCATTTCTCAAACGTAAACCACCTTAAATTATATATGTGATAATAAATATTGCATCTTAAGTACACAAAAATGCATAAGAAGGAACGTATTAATTAATATTAGAGTATAATCTTGTGTAAGTTGTACATAAAAAATCTCAAAAGCTTACTATTGCCTCATACATTCGCAGTTGACAAAGTGACACTTCAATTGTAGAAAAAAATTGAAAACAAACAAATTATATTGGATGTTTGTTTCAATAAATTTCGCTTGCAGTAATACACAATCAATTTTAATTTACTTCCCTTCCACACGCACAACATTATCATTCGAATGAAAAACGCTCACGCAAATACATTTTCGTCACTCGAAGTACAGCGGAAAACCATAAAAGTTCAATATATACATGCTATACGGCAATGTTCGATTAAAACCGCAGCGAGTATAATAAAATCCAGCTGGCATTAGATATCATAAATAAATCGGCGCACGATCGCAATCGCAAATAAAAGCAACTCCGAAAGTCAAAATATCCCAGGCGTGTGTAATACCGTGCGGTGTATAGTGCATGGTAATGTGCGAGAGCAGGCACGTGTCGGGTCGATTTTACTATTCGATTATACGCTGCGTTGGAGGGTTATGAGCTTTCGGTGTATGCTGTTAATGTATTGTGCTTTTTTGCGATCCGAGTGGTATTTTTGTGTGTAGGTTTCTTTATACCTTTGTAAAGGTTTTTGATTTATATTAGTTATAATGGCCGTGGTGCAATAAATATTCTTGTTATCTTATTTTAAATTAAAGAAAACATGATTTTTTCTATGTTGAATTATAATTTTTTGTTATATTTATTTTAAATATAAAAAGTTGACTAATGCATTGACATTTTTAACCTGAATATTTTCAGATTATTTCAATTTTTCAATTTAAACTACAGATAAATTCATTTTTATCAAAACGTATCACCTTCACAAAGATGAATTTCCATTATTCGTATCCAAGTTAAAAAAAGACAATTTTTTCTGTAACCATCAAACAACGATAGCTAATTTAAAAATTCTAGAGGAGAAAATGAATAACTTATGGGGTGTTGAACAGTTCTGATAACGTTACCGACATCGTGACTTATTAAAATTAATTATTTATAAACATCAATAAACAATAATAGAAACATATTGTCACATTAACATTATCAATACAAGAGTTTTCGTAACACGTCACTACGTTTCAAACTTCATATTAATAATTTGATGGTATTCGGTAAAAAAAAATGTTATTATTGTATGTTCATATATAAAGAGCCTAATAATCTAGATATTTTCTAAAACATTATGTAGTTTCAATTAATTATTCATGATATTAGTAAAGCAGTATGTTTCAGAATCGTGTTTAGGTCGTTCATTACTTACGTATTTTAGGTGATTCTCCGCCTTTTTTTACTCCCTCCCACCCGTCGTACGTAAGATTTTATAAATCATGACGAGGTAAAACTTAATTAATTAAGTTATTTCCAATAAGTAATTTTTAACAAATTTTTGAAAAAGAACATCTTTTTATAACGTATTTTCTTATAGTAAATATAATTAGACGCTTTGATCTTTTTTAATTTCAGCAGCACCCATACGCACTGCTTACCACGAAAAATTTTCAAAACAGTTTCCCGGCTGCAAATAAGAAACGAAACTTTTAAAATTTGAAGCAGACAATGCTTATAGGTACATATGCAACGGGCATAGTAAGCCGTTGATTCTAAACGACATGTTCAATCTCGTGTAATTGTTTAAAATAAAGAAGTCGATAACACAGATTCTTGTAAAAACAATTTTCGTTTGAAAAGATGGCATACTATATATACCCTTTGCATTTATACGAACATTATCTGGTTGGATTTTCAGAAGATTCTGTTATCTGAATTCAGAGAACGTGTAAATGTGCCTTTTCACTTCCTCTTAAGAAGATGCATCAGACCTAATTTACCCACTGATAAATACATTCGAACATTTTCATATAAAAATGCTTACTAGCTTTTATCATAATATAGCACAGTCTTTAAAATGTATACACGACACGAATTGGTTCTTTCCAAACATGTTTGACTTTTATGTTTGAAGTATATCTATGTATACCGAACTTCATTTACAGGTAAGTTAGTTTGATCGACGAATTATATTTTGTACGTTAAATTCAAATCCGTTCGGAAAGAATCAATGCATGTTGGCTGTATCTCATAGATTATAATATTGGTTGAGTGAAAAAAGAGTTATCTCGAAAAACGCTTGCAGAAGAGGCTAACTCAGTTTTTACTTGAAAATGGGCCAAATCAGTTCGCGCTTGATGGACGGGCTAATTCAGAAATCGCGCGAAGAAGTGATTTTTTAACTAATAATTTCTTGCTTAATTCTTTACTGGCAAGAGTAAAAAAAAACCAAATAGTACGTATTGCTAAAATATAATTTTTTATATTTTTTATTATTGCCTATTACAAAATTAATCGCAAATACACACGTGTGATAATCGCTTTCTCAGCGTCAATTCATTTACACATACACTAGTTTACACATATACATATAAAATCGCACTGAACCCGGCGCGAGCGAGTCCATGCCTACTGCTTATCAAAAGTGTCTCATATGAGCAATATCTTATTACTCGGCCAAAGTCGATTGACGCTTGGATTTCTGTCGAATTCGACCGACAGATCACCTTCCGCGATTTCGACAACGGCTTGTTGCTACGCATTCATAGAATGCACGAGTAATAACAATATTCTCTACAATATTGAATTTTAATATTATGTAAATAATAATATATTTCTTACATAAGAAATTACTGTATCACTCCCCCCCCCTATCCTGGTCAGAAATCATAAGATATTTTTGAGTCCCTCCCCCCCCCTGAGGGTGCTTACGTAAGTAATGAACGGAATATATCTCCTTTCAGCGCATGCACATTCACGCACATATGCACGTATGTACACATGAAAGCACAATAGACATAAACGTACTCACGCACTCACAAGTTCACACATACAGATACATTCTCACACTCATACACTCACACTCACACACACACACACTATTACTCACTCACTTGCACACATATAGATACATATTTACATATTTACATATTTACACACTCACACACAAACACACGCATGCACACACGTACGTACTCACGCACTTTTCTGAGGATAGTGTATGTCTATATTGTTTCTTCTATATGAACGAGAAAGCGAAATAAAATTCTTCATACGCAGGCTGTTACACAAATGATTCATGCAGCCGCCAATTCCCACATGTGAATTTTCCCCGCCAACCCGACTCAACAATCTCTTTCTTACAAAAAGCAGCCGACAAGCTCGCAAACGGCGATAATTGATCAGTCCGTCGACAAAAAGCCAGCGCATAATGTATACAAACGCCGCGACATAATCACGGCGCACGCGTCGCAGCGACACAACGAAAAACCCGCACCGCACGCATTATACATGCGCTGCACTCTTACGCGGAAAATGGCAACTTACGCAACCGTCGTATTTACAAGCGCAGCCTGAGAAAAATCCCGCGCATTCCTACGGTGTATCGAAAAATATTCCCCGCGGAAATTCTATGGTATAGCCAGCGGCTTTTTGCAAGGTAGCGAGCGCGAGCGCTGGTTACGCGGGTTGGCTGCAGATTGAGTTTGAAAATTAGAGGGGAATTGGCCCTGGTTTCGAATTTACGTAGTTTTTATGAGGTGTCGAGAACTCTGGGATGGGGGGAATGGCGATATGATAATGAGGTCTGTTTGAGGTAATGTGGGAAAGTTGGGGAAGTGGGCGGTACGTGAATTCCGAAGCGAAAAATGTATTTGGTAATGGACAATAAAAAATACACTTGCTACTGGGAAAAATTACAAATTGTAGTACGCAATTTTCTGTGTAAATTACCATTTAACAGTGAACATCCGTTTAGCGTTTTTTGCTTTGAATATGGAACTTTTCTTTATAAATATGGTAATTGTAATAGACAGTCATATGCGTACCACGTGTACAAATAAAAACAGTAATTTTTGCTATACAATTTGTTTTAGTGTATTATTACACTATCAAATTCAAATGAATCGCAATGAAACTTATTTGAAAAAATTGTATTAGAATAATATTTAAATAATACATAATATTATTCGTATTCTAGTATGCTTAAACTTAATAATGTCTATTGTCACAAATAAATATAACGATATATCAAGAACGCATACACCGTAAAAAAGCAAGAGTAAAATTCAACTGCTGAGTTGTGGAGATAAAGCGACCCCTGCTGGGAAGATGATTTTTACACTACTCAGTATTGTAATTTTCAATGGTCGTGTGTAATTTCACATTCCCGATTTCCAGTTTCAGATTTTGAGGTTAGGTTAAAAATATGCAAGCTAAAATAATTGAATCTAGGGCTCGAAAGCACTCGTTTTCTTTTCTATTATACTTTAAACTTAATTTATTGGTATACTTCTAAATAATTAAATGCAAAAACGACCAAATAACCGAATTTTGCACGAGTTTCAGAAATTTTCCAGGTCTTCTAATTTCTAGAATAATTCATGCCGAAGCTGTAATTTTTCTAAAAAAGTTGAATTCTTCTACACTGAAAGCTGTACTTTTACACAATCTAGGAATGTAAAAATCAGTAATTCAGCAGGGGTCGCTTTATTTCCAGCACTCAGCAGTTGCAATTTACATTTTTCTGTTGAATTATCAATTGAGTTCCGTTTCTTAAAAAGTATACAGTTATAGGTCGTGTACAATTACACTATGTATTAAAAATGACACTACTGAATTAATAACTTTTCACATATCCAGTAATGTATATTTTTTACACAATTTGTATCATTTTACATTGCCACTTGATTTTTACATTTACTTTTTTACATTGTACACCTATCATCCACACACATTACCATAATATCCCTCCTCAATCAAACAAAATGAAATTCACCCATCACCATCGTCAAACCGCTCCATTTTTTCTCGATTTCCCGTCAGCCGAAACTAAAAGAACATCCATTCCAACCGACTCGCACATTAATTCTTTCGCATCCAAAATCGTACCACCGTTCCACGACGAAAACGCCAGCGCTGCTAATCGCCATTTATTTCCTCGGTTTCCTATGCGTGCGACCATCCCTCATCTAACCTTCGACAGACCCCCTAAAACGTGTACAAGGACATACACGAATGTATACGAGTCTCAAGCGTAATTACGTGTATATGCGGTGGTCGCGAGATTGCGAAGGGGAGATTTTTTTTTCGGGGAAAAAATTATGTACGGACACGCGCGTGTACGTATAATAGGTCGAAGAAAACGATGTCAGTCAGTTGTTGCTATTTTTTGGGGGTGGAGTGTGGGAAAGACAGTGGCACGCGCGCGCGACCACTTGTAGAATATATAATAGAGTGGATGTCTGTGTATCGTATTTTTGGGTGACTATTGCTGGCGAATAAAGTGAGTATATTGACTTCTCGAGTAGATTTGTATTTAGATTACGATGTAAGGTGAGTTGCAAGCTTTGAGCATTTGCGATAAGTGATGTACTGAAGGAATTTTATTCAGGCCGGTTGAATAGCAAAATATAGCATAAACACTAACAAAAAGAAATATTTTTTGTTTGAAAATATGCATATAGGTCATTTCTGCAGAGATTAGAAACTAATCAGCTGATGGGACATATTGGGTTTCACGTGTACCTAATACGGTCCGTCATTATTTTTCATTCTTGAATCACTAATAAAAAGCAAATGTATGTATCGGAAGAGGTTTAAAATAGTGAAATATAATATAGGTAAATGTTAAAAGTAATATATTTCATTAATAAAAATAAGGTTCAGGAATTCTGAATATTCACAATCATCTTTCCCGATCGTAGTAAAATCTACGTGTATTTTTGAGCATACAAATCACAACAGTGTAAGTATCTTTTGTAAAAAATATACATTTCTTAGCCTTGAAAAGCTTTAAAAGATTCTAACAGTGGTCATTAGATACAAATCTTGTATATGCTTTCTGTTACGTGAGGCGTATTAGGTAGAATAAGTTTGTCGATACTCTTATACTAAAAGTGTATATAGGATATGTGTGTCAGTTACTGTGCCGCTAAGCAGATGACATGCGTCAATTACTGTGGGTTTTGTTTTAACTAATATAAAAAGTTAGTGCATCATTTATGATTTATCATATGCTATACTGATTTTTTATTGACTCTTCTATTGGTTATAAGCGCTTATCGAGGTTAAACATTTTTTGATTTACAAAAAAATAAACTAAAGGCACAGTAATTGGAGGGAGTACAGTAACTGACAGCCTTACCCTAGCCAGTCAATAAAACTGTGCTACTGAAAAGCTGATGACACGTAGTATCATCAAGGGCAGTGTCGACTTGGACCAACTTTTTTATTTAAGATCACAGTAAGTATAATGATTTGCTCAAAATTATAACGTCAAATTCTCTTAAGCGGCTGCAATCCGATGTAAAAGTTTCTACTGGCATCATATACACCATTCATCAGCTGTTTACCAGCTAAATAGCTTAATATATAGGATATCCGTGGTGAGTCATATTAGATACCGGGGCCATATTAGGTACAGTCACCTTAATTGACTTTGTGATCGATAACTTTTGAGGCATAATTATTATGACGTTCTTCATCGATTGAATACTTAATGAAACAAGTATATATCGATAATTTGGAACATGATCGACTATACTCGACTATACCCGCAAGAAATAAAAATGACTATATCAATGATGATAGTGAGTATGGATGAATATTACAAAAATATTTCTCTCTCTATTCTGAGTGTGAATTACACTGTGTAATATCATACTTTATAATCGCACCATCAATTACTTGATTAGTGTGTAGCAACTGCTAGCTAATAAAATAGAAACTCTTTTGCTGAAATATATCTGTAAAGTATACTGCTGATACCGAATAGGAAAAAGAAAGTATAATTGTAATAATTATAAATAGATTTAATGGGAGAGTACACTAATACTTTGATGAATAGATTAGAAAACGTGTTAGAAATATAATTCCGATGCCGACGCCAGTGGAATAATAAGCAGTGAATATATAACTACACATAGTATATAAATCATCTACTTCTTCTGCATGATGCGATATAACAAAAACATTCCATTTTTATTCAAAAAGCTATTTTAAACAATTAAGAGTCTATAAATAAATGTAGGTATTAGATAGAAAATACCCATACCTACACTTATCAAATTTAACTTAACTTTCCGAAATAAAAGACTGATTTCTCAAATGGCATTTATCCTATTTAGTGTATTATTATAGAATAACTACGAGATAAGAATAACTATGTATGACATAAGAATGTAAAACTTCATAAAAAACATATTTGTTCAAAGCAACGCCAAGCGCCAAAGGGCTGCAAGAAAATCACACCAGCATAATGCCAGCTATTTTTCCCGCGCGCATCATCAACCCGCTGCACCAGGGTCAACCACTTGTAGAATCCACTCCTATATATATATATACCAGGTTACACAGTAGCAGCATCGGCAGCTCGCGCGCTGTAACCGTGCCAAAAAACGCGATAAGCGATTTCGACACGAGGCGCTTCTGTGATGTTTATTGGACGGCTGCTTTTCCTGGCACGCGGAGCGGCTAATTTTTCGCGGCGTATTTAACGACGCGAGGCTCGATTTATTTCGATTCGTATTCAGTCGTTTTTTCTTCTGGATTGTTGAGCAAGGGACGGCCGAGGCTTTGTTTATTGAATTCGAGGGAGGAATTGATTTGCCGGGTAAATGTTATTGAGAGAAGGTTGGGAGTTATTGGACTTTTTTCGATCAAATGGATTGAATACGCGTTGCGAAGAGTTTATCGGTTGATTTGTTGTGTGCGATATCATTTTCGTTGAGAAGAGTAGTAAATTTGGTTGTAAAGTGGGTGGAATTTCTGATTAGCTTAGATGTTAATAGATATTATTGAAGAGATCGAAGTTTAGAAAATTTTAAATTATATAACCTGTAACTTTGTTTTACATTGCTTTAATTTTGAAACTACGAGTGCATGACAGTGTTTGTATTATAAAATAACAATTCCTAATAGAATTGAAACTATTTGGCAAATCTATCTAATAGAATGTAAAAATGTTAAAAATTCCTTGTGATATATTTACAAATTTTCAGTCTGTTTTTTTATGACAAATATGAATTAAAATCGCATAAAATTTGAACCAAAATTACCTATAATATTTTGAAATGCTTAAAAAATATTCTTTCCGAAAAAAGAACCGTCTCAAATTCTCGGGATGAAAATCTCATTCCAGTGCCTATGATTTCACAATTTTAGAGTGAAATACGAGTAAGAATATATTTATAATGTAATTATAAAGTAACAGTATATTAAAAAAAATGTGAGGTAGGTAAAAAATATACCCACAAAGAATTTGCACAAATTATAAAAAAAGCGCCTTTCTCAGCCCTTTGAAACATCATAAGTAACATTCGTTTAAAATTTCAACCGGATCCCCTTGCACTCGTCGGCAAGAAATGAGTTCCAAAAGCACCCTTTAAAAGAAAAGCCACCGCTCAAGTAATTGAAACCCAAACCCAATATCAACATGCCCCCTTTTTTCCCCTCCTCCTCCGTCCCGGAGAGAAATCCGATTCACTCTGCGCGATTTTTTTTTACTCTCGAGTAACATCAGAACTCCGCGGGTCGAGCCGCTCTAAAAACAAAGAAGCCTCTCGCTGACCCGCGTTATTGGATTCTTCCTTTAAGGGTAGATATATAGACGAGTCAGGGGGAGGGAGGGGGGAGGAGTAGCGGAGAGGGTAGCAAAATTGCGAGGAGCGAGCGAGCGGTCGGCAAGATCTTACGGTAGCGAAGCGTAACGAGATTTTTCCTTCTGAGAGATGCTGCGCGGAGAAAAATTGCTTATTCGAGAAGCGTGGAATCGCGTAATTACGGTGATTATTGACCAGTTAACAAGGAGATTCGCGAAGATTATATTCTTTTTCAGGAATATAATAAGATAATGTCGGTTCTGTCGGATTATATTAGTTTCATGATAGGGTAAATATTTTAAAATGTAATTTTTTAGTTTAAAACAAATAAATTTCTTCCAGCACTCATACATTTCAGTTATCATCTTTAATCATTCATAACTTTCGGTCAGATAAGTATTTACATGGAACAAAGCATTTTTAAACTTTTTCCACCTACTTTTATTATTTTTTTGATTATCTTCGTAGCAAAAAAACTTACAGAATTGTGATCAGAAGTAGATGATGTACAATTAACGAAACAATACGTATTTGCAGTATAATAGCTAATATCTTAAGAACAATATGGCTCATTCACAAATATTCTGAAACACGTGTCTAATATCTTGTCATAATAAATTATTCTAAAGTTTCAGGAAATCCTAGGACCCGCATTCTTGATACTCTCCTTGTAAATCTTCCGCTGTATGACTGTATGCGTGTGTGAGTATGTGAGTGTACGTATGGGTATGTGTATGTGTATCTCATTGATGCTCAACAATCACTTGGTATAACCTACCCCATTCAAGGGCTCGAAATTTTCAGCCTATCCGGTCGATACGCTTTGATTTAAAGCCATAACTCGCAATTTAAAAATGAAAAAATTTCAATTTATGTTTTTAAACGCTTATTTCTATGGAAAACAATTTTTTTACCGAGTTATGTATGTTTCTGCACAAACGATCACAATTACTAGGATCTTGAAACTAAACTCATTCCTAAGCGTCCCATGAAAGAATTTGCCAGCAGTGATAGTTCGGGCCGATTCTGGCTGAATATCGTATGCCAATAAATTATTTTGTGGTGCTGAACCAATAAAGGGATTATATCGTTTTTATAAGATTGGGCCAGTATCGACGTTGGCCCGAAAAATGTCTCAGAGTAGGTGCAATACTTTTTGCCGATTTAGGCTAGTTTTTAATAAAATATTAATTTAATGTACGATTACTAAACTTACATGAAATAATCTGTAGTTATGATTATTACACTCAACTTTGAGTGAAGTGTCTCGCGTATGCCTAAAAATTTATATTTCTTGTACAATTTTGAATATATCAAGAAGAAAAGTGTTGTACTGGCCCGTTCTTATCATCCCCGTTACATCTCAGTGCTGGACCGCTAACATTTGCAAGTACTGATAGTGTCGGCAACTAATACTCGAACAGTATTCTGCCGAGAGTAAATTCTTCCATGGGGTATAATCCTATGTATCACCTTGAAAAAAACATAATTCCAACCCTATGTCAACCTACCCTCAACTCAAGATTACCCATTCATTCTTCCCTCCCTCAAAGACGCAACAACTTATACCACAGCTATAATCCTTCCCCTAAGACCATCCTCGAACAAAGGCACTGTACACGCTTAAGACGGAAAATTGAAGGTCTCTCCTCGAGAGTGCGCGAGCTGCGCACAGGTCTATATATATACGTTCCTATGGTCTCGCGCGTCAGCAGCAGCGGTCCGCAATCGATATGGACGATCGTCCGTAAAGCCCCGCGAGCACCGATGCCGCGCAACTTGGGTATTATAACGGCAGCGCGTCACGCCATACAACACGCGCGCGCGCACGCACGTTCGTGAAAATCACTTTGCATGTGTTTTCGCAGCTGGTGGTGGCCGAGCGGAGGGATGCATGCTCGCAAGATGGATCGGGTGGCGAGGGAGTCGATGTTGAAGTGCGAGGAGGAAACGGTTGCTTTCTGCACTACAAAAAGAAAATTTATTTTAAGATTGACCGATCTTAAATTTGTTGCATCTTAAAATTTCAAATGCTTGAAAAACATAAAAATAATATTAATATTATTTTAATAATAATATTAATTATTTTAATATTAATTATTAATTATTTTTATTTTAATATTAATATTATCTTTATGTTTTTCAAGCATTTGAAATTTTAAGATGCAACAAATTTAAGATCGGTCAATCTTAAAATAAGATTTTCTTTTTGTAGTGTGGATGTTATACGTGGAAAGTGTACGTATGGGTGTTATATCTAGGTGTGAAAAGAAGGTATAAATGTTTAATTGGTAAGGGATAGGGGTTGGATCACGATTTTTGAAATTCTAAGAGAGGATTCGGTATCAGTGAGCAGGAAAACTCTTGAGGTTTGAAAGCGATTATTTTAAAAAGTCAGTTAATTAATGTAGGTAATGGAATTATTTTGGAAAATTTATCGGTCATATTGGATCTCCCTCCTCTCACTTTAATTACATTATAAAATTCTGGTCATAGATTAATAATCAGTTATCCCGAAAATTCCTGTTTAGTTGTCGTTAGGTCCGTTCGAGATCCTATCTTTTTCTCTCAAATACAATATTTTTTAAATTATAATACGAAATGTAGTTGCGACTTTTAAAATTCAAAATTGAGGATTTATCAATCAATAGCAAACAAACTTACCGAATTTATTCAACTAATTTAATTAACTTTCTTCGAGTACAAGAATATTGAAATTTATAAATCTAATTTATTTGAAAAACATTAGTTTGTCATTTCTGTCCGCCATATTGGATTCGTCATAATGATTTAAAATTTGTTATAATCTTTAAAGAGTCTGACTCTAATCAAAAACCCTTGTAACCACTATTTTATGGATTTTCATAAGAATTAAGAAATAATCCGTACTTTACTAATTGATGCCAAGATTGACTGAGAAATCTCTGTGGTTGTAGACTTACATTTGACATCAAACCCCAAAAGTGCAAAAATAAATGAATAATCAGGAGGGTTAAAAAATCATTGATGTTGCAACTTCAGAGTAAAAATGCGACAATTCAAAGCATTATTTCCCTTAATTTTAATGTAAAAAACTCGCGTATAAGAAAATATACATTATAACTGTAAAATACTTACATAAAATAACCTTGAAAATTAGTTTAAAAAAAGGTTAAGGACCTGAATATGATAATAATATTCAAGACAAGACAATTTCAGCTCATGAAGTTAATTTATTTCTCAGTCAGTTTATCAAAAAACTAGAGTTCCAACCTGTCCTAGTGTATACAAGTTTTATAAGTTAGCCTGTTAAAATATTTTAAAGTAACGTCAAGAAATGTAAAATTAAATAAAGAACGCAATTCCTATGGACTGCAAAATTAAAAAACTAAACCCAAAACGTATAAACTAATTTATACATTTTCTTATCTACTTCTCAACTCTCTATAGAAATTGCCATATATTTAATCACACACACACTTTTTCATGCCATCCTAGAATATTTTATCTATAACCACCACACACCCAATCTCCCATGAAGCAAAAACAAGCAGTAAACACCCTTTCCTGCAGCAGCATCCTCCACCACCAACCAAAAGAATCTCCCCGCACACAGCTACAATCCAGTATCCACATCCAACACCCACAATCCCCCATCATCATCATCATCGTCGTCGTCGTCCGCCTCGCACTCAACCTTCAATCACCGCCTCGCGCCACTCAACTAAAACTCTCCCTCCGAACCTTAACACACAACCCACGAGGCGCACGTATATGTATACAAGCGCAGTACGCCGGCAGCCACCGCTGCTGCACGTATAACGGAACCGCATTGCGGAAATTCGCGGCTAGCTTGCGCGCGCATAAATTACACTTGCTAATAGCCAGCCGCGTCGCCTTCGACACGCGTAGGCGTATATATGTATACACAGCGAGGCTGTACGTGTCGTGTAAGTGTAAGTGGAGGAATTTTCTCGCGCGAAATTCGAGGGTAAGTGGACAGTGGCTCGAGGTGAGCTTCGGCTTCAGCTTTGGCTTTAGCTTGTGTGAGGTGCTTCTTTCTTTAAGTATGGCTGGGAGGAGCGTGGATTGTTATTATTCTTAGAGATGGGAATTACGTGTTAGGTGGGTGTTTTATTTTGATGGGGAGTTGTTGATAAAAGTTTTGATCGACGGCTTGGTTTAATAAGGGACGAGGTGGAATTTTTATGGGGTGGGTAGGTATGTAAGTTTTGATGCGATGAAGCGTTTTATAGGATAACAAGGCTGGGCTTTGAATGTACTTCGAGCTTTTATAGTTATTAAATACTGTATTGAGGATTTAGGGCTTTTATACCGTAGAAATATCGTGTTTGTGAATTTGCTCATAAAAAACGTGAATACTGCTTTTTTCATGTATGATTAAATGAAAATAAATTGAATTATTTAACAGCTGTATAACAAAGAGTTTTCAATCTATCGCTTTATTAATACAAATTTATTTTATTACAGAGTTTTACTTCAGTTAATAAAATAAATTAGTCTAGACCGGTAAATTTAGTTACAACCGATTGATTTTTTGTTTTTATTCATCACACTATGAAAAAATAAGCATATAATGTTAAAATAACTTTATATAATCGCATTATTGCAAACGTACGTACTGCATTCAATAGAAACTTTTCAAAATTGAATTTACATAGGTATCACTATCAATATTTAACAATCTATTATACTGAATTGCAATATATATCTGAAGTCCCTTGCATGATAATGCTACTTATAAATCTAAACTTTAATATAGTCTCGCTCTAACTTTTATCATTAAATAATATTGATCCTACTTACGTAATTAAATATTCTGCGGTAGGTATGTGAAAATAGAGGAAAATATTATGTTTCTATTAGACCTTTAAAAATACATCTATCTCTGATTGTATTATTTTTAATGCACTTTGAAAATTAAAGCGAGTCTCTAGTAATATCTAGGTGTAGAAGGGGCATAATGGAATGTGAGACGAGGAATAATAAGAAGAAATAAAGCTCTTATATCTATTCTAAGATGTTTCGTTTATATTCACTACGTGCATGACACTAGCGTCCTACGTATTTTATCTGTTTCGATGGCAACTCTCAGAACTATTCGCTTGCTAAAATGTTTTAGCTTAATGGGAGAATATCGAAAAAAATTTGTTGTTAAATCACCATCAATAAAATGCTTATTCCCGTTTATTCCTCGGTTGTTACACTTAGAAACAACCAATTGACGAAAAAGTAACTATTTTTTATAGCATCAGATTGATAGGAATTTTAAAACAATAATAATTTTAACTAAATTCAATTTTCCATGATTTTTATCTTTCACTTGTAATTTTTAACTTTTCATGCTTACCCTGGTAGAAAATTATCTAGTTTTATCGAGGCCCTCGATTATTCCCATGGAAAACTAGATAGATCTACATAGTTCTAGATTAATTTTCCACCAGGGGTCAATAAAATACTAAATAATACTTTTTTTAGTATAAATTGACCAAATGCTCTGAGTGTACCTGTTACTAAAAATATTGACTCACACCGAATTCGCACCAGAAAATCTGCTTCGTTATCAACAAATACTCTCTTCCACTTTCACTGAAAACAAACAAATATCGACTCCAAACAAAATCCCCCCCAGATATTCAAATTACACTCTCGAAGCGTTCCTTCGCCCATATCCGTATCCCACGCGGTAACTATATCGACAGATGTATGGCAGCTTCTCATCGGCGCCGAACGCTTTGCAGCGGTCAATCGATCTATATATATATATACGCAAAATGCGATTCAAAAAAGAAAAAAAGAAGAAGGAAGGAATCGCGCCGGGAGTAGAGGAAAGTGGAGCAAAATAACCAGTTTGCGGGGTAAAATAGATATTTTTATTTAATAATATATAAATCCTATTTCAAGCAAATCTAATACTTCTTAAGTATATTTTAATATCTCATTTATAATTACCAATAGATAAAAACCATCATATTAAGTGTAAATATCCGAAATTCTTAATATGAAAAAAGCCTTTTCTAAAACCATGCAAGTGTTCATTTAGCCCCATACAGATGAAATAACAATTGATATAAAAAAATTCAAGCAATTTTATCAGTTTGCTGGGTAACATTACTACTTTACGGACTAAAATGAGCACTTTAGTACTTATTAGATTATGGCTATTTAATTTTAGTTTTAACTTAATGTAAAACAATGAAGACAAATAAGGTGGGGCAAAATAGTCACTTTATTTTGTATTCGATGCTACTTCATTCTAATCTTATTCTCACTTTATTAACATTAACTTTATACATCTGCGAGTTAATACAAAACTTTTGGACTTTCAACAAAGCCTGCTTTTATTGAACAAGCCAAGTGTCAGTTTTGCCCCGTATCTATCTTACCCCTCTCTCCCCTACCTCGTGGACGAGCCGCTGTCGCTCGCAACATCAAAGCGCGTCGTCGCCTACGCGTGCCCCTGTGGGAGGACCATTCCTGTGCGGATACATAAATACTCACGGGCAAACATATAAATACATAAATAAATAAATAAATGAATGAATAAACGAAGGCGCGAGCGAGTGCAGAGGCTGCGGCGAGCCGGCGGCCCTGCATGCATAGATACATGAGATGCATTTTACGCGCCTACAACAGTATCTCCGAGGAGACGTGGAAAAATGTAATTTAAACTAAATGAGTACTTTTAATAAAAGATTATCTTTTGATAAGCCGTCAATGATAAATCAGCACACATTTTTTGAGATTTTAATATGCGATATAGCAATTTAAAATTAATTTATTAGGAGACACAATTTTATATTAGAACAATTAACTTAGTTTCAGGGAGCTAAGTACCAATGAACTGACAGCGGTTTTAATATTCCATCCCATTTTGTGGTCGGCGAAATTTATTAATTTGTAAAGTATTTCAGTATAATTTCATAATTTTCCGTCACACTGATCGACTACAACCAAATCAATAGTTTTTATTTTAATTACATAATAATAATAATCTATAAATATCAAAGTAATTTATATTTATAAATGTCATAATGGGCTAGAAATCAAGTAAAAAGTAAGGAAACCGAAAATAAACGTAGTGTAAAGTGTAAAAAAGGTTATTTGTAATAGGTGCGTCGCAGATGACCACCCGTGACTGAAATTAATTCGCAGTAAAAAAATGTTAAAAGTATAAAGTAGAAATTTTCAGAAATCAATATTGAAGCTACAATATCATATTCAAGCGGAATTTCGGAAATTAGCTATAGGACCCGAAACATGAGATTAAAAGTCTTTAGTTTCAAATTTATTTTAAGGTGGGTCTACACTGATTATTGATCAAAAATTCGAAAAAAATTAGATGACAGTTATTGAAGCTCTACATTTGTAAGAACATTTTGGAGCCTGATAGAATGCAAAATTTTCATAATTAACAAAGATAACCATTCAAAGAAAATAATTAACATTGCTTCTAATGTACAACTGAATATTTAAATGTGTTTTTCTCGAAACTTATTTTTCTATATTCAAAAAATTCCTCGCGCATTTAAAGTCGGTGGATTTAGCTGTAACTCCCGGCAAATATTCCTAGAAGGATTATTTAAAGAAGTTAGTATTTTCTTTTTCAAGAAGTGCGTACATACGAATGTTTGCAGATTAAATATGTATACAAAAACATGGTATTTTTTGTTATATATTTATTTAAAACAGAGGTATATTTGTTCAAACTGTTTATGATAGAAAATTAAAGTAAAAAATACTACCTTTTGTTTGCTACGGTTCTAAAGTAACTAAGAATGTATCAGGTTGATATTGTCAAACTAAAATACGCAAGTAACTTTTTGAATTAACCTCTGCTTTGACTGCAAAAAAGTGCATTTCATTCAATGAATTGGGATTTGTGTAAACCGTGTAGACCCACCTTAAGCAAAATTCTTCGAACAATAACCCACTCCCCTACACAATCAAAAAAATTCGTTGGCTTTTCCTTACATTACATAACATAATAAATCCCCATCATTTTATTTTTGTAAACAAATTCCCTACACCCAGCAGTAACCCCAAACTTCTTCTCTCCCACATAAGTACCTACCAACCTCCAGCCCAAGGTATACACTAGAGCAACAGCAGCATCCGTCCATCTCGCATCTCTTATTACCCTACACACTCCTCCAGCGGAAATTCGAGACCCGATTCTGCGGGCGCTCGTCGTATGGTGGCCCCCTTTTTGTTCACACCGAAAAGGAAAAAAAAAAGAAAGAAAGGCAGAGGACGCGTGGCAGCTGCCGGTGCAAAAATTATGAACTTTGGAGGTCGTCGTCGTCGTCGCGAGGCAGCGGAATTTTTGCGGGTCAAGTGGCGCGACGAGAGGGGCCTGCTGGGCTACTTTGAATTTTGCGCCAGAGTCGGAGTCGCGGGAAATCGTTGTAATTACTTCGCATAACGAGCTCTGCCGGGCTAATGAACGTCGCGCAGTGGGGAGGATGTGTGCTTTCACGATTTTTAGGATTCAGTTTAACGTTGTTGAGGACGAGGCTCTTTTTTATGGAAAAATGGTTTAATCCTTTGGTGCGTGGTGCGTTCTTTTAAAAGTACATTCGTGCTCGAGTATCATTTGAATTGCGAGAGTTGTGAGGTACGTATAAGTTGTAGCGTTATAGAGCAGTTCAGAAGTTAATCACTGTATAATAAAGTTATTTGTGTTCAAAAGTATTTCTATGGTTATATTTTTAATTAAAGGAATGGCTGAATTATACAGGAAAATGCATCTTTTTTTCAATCAACCTTTCAAGTACCGATTAGTGGTTTGACTAATAAAAGGCAAATAAAAACTTACTAAATCAAAAAATTATTAGCCAAAGTAACTTTTACAGTGGTTAATACCTGATCAAAAATGAAGAAATTTAGAACATCATATTTTGAGAAGCAAGTTTTTAATATTCTGAACCATTTTAGATCATGCTTTTGATTGATTTAGTACCTTTGTGAGGTCGAAAAACTATTCAGTACTCTAATGGTTATTTGCAGGACTTACGTGGTACATATAAGAACTTTAATGAAAAATGTCTCAGCTTAGGAATGGAACCATTTTTTTAGATGTTAACAATACATCATAATGTTATTAAAAACTATATACTAAAAATGTAAGAAAAATAAGATAACAGCTTATTACATTTTTTAGAATAAAGTTAAAAAAAAAGTGATTTATTAAAAGATTGAATTCATTGAAAACATCGATTATTATACGACTTTAGAAATGCACAAGAGCTATTCCAGAAAAGCCTTTGGCTTTTGAAAAGGGTTTTTAGTACTTGTTCACTCACGCTCGTATAAAGATTCAAAGGTATTTCCAATTTGAAAAACTCTTTTTCCATATTACGTTATATACACAACTATGTTTTTCAATTAAACTTCAAAGCATGCCTCGTATGAGAGAAGTTTTGTAAAAAAAAAGCAATTTCACCGTAAAATGTTGCCCTTTATTTGTATGACGTTTTATTAAAAATCATATTACCCCAAATAAATGTGATGAAACGTACTATCATTGGTAATCTTACCTTATAAAAGCAATCAAAATTTTATCCTCAAACCTAAGGCAAATCATACGTCATAGATATTAATGATTCAGGTAACTACATTAAAACTTAAAAAAGATATTCACTTGTCGAGGGTTGTATTTGATTTTTGGAATCCAAGCGCGCGCACGCGTTGAAAAGCCGGTTAAAAAAAGGAGGTCAGCCCGGGCGAATATTAATTTGCGCGCCGTGATCTTGTTAGCGTTGTTCGTCGCCTGAAAGGCCGCGGCTGATTGAATTTTAAAAGTGAGGAATAAGTACTAATTGCCGGGCAAAATGGGATTTTCGATATAACTCCGATTCGCAATCCTTTTGTGCTCTTTTGTCGCGCCAGAACGACATTCGCAGTATTCGGTTTGAAGTAAATGTCGCGTACGATGCGCGACGTCGGTGAGTGAATGACGTGTAATTAACAATCTTTTCGAGAATTAATTTCTGTGGACGTGCGGGTGGATTTTCAATTAGTTTTTTGGGAGGACGATGAATGGGTGTTGAATAGGTTGCTAGAAAGAACAATGTACGATGTTGTATTGTGAATATTCAAAATTTGTATAGTAAATTAGAATTTCTATTGAATTGCTTCCTCAAAGTGGATAGTAACAAAACGTTTTTTAGATATCGTATTAGAAAGTGTTTTTGCGTGTGTACGCGTGTGTGTATATATATATATATATATATATATATATATATATATATATATGTTTGCTGGTGTGTGTGTGTACTATGTAACGGATTTTAATCTAAACTCTGTGTAAGACTTGGGGACAAAAACAGTTTTCCTGATCAGTCAATACATTTTCGTTTTAAAGCTATTTACCGATTTTTGGAATAACTAAATGAATTTCCCGCAATATTATATTATATGCATTATTAGGTAATAATTTACAGTATTAGAGAATATACCTGCAATATATTACATATTTCCAATATCGTATATCATAAATGTTATACATATATTATGCATTATCACGTATTAATTTACAGTATCGAGAATATACCTGCAACATTTTATCAACTTTTGATATTTGGTTTGAAAAATAATTAATGTTACATATTTTCAATATTATTAATAAATTTTTGTAACTTTATTCATTGAGAAAGCCATTGCATCAGAATTCGTTGAAGCTTGAAAGGGTAATAGTTTTTGGTATAAACAATATTACATGAATATCCTTGAAAGTATTCAAAACGCAAATCATGGTTACAATCGAAAAAAAATCCAATTTTGCGACTCTTAAAAAAACTTTAATTTACGAATGAAAAATGCGTGATAATGAGCAATACACTAAACAATGTATTAGTTTTTAATTAATATACTTATTTATAGTTTCAATCCAAATATTGGAACAATCATTAAAATCGATCAAATGAAAAATCACAAAATTAACCCCATTCCTGTAAAAATCAGCTTTACAAACACCAATCACACTGCAATCACCATCAACTCCTCCAACTATCAAAACTACGCAAACCATCCAAGCCACTCCGCTAACCTTCATTATTCATACACGCCGTAAACATCATGCCTGCCCACGTGCACCTCGTCATTCTTATCACTACGACCCTACACCGCCCCATCTAACTCCGAACCTGTAATACACCGAATTAACGTCGGAAATTTCACTCGCGCGAAATTAGCCTAATAAACGCGCGGAGGCCGCGCCGCGTTAAGGCGCGAATATAACCACTCCGAGGAGGATTCGAGAGAGAGAACGAGAGAGAGAGAGAGAAGCACCTGCCGATAAAACCGCGGGTGAAGCTGCTGCTGCTGCTACTGTCACGCGCCGCGTTATCCGCATTATCTCGAGGGTGAATTCGAGACTTGATGCGTGGCTATGAGCTGTGAGATACGGTGTAATCGCGATGAGCGTCTTAGGAGTCGAATTACTCAGTTGTGGAAGGTTTGTTTAGGAGGGTTTGGAGTGTGTGTGGAATTTTGTGAATTTGGTGTGTCGTGTGATTGTTGAATTTTCAGCTGGACGTTTCGAGGCTTTTGTAAACATGGCACTGAGAATTCATTTGTAGTGCAATTTACAGTTGGAATGGAAACTAAAATTTCAAATAATTACTAAAGAATCGGGCATATTTTCATGAATTTTAATGCAACATAATTATTCTCAGCTGTTTTAACGACTCAGGGCAAAAATCCGTTATCAAATGTATTGAAAACAAACGTTATTGTGTACTCAAAATAAGAATTCCCAAATGCATAATAGAAAATTTAGAGTTTAATTTTATACACAGATATGTTTTACTATTTAGCTCTGGATAAATACAAGTTTTAAATAATCAGATATACAGATTATTAATTACTCTTATAATATTATGCATAATATAAAAAACAAATACAGGAAAATTAGGGCTGAACGTTATGTTAAGTGTATATGGTAACCTTGATATAGCCTTGAATTATCTCGAATTTTATTAAAACATTTTCAAGACAATAATAAGATAAATGAAACATTTATTTATTAAAACTAAATATTCAATTTAAGTAATAAAATAATCTAAATAAAATTTTAAATAATGAATTTTATGACGCCAGTCTTTTAAAAGCTTTTTAGTCAATTCTATACTGTTTTTATATTATTATAAATTTTTACCCAATGAAGAATACACTTTCTAAAAGTAAAAATTTTCAATAATTCGAATT
This sequence comes from Gastracanthus pulcherrimus, assembly GCA_949152435.1. Taxonomy (NCBI): domain Eukaryota; kingdom Metazoa; phylum Arthropoda; class Insecta; order Hymenoptera; family Pteromalidae; genus Gastracanthus; species Gastracanthus pulcherrimus. The sequence goes on along the minus strand of OX424573.1, from coordinate 176,061,773 downwards.
TCTTATGATCTTTGGATTGATAACTTGAATTTTTCATAATTCGAATTCTTTCGAGTCTCTTCAACTTGGAAATATCGAGAGTCGACTGAATTAAAATACAGTTTCTTTAAGCATGAACAAAAATTGTTTCTTCAATCAAAACACTAAATACGTATTCAAATGAAACTCTGCAAAACCGTCACACCCAAAGTTAAATTTTACCTCTTAATTCACCTTACCCTCGATCTCAATCCCGCGCCTCGCGACAAAAGCCGGCCGAGCCGTTGTTCCACTCGACCACCTCTTACACGACAACCTCTCTCTCTCTCTCCCAGCCCTCCTTCCCGAGAGCAATAATTACCCCGCGATTAAATTGGATTACGGCGTGCCTCCGGCGAGCTATAATGTCGCGATATGCCATTATAACGCACACTCACTCTCGGCGAAAGAATCTCGATTCTCGCGCGCTGCGGCGGGTATTACACTATACCTTCGTATACGGCTATGCCGTTTAATTTCTTCCTTATACCTGCCCGCGGCTTCTCTCTCTCACTCTCTCTCTCTCTCTCTCGTTTTTTCGCGCGTGAAACGAGCGCGTTAACTCTCGCCTCGCGCGCCTAATGGCCCTTGTAATTTATCAGCGGCGAAAGGAATCGAAAGCGCAGCGCAGCACAGTGGCGGAGCTTAATTGCAGCAGTGTTAAGCGCTTTAATGATACTTTGGCGGGACGCGGTGTTTACACGGCGCGAGGTCTCGTCGGTGCTGATTTGTCTGGAGAGACTGCGTTTTGTGTTCGGTTGGTTTTCTTTTTTTTAAGGGTGGATTTTAGGAGTTTCTTGGAGGGGAGGTGGTAGAGAGGACGTTTGAGATGCCTGATTGGAGGTAATTTAAAGTTTTAACGCGGTATGTAATTTAGAATTAATTGCGAACTTGTCACGTTGAAGACGTTCGAGATTAAATTAAATATTGTATTTACGTACGTTGGGTATGTTCATGATTAATTTACGTCAAGCCAGACGTTTTGTGATGGTCATAATTATTTGATTATACTCAAAATGTTGTACATAATCTCTTATAGGCTCAATGGGCCATATATAATTTTAACCCAACTAATGATGACGTCCAGATTTAGAATAATCAAATAATTCTGACCGTCACAAAAGGGCTGACTTGACGTGCAATTGCGTTACAGCATGCAATCTTCAGATGTACAATATAATTAATAATACATTTAATTAATTGATCCTTAGTTGCTCTCTCTTCCTCTTAAGTGATTATGTTTATTTCATTTAAAGTGAATTCGAAGACTTGTAATACTCTTCGATTAATGGTTTCACTGAAGTTCTGAAATTGAACATAAAATGTTCTCTAATACACATAAAGGGATATTCATCCAATCCAAAATACATTGACACAATAAATAGGTGTATTCTTACAAATATATGCATCTTCAGAGTTTCAGAAATTGATTCTGATCCTAAAACGTGACACAATTCTTACCAAGCATGATTAAGGGATCCATAATTGTTCCTCGCACACTTAAATAATTCAGAATTGAACCCATGGCGATACCTTACATTGAAATACGAATGTTTTCAGACAAATTATACAACACCCGTCTTTTTTTAAAATATAACAATTTCATCAATCACAAAGAAACACATGTCCCCCTCAAAATAAACATTAAAATCCCTGCGCTTATTTCTCCGCAATAAAACAATATCAACATCCATTTTCGAATACCACATCCACCCAACCCCATTAAAACCTCGCACCAAAACCCCCAACTGCGACCACGCATTCCCTTTCAATTTAGAGCTACGGTACCCAAAGACACGTCGCCAACTATTATACAGCAGCACTTCGTTACTCGAGTCGATTCTCAGAGGTCCGACCTCTTTCGGGATTCCCAATTCCAATAACGGCGCATGCGGGACGTCCCCGAGGGTGTGTGCGTGTGTTTCCTTTTTTCACGCGAGAATAACGACGCGTGGGTGGTTAACGGCGTGGCCGTTTCCTCTTACTTTCGATGTTGGACCGAAATAGGCTGTAGCGGTGGTAGGTGGAAGGCGATCTTTGTGCTTCGGTTGGGGGGAGAGGGAGGGATATATTTGCAGAGGAGATTCTCGATAAGTGCCGAGATCTCTGTGTTGGGTTGGTTTGGGATTCTCTAGTGGATGGAGGATTAGAAATTGGAGGTAGTGTAGGAAAACGGAAATTAAGGTTTTATAAAGTGTTAGATAAGGTGGGAATCCTCAGTATAATTACTGGATAAATATAATAGTTTGGGTTGGTCCCATGTTTTTTTATACTTGATTGACTGATTAAGCTTTCTTTTGCTTATGTTTTACCCCCCCCCCCCCCCCCCCGTAGCTCATATAAGCAAGAAAGATTGTGAGTCTATCTACCTCCGACGCAATAATAGTATATTTCGATGATAGATTTGTCCCTATAGTTCAGGTGCATCCACCTTTCATCACTTATGTCCATAAAAGATGCAATATAGCGGGTATGAACCACGACTGAGCCTATAGATCCTAATATTTATTATATAGATATTCATTGTGTTTTATCGAACAGAACCATTCACGTAAGTAATTCAAAAAAATCGATAAATTATTTAAGAGGAGATTATACACCGAAATTTGAAATGTTTTTACTTATTTATATTAAGGTGATGATAACGCCCCGTTACCATCAGCAAATACGAAGAACTGTTTCTTTCATTTAACTATCAATTTTGAAAAAATATCTCTCTGAAACTCTATTATTTTTTATTGGTACAATAACTTTCCAGATAGATATTTACTAATAATTGAAAACTAAATTAAAAAAGTGGTTCCTTGTTATTGTCGGTAACGAATGGGCTTAATATCACCTTAATAACAAAATTAAGCACATCACGCTGTTCAAACATAATCAAATATATGCAATATAATATGCAGGTAATACCAAAAGTTCTTAATCATTTTGGCATCGCAGTTACATTGAAGCTTTACAAAAGGATAAGAAACAATCCCGCAATTTCTGCATCACTCATTTTAGTGTAACGAAATATGGTACACTTTTAGCGTGACGAAACTGTTATTTGGTACATTTTTACAGGACAGATTCTCTTTCTATAATACAATTCTAGTATCTAGGCATTACTGTATGATGGAATTCAAGCGTGACGAAATTGTGCATCACACATGCGTACTTCACGTATTCTAAGCGTCACCAGAAATCACTTTTAAATATAAGATGTCTTTCTATAGTATAAGATATATAGTATAAGATTTCAATTGAATTTCAAAAGAATTTTTTAAATAATGACACTATCCTTGAATAAATTACTTTCGCAATAATTTGCATCCAATCTCATTCGAATGTGAATAAAGTGATCATCATTCTGCACAAGAGTCCGATGCAGCGAAAATTTATTTATAGTAGAATATCTCAAAGCGTTCAAAAACACAAAAAACATCTTTTTTCTATTTTCATAAATATTTCAAGTGCTACTTTCCTTAATTTTCTTTTTAAGCACTCCAATAAAACTCTCAAATTCTTAAAATAAATGACACAGTGTATCAGTAAATGGTACAGCATTAAATACTGGTAAAACGCGTATCTCGTTCCTCAGTCCTCCATCCTTGCTGTTGCCAGGGCTCCGAACACATTCACCCACGCTTACATACAACACACGTACTAACCAACACACATACACATACACATACACATATACACACACATACAACAGCCAAGCGAGGGAGAGAAATAGTAGTGCGCGCGGAGCAGTCGTGCCGCTGATGCGATGATCGTGCAACGCATTCTTTCGCCTCTTCCTCCTCCTCAACCTCCGAGAAAACCTGTTCTCCCTCTCCTTTGTCTTTCCTCCCTCGGGTTCTCCTCTCTCTCTCTCTCTTTTTCTATCTTTCTCTCTCTTTCCCAGCTCAGTTGCTGCTGCTGCCTTTTTCGCCTCTTTCGATAAGAGCTCGCCTCGCTTTTTCTGCCTTCCCTCCTCTCTCCCCTTTCTTGCTTTCTTTCTCTCACGTTTTTGCAACAGGGTAATCGGGCTCGATCCATTATTGATTTTACTCGCACTCGCAATGAGGAATTGAGATATTGGCCTGCCTGATGCTGTACTGGTGGAAAATTGCGCTGAGTTAGTTTTTTTTGTGAGGGGAGGCTGCTGAGGTAGTAGTCAAGTGGATATTATTGCGTCTGATATTTGAGTTGCAGTGATTTTATGAGTTATCGTAGATCTATGATTATTCTATTTTTTACAAATTAAATACAAATTGATGGTGTATCATTATTGAGAAGAGTGTTTGCCACGACATTGAATTCATGATAAGCATCTTTTTACATTAAGGTGATGTTAAACCCCGTGTTACTGGTAAATACGGGGAACCACTTTTTTTATTCATTTTTCTATTTTAAGAAAATATCTCTATGAAAAGTTGTGCTTCTTGGTTGGAACAACAACTTTCCATAGAGATATTTACTTAAAATTGAAAATGAAATGAGAAAAGTGGATCCTCGTATTTGTCGGTGACAGGTGGCTTTAGCATCACCTTAAATCTATTAACCCTTTAACTCCCAAGGTCCTTTTTCAATTAAAAAAAATATGGGAAGCGGTTTATTAGCTCAAATATGGTCTTAAAGGAGCTTACGAATTCTTTTTAAAAAAAAATTATCTTAGTATTATTTATCGAGGTGGATATAAAAAACTACTGTCGTATTTATACTCTTATATTAATTCAATTTTAAAATTTTAACAATGAGCATGGTAATTAGTTAGTTTGTGTGTTACTATACAAGTATCTATCTAAAGGATTCAAAAAAGAAAAAATTTTCTTGAACTCTTTAAGAAAAAATCTATTGAACATACGCATTGCTTTCTGCCATACGCATTGCTATTTTGTTATGGCGTCACTATTTTCGCTATCATTTTAAACAAATGGCATTTTTTTAATTTTAATATACACTATCTTCTTCGAGTTGGCCCCCTAGAAGTGACTGTATGAACCCAGATACTTTTCTCATTAAATAACAATTTTTTATAGTAGTCCAAACCGCGTGCACCTGCACTATTCGGGCCCAAAGGGTTAAAATGTTTAATTAATTTGAAACAATCTGTATTTGTAATTGTAAGCAATGTTTGATATCCATAAAAAGGCGACAGTTAGAACTACAATAATGATGCTAAAGTGCATTGCAAGGATATTTGGGAAAATGGCAATACTATCGCTTTTTACGGTATTTATTATATAAATCATCATTTGCTAGAAATATTTGAAAATATTACATACAGAGTAATACCATGGTCCTCTCCCCTATCTCTGTAATAATACAATATTCCATTAAAATTGTAATTCCAATTTACGCCAATTTATGTAGTAATCAATAATTTCGATTGTCTAAGAAACAATTTTGCATCAGAAATTACTCTAAAACAATTTCCATTGACTAATTTCAAAACAGCTTCTAGCATTCTTTTAGCATAAACATTACTTGTACCTTAAAAACAATTACATTTTGTCACTATAACACGGAACCTGCAAAAAAAGGTTAAAACACTGCATTCCCTACTTTTACCGCCTAATTAATCACAAATTAAGTGATAAAGAACAGAATCCATAAAAATTCAGATCCAACCCACCAATTAATCTCGTGCAATATTTCACCTCCAGGCCCCTAATTAACGACGATCTCGACCACGACGTATCAACCGTTACCAGCGCGGATAACCGCGCGCTCCAACCGCGAAAGATCACTCGTGACGATGCGCGCTCGTAAAAGTCCCCGAGAAAACGTGCGATCGCACAGTCCGCAAAGTTCCCTCTGTCTCTATCTCTCGCCGTGACGATACAATCGCGCCTCGACTGATCGGGAATAGATTTAGCGCCGGATCAGAAAAACACGAGTCTTTTCCCCGGTTGCGTCTTCGTCGTTGTTGTCGTTGTCGTTGTTTGGAGCGTGATTTTCTTCTTACTTGAGCCTAGAGTTTTCTTCTGCGGTTCGGCTAAGCTGATTTAATCTAGAGGATCTTCGTTGTCCTGGAACTTTGTTGTGGGAGGCTGGTTCTAGGAGCTTGTCTCTATTAGAAAAAGAACTCAGAGTGTGTTCAAGATTTTTTTTAAGGCTGTGTGGTGCTTATGCTGTTTTTGGATGTAGTCTATTTGATGAAGAAGCATACTCTTACACTATACATAAACATCTCATTTATTTAAATATTATATAATATTAATTATTACAAATATGTAAATTTATAAAAACTACAAGCTATGAATTATGATGCAATATATATGAAATTTTAAGAAAAAACATATTTATTTCTCAGTCTATTTATTATGATTGATTATTCACGTATAGTGCAGTTATATCGCCGATAAAGTACCTGTTGCTCCAGTACAATGTCAGGACTAATACTGTTGAGCACATAATATAACGAGAGAAGAATATTATTGACATTGACTCACCTTAACCAAGATATTTCGTCCACAATTCTTGTCAAATTTGACTCTACATAGCATCAGCATCTGCAACATCTCAAATAGAATCTGAATAGTACAGCTTTAATTTAAGAGATTACAGAAGTTTGCAAAACATGTAGTTCCAAACCTATACTTGATTGAATCACATTCATATGTTAACTATTACCATGTACGTTAATATCACGTAATATCCTTCTCCAGTACATGATGTATATATATCTAAATTTTCATTGTTGATGTAAAACTGAATGTTGGCACTTTATTGCTACTGGGTTTCCTTCAACGAAATCATCCCATCCAATTTATTAACCGATACAGATTATGTATTTCAGAAAACGAATCTCATTCACATAGCCTACTCAAACAAATACAAAATCCATTTCTCAAAGACGTCAACTTTTACCTGCCACTTACCACCAAGCTACCACCTCTATCCTAAAGTTAAACGATTCAATTACTCTTCCCATGCCGAAAAGACTGCCAAACCTCCGAAAATCTCAACTGTACACACACAAACAGCAGCGACGAACCCCCGTGTTTGCTCGCAGGCTTTCCCATCGTACGTCTCGCACAGGTCGTGGCAAATCGGGACCCCTCGGTCTAACGGTCCCCGACATCTACCCAGGCGGTCCTGTGCGAGTCTACCTAGTCGGCCCTTTTTCTGCGCCTTGGAGTCACGACGAAGTGGTACAGTGCGACAATCGCTACGAAAGCGAGCAATCGCTGCAGGAGAGAGATTCAAGATGTTTGGGGGACCTCAGAGTCGTCGAACACTGGATCGGGGTTTGATTTTTTATGTAGGTTTAGGCGACAGGCGATGATAATCTCTTGGCTTTTCTTTGTGGGACGATGGTTTTCTCTTTCTGTCTCGTGGTTGAGAGATGTTGTTGGCTTGGTTTGGTGGGTGGATAAGATTTGTGGGATTTGGTGAGAACGGTTGCGATGTTTTAATTAGAGCGAAATGGATAATACAATTTCTTTTTGTTGATTTAAAGATGAAAGGGTGTTTAGGCAGAATCTAAATCTCAAAAATCTTAATCAGACAATTCTGATGGAAATTATTCGTAAAACTATAAATTTAATTAAGTAATTGCAAAGTAAATAAGTGGTCTAGTAAGTTTCCGATTCTACCATCAATCATTGTATGGCTTGACAATTATTAATGATGTATGTAATATTATATTTACACTTGATTTGATAGCCGATAGATTCTATGCTTTAGAAATAAAACATCAAACATTTTACATGGGTAGATTATATAAAATTAATAGTGTATGCAAGAGAAAGTTGTCAAGATTACCTATAATTAATTATCAAAATACTCAACGTTTCGAATAATGAATACGTCATAAGTAAATTATTCTTAGCTTATGGTACAATAATAAGTTTTAAATATCTTTGCTTCTTTCGAAACTCTAATTTAGGACTTAAAAGAGTTTGGAATTCGTACCAAATCAGCATATAGTTATTTATTCATGCGTGTATTGCTCAATGTTTCAAATTTAAATACAAATTTCGCAAAATATTAATTGCACCAACATACTGCGCATTTAAATAAACAAATCCATCTTTCAAACTAACGTTAATAATATTGCACAATTCTCAATGAAAATTTACATTATACAGGTATAATACCATTCCAATAACTTTTCCTCTATTACTTCAACATTCTGCATACACGTTGAAGCCTCATTTCGTCCTCCTGTATATCCCCAACCAACAATTTATCAGTCCATTCTTTTAATCTCTTCTCTCCGCTACGACAGATACATTTCAAAGGCCGAGAGAGATTCAATCGGCGTCATTTTTTCTTCTCCGTATATTTAGTCTCTTTTCCTAAAGACCAAAAGCAGTAACATAAGCATTGAACACAAGGCGGTACACTAAATATAAATACCGAAGTTTCATTTGCACAAACATGTAGCCAGAGTAAATAAATAAATCCATCTTCGAACTAGCAAAAGATTGACAATATTACAACATTTCCGATTGAATAAACATTCAGTTTTACCATATACCGTACCTATACAATATATCGACGCCTCGTGCGAAGGCTAACGGATTTCATTTTTTAAACAAACTATCTTATTTTTATACAAACATAAAGCATATTGATAAAGTGAACACGTTGATACAGTTTTGAAACTTGCCTGGTAGAAACGTTGATGAGTTTTTCGCGAATAAAACCGTTAAAGTCGTCATAGTTTCTAGCGAGTTCGTTAAAAATGGTTCATATGTAGTTTCAATATATTATAAAGGTATTACCAGAGTTCCAAGCATAATACTTTTTTTATGAATATAAAATAAAATACTGTATTTTTTCTGAAAAATTGAATCGCGGTACTTTTTGTATTGAGCGTCAATGTACGAAGTGAATTTTCTTTACTTTACTTTACTACATCTTTACTATTGACCCTGTGCTTACTTCTATCAATTTGATTAATTTTATGGAAAATATATTAATCACTTTTGATTAAAGAATATTATAACAACCCTTATATCATAATAATACATCTACACTCGCTTGAATATTGTACAAAATTAAAACCAAATACTGATACCAATAAGATACTACAGATAATGTTTTTCGCAAATAATTAGCTAAAAAAACTGAAACATCTGACTGCCATCTCCAGTATGCCACTACTCGAACCATCCACCCCAACACCTCTACACTAACTTTTCCACCACAGCTTCAACACTCCTTACAGTCCTTATACACCTCTAAAACCTCTCGCTCTCTCTCTCTCTCTCTCTACTCCAACCTGTAATTTATCAGTCCATTCTTTTCATCTCTCGTCTTCGAATTCGTTTCAAAAGCCGACCAAGACTCCATCGCCGCGTCATTTTTTCTCCGTCCGTCTCTTCTCTCCGCTATATACACGCCCGAAGACCAAAAGCATCGTCGCATCGTCGCGCATAAGCTGGCATTATATATATATGTATATATGTATATATACGCGCAGCGCATTCCGGAGAAACGCCGCGCGCAAAGGGAAATGCAATCTCACGATCCTGATGGATCGCTCGCTCGGTCTGAGGCAAGGCCGAGAGAGAAGGTACACAGGGAGACAAAGGAGAGAGGGTATATAGGTGCGTTCGTGTCGCGCGCGCGTGCGCGATCGATTACGAATTAAATCAATCGGAATATACACGCGACCGATCGAGTAACCTGTGGACTCTCGGGAGTCTTCTCTGCCGGTGATGCGTCGTCTACGTATGTTGATCAGTAGAGGTTTTATTGAAGTTTTGTCGTTGAGTAATATTTGGTCCGTCTATGTAAACTAAGCATTTTTACGCTTCGAAAATGAAGAAAAATACTCTATCGCATCTGTGTACTCAAGTTAGCTTTGTAACTATCGTGCGATTGTTATTTAAAATTGAAAGTTAGATAGAGTCTCTACTAGTTGGTATATGGAGACAGGGTATGAGTTGGAATAGACAGAGGGAGAGGCGAAGATTGTGCGACGGGTAGATTGTAGCAGGACATGTGCGAATGCATTTGCATTTGGATGTTTCTTGGGCAGGTTGCAAGGTCTTTTACAGCTGAGGTATTTCCCTGGTGTTCGTGGAAGTTCTTGTGCTCGGAAAAGGGTTTTATTCACTGTTACGTAAAAAGGGAATTGTATCGCACTTGGGGCAATAGAAATTGAGTTGAAGCGAGAGAAAATGGATGATTCGAAAAATGCTTTCGGAGGAAGCTAAATTGGGATACATCAATTATATATTTTAAATTAGCGCAGATTTTGAATTAACACGTACCATTGGATTAACTAAATTGATCATGTTTCCCTATATGACGCCCACAATAATAACTGAAACACATTAGAGTCAGCACCTCAATTTTTTAATAAAAATATCATCAATATATAAAAATAGTAATATCATTTAGTCTAAAAAATGGCCTTTGTAATTGTTAAGGTATATTATTTAATGATACAGTAAATCAAACAGTACGAAAGTAAAATCTGACAAGAATTTAAAATAAATGATGTGACTCTATTGATCCCACAGAACAATCCTTTATTCGTTTACATAAAAAATATATGCGACGTTTCGGGAGTTTTTTATATTACTCCCCTCATCAAGGCAAGAATTTAAAATATTTCAACCCACATTCGAACACTTTACTAAACGACAATTAACCTTATTTTTTACAAAGTTACTAAAATTTAATAGGTGAAATTACTTGTTACGTCACTAATTCTTTGAATATATAAATTTATTGTATGTCTGTGGCGACCTCAGATCTTACAGTTCTTCGATTGCCAAAAGTTGCGCAATCAATAGTAATTAGCCTAAAAACTCTGTTATCTATAGTTAAAAATGTTAAATTACGCAGTAATTAGTACATCGTTAACCTAGAATAAAAAAGTTTGATTATCGGACTTTAACTTTAATCTTTAGTTGTAAATTAACCAGTATTAAGAAGAATTTTACAGTCGTGCATTTTTATCAGACTCTAAACGATACATAATTTCCTATCTGTAGTATTATGTATCTGTAGTACTTTCTCCTGAATTCATTTTCTTTATTTTTAAAATAATTAGTTCGTTTATAAATATACGTACATACCTTATATTATATATTCAATATTAGAGTAAATAGCTTAATTACTTACGGTGCCCTAATTACTAAAACTATGAAAACGTGATTTTGTATGATCTTTGTTTCCTACAGTTTACAACAATAATAATAAAAATATTAAGGAGATATAAAAATACTGACACTAATATAGTCATCTACAGAATATAATATTCGTTAGCAAATTTATAAAGACCAATGTGATAAATGTCTTTGGGATACTACTCGTGACATGATAATGAATAATGACCACATAATTTTAATTGTATGAAGCACCTCATCCGAAATGATATATCTAATTGTCAAATATTCGAAATATAGTTTAAGCTCGCGACACGTCAGTAATTAGATGTGAGTGTTTGATACAGCATATTGAAACTGTCAGTATTAAGAACATTCATTTTTCATTTTTTCAACGAATTCCAAAAATTTGACAGTAAACACAAATAATACATAATTCCATCAATAAATAAATAATTTAAAAAACAACCATTAAAAAGAACTATTTGAAAAATCCCAAAACCGCTAATACCCACGTGACTTCCAATCTAAAAGAAAATTCACCCATTCCGCCACTAGTAAAAATCTCTGAATCCACCCTCAAAAAGAAAAAACGAGAACCCCTAAACGGACGCCAGCTACTCGACTACGCTCCGGAAAAGTGCAGAGGATCTCTCACATACCCACCCATCCACGTGTGTGTGTGTGTGTACCCATACATGTGAGTACGTATATGTAAGTCAATTTGGCCAGCGGGGGTCTTTTAAGAGGCGACGCGCGCTCGGTCTCTTTTTTCATCTCTCCATCTCTCTCTCTCTCTCGCTCTAGTACGTTGGAAGAGGGTGGTACAGAAAATGCCCCTGGCGCAGAGGATAGGAAGCCACCGCGGTGCTTTGACACTTCCGGAGGTGGAAATTCGTTAAGTTATTAGCTCGGCCTATGTCGGAGGGGGGGTTATTTCCTACCGCGGTGGCTCGAGAGAGTCGAGAGTGAGAGGAGATTATTCAGTTGGGAAAATTGCGCTGCGCGGGCATTTTTTCCGAGGTCAGCGTCGAGGGGATTTTGATTCTCAGCGAGGGCATTTTTTTTTAATGTTTTTGGGGAGTGGGACTTTTTTTGGAGAAGGGCGTTTTAGCTGTTTCTTTTTGTGAATTTTTGATGTACGAATGTGTTTTGGAGAGTGCATGCGTAAAATTTGTGTGAGTAGGTGTCCTATTGCATTTGAAGTGCATAAAAACTTTTGATAAGCCGTCTCTGAATATGGATTATTCAATAAATTATCTTGTATTTATTTTTACTTTATAATTGAAGTAATGCTGTTAAATTAACAAGTTACTTATACAGTAACAATATAATTGGCAACGTTATTTTGTTACTAAAGTAAAGTAAGTTAGCGAAACTTCGAAATGTATTTCGTCTTCCGATTGTAGCAATTTTCACTGAAAATCGAAGACGATTTCAAGCAATTTTGTACCTTGGAGAGTTCCAGACAGATGCCAATTTTCAAAGATAAGACTTGTGAAATAAAAAAATGTGACTTTTTCCCGAAATAAACTTTTGTATCATAAAAATGTTTACCGAATGTTTTTATCGATTTGTACTCAATAAAATATTGTCAGTGAAGATAACAGACAAATAACTGCTAATTTAACAGGCATTTTGTCATTTTCAATTTTATCAATTTTATTTACTTAAAGATTGCCTTCCAAAAAAATATTAAGAGAACCAATACATGTATGTTAGTAATTAATAATAAACGATTGGGGCCTGCGGCGGCTCAGTCGGTAGAGTGTCGGATTCCCACGCCGGTGACCCGGGTTCGAATCCTAGTCTCTGCCGATTGATACAAGCACCTCTGTAAAAATTACATGTGCTTTGTTTACAAACACACCGCAGACCCCCGTCGTCGATTAGCACCACATGGAAGCACAAACATGGCGACGTTAAATAATAATAAAAAAAAAAAAAAAAAAATAATAAACGATTATATTGTAGGCATTTATTTATATCATGTAAGCTATAGCCTAAATCAAAGCTTTTCTATTAAAATTATTGTTAGAACAAAATCGATGCTTCTCACGTAGACTAGCACATTTCAGATATCTCAAAAAATACTAATTTTATGAAAAGTAACAATTTTTGGATTCTCTGACAATATCTAACACTTTCTAGATCTTACTCTGATGTATACGAGTAATTTCTTAGAACCTCTATTATCTGAGAAACCTGAAATGTGCTAGCCTATGTAAGAAGCGTCGATATATAGTACATAAAAAGCTAATTTATTTATACTTTAAGATAAGATTTTAAGGTTAAAGTAGATCTCACCCTTTAGATCCTAAATTCCCAGACATTTTGTCCGTTCAATTAACTGACAAAAATACCTGCTAACCTATTTTAACAGACCAAAATTGTTAAAATGTTCAACCGTCCAGAAATTACTCCTTACTATTCTTTTACTATTATATTTTCTTCGACAATAGGGAACTTGCATGAAAAAATCCATTAACTCCGTCAGATAGAATATCGAAAAATAATAGACACGTGTTTTTTCGTTTTCCAAATAAATGATTATAAACAAAGGTATAATAGGTTGAAATGTCCCGTGACGTCACATCACCGCACTATATATATATATATATATACTGCGATGGGATATCGTGACGTACAGCGACTTTTCAATCTGCTACATCTTTGTTCATAAAATCATTTATTTGGAAAAAGAAAAAACACGCGTCGATTGCCTTTCGATATTCTATCTGACGAACTTAATGGATTTTTTCATGCAAGTTCCCTATCTCAACCTCGCGTTCCATCTATCATCCCGCCGCAAAATCGCGAAGATGCTCCCCCACAACTGCACACGTCTCCTCCGCGCCTCATTTGCGCAAAACACGCCAGATTGCATCCCGGCCGCGGATCACGAACGCGTGGCCTCCTTTTCGCCATTGCGCAATTATATACGACGAACGTGCGCGCAACGCAACTTCGCTATTCTGCGCTTTCATCCGAGGCATAGTTGCGCGCCTGCTTTCTATACGGTAAGCGAGACGGGGGCTTCGCTTCTGCGAATGGGCGCGCTTAAAGGGTGCAAGGTCGCGAGGCACTTTTCGTGCGTGGATTGCGCAATTTTAGCGGGAATGCGCGTGGGATGAAAGACGTTTGAATGGGAATATATAGGAATTTGGTATGAATAGGATTCATGTGAAAAATCAATTTGGAGGCTGTAAAGTAAAAATTGAATGATGACAATGTAAATCAGTTATTGTGAAATAAATGATATTAGCTAATGATACCATCAGCTGATTTTTATCAATCAAATTGGAGAACAAAGCAAATGTGGTAAAAGTTCGTACATAGATAGTGATCTTTATCACGCATATAGGTTTCAAGTGAAACAATTTCACCATGACAATGAAAATAGAACCAACTACTCTCAGAGTGAATGTTCGCTGATTCACTCTCTAACGAAGTCAAGGCACAATCAGCATGAAAAGTGAATTTTTCACCATAAATACCTGGCGAATTAAAAAAAATCACCTTTTGCTGTGTCTATTTATTCAACTAGAGAGAATATTGAGAAAATATCCCTGGTAGAAAATTATCTAGTTTTATCGAGTCCCTCGATTAATCCCATGGCAAACTAGACAGATCTACATAGTTCTAGATTAATTTTCCACCAGGGATTGTTTCATTTCTTTTATTAAGTATTGGAATGTTTGTACGATGTTAATACGAACACTCGTTTCTTAAAAATGATTTGAACGTCTATTTTTTATCAAATTTAGATGATTGCTTCTAACAGCAAATTGTAGGCGAGGTTTTTAGAGTGTCTCATACACTCTTTAACAAAAAATCTACTATATTCATTTAAACAACAGAAACAACTACTCCGCGGGCAAATACCTCTCCCAGCATTGGATTACACTGTTAATTCATAAAATATGTAAATGTAATTAGCATTGATAATTCAAACATTTTTCGTATTTATCCTGTAAATTTCTCGTAAACTTGTTAAACGGATAACAAATGTTACGTATTTAGAGTGTTTCATACACTCTTTAATAAAAATCTACTGTATTCATTTAAACAACAGAAACAACTACTCCGCGGGCAAATACCCCTCCCAGCATTGAATTAAACTGTTAATTCATAAAATATGTAGATTTAATTTAACATCAAAAACCCAAACATTTTTTGTATATATCCTGCAAATTGAAATTTCTTTGTAGCAATAAAGGGAAAACCATTTTAAAGTAGGTTGCTACTAAACCTATTACATCGTATTATTAGTTTTTATATTAGTTTTTCACTGTATTTGTAAGGCTCATATTAAGGTTGTGAAATTTCTATCCCAATTTTGAAACGTGATTAATAATTAATTCGATTTTAGGTTATTCATTACTACTACTACTATCAACAACTACTTTTCATCAACAATATACCTAATGAATGTCACTTCGATCCATTAAAACAAAAGGCAATCATTGCAAACCATCCTAAAATCAAATTCCACGCAGTCTGCATACTCTGCATATAGGTACACTAAAGGATCAGTGAACGAGATACAGCCCCAGCTTGGAAATACACGTCGTAAAGCGGCTGTACGCGCAGCTCGACGAATGAAGGAGACGGTGAAATTCACGTCCGCTGGGAGGTGGATGTGCGGCGGAAACGGCACGATTTCGGGTTTGTTCGGTTAGACGGTTTGCGGTGTATCGAGGCGTGCACCCGGCGCGGCCGCACACCGGCAACCCGTCATTATATGCCCCCACACTACGGTGTACGTAGCCGGGCTCGCGCATCATTTAGTTCGGCAAATCCTCGACGTAACGCTCGAGCCGCGAATTATGCAAAGTACAGGCACTTTTGCCAGCTGATGAAACGCTGGTATTGATTCAAGTGGCTTTTTCTGCGGGAATGCGTATCATTACGCTGATTTTTAAGTGTATGCAATTTTAGCATTCTTCAAGGAAATAGTATGATTATCGTTGTTTAAATTTTATTATTGGAAAATGAACATTCCAGTTTCCTATTGGCTTTGGATTTTTTCGAATTTATGTATACGTTTCTTATCTAATTCTGGCGTGTAACTTTGAATATTAAAACTATAATTGTAACATCGAATGGAAAACATTTACGAACGTGAAAATTATTCACGTACTAAATAATATCTCTAATTCCTTTCATGCAAATTACATCATGTATTTAGAGATTAAATGGCTACAAATTAGTCAAATACTAGTTATTATTATACAGATAGTTAGTGGTTATAATCGATACACAAGACTTTTTCAAGAGTAGAAGTTTATACACACAGTGATATATTCTAATATCCTTTATTTGCATTAAATCTTATAAAATTACTTTTTGATATTTATATGAGTAAAAATTGGGATTTTCTTATACATGTTCGGCAGAAACCGCAAAACAATTCCAACTAATGAGCTTCTGAGCGTATGTACTGTATTGCTTGACTCTGACCATACTCTTATAAGCTTATATATGAATATTATAAAATGAATGCTCCTCTTATAAGAGATCACTTTATTTCCAATAGATAAATGTCGGAAGGATGGAAAATCCGTTCAAATTTATTTAAATCTGTAGGAAATAAAAAATGTTTCTTTTATTATTGTTACGACCGATCTGCATTTTATTTCCATTCAAAAACGCGATCTTCCAACAGAAATTGCATTCTGATACGTAGTTTTTGCAAATTTGTCAGGTTGTTTGTTTTTAAATTTGTTTCAATGTCTCACAGATTTCAACCGATTAGGGCTATTTTGGCATTTTTCCTCCCTTCATTTATTAAAAGTAAAATGTATCTTTACGGATTTTGGTCAGTAACGTAAACCTATAGTAGGCCGTTAATTGAACACCCATCCAGTAAAATACAAAGTACCTCGGCTATATTCACCAAACACCATAGTTCAGTATGATGTCGAACCTTAGCCCCCGCAAATTTAGCCGATGCGATATCGGCCAGTCCAACTGAATTATTTTCTCCCTATCATAAAATAGTACAAATTCAAAGCGACTACACGTTCCTTATTTCCGATCCCGAATATCAACCAACTAATCCTACGACAATCTAGAAACCACACATCACAGAGTGTACATAAGCGTCGCCTGCGTCGAAATTAACGCACTTAAAATCGCGATGCATCTGCAGCGGAGTACTCGACAAGCGCTCGACGAGAACTCGGATATCGACGCGCGTCGCGTTGTCTCTTTCTCTCTCGTTTGCTGCGCGCGAGAGTCACGCAGAGGTGCACGATCCTCGCGTGAATCCGCTGCCGCTACGAAGATCCGCTCGGTCGATTACCGCGGATATATGCGCACGATGGCGATCGCGAGGGAAGAGAGAAGAAAGAGAGAAAGAGGGAAAAAGTCCGAGGGCAGCATGCGCTGATCGAGAACGCAGCTGCGTTCGGGTTCTTATGACAGCTGATGTGGATGTGATTTTAGGATGGTTAAGAATTTTTTAAATTGATGAATTTAATGTTTGTTGATCGATAAACAGCTCTGGATACAAGTTTCTAACGGATTTACCAATCGAGTGCAAGCGCATAATCTAACCAAATAGGAATATTTTTAGTTGAGAGTATATTCTTATAGACCGCAGTGCCGTTTCTTTGTAATCTTTTGAGATTCTTGCAATATCTTGCAATATACGGACAAGACTTTGAAGCTGCTTGGAAAAACTTTCTTGCTTGGAAGTTGTCATTTGATTTCTTACCTAGAAAGTAATAACCGTGCAAAATGTATCAAAGTAAGGCTGGAATATTTAACCGAAATTAAATAAGGCATCCAAAGAATAAACAAAATATCTTTGGAATAAAGAAGTTAATTTTTGACTATTTTGACCATTGGATCATTGTGTAACTAATTTGATCTATATTGCATGAATTCTAGGCTACAAATCAGTCGATATTCATACAGTCTCTTAAGAAGTAAAAATGGGTTAAATAATTAATTTTGTATACGTAATATATTTCTAAGCTATGTATCGAATTCTTAACATTCGAAATGGCAAAGATATTTTGAAAATGAATCGTGAACCATGCAAAAGTATCCAAACAATTCTTGATCTTTATTTTCCAAATTTTTCACGTTGTATTATAATAATCTTGTAGGTACTTAAAAAGTATAAAAGATTCAACAAATTTGTTTACCAAACATTATTTTCTGTAAATGATTGATTTTTATTTTATATTTTTCATTATAACGTTTAAGATATTTCAAAATGTAGTTAAAATTCATACAAAAATTAAAAAATATTTTCGAAAACTGCTGTCTTAATAGTCTCAAAAGACTTATCATAGTGTGTCGATGAAAGTCCTGTCTGTGAATCTGACGAGCCCATTAGATAGTGACGGGCAAAGACATACATTAATTTGTTCATTTTCTTTTTCGTTTCAAACCATAGTCTTAACGTTATTATATTTTGTTCTTCTTTGATTTAATTTCTTCTTTCTTCTTTCGGTTTTCGCATTGACAAATAATTCGTAGGAGGTTTAAGAACTATCATTAATTTTACAGTATGCCTTCTGTCGAAATTAAGTGATGTGATTTATTCCGTAAAAAGTTAAAATAGGGTTGCAGCTCTTGGAGATCGACAGAATTCAATAACTACATGTACCGAAGGAGCGATCATTTACTATTTATTATTAAACTTAATACTCTTTGTTTGAAACAGATTATGTAAAAATCTTGTAAAATATTAAAACTGTTAATCTGCGGATACAGCCGCGAATAAATCGATATATAATATCGTCATCGGTCTCGAATTCATGAAAAATTAAATCAAAACAAGCTTAACGCTCTGGCCGTGGGCCGCAGCCAGTCAAAAGCGCCGACACGACTCTTAATCTCCAAAAACAGTGAAAAAGGTTACAAAGTCCGCTACCTGCCGATAATCTTCTCAATCGTTGTTCTACCTGTCGGCTTTATTCTTTTATCCTCCTTTCTCCTTCTCCCGGTGAAACATTGTTTATTTAGCCTTTCATTCCGCGTTCAACGTTGCCGAATGCTATACCTCGTAGAATTTCAAACGCATTTCGCGACTCTATTTGTTATTTATATAACAAGCACCAGAAGTGTTATATATATATATATATGTCAAATATATGTATATGTTATGTCAAATTTAATTGGTTAAAATAGACTAAAATATTATACGACGATAATTAAATGCTGCACTATTATTGACCATTAATTACGCGGCCAGACGCGCAAACTTGCTGCGTGTTTGATGAACATTAGAACTTCAAAATAACATAACTGCGTTGAGTACCGGTCTAAAATCTATTCCCACAGAGTTGAACACTGCTCTCCTTGCATATACATACATTGGGCACCCCTTCTAATAATAGTAGTATAAAAAGACAGATATATTAGGTATACATAATGTCTAGGAACAAAACTTTAGAAAAGCAAACAGAAGCAGTAAATACATTTTAAAATATAACAAATGTGTCCCGTATTAGGCACATCTTTTAGATAAAATTTTTTTTTACTGGGCCTTTACATATTCTTTGATAGTGGTCGTAAAAAATATTCAAATGCCATCCTACTTTTACTTACATAAGAAGAAAAGTCTAGAATAAAGAATGCTTTGAACCGCGTAAATTTTGTATTTTTAAAGTAAAATATAAACATAATATCTAGCTTACCATAGATCAATGAACAATTATACACAATGACAATTATCTTTATAATTTGTCGTAGCAGGGTTTTTGGTTGCAAAACGGTTTATGTCGTAATGATAATCATTCCAATTATCAATTTTATTTAATACTTATTTTACTAATGAACCAGACTTCGATGAATATCGCTTTCAAAAAAGACAAAATTTATTCCAAATAGGTAGATGTTCGAATCACTGATTCTCTCCCAATTACTGATACCTTTTTGAGATTTTCGACCAATAACAGTATTCTAACATTAAAATTTATAAAGATCAATTAAAAGTGCAAGTAAATAGTATATTATGCAACAAGTGCGTAAAATAAGATTTTACACACGAGTAGCGATTGCCGCACACGAGTCGCTCGAACGCACGAGTGTGTAAATTGTACGCACAAGTTGCATACGATATTTTTTGATACACAGTGCGTAAAAAATTTTGATTTTACGCCTTTTTTGAGGTCGCGTAATACAATTTTATGTAAATATACAAAAATCTTGTTTGCAACTTGGGCGTTGAATGTTGCGCTCCGAGTGTGAAATTCCATACCTGAATTATATAAACATAATTTTTCTATACGTGTGTAAAATAGCATTTTACACACTCAAAGCAGTGCGTAAAATCGCATTTTAGTGTATAAAAAAAACTTAAGACTGACAAGACAAGACATTATTTACTGATAATTCGATGTTCAAAAGTGTACATAATTAAGTCCGTTGTCTGCTTTAAAGTCTCAGTTGTTGGAACAATTACCCTTTTTAGCTCCACCATTCTTCTCACGAAAAAACCATCAACGTACACAATTGCTCAGGTGCCCAACGCACGCACATGCTCCCTTATTTTTCTCCTACGAGTATCCAGAATATTCTAGTAAGTCCCTCCCTTAATATCCACAAAACCAACTCTAAAGAAACAAAACCAAACCTAGAATCCTAAGCATCCATTCCTCCTACAACTATACCTTCCCAGTCTCCCGCGAGCAGTAAATCCTTCAGAGGGCGCGCAAACTTCACTCGCTCGCGGTGCATCGCGTTATACCTGCGATGTATATCCCACGTATATATATATATAGTAGCCCCGAGCTTTCCGTGCACGCCGACCGCGGCGATCAACGCCTGTTGGCCGCCGCCACCGCCGTCGTGCTATGCAGCCGGAGAGTAGAGAACGAGAAGAAAAGGACGCGGAGAGTCACGACGCGATTATGTGCAGCCCTGCGAGCTGGAACTGCGCAGTGAAGGAGAGAGGGACAGGTCAAAAGGAAGCAAAAGAGGAAGAGCCGCAGGAATAAAGCGGCAGAGGAGGAGAAAATGAGGAAATAAAGAGAGAGGATGCAGTGGGCGAAGAAACTGTCTGCGTGTGTGGGGGACTGTGCAAATAATTGGACGGCTAGGTGCACGATAGCGGATGGAATTTATGTACTAGAATCGGCTTATTTATGCGTTATATCGCGGAATAATGGTATACCGTGAGGTAATTTTCAATTGAAATATTATTTTTCGGGGAGAGGATGGATTGCTTGTAGTTGAGGATTCGTGTATTTAGAATTTTTGTGCTCGTGGTATTTATAGTTAACGGGTGCATTTATCTATAATACGTGAATTTTCAACTGTTCAATCACTGTGTTTAAATGATAAGAACTGCATCTTTCGTCCTATTCAAAGAAACATTTCCTTGTAGCTAATAATCCTTTCTCTCAGTAAGAACGCAGAAAAAATTGTATATTATAGTAATCGTGCGACAACCTGACTTAACAAAAAATTATTATTTATTATCATACAGTAACATAAAATTTACCATGAAACAGAGCCAATTTACTATGTGTATTCGTAAAACGTCCATATCCTGTCAGGGGACGCTGAAACGAGCTATCTAAGTTATACTAAAGTCACGTAATACGCGGATGGAAGTACGATTTTTTAAGGGGATGTCGGAGCTAAAAACACGTTTTTGCTTTCACTGATAACTTTTCGAATATAAAATGGAAAGGAAAATTCAAAGTTGAGTCCTCTAGATATGAATGATATCAATATTACTACCGAAGGATATTTCATTCTGGTACCTCGTTTTTATAAATATTTGGAAATACTTGTTGCATATTTTCTCTAACATAACCTCAAAATATTGTTGTATTCCCAATTGTTTGTGAAAACAACGCAACAGACTGGAAAGATCTTAGGTAATAATATTAATACAATTCTTATCTGATATCCGATTATCTGATATACGTAAAAATTATTCTCAAACGAGCCGAAGTGCGCTCCACCTCATCTCCGACAACCCCTTTTAAGAAAGTTACTTAAAATTTGCAAATTACATAAAAGATTTAGTTATTTTCGCTTCTGGCTCAATTATTATATATAAATACAATATTTCTTCACTTTATCGTTGTCTACTTTACATTTTTGAGTGATTTAAACCAAGAACGTTATTTGTTTATCGTATAACTTATAACTAAGCAGTACCAAGCTCGACCGCCAGATGTGCCACTTTTACTTGGATAAGCGAATACATACACAATGATTTTCACCGTCATTTTTATTATTTGTATGCCCAGAACAACTCAAACTTCTGGATTCTTAATTTATATAGTTGTATTATACTAAATATACATCTTCAACCTATGTTTACTGACGAGTCTCTATACTATTACTTTTTATTTTGAGTTGTAAAAGATAAATGAAAGCTATTTGGCTGTTATAATTCTTGAGAATTAGGTGGTTCATTTTAAAAAACAAAAAATTAAAACTGATCCGTTTAGGCTGAAAATGTGGCCCAATGAAGAATTAGTGACGTAGAAGTAACGACAACTGAAAGCAAATCATCACCACTGTCAATAAAAATATTACATCATCCAGTATTATCCTTGCACAAATTACACCTTCAACGTCTAAATTTCAGAGTTGATCAACCTCCACTCCATCCTCCTCTAATTCCAATCAACTCCATCTCCCAACCTATCTCTCACCCTCCAAAAACTCCTCATTTCCTCTCGCGACCGGCAACAACCTTTCATCCTCACCTTATACACCCAATTTCTTCCCCTCGAGCCCTTTTCCTCCACGCAGTCTCTCGTCCTGTGCAGTCTCTCTCTCTCCCTCTCTCTCTCTTCGTCCGCCGCGACTACATTCCATCGAGGCAGCTTGCGAACAAAGCTTGTGCGCCTGCAGCCTGCCCTTCTCTCTTTCGTCCTTTTACTTCCTTCGCCTCTGCGTATACATATATACGTAGGTATATACATATACCTCTCGGTCTTTTAACGCGCGCGCGGACGACTGGTCGTTCCGGCTCCTCGATCCTTCCACGAGCGCTTATATTCATTCTTCTTCTTCCTCGCCGCTGCTTCCACTTGTGCGAGGATATTCTTCTCTTTCTCTCGGGTTAAGGCTGGATTTCTGTGTGGCGCTGGTCGCTTTGCTGCCGCTGCTGCTGCTGCTGCTACTGCTGCTGCTGCAAAGTGTGCACGTTGTTGTAGAGGGAAAATTGTGATTTTAAGCTTATCTGGAGGGGCTTGGGTGACTATGAGTAGTGGAGTATGCTAGTTGAATTTATATAAATTTGTCAAATGAGAATTTGTAGGTTTTTGATTTAGAAAATGACTTATTTTTTCAATTAGCAGGTGTTGTTGAGACTGGAACTGGTGAATTGCACATCCAGTAATATCTGGCAGAGAAAGGCTTATTTATGCATTGATAAACATCAGTATTGACATCGCACCCTCAGAATAAGTCAATAGCAACGGAGAATTTATTGACGTTTTAAGATTTTAGTGCAAAAAGAAACTTCGTAAGAGAAGAATAATTATACCTACAACTTGAAAAAGAATATGACTCGTATAATATGTTCTAATCCAATACTGCAAGAAATCACATAATAATAATTTAGACACTGAAATATTTATATATAAAATATACGTTATATCTATCCGTGCCAATATGATTATAATTGATCATTAATATATATATATATATATATATATATATATATATATATATATATATATCCTTATAAGGATAATTTCCATGGATGTGTAGCTTATACAAAATTGAAGAAGAAAAAATAGCGAGTTGAAATAAAAAGCAAAAATTAAATTAATTTTACATAAGAAATAATGATCCGAACTGCTGACATGAAAAGTATAATCAATACAATATGATTCAAGAAAACAATGAATAAATGCTGACAGATAATTTTGATATTTGCCAGTACTGGTACTTACAATTAGAAGAGAAGTTATGATTGAACATACATGATAAAAAACATACAGATCAAAATGATAACCTATCTATTTTTGAAGTCGATTTAAAATTCGTAACGATGGTACATTTCTAACCGATAACTGTTTAAATTACATAAAAAAGAAACAAGTTTTAAAAAAATGTTGATTCTCTCAACCCTAGGGAAATTGTGGTAAAGAGCCGTCAACGATACTAGTTTTGGATATTTTTTACTGCAATCTCTCCGGACCAGTACTAGAACATTTTCAAATTTGAGAGCACATTTCGCAAATTTCCCTTGGGGTGAGAAGTTGAAACTCTATTTTTAAATTCCCGTCTTTTGTTGTCAAAACAACGACATAGGTTAGATAGATCCATTCTAAGGATTCTTAACCATACATATAATAACATTAATGAGCTATCATGGACACTAACTAAATTTGCGTAAATAAATGCGATTATTTAGGTATTGCACCCGCAAACAAAACTATGACAACATTATATTCTACATTTTCAGAAAACCAAGCAACTTACAATTTCCGTTACCACTTTACATCATCTTCATCTTCCATCTATCAATGCATCCAGAAAATGTCCATACTACTTTGAAATAAATCTCACCTCACGCATTCCAAAGCCAAACGACAATCGATACTACCCCACACCTCATACCCAACTAAAAAAGCACAAACCATTCAACTGAATTTGTAACCCAGAACGAGCTCAGCTCCACAACCAAAGCGAAAGAGCGAACGAGAGAGAGAACGAGTTAGAAGGTAGGAAGAGAACGCTGCAGCTCCGAGCAAGTGTCGTCGTCGTCGTTGTCCTCCTCCTTTTTTGCGCTACATTGTTGCTCGCGCGCGCACGGCGAAGAGGAGAGAGAGAGCTTCGACGTAGCTCGAGGATATCCCCGATAAAAATTTGCGAGGCGACTGGTTATGGAGAGTATTTTTGCCGGAAATTGTTATTGCGATTCTATGGACGAGCGAGAGGAGGATTGCGCTGCAGCAGCAGTAGCAGCAGCGAAAAGGGAGGATGATGCCTTTTTGCGAGCTGCAGTGCTGACCTGTTCGCTCTGAAATGTCGAGGCGAGAGAAGAAATTCCCAGCGTGATGCAGCGCGGGTCAATTTATTTTTTCCTTTCTAGGGGTTGCGGCACCTTTTGCAGCTCTCTAGTTTGATTTTATTTTTACATGATGGGGTTTGTTACATTTTTAGTGGTTTGAACCTATTTGTAATGTTCGTTGTTGCAGGTACTGGTAATTAATCAGTATACCTAAATGCATATAACAATTGGATCAACCCATTAACACCCTGAAGACCCCAACAATTGTTTTCTAATATTTTAAATAATAATACACCATCTAAATTGTAAGTTATATTAATACAAGTATTTTGGAATCTATATATAAAACTATATATTTTCATATTCCAACTTTGACATTTCACTTTTTGGTGAAAAAATTCAATATAGCCGTTGGAAAGAAATAATGACGAAAAAAATTTTCTTTTCAAAATCTATTTTTATATCGAAAACCAAAATTTATATTTTTTAAAAATACAGAAGAGACTACATTATTACTTGTAGTTTTATAATGTATTTTCCCAAATAATGAGGTTCAATATGACAGCTTCAAAATGATGGTTCGAAAAGGAAAATAATTGGTACGCAAAATCACAAAACACTTCTTTTTAACAAATATTGATTAGAAAGAATATATTTTAAGGTATTTATTATAGTGCAGGTTATAATAATGAACAATCACTTACTTGATAAATATGATAAATATCAAAGTAACTCGATAAATCAGAGTTTATATACTCAATACTTCCACAAAAAACCTCCTTCAAATCCACCTGATCAAAACCATGATCCCCATTGTACTCTCTTCACTCCATTAAACAAACGTCGCATCCCACAGCTTAAACTAAGTACAACGTCGTTCCTAGATAAGGACAAAGCGTTGGAAGCAAATCGTGCGAGGCTGCACAAGAACCAGCCTCAGAAGAAGCAGCACCAGCAGAAGAAGAAGCGAAGGGGAAAATAGAAACAGAACCAGAAGAAAAGATTGAAAAACCGATGTTACAGCGATCCAGCACTGCCTATAGATACACACACACACACGCGAGAAACGGTAGGCTGGTGAGCTCTAAACGATGAAAAAGGCGAAACGCACGGAGAGGCAACGAGGCGAGATTTATCGCCCTGGGGGCAAGGAGAGGATGTGCAGGATGCGCGGGCGGCGAGTGTACACGCGCAGACTCCAACAGAGCGAGACAGAGAGAGAGAGAGAGAGAGGAAGGATTCCACGAAGAGAGCAAATCTCTCCCCACGAGGTTTCTTCCTCTCTCTCGCTCTCCGTCGACTGGGTGTGTTTCTATATTTCTATTTCTTCGGCCGGCGAGCGAGAGCCCGAGCTCTCTGTCTTTGTTACGGGGGATAGGACGCTGGGAATGGTCGTTGTTGCAGTCGAGAGTATTGAAATCGACTGCAGGGACAGAGTCTGCTGAATTGAGATTATCGGAATGTTAAAAATTGGGGAAGACTTGGTTTTTACTATTGATAATAGAAGAATTACGTTTATTTGGAATGCATAGGGTGATGTGAATTAAGGTGCATTTTCTGATCACTGCATGGTTCGAGCCCAAATAATATGTATATGTACTAGCTCATAACATATAAACGTTGTTTTGTACTGGTAATAAATTTTATAGTAGACAATTCGAATATTTAGGAACATGAATTTTGGTGAACAATATTGATATAGAATTTGTTAGCATAAACAATGAGACATTGGATAACCTGATTCTAGTCAGCTTATCACATAGTTCAAGCCAATTTATAGCTGTATGTTATCTCAGTATTCAAAGGTAGCATTGTACAAGTATCAAGTTTTATAGTTGAAAACTCGAATATTTACTAGAATGATGCGATCGGATTTTAATATGCGATATTAATACATGATATTTAGGATTTGGTCGTTAACAACAATGTGGACAATCTAGCTTCTAATCACATTATCACATCTGCGCTAATATGATCCAATCTAAAGACTGTTACATTATTCTATAATCATTTCAAACCAGAAGTATAAAATCATCCAAAATAGTGCTCCATTTTTCATTTAAATAAATCAAGCTGAAAAATGCTGTCCACAGTACTCAAAACTCACTCTGTCAACTTTCAATGAATACCAAGCCAACCTAATCCCAATGCTAACCACTTCAAGCTAGAAATACGAATCCATCCAAAACCGTGCTTCGATTCTTAATTCCACTAAATCACCAAGCTGAAAAATCCCATCCACGCTACTCAAAACTCACTCCATCAAATTAACATCAACCGTACAAAGATTCACTACGAAACACCCTTCAACCGCCCATCTCTCACCTCTCTCCTTCGCCCAGTCCGTTCTCCATTCACTCCGTCCATCCAGCGTACCACGTGGCGCGCTCCTCTCATCCAGCCGGCACCGCCAGCAAGCAAGTATACAGAAAGAACCGGCTCGCGCTATATTACCGGCCTAACTCTCGTATTATTGCGGCCCTTATATGGCGAGGAAGCGCCGTATATCACGTTGCGCGGCGCTTAATCTTGTCGGGGCCCATGGCCAGGCACGAGGCAGAAGAAGAGGAAGGGTGTCAGTGGCGGAGGTGCAGCGGTGATGGTGGTCGTAACAGTCTCGTGGTGTAGTCGTCGACGCTGCGTTTATGCTTTATAATGTGCAGCTCTTCTTGTGCTCTTGCGCGCCTTTTTTTGCGGAGTGGAGGTATCTTGTGCCCCTGGCTGGTTTTTCTAGATGTGGGTTCCGCAGTGGGGCGAACTGGTGGATGATGCGCGTCTGTTGATCCTTCAACAGTGAGAGTATAGTTTGGTGCTAAAGCTGGATAATACATTGTTTATTTTGGCTAAAAATATATTTTAAAATATATTTTAATATATATTTGAAGAAAAGGTTCGGTAGTTCAGAACATACCAATCCATTCTTGTAAAACTTTAAAACTTATCACTTAACTATAATGTATTATATCACTGCTAAGTCTTTATTTAAAATTTTTTTATTTAAAATTTTATTTGAGAATTATTTTTCTTATCATACTATAGACCAAAACACATTATTCCTCTCTGATTACCCTCTTTCTTGACATAGCATCCAAATTATAACAAATTATATACCTCTACTTATATATTTATTGCGACATCTTCTGCGAACCCCTATTTCTTTAGCTGTTTTTTTTTTACTCTGCGTTGTCTAATTTGGTGGTAACGCCGAATATTTTTTATTTATGTTGTTTAAAAATAAGTTTGAAAAAAAGACGGATACATTTCATGATATTAAAACTGAATAATACACAATTCCATGAATTTTATTCTTGTGAATCCGTAACTATAACTGAACACTTAAATTTGATGTGACAGTTCTGTAAAACTTTTTTAAAATGTCTGTCCTAAACCCTAATTCATTAGATTGTAGACCAACAAATATCAAAGTTTATTTGTGCTTACACATCCTAGGTAGAAATGAATTGCATTTTTAGAAGAAAATATTATAAAATGGCTATGATGCCTATGACCCAAGTTCAGCTGTAAATACATTTGTAGAAATTTGCATAAAGGTTATGATGCAGTTTTTTAATATTATTACTTCTCTTTACGTAATTAATAACCATCTATTACTTTTCTTATGTTCCAGGGCACAGGATACACTTTGCTCAACTGCAGGTAAACATTCGTATTCTCATACTTATCAAATCCCCCCGCATTATCACTCTTCCCTTTTCTCTCGATCGAGAAAAATCCATCCACCAGCATTGTACCTCCTCCCCTCTAACTCTTCCCCCCCTCTCGCACGTCTTATTTTCCATTTTGCAATTCCTCTCGTCCCTTGAAACCTCACTCTCCTCGCTCCTCGCGCCTCCGAGAAATTCCGCAGTCGTAAGGTCGTCCACGCGCGCGGCCTGAACTATCGGCGCGTTTTCTCTCCTCTCGCTGGCTCTCTCGTGGATTACATTGCGCGAGAAGAAGAGATGCGCGCGAGATTACGCGCTAGCTCGCGATGCGTGACTCGCGCGGGCGCTCGGGTGCACGGTGTGTGCAACGCGCGTGCACGCGGGCATGCGTCAGAGATGAGGATCGAGATGCTTATTCTGCGCTGCGGATGTGTGTTCGCTGGCTGCGTTTATAGCTGCGTAATGGGGGATAGGGAAAGACTTTTCAACGTTTAGGAGTGTGGCTTTTTTTATGATTGGCCGAGGCTGCGTGTTATTTTGAAATGCGGGAGTGTGTAAGTTATTTATGCTTATTGATGACTGCGTTTATGTAGGCTTAAGTAGTGGTTTATTCGTAGGAATAATGTTTAAATTGTTACGGGATTTTATTCAAAAAATAAAACATTTTCCCAGCCACGTGGCATAGAGGTAAATTTAACGAGCTTTTAAAAAATAGGTCTGAAAGAACTGTTTTATGATGAGGCATATCTTTTATTTGGGCTCGAATAATTCATTTTGATTTGTGAATCTAAATTGTTATAATTTTATAATATTATGTTACTAGTTATTCAGTGGGTTTCCAAAAAACTACCAACATTAGAACCTCGAAATTCCAACTGGCTTAAAATCTTATGCAATTCTAAAATTCAAAGTTGTAAATTGTGGAATTACTTTTATTTTATTACTGGTAAGTCTAAAGTAGTTATACAGCTTTAAACAAGGGAATAAATTATATTTTCGGTATAAAGAATATTATATAATATAATCAACCTTAAGAATAAAACCTTAAGAATTTAGGTTCACATGTCAAAATTAATTATTTAAGCTCGTACAACGATATACCTCAACAGATAAATAAATATCTTCCTTTTAATGGGTAATTTTTCTAAAAGATAGCAATTCTGCCGTTTTACCGATATCCGTGATATGACCAGGAAAATAATAATTATCAAAGAAATTATATATTTTAGTATTGCTTTCCAAATACTCAAATTTATTGAAGTCGAATATCTCATTATACCCTAAAGGCATGCGCCTCAAATCGTTATGCACCAACATAACCATGCTTAGATAGTAATATAATCAGTTACTTACAATTCTTGAAGGCGTCACCTTTCAATCATAACATTACCAATTTCCTAAAATTACATAAAATTATAAAAGAAAAAATTCCATAAACTCCATATTTCTATGAAATTCTCCTTACGTTTAACGCACAAATCGTCAGCTTAAATCCACATCAGCCGTATAACCTGTACACCAAAACTTTCGTATTTCGTAAATGCCACGCAAATCAAATTACCGACCAAAGCTATCTCGTCGTCGCGAAAGGGCAAAGAAAAAGGACGAGCGCGCGCATTCCAGCGTGAAACTGCAAGTGTAATAATCACGTCGGGCATCGAGCGAGCGACCGACGTCGCGCGCAGAGGAAACTTTACGACCGCGCTGCGATCGAATCGCGCATTACATCTCCTGCAGCAGGCAGGCTTCAAAGGAGTCGCGCGGTGAGATGTACAGATATGAATATATACGCGGAGAGCCTGTCGTCGAGACGTGTATATCGAGATGACAGAGTCTGTCGAAGGAGATACGTAGGGTATTCTTCGTGTGTTATCGAGGATCGGCTTTGCTCTTTGGTATATGGTAAAATCGTCGGTTCATCTGGTATTGAGAGTGCGTTGTAATGTAATAAATACAGATACAGATTGATACGGTGGATTTACAGGTAACTGTGATATTTTTGTGTAGAGATGATAATAACGATAATGCTTATCTTCGAAATATTGCAATTATGCATGCTAAATGAGGTATAACGCGGTATTAGTATCAGGTACATCGCTCACTCACAGCATGAAACCAGGAAAGTAATTTCTTATATTTGAAAAGAACTTACGAAATCCGGAAATCGATAGGTTTCAGCGCGTTCTAGACTGAAACTTCGTATTAAGGTGATGTTAAACCCCGTGTTACTGGTAAATACGGGGATCCACTTTTTTCGTTCATTTTTCAATTTTAAGAAAATATCTCTCTGAAAAGTTGTTCTTTTTTATTGGAATAACAACTTTCCATAGAGATATTTACTCAAAATTGAAAATGAAATGAGAAAAGTAGATCCTCGTATTTGTCGGTGACAGGTGGCTTTAGCATCACCTTTAAGGTAGTATCTATAGAATAAATTTCTTTAACGGTTCCGACGCGAGCTCAAAGATTTTCAAAAGCTTTCTGAATAAGCTGCATACGAAAATGAACTTAAGTCGTTTTCCGAGGAAGATTTATTGATAAATAGCGTAAAAATAAGATCTTTTGACTGAATCTTTCGCTTTTAACATGTAAGAAACCTATAAACATCACACAGGAAACCAGATAGATTTTTTCCATTTAAAAAATTTCAGGTTCCATCAGAACAGAATGAAACCATTAAATCGTACATATTTAAGTTTTTAATTTCAAGAGCCTTTTATATCTGGCTCTTTAAAGTTTCAGCTGAATGATGTAACGTAAGAACTAATATTTTCCATTTATTACGATTTTAGTAAATTAAATAAATAACAATATAGATACATAAAAATACAATACTTTTATTTGTAATCTCCCTTCTACACCTAGACTTAATTAAATCTCACTTTATTTTATAACATTGAATAACATTACAATTATTATCACTGAAATTTTTATATATTTTTTACACTAAACAAGTTTTGCTTATATAAACAAGGTGAATGTTATTTCATATTAAAAGTTAATATGAAACTCACTCAAAGTCCAGGTGTAAAAGGGGTACAAGTCTCATAAATAATATGGATACAAAGTACCTATAAAAGATCTAAAGCGAACCACACATCCTTCAAAAAGATTGAACACCTTCTTATCTCCATTTTCCAAGCCCTTCTAGATCATAATTAAAATTACTCAACTCCAATATGGAAGAAAAAATGATATTCTCCTTAGACATAAAATTTGCAAACGTTAATTTTACACAAACAAACCCAACCCTCATTAAAAACAAACTCCAAAATCAATAGACACTCTTCCAACCTTCGCAGATCCCTCCACCACTGCACCCTCTGCACTCCCTCAAAGCCTCGCGGGAGTTTATACAACTCCGAAGCCCTGAATGTTAAGGCTCACATCAAAGCCCGCTACACCCGTATACACCGTCGCTCAAAAAATTCCCCGCTTCAAAGTGACTGATGCTCCGCGGCGACGTTAATGAGGCACTTTGGAGGAAGACTCGTCGCGGAGGCCCTATAGCCGCGCTAAAACTCGCGAGCGGACTTAAAGAGAGGTGGGTATAGTAGAAGTATAGAAGCGGCAGTAGGCAGCAACCGGTGGTTATAATCGACTCTAGGCGCGCGCGCGCGGGGGCGCAGCGGCAAAGTGCCACTCGATCTCGGCGCGCGCTGCTCTGAACTTTAGCCGTGGAGGGGCAGGAGGTGTAGAGAGTGTATTTCGGTCTGTGGGATTAACGTTCTTTTGGGAGAGGGAGGGGGAAGTGTTTTTAGAGATGGCACGGGCAGGGTTATACGGGCGAAAATAATTTTTTTTATTCAAAGGCTTTGATGTAGTTATTAGGTAATAAAGTTATTGGTGAAGTTAACAAGAGCTGTTGATTGAATTGAGAGAGTTTTTATAGAGTCGCTAATGGAGTTAATTGAGTATTTAATAACAAATTTTATGGAGTTAATAGAGTTATTGATGGAGCTGCATATAGTTTTGAGAGTTGGTGGAGTTTTTGATACAGAATTTGATTTTAATATTTTATACATTATTTTTATAGTGCATATACACTAGAGTTACTTTAATTCTGGATAACGTTAACATACTCAATAATTCCATAAATAATCATTATCGCCATATTGTACCAGAACATAACCAACGTTTCCATGGTTCGCGATCTCATGGTAAAAAGTTATTGAGACAGATAAGAAAATATAGAAAGAGAGTGATTCGTAAAAATGAACAAAATCTCGATCTATTTTCAATTAAAAGCAATGGTAAAATGAGGTAAAGGAGTGGAAAATGTGTTAATACATAGTAAAGATGAAAGGAACCCACGAAAGGAATAATAATCAAAAACTAATGAAAAGTTTAAATTCAATGAAAAGTTCAAGGACAATCGAACATGTGAAGGAAAAGATTCTTTTTTGATAGTGACTAGCATAATATTAAAATATCTGACTTTGCAATCTATAAAAAGGACAAAACAAAAAAGAATTATAAAAAGAGAAGAACCGAAAGAAAATGCTTACGTAGTAAAGCAATCGCTTGGAGAATAAAATTGCTATTGTAACTGTGAAGTATGAAGAAGAAGCGGAATCTTGTAATAAAGGATAAATAAGTTTTCAAATAATTAATTTATTAATCTATACGCATGTTCCTTATACCACAAAATATGAACATACAGTCGTCACGGGTAAAGTCGCCCTCTAAATACAAAAACAAATGAACTCTTAAAGCTCCATATGGCCAAGTCGTCAAGCACCATTCACCACTCCCCTTGGGGTACAACCCCCCATCAGCTTCAACTATCACCTTTTCAAAGCGCACACGAAAAAAAATCGACTTCTCTCCGAACCTCCTCCACCTCTCCCTTTCTCTCGCAATCCACAAAAAAACCCCACTCTGAAACGAAAAACCCTTCACTGAAAAACTAATAAAGAAGTAACGGAAAGCAGGCAAAACCGAAGCGAACCCTACACCGAGCCATCGATCGTCCAGCCGAGCATCGATACGCCCGTGGTAACGCGACGCCCGTATGTACACGCTAGTAACGATTTTGGCTCCAACGAACGAGGGGGACGCCGGAAAGATCGAATTCTTTCGAAGCGGCCGCCACTTCCGTCCGCGAGGACGCGACTTCCTCGATCGGCGAAACTCGGTTTTGAAGCGGGCGCTCCACTTTTGTTATTGACGGGACGTTGGTAATGGGGATACGCGATTATCCGGGGAGACGTGCGGTTTGCGCCTGGACTGGCCGGTTGTGGGATAAAGGAGCGGGACGAAATGTTGGAAATACTTTCGCTTTTTACCTTTTTGTATATAGTTTTGACTAATTTGTGTTCACTGCGAATTCAAGGGTGTTAATTTCAATCTTTGTCGCCGTTTTTATATACTTCTACGTGTGTAATTTTTTATGGGAACTATATATATATATATATATGTGTGTGTGTGTGTGTGTGTGTGTGTGTGTGTATATATATATATATATGTAAATTACACACGTAAAATGTACAAATGGCGACAAGCCGGTTTAACAAACTTAGATTTGCAGTGTTGTTAGTTTATTTCTTTTTAACTTTCTGACGCCTGTTTCCGTTCATTCAGGTTAGTATTATATACGAAGTGATAGGATGTTATATACATAATAAAATGAATTTCAAACTTCATTGCTAGTATTATAATCGAGATTATAATTAAAGAGTCTGAAAATTTGGAAGTACTTTGAATCGAAATAAATATTCAAAGATTTAACAGAATCCTTTATAAATACATGAACTATAAAATAATATTTCAAAAATTCAATTAAATAAAATGTCTATTCCAATATTCTCTAGAAAATCATTTACTAGATATAAACAATTTGTTTTTATTCTACATTTAAACAGTTGCATGAACAAAACAAATATTTATTTGAATTTACTCATTTATTTTCATTGTAGGTCAAATGTTCCCTCTGTACAGACAATTTAATTTATGATGCCAATTAAATATTATTCTAACCATTTCCTTGTACCGAAATATCTACTGCAATTTATAATATGTTTAAAATGATATACTACTTCGGTACTACTTGTGTCTGCGGCGGAAGAATGATAAAAATATCAAGGATAATATTAAAAACATAACTCAACCCAAATATTGATGTGACTGTCATTAATAATTACCCTGCGTATTGATACGATCTTAATAAATATTAATTACTTTTCTTCGTGCAGGTATTAATAATGAAAAATGATAGTTCGCGTATAAAACATCGCTGAGCATCGACATTAACAAATCCCTAACATTTTGATAAATAATAAGCAATAAATCTACCATTTGCCCTATTTTGCACTAAACAATAATTCATCGCTATCATTCTCCTCCAAGCATCCTCGTCATCGCGCACACGCACGAAAGCAAGGGAAAACGAGCCACTCAAACGCAGTTATTCTGCGTTCAACAACAATTCGAGCGTTACGATCGCGAACACGTGATGACCTCGTAATTATGTCATAATGCGCGCCGGCAACGTTCGACGAAACTGCTGTCACTTGCTGCTGCCACCAGCGCTGGCACTCGTTTCTCCCCCCCTCTCCTCCTCCACACTCGAGCCCCGACGACTTCACGAGTCTGTTATGATTCTAGTTTGAAACTAACAATTTTCCTATGCTGCCGAGTTGTTAACGTATCGGTTTAACAACTTGCTCGCACGCCCGCTACACACACGCATGGGATGTTGCTCGGTGAATGCCGTCCACTTTAAAATTCTGCTTTATGGAGATTTTGTTGAAGGCATGAATCAGTTCCGTGTGCGCGTGCGGAAGGAGACGTTTTGACGGATGATGATGTGACAGGGTGCTTTTAAAAACCTACTGCTATCATTTACTGCAAATCGTTTTGGTTCATTTTGTATACTACTTTTACGGCTAATGTTTAAATATAAATGCAATATTAAATATTAAATTCAAGTTCAAGAAATGCACTTTGCTTTATGAAAAATTTCAGTCATCTGTGAAACTTATTTTTGTAATTTTAATGCGGGTAATAAATTATTTTAAATTGATTATGATATTAAAAGTAAATTTAAGAATGTATATTTTATTATACCACAATCTCTTTCTAAGAAAGAGATGAGAGTATGAAGTGAAGCATTTTTAAACTCAAAATGATCCGCTGGCAGTAATTACGAAATTTGTAAGATAAGTACCGATATAAACATGAATAGATTATCGGTCAAGGATTATTATTTAATAGGATAAACTCACGGAAATTTCTTAAAAACAAATGAGTGAACTAAGGAATTTGACAAAAAGAAGTACCAGAATAGGAGGAATGTAACTGCTGGATATTGCACACGTAGTTGGGATCGTGTAACACGTCACCGTGGAGTGGGAGAAACCGCCGGCTACGCGAGTGCGCAACAATTGTGACATCAGTGAAAGTGTCAATCGAGAGTAAAGGGATAAGAGTCCACCACGTAGAGATTACATTGTCATAACTGTAGGTTTTATTTCCTTATGTAAACATACCCTGCGACTTAGACGGGGTCTGTCTACTGATGAGTCCAGTAAGTAGACTTGGAACGAAATGCATTACTTTATTAAGTTTGAATTCTACCCTCAATATTGATAATTCAAATTCCCTGTTTGATCTTTAACATGGTGCCGAAACCCGGGAATTTCTGCCGGTGTGATGGGGAGAGTTTCTTATAAGTTTGGCAGGTATTGAGTGATGGTTGCGTTTTGTACCAGAATGTGGATGGCGCGTGACCTAGACAAGGAACAGAATCGTGTATTCGCAGATTATGCCGAAAGTTCAAGGGGCAAAGAGCATAGGCATGAGAATTTGCATGTCGGGTACTGTATTAGGGACGATAAATAAGTTACCAAGTTGCCTTTTCTATGAACGTTGCGTGAACGTATGGAATACAAAAGAAAGCTTTACTATGGTGGGAATTAGTACTGGCTAGAATAAAGAATCGAAATATTATTTTGCATCCTCTTTTTGCATTTTCGTCCGCCAATACTGAATCCGTCATTTTCAATTTTCAGAATCTGCCTTCAGATTCGTAATAAGCTATTTCTATTTATAAGTAAGCATTCTTAATGATTTTCGAGCAATTACATTTTTTGTAAAGAAAGTATTGTTTATACATAGTACTTTGACAATTACCAAAATTGTTTTGTTCGAAGTTCTGCTAGGCTCCTTTATCACTAACACACCTCTGCTGATAATAAATCCGAGGTAAATCTTCTAAAACATCGATATAAATAGGTACTCAAAAAATGAATGCAATTTAGAAATTCGTTTGAGAAAAAAAAATTCACAAATAATATAAAAACATTTCTTTATCTCTAAAATATTCCAAGCCCGGAGAATCATGTAACAAGATAGAGAGCGAAGCGGACATTTGAATTTTCTTTTTAAACACTCGGTTATCTAAGCGGAAAAGGGGGATGGCCGTTTACAGCCGGGACTCGAGAACGTCGTCCGAAGCGCGCACCAGGTGCGCCGGCAAACGCGACGCGGAAATGAGAATAATATACCGTGGTGAGTGTCAGGCCGTATACCTTGATGATGATGACCGAGGAGAATTTCACTTCTGCACAGCGCGTTTCGTTCGAATGGCAAGATGCTTAACTGATACTCGCGTTATTAATACGGCTGCACTTTTATGCGTTTGGGAGAATTTTTTTAGTTGTAAAATATATGTAAGTTTCAGATATTTATACGCATTAATCACGAAACCTCTATTATGATAAAATCATCAATAATAACTTATAGTTCATAAATAGTCATGGGTATAAAGTATCTAAATACATCAATCTAGATAACAATCTGGACACAAAACTATTTATTAAAATAATATCTGTGCAACGTGACAGTACTTTCGTTTATCATTTAGATAAAATAAAAGTCAGATAATCATTAATTTTTACAAGATAACTATTTTTGAATTTTAAATAATTGAATCTAAAATTTCAGATAATCAATTATCTATTGTCTTTACCTTATCTCAAAGGAAAGCATTTTGCCCAAGAGCGTTCGTAAAGAACAATTACCACATCACCTTTCCAGTTCAGAATAGGTATGATCCTTTATTCGTTAGCTGCATTGTCCATCTCAAATTCACAATTAGCGTCCCAGAATCAACAAAGCTCATCACTCCAAATGAACTCTCGAAAGCACTTCTTACCGATCGTTCAGCAATCCACCATAATTTCGCAAAATTCCTTTACAACGTTTAAAAGAAAAAGCCGCCTCTCAAAGCTCGCCAATGCTTATTACGCGATCCCCGTCCATCACTCACGATGTCGTTCAACTTTCCCCGGCGTTACCTCATCTTTTTTTATCCCATCCCGAGCATCGATCGCTGCAGCACCGCGCGTGGCGCTCGTCGTGCAGGGGGTATAGAACTTTGTTTTCGTTATCCGCGCGCGCGCTCCATCGAATACTCATTAACGTCGTGAAAACGAAAGCGCGAGGCTCGCGGAGAGGGAAAATTAATAGAGCGGAACAGCGCCTCTGCCTCGATGACGTCTTCGGCTCGTTTTTCTGCCTCTTGCATCCTCGCATCCTCTATTGTGTTTTTTCGGAGCTATTTCCGCCATTGTGCATTTGTCTTTTAATGCGTTCAATTTTAATGGAGTGGTTTTTTGCAGATTTTTTTTCAATTGCATTGAGAATTTTTTTTCTTTTTATTCCTTGCGGGTATTGGAGAGTATAGAAGGGTTGATGTATATTTTACTTTTTAATTATTATTTCTTCACGAATAATATGAAGATCTCTTAATTGTAAGTATTATTTTATTTACTGATTTAATTGTACGTCAATTAGATAATGTAGTAAATTATGTACGTGTGATTCATTATATCTATTTCGAATTCTATTACGCGTCAGTCAATCCGTTTTTTTATGACAAATTTACCACCATCTAAATATTTAAAATTTATACAGTACTATGAATGAGTCAGAACTTGGATATTTCGCATCATTATATGAAAATGTTAGACCAACTATAAAAGTAACACAAGCTACAATTTAAATTACAAGACTTGTACGTATACTCTGTAATAGTGTAAGTACACGTCACTTGTCGCGTGACTAGCATTCATAAGGTCGTCTCCACATGAGTGTATTTTAAAGTTTGCTACCATGAACGAAATAGTACATTTAATTATTGTTGCATCCAATATATTTATTGATTATGGAACGTGTCATCGAACTGAACGATATCCCCTATTTCCTTTAGATTGCTGCAAAATTCTGCACCGAACATTTCAATTTTTCAAAATGACCTCAACAATTGTGTCTTTCAAAAAATAAAACGACATTATAAAAAGTTTCTTCCGATACAATCATCAAATCAGCCGTTCATTATTTTGACATCAAGCAGCTTCTCACTCGTGTGAACGCGGCTTAGGAGCGTCGTGCTGCGAGCCAAAGCCATACAGCCGCACGATTAGATCGCGTGGTCTGGCGCAGCTCCTTTTACCGATCCATTACCGTTTCCTTTTTTTTTTCCTTAGCGCGCCGCGCGGAAAAGAGGCCCGCGGCCGCACGTATTATACACACGTTATACGTGTATACGTGCAACTTGCGTAATTCGTGGTTTCTCGCGCGGCGTTTAAGCGCCGCGGAAATTAGTCTTAAACTCGCGCGCGCTCGCTCGCGTTATCGCGTGTATATACGTATTACACGTTTATTCTATCGGGGATCGCATTTTTATTTAGCCTCCTGCCCCCTTCGTTTCTTATTTAACGAGGAGCAGTTTTCGAGATTGTAAAGTTAACGAGGACTTTCTGGTACTTTGAGCAGTCGAAAATGCGAGTTTATGGT
This sequence comes from Gastracanthus pulcherrimus, assembly GCA_949152435.1. Taxonomy (NCBI): domain Eukaryota; kingdom Metazoa; phylum Arthropoda; class Insecta; order Hymenoptera; family Pteromalidae; genus Gastracanthus; species Gastracanthus pulcherrimus. The sequence goes on along the minus strand of OX424573.1, from coordinate 176,022,294 downwards.
TGAGCTGACGCGAACTTTGGTATAGGAAGGGAATTTGTAAGGTTATTAGATTTTAATTAAGTTTAATACTTTGTAACAGTTATAGTTGATAATATAATCATTCGATGGATTTCATTTAAGCTAAAACCATTACGAAATATTTTAGAAATATGTTAGACCTTTTTGTAAAAAAGATAATGTTGCACTGAGAGAAGGGTTTATTTTCTATAAGTAAATTGATTCATTTGAAATGTAATGAAAAATACATTACATTTTAAACGAGATCCCTTAAGTATTAAGAAATTTGCATTCAAATGCCAAAAAGTGTGCTTTAATTATTACTATTAAGAAATATTCAGTTCGTCACATTTTAGATTTGATGACTTTATACAACGTTTCAAAATAATCCATAAACTTATTTACAAGCATTAAGGAAGTCGCACCTTAAACATTGACACGTTTCGCCATTTTATCACATAAAACCAGCTCGTAAAGCCAAATTTCATCAATTTGTCCTATAAATACTCCAAAAACCGGTACATCGCAAAATTAATACCACCTCTAAACGTCAGATCGCAATTTACACCAGGAGTGAAGCAACTCTCTCACCGCACTCCAACGAAACTCGCGAATTAACCCTATATATCCCGCGTAAACCACCTAACCTACTCACCATACAACGTCCACGCGAAAACTCGTTGCGAAATGAATTTCGTTTACACGCGATTACGAGGGTCATAAACTCGCCGACCAGAATGAAAAAAGCGCGACGCGCGGACGAAGGGAAAAGAAGAGAAAAAAGAACATCGGGCGCGAAAAGGGACCGTTGAACCGGACGACCGCGAGGAGAGAGAAAGAGAGACGTGTCGCGAGATCCATCGCATAACAAACAGGTTTCCCCTGTCGCGCGAGCGTATATACGCGATCGTCTCTGCGCCAGAGGAGACTGAGAGTAAGAGTAATCTCGCAACTTTCGTTTATCCTCGTTCGGCCGGCTGATGTCATAAATACCGGGTACATACAGTGCGCTTCAAAAGTTCCGGGACGGTGTGCTAGTTCGTAAGAATTGTACTTTTAGAAAAATGCCCTGTGGAGTATATCTATAGCATTTCGAGTGGAAAATTCAGTTGTGCCATTGATCTTCAAGGTCATTTAAGATCAAATCTGATTTTTCAGAAGGAAACGTCGATTTTTGATAGCGCTATCTTAAATATGATTCAACCAATTTGACCCACGGTAGCACAGGTTTATATGGAAATTTCACCTTCTAATTTCTACTGTCAAATAGAGTTTCCTTATACTGATTAAGTATGACTTGACCTTAATCTTTGGTGTTAATTTGCCCGAGGGTCACGACAGTATATTTTAACGTAGAATCTCCTCCTCTTTTTAGTCAAAAATAGGAGTTTCAATTTAAACATTCAGGTTTCTAATAAGAGAAATAACCTCTCAGAAATAACCTTGAGAATAGGTTCAAGGGCCAACACGAAGGGCACAAATAAACTTTCCGCTCGAAATCTTAGAATTTCCGTACAAGACATTTTCAAAAAATACACCGTGCCGGAACTTTTGACACGCACTGTATGCGTCTGTACCGTAACCTGAAATACCGCTCGCCGATCGCGGTGAAGTCACACCGCGATACTCGACTGCACACTACACTACACTTCCATTTTTTTCTCGTATAGGTACTCGCTGCCTGTACATACACTGTCATCTCGACCGAGTGGGGACTCGTTCCCTTCTTTTTTTTAGATTTGACGAAGTGGAGAGGGGAGATGCCGGAGAGAGATAAAGGGTCTCTTGTCCGTTTAGCGGTTCGATTAGTGGATGCTGCGCGCGGTGCTCGATGATGGGTTTACTGGGATGTTTATTGGATGTAGGTACAGTGTTTCGGCGGAGATAAGGTGAAGGCTGTATGCAAATGAGCCGGAGTGAAGAGAGATTGAGAAATAAAAGTAGGAAGTGTGCAATCTGATGTGAGCTTCTAGCCGTATAAAGACTTTACTTGGGCTAAAATTATCTTGAAATATTGTTGAACGAATGTAATTTAATTAAATGAAATTTCTTTTAATATTTTAATAGGTTCGGTGATGCAATTACTTTTGCGCAAGGTGCATGTGTTACTTAATTTTAATTAAAAGTGGAATTCTTTTATAGGTAATATTTCACAAGTATTGGATCATCTTTATACCATTATATTGTATAAGCGTCCCTTTTTATTATCAGTCGTCGTGTCAATTAGTAAATTGATACACCTTTCTGATGGAATTTTAATTATATTTTATTTTCATAGCCCAACGTGTAATATTATAGCTTGCAAATTAATAACCTTAAAAGTGTTTATACAGAAATTCATTAAAAATTATAAAATAACTGATATTTCAATTAACGCAGTGTTTACAAGTCTAAAAAGAACGCTGCCAAGTGCCTTAGCACTATGCTTTCTCAAAGAGAGTTTAATTAAAATTATTATATAAATAAGAAAGAGCTGCGCTGTACCGCCCATCATGGTTATTTTCCTGTTTATCTATTTTCATTTAGAGGTTTGTGCTCTACTGAAATATGAATATTTTTCAATAAACATATTATCGTATATATCATATATCAGGGTGTCTGGTCAGCGATGTGTCATTGATTCTAAAATCTAGTTTTATCTATAAATCAAATGAAATCTACACCTATAAAAGATTGAATTATTGTTTTTTCTCTTTCATTCAAAAAATGCATAAGACATAAAAACGCATCATTTTTTAAAGTCACTCATTTAAAATTTTTACTGCTATTTAACATATAGTAGTTTACAAATTCCACCATCAAAATAGCATAAAAATTATGATTTTTCTATGCTATATTATAGATAGATACAGATTGAGCATTGCAAAAATAAATTATGTCATTATTAAATCATTTTTTTAATATTCACAGAAAAATATTTTTAATATGACATTATTTTTGGATTTTTACCTACAGTATAATGCGCAAAGTTAGCTAGAAGTGTAGAATGGTAAATCTCATATATAATGATACTTAATATCTACAAGGAAAATCACAACAATAAAGCTTACAGATGTCGTGATATACAGGGTGAAAATGTATTGTTTAAATTGAATTATCTCTAATATCTCAGAAGATTATGAACCAAATCGGCTCAAAAATATTCAGCCAATAACCTGACACATAACAAATATTATATAAACGTATCTATTCGGGTAGAATCCAATATTGGATTTGGACCAAAATCTGATCGGCTCATTTGAAAACTGTTTCGAAACCCTACAAACATTCTCATTTAACATTTTTATCCAAAATACCTTCCTTTAGAGATATTCCAGGGATTCCTTACTTTTCATAATTTACTGACCCTGCACATATGACACAAGAATACAAAATTTTGCAACCTACAGCCAATCAAAACCACTAAATTACGTTTCCACTCCACCCACCAAAACTTCAAATCCACAACGATCCCAATATTCAGCAAACCCCCAACAAAACTAAAAGAAGAAACTCCCTCCGACACTTCCTCGTTCTTCAGCGGCAAAAAAAGCACTCCTCCAGTAAACCGCCAGCCCTCGAATCGCCCGCTCGCCCGTTAATGCTCAATATTGTCCCAGGGGGCGCGCGTTCAAGGACACTCGATCGCGGCTCAATTACCCCTCGACGACGACTACGACTGCGCGACGATTTAACGCTCGATCGCGAATAGAGTCGCGTTCCTCCGGTCCAGGCTCATTTAAATACACACACATATATATATATACATATATATATACATCCCGGTAAGCGCGCGAACGTAGAAGGGGTCGAACCCATTATCGACGGAGCGCCAGGTCGTTTACGCGCTCGAGCGCAGTTTAATGCCGGCTCGTTTCCGATCCGTCGACGATCCCTTCCCTCTTTCTTTTCTTTCTTTTTCCCTTCCTCGCCTTCGCCTTTGTCGAGCTTCTTTTGTCAGCGAGGTTTTTCTATTTTTCGCGCTCGCTTCGATCCGTTTCCGGGAGTTTTTCCTCGAAGGGGAGGCGTCGCGTCGCGATGCGCTCGTTAGGTGGAATTGTGCGTGGACGAGGAGGTGCGCGCGTGGGAATTAGTTAAGGGCTTGCGCCGGCAGGAGTGAGCTTTTGTTGGGTGGATGCGTGGTTGAGGGGGTTGCTGGGGGTTTTGTACAGAGGTTATTGACTTTACGCGATCTTACGTTAAATCTCATTTGTCAGACATTGCATTTCACTAATAAGGAGAGCGTCCCGTCTGTGGGAAACGAATTTCCCGTATTTAGTTACGATGGGTCCTTGTTCTCGAGATATGAGCTATTTTACTCTGAATATGTTTTATTTTACGTACGTACGTTTTGACACTAAAATATACGTTCAAAGGGTAAAGATAAGTACCGAAAAGAGCTTTAATTTAAGCTTTGTTTTATATAAAAATATTAATCCGGTCCAAAGCTTTTAACAATTGAAGATGGTGACTGTAAATGCCTGTAAAGTGACAAAATTTAAGAGACGAATTTCCTTGAATATTCATGCATTTACAGTCATTATCTTCTATTGTTGTAAATTAAAGCTCTCTCCACCTACGTTTATTCACTTATTGAACATTATTTATTAGTGTCAAAAATTACGTAGTCATAGTATGAAGTAGAGGTACCATTTTTCATTAAAATAACGCATATTCATAGTAAAATAGCGCATATCTTGAGAACAGGACTCCATTTGAATACAATATGGATGCTGGGCTTCGTCTTTGAGTACCAGAAACCACCTCCGAAAGCTTCACTGAAGTTGTTTCTCACAGGTAGAACACTCTCGTTGATCATTTCTCCGTGTAAGTCTGCATTAAAGTTTACTTATTTTAAGTTAAATGTTCACTTAGAATAAGTTCAAATTGTCTCATCACCATGTCAGCGAGTAACTTTCATTTAGGATGTAGAGAGTATTTACAAAGAAATTAAAATTTATATCCTTTCAATAGATAGGAATCAACTTCAAAAATGTAATTAAATTTTGTTAGGGTTATGTGACATAAGCTATTCGTTTATATGGTAAAAATTTCAAACTCAATAAAAATTAATTACTTTAACTAAAAATAACACAAGAATAAATATTTTAATATTCGCTGTATTCGATACGCAGTAATGCATGCAATAATCGCACAAGGTATACTTATTTCTCAGTTATTTCTGAGATACAAATGTTTAAAACTAAATACTAATTTAAATAGAGAATAAGACGAATTTTGTACATACGCACCTATCTTTTTAATTTTTGTAAATTTGTATTGATTGGAGCTCGTATTGAGAATTAAAGTATCATGTCCGAAGCAAAGCAGTAACGATACTTTCTTCTTTGATAATAAGCATATATAACCGTTAAATTTAAAAACTAATTATGTCAAAATATTCTACGTGTTTTACAGTCTTAGAATCTGCAAAGAAAATAATTTAATGACAACTTTTAAATAGAATAATAAATTATTAGAAAATAAGTATGACTTAAAAATACTAGAGTCAGTTTAAATAAAGTTAATAACTTTGTCACCATTTTATTCCTTCTCTATTACGTATAAAACTTTTCCAACCACAATTTTAGTACAATTGATAGTTATAATTAGTTTTAAAATCCATCCTATGTGTATATTTATTTAGGAAAGAAGAAATTGACAAAACTGTTTTGCTTCGAACATGAAAATTTAAATCCCAATTGTAAATTGTACATTTACCCTATTGTACAACTACCTCTTTTTATGTAATGTACCTATTTATGAGTGCAAGTGTAACTTTCGAAAAGTACTAAATGACTTGAAAGTCAAATTACCTGCATAGCTGAAACTCAAAGTGAATGTAGTTTTCTCGTATTATAAAGGAAACAGTAACGTTGTTGAAAAGAAGTTACATAAAGTGATCAATTTTTATGTAATTCAATTTTATTTTCTGTTTCAAAAATATTTGGTTTGTTGGTATTTTTCTCTGCCATTATAATACTTTCTCTTTGAGAAAGTAACATTGATCAAGATAATATGAAACAAAATAAAACTGATTAAACGTCGACACTCTAATTGATATATTCCTTAATGAACATTTTACTGTAATAACTTTGTTCACATGCAATACAGTAATACTGAAATATAATAAAAGTATATCTGTAAGTATTGATATATCTTGTTAATCACATAAGTAGATATTTTTTGACTATCCGTGTGATGAGTGACACTTTTGTGTACGCTTGTAAAAATAATGTATGATACATGTGATAAAAATGATTCTCACACGAATGTGATTCATTTTTATCGGACTAGTATCGAAAAGTACTATTAGTAAACCGAAAAAATACAAAGCTTCTCCAATGGACATGCAAAATTAAGTCAATTCAAATAAACGTTTTTTTCAATAATAATAGAACGACATTTACTTATTACCTAGTAAATATTCTAAAGTTATAAACTATAATTTTAATCTTGTACTGATAAATAAATCTAAAGTACTAAAATAAATAGAAAATATTATTCCTTTCAAATAAACGTTCGCTTAGCAGTATTAAAATGAACATTTATTTGAATTTACTAAATCTCATTCCTACGCAATCAAATTACTATAAATATAAAACATACTTCCAGAAGAAAGTGCCTTCAAAGCTCTCTCCGAACCACCCTGTTTAAACTCCGAAACGCCATTAACGAGCACGCAGCGCTGCACTCCAGTCAAAGATGCAAACGTTATTATCCCCTAATTCCCCGTTCTGAAATTAGTCTCTTTTGCCTAACAAACGCGAGTTTTCCACTCGAGCACGCAGACGTTGACGCTGCTGCGTCCTGACGCTCTTGACATTTACAAGCAGAGCGCGCGCGCGACGAAGATGAGCTCGGGGGAGAGAAAGGATTAGGCAAGCCCGTCGCCTTTGTTTAGCCCGGAATCAGCCTGCAGTCGCAGTGATTTTATGTGAAAATTTGATGAGGAGGTCTTTTGCAGACGAACGCAGAGGGAAGGAGGGTTTTCTTAGAAAATGTGGGTAAAAAAGAATATATTCAATGTTATTTCATTGGGTTTTGATTTTTTAGCTTTTACCCTGGTAGAAAATTGAGCAGTGAAACTGGTGAGTAGACCAGTCACTAGCCAAACTGACTTCCCAGTTCGAAAAAGCGTCACTGGCCAAGCACTGCTGAATAATCAATATAAATACATTAGACAATGAGAAAGCTTATGTAATAAGAATAATCGCTGTATTTTAAATTATAAAAATAATTTTTCATAAAAAATCTACTTGTTTATCCAATCAATGATTATAATATAGTTTTAACTTATAAAATCAAAGAGTGGCAAAACGTAACCCTACACACATGCATACAAAAGTATACACTGCGTTGCTACGTATATAGTACAGGCTGTCTGCAGTACTATATCTGTACAGCAGATGCCACACTGTGCGCCACACTACCAACAGACACAATACAGCTGATACAGCTCTCAATAGAGTGGCAACCTAACCCTACACCGCGTAAATTATATTATATTGATATTATTTTATATTGATATTGTGTATTTGTGAAAATGAGTGGCAAAAAATACGCTCAAGTGTATCGAAAAAAAATTAAAAAAGAAAAGTTCAGGGAAAGGTTCAATAAATATGAAAATCTTTCCAGTGAGAAAGAAAGTTTGAATCATCACTTGCCAAAACGCACTTGCTCCGAAATTGATAAGTGTGCAAGTAGTTGTATTAGTGAGAATGAATCAGTGCATTCTGAACCTAGTTTTCAAGAATTAGATGAAAATAGTGATTTAGTGAGAAGTAGTAGCAGCTGTGAGGAAAATAAGACAGTAAGAGAATCAGTAAGAGAAATTAATGAGTTACGTCACTGGGCCATAGACTACAACATTCCTCAAAGTGATTTGGATAAACTTTTGAAGATTTTAAAACGTAGACTTCTACCAGACCTTCCATCATGCTCAAAAAGTTTTTTAGAAAGTAATAACAAATTTGAGATTGAATATATGGAAGTAGCCGATGGTAGCTCTGGAGAGTTTTATCATTTTGGATTGATAAACCAACTGCAAGAAACAGTTAAGCTGGAAGTACATACGTCAAGAGTTTTGGAGCTGTCTTTTAATATCGATGGTGTTTCTCCATTCAAATCGAGCACGATAGCTGTATGGCCAATATTGTGTAGAATTGAGACGCTAAGTGATGTGTACAAGCCTTTTACGGTATCCATGTATGCTGGTCATGGAAACCAAAAAGTGCTTCCAAGTTTCTATCAAAGTTTGTGACAGAACTTAATAAATTACTTTCTAGTGGAATTAATATTAGTGAGAAACATTTTGATGTGCAAGTCAAGTATTTTGTTTGTGATACGCCAGCCAGGTCATTTGTGAAATGTGTTCTTGGACATACGGCATTTAAGGCCTGTGAAAGGTGTAATGTCATTGGCGAGAAAATAGACGGTGTAACTGTTTTTCTGAATACTAGTGCTACAAGAAAAACTGATGATCAGTTTAGATCATATGCTGATCCTGATTATCATACGGGTGTGTCACTTCTAAGTAAAATTGAACCAAAAATTGACATGGTTCATCAATTTATTCTAGATCCAATGCATCTGTTATATTTAGGATGCACAAATAGGATTTTAGAGTTTTTATTAAAATCATCTACTTCAAGTAAGGCTCGACTCAGTTCAAGTTTGAAAGAAGAATTGCAGCGCAGAACAGTAGAAATTCAAGAAGATATTCCAAATGAATTTCCTCGCAAGATGAGACCAATCAAGTCACATGCCAAGTATAAAGCAGTCGAACACAAATTCTTCATCCTGTATGCTGCACCGTTTGTTCTAAAAAAGTTGTTGTCGGATGAACTATACAACCATCTTATGTTGTTTGTGACAGCTATACGGCTACTTTCACAAAAAGATCCAGTTCCACATATACCTTTGGCTCAAGTGAAACTGGAAGAATTTGTGAATAAATCTTCAAATTTATATGGATCTACATTTGTCGTATTAAATGTACACAATTTAATTCATATAGCAAGTGACATTGAGAAAACTGGTGAGAATTTAAATAAAATTAGTGCGTTTGCATTCGAATCACACTTAGGAGAAATGACCAGTATGATCAGGTCACCTAAGCATATCATAGCACAATACTGCAGAAGATTGTTAGAGAAGAAAAAATATTTGAACGTAACCTGTCATGTATATCAAGATTTGGATATAATTTCTCAGACCAAAAAAGAAATTCTAAAAGTCAAGTATCAAGGAGCAACATTAGGAATCAAACATCCGAACAATACTGTTATTTTACAGAATTCAAATATTGTTGAAATACAAAAGTTTGTGTATGTGGAAAAAATTTTACACATGGAAATTAAACAATATCTCCAGAAATTGCCATTCTTCAGCGATCCAAGTCTATTGATCGCATATGAAGTCAAGAAGTTATCAAGTTTTTCAAATACAATACCTGTAACTACTGTTAAACGTAAATGCATCAGATTTAAAATAAACTTTTCTAAATTGGAGGAGAAAAGATCATTTGTTATTCCACTGCTGCATCAATAGCTCTGCTCATCAAGTACTATATATAGCATTGGTAGGTTTCACTCTTCTGCTGCATATAAATACTAACCTCACTTGACAAGCTTTTGAACACACTCACAGGTGTGCATGAAATGTATACAAAACCACTCATATTGCTGGTTTATTCTCTGGTTCAGTGTATGAATTTCAAGTTTTAAATAATTGTTTTTTGTCTAAGCAAGGTAATTTTGTATTAAAATTAATAAATTGATTTAAAATTTGCTCATCTATGGGGACTGAATTGCTTGAATCTTTCATATTGAAATTTATTGGCATATAACCTCAAAATCAACTCTGTTTATAAACCCCAGACTTTGAAAAAAAATTTACACATTCATCTACAAAATAAAATCAAATATTTCATTTATATTGAAAACAAATTTTTATTGCATATAACCTCAAAATCTCCGTTTATAAACATAACACTTGTCATTAACAATTTTCATGTCATGTTATATTCAGATTTCAAATATTTATCATCACATTTACAGATCCATTATCAAGATGACTTCATTGAAACCATATACAATTGTGGAATTTGTGACTCGAGGAAAAAAGAGGAAGCAGCGTTCAGTTGATGTTGTACCGTCAAAGTGGATAGTGTTCAATAAAACAAGAAATAAAGGCACTACCAGGTTTCTGTCAACGATTGAAGACGAAGACGATGGACAATTTCTGCACGATATAGTCAAGAATCTAGGTGACCCTCCGGAATGCTGGACAATATATTCTGTCATCATTTTAGGTGATGCAGGTATGCATAAAAATTGATTTGTTTTTTTTTTTGTTCGGTTTCAATTTATTTATTTTTTGAATAATTTATTTACATTTGTGTAACCAATAGTCTTCTTCTCATAATACTCGCATACTATTTCTACTTAAAAGGTTCATGTAATCAAATTTTTTCAGAATCCTACGACATAGCTCTAGATAAAATGAAGCGGCTTGAAGACGAACAGCATGTTTTCAGCTTGGAATCCGGTGAGGAGCTGGAGGAGAGACAAAGTAAAGTATTGGAACAAATTAAAAGGCAGAAACTTTTGAAAGAGGAAGCGCAGCTGATTGAATCACTAAAACCTGAGCCTGTCGTCTCTGAAATTGAATCTGATGGTAACACGAAAGTTCATTTTTATATATATTATATAGAATACTATTTTTTATTGCACACAATATTTAAATTTTTTTATGTATTTTCAGAAGCTGAAGATCTGAACTCTGCGGAAAGCCCTCGAAATAATATGAATAGCAGTGGTTCAATCGATGCTGATCTCTCTGATAATGACGGTTCATCAAATTTAGGCAACGCAAGGAAAGTAGTCGAAAGAGATATGACCGTACAAGCTAAACACAAGACATATATGAAGAATCACAATTCTAATGGTTCAACGAACAAACCAAGTCTGTCAGCTCAAGTCAACATGTGCTCGTCCAAAAATAATGATGCTTCTGTGAATAATAGACCTCCACCTTTTGTCAACATGGAACTACCGGTGGTAGACATTCCCCACGTAACATCTACTTCAGACTTTATAACTGCAGTATTGGGACATTTGGCCATGATCTATGCAGAGCAGAAGATTATTAATCAAAGGCTTGATAACATCGATAAGTTCCTTTGCGACAAAGAAGTTAAGATGAGCAAAGCATCGAATGTAGTAGATTTTGAATCAAAATATGACTTCAAACTACCAATTGAAGATAAAGCTAATTTTATTAAATTTAATGAACAGTTACAGCAGAATAAGTACATGAAGAAAGATTTGATCACAACACTGAAGACATGTGTAGATACTGAGAATAGTGTCATAACTAAAAGTATGTTGGCGATGCTTAGAAAATTTATTAGTAAAGCAGTTGCTATTCAATATACTGCAACTAGGAAGTCACCGACTGATAAGAAAGATATTTTTAAGACTTGTGAGTTTTGTACGGTGATGGAATATGTAATTTTAACTACAAGAAAAGAGAAGAACATGGAGACTAATGATAAATTATTAAATAAAGGACTCAGTGATGTGCTTTCTAATGCTATCCATTGGGATGTCAAGCGAACAAAAAAATAATATGTTTAATAATTCTATACTAGTTACCAAAAGCTTTGTACGGTTAATGTATTTTTTAGTAATATAATGTTTATATTGACTGTTATATAATTCTACTGCATATATAATTCTATGTGCGTACTAATAATTATCGACATAAAAATTCGTATGTTGTATAGTAGATCAATTACTATGAGATTTGAAGACTGACAATAAATTATTTTATAAATAAATATTAAAGAATTCTATTATTTGGAAATTTCCCTTTGGAATAAATTGTTCTTTCCTTATAAAATATAATAAATGTTATTTATATAAATTCAAATGTTATATTTGTCATAACACATACATAACCTAAAAAAATGGTAATTGAAACGCATCCTTTTATTTTGCAAGCAAAATTAAAATATAGGTAAAAACGTATATAGGAGGGCTTAGAATCAGTCCTAGTTTTTTTTTCATCTGTTTTGATGTCTTTTATTAGTATAAACATTCAGTTATTATTATTTTATATTTTCAACTGCATCGCCAGTCCTTGGACAGTGACACATTCAAAAATCTGATGAAAATGGCATGCTTACTGGTTAGTCACTGCTGAACTAACTTGCCAGTTCATTTAAAACTGGGCATGGACTGGTAAAAAACTACCGAATGATTCTACCAGGGTATTAAATGTTTTTTTCCATGATTTATGCAAGTGTGAAAAGAATAAGTAAGCTTTTATTTTAAAATGTCATTATTCCCAGTTACCCAGTTAAATGTGTACTAGGAGTCTATTATCGAATAGTTTATTACCGATACCATAAACCTTATAAAAAAATAATTTTTACCGTATAGCTTGTAATTCTTATTGTTTTTGTACAAATATAAGATATAAGAAATACAAGCGAATTTAATACATTAACGTATACATTTATATTAATTGTCCAAGTTCTTTATACATTTGCTCATTTTCTTTTAAAATATTTGCTTTTACACCAGTATGAACTTTTCATTTCGCACCAGTGTGATAACAGTGTAACTCAGAATGAATATAAAAAAAATCGTACTAGAAGAAATCTTACTAGGAGAAGTTAAAGAAAAGTTATTATTATTTTTATACAGGATAATAAACGATTTTGAAGTTTTTATTTAAATTCTACTTTTCAAAGAAGATAAATTGCATCCCGGTTGATTAAACTTTCGTAATGACAAAAATTTGAAGAATTAAGACTTTATAGTTACGGTAACTCCAGGAACTGCGTTGAACGTTTAATTCATTATTTTCCAATCGACTATGCATATTCCGATTGGTTTTTCAATTTATAAAAAAAATATTAGTAAAATTAAAGTGACTTTTCCAAAGATTTAATATCTGATTATTATTTCAAGATTCGAGGTCAGATATTTAATGCATTCTCATTGAAATTAAATATAGCTGTTCTAACTCAACCTAAAATTTATTTCGAATTTTTGGTCGATCTTGAACACAGACCAATCGAAAATTGACCTCGGATTCTACAAGAATTAAAGTAAATTAAATCAAAGTCACTTTTTATCCATGATTTCCATTACCTTACAAATTTCTACAGTAATCTTTACTACTACCGAGAAAAAACACATTAATTAGTCTAATTCCCATCTAAAAAATCAGAATCATTCTCGTAAGCCCTACCCTCCCTCGTCCCCATCGTACGCTAACAATCGAAATCCCCCCAACCCAAATCGTAACCAAAGGCGAAATATTCAATCGCCCTCTAAACTATCGAACGCTCGGCCATTACGCATACACGCGCGTACGCAAACGCATTCCCGTGGAATCGGAAAAATTCCGGACTGAAAAGAATGCAACGTCGAGTGGCCCGCTATTACGCGCGCCGCGGGTAACGAGCAGTCGGTCACAACCGCATTCGTGGCAGTTACTGCTATATATAACGCCGCCCTCCGCAGCACGAAAGCGTAATTGGAGGGCGGAAGTGCAGGAAGCGCGCGCGCGTACGGCTGATTGGTCTATTGTTTACTTCGCCTTGCTGCAGCTATTGCGTCTTACTTGGCGAGCTGCGCGCGAGCTTTGACGTTCATTTTATAGGCTGATGCGCGTGTCGAGTGAGTTTACCTTTTTTTGTTTCGGTCGTATTTGATTAATACCGCGTTATTCTTGTGGATAGAGCACTTGTGTTAAGATAATTTGAGTGGAATTTCGTAAAGGAGGGAGGATTTGGAAGGGTCGTTTTGTGACGCACCGGAAATTAGACCGGGCCCTACTCACACATGTATTTGTTTATTTTTTACCATTTTCAAACCTTTGCCATTTCATTATTTTTGTACGTAAATTAGTTTGCGCGACACAGACAATAGTGACACTCGTACATATTATAGGAATCTTTTTGGATTTTTCTTTTTGTTTCAAATAAGTTTGAGTAGAGACATCACCTGCATGGTACATAAATCCTTTCCATTCCAACATTAGAATGGAAATTAAAAGAAAATTTAATAATATTTTTATACACGCGAAGAAGCTGTAGCTGATTCCACGGTATAATTACTAAGAAAAAAATTCGTTAGTTTTTCAGCATTCGAAGTAGGACGATGCCTTAATATATTATCAAACCCAAAATAAACTCGGTAATAATCATAACTGGACAAGCCCAGTATTTCGGATGTAATATAAGTGGATTCATTACCCGACTGTCTAGAATTTATTAAGATTTATTATTAATTATAAGTCCTAGACGGATGGGCAATTAATCCTATCTTATACATAATTACAAAACGATTCAATTTTTTAGCAATTTGTAAAAGCATTTATATTGCTCCTGTACGGTTTAGTATTGTAAAAATATCTAATAATTACACACAATACCATTAATCAAGCGCAGTTTACTATCTTCAGTCGTGGTCATTAACAGTCAATTATTGTAATAATCAATCCTACAGCCTTTGCGTACCAACCGACATTAATTTTTTCTCCGTCCCCACTTTTACCATCCGTATTAATTGTCTAATTCCTTAATCCCCAGCACTCCTCATCCTCAATTAAATATAAAGACTCTCACCCGGCAGCTATATATACACGTCCCCGCGAGAATTGTCTCCGCGCGTCCACTTTCGCGCGCGGCTGCTATAAAAAGATCGCGCGCCAACGGGGGGACTCCTTTCCCTCCTTTACAACGTCATAATACGAGAGTCGCAACTGTATTAAGCGCAATTCCCGTCGTTCGAGAGTTACAAGTGAGGCCGCGACGTGAAAGCCGCGAGATCAAAGTGCGCGCATGCACGCGTAATATTGAGCAGGTCGCCCTGCGGGGGATTACGTGCGGTTTGAGCGTTTAACGATGGAGGGGGCGGTGGTGGTTCGCCGGTTAAACCTGTGCGGGGTTTGGGATACTTCGCGAGATGTGTTTAGTGTTTTATGGTGTACGAGGGTAAGGCGACAAGGATTTTTTATGGGAATTGTGGACATTATAGTTATGCTTAACAGATATTTTTATATGCGTTTATGGAAGAGAGATGCATTGTGGTTTGATGAAGAATTAAGTGAAGTATGGTTAAGTGAGATTGCGTCAAAGATTTTCAGGACTTGTCGAATAAAAAGTTAGATTTTTGTTGTCATTTGTGTAAAACTGTGACAAACAATTTATTTACTTAAAAATTAGTCGAGTTTACAATTTTTTCTCGAGTGGTGTTAGAATGAAACAAAATTTTAACATTTTTTAGTTGTTGGCTTAAAAGTAATCTGTCAATTCTTCAAATTAAACTTTTGAAGAACTTAATATAAGGACTTAGTGAGGTACCTATTTTTACTCAAAGTTAAAGCAATTATTAAAATAAATTTAAAAATTAGATATGAATATAATTATTTGAAATATGGTGAAAAGCTTTACTTTAGTATTATAATACTACGAGATCAAAAATAACAGTTTAGAGCTAAAAGTAATGTAATCTCTAGAGAGGGTTATGTTTTTATTAGGATTAAATATATAGATAATAACATTTTATGAATGTTATACTAGCATGCAAGCTTATGCAAAGTATTACACAAAACTGTAATAGCATCCGTGAAAAAAATCTCTGTTTTAAAAAGTAAAAAATAGCGCTTACATAACTAAATAAATAAATCGTAGAATAAAATTTTAAAAATAAGCCATTAGCTTTCTAGAATATCCCAGTGATGGAATCAGCAGAAAAAGTCTGAAGTAAAAGATTATTTTACACGTGAAACCCGTCGACATTTTTACCATTACATATTTTCACAACGATCCTCGTATATTTTGAAATAAAATACTCTTTAAAAAACCATAAATAGTCCATCTGACCCATTTAATCTCGTATTTTTACATTTCCATTTTCATATCGAGCTCTTTCCCTCCATATCTTTCTTATTTTCCTTGCCGCGCTCTGTCGGCGCGAGTTTTTGCTTTCGTTCGAGCCGCGCGCGCGCTCAAAGAGACAACTGTGCGCGCGCGCAGTTTAATTTCTTCAGCATGTGCATCCGCGGCGACGGATGCGTACGACGCGCAACTGCTTCCAGAAACTTAAGTTCGTAATAACGCTCACTCAGCGCGTAAAATTTTAGATTTTTTTTGGTCCTCGTTATCGTTTAAACAGATGCAGTAGGTATTTTTTTGGAAACGGGTGTTTGGTTTTTGTTCCGTTAGTAAATTTACGTAGAATAGGTCACACCCGATGTAATGTGAGCTTTTCTAGTAAGTGAGGTAAACATATTATACTATGTAAATAAATTCATGGAGAGATATGATTATTAATAAAATTGTTATTATAGACATTTATAATGCTGATTATAATTATGATTGTTATTTTAAAAGAAAGATAAGCTTTTAATCATTAAAAATATTAATTATAATACAATTTGCCATTAATTTTGCGTTGCGAAAAAATGTGTTCATTAGTATACATTAAACGTACATTCCCAAGCAATATTAAATGGTATAATATACGAATATAAACGTATTTCAGGAGCATCTAATATACGTTTCTAAATCAAGCATAAAAAGCGGATAATTAACATATAAATAATACGTTTATATTTTAACTAAATGTCCGGCTATAAACGTATATATAAACGTCTAAACTTCGTTTAATAAACGTATTAACAGAATATTTCTGAATAACTTTTGTTTAAAAGAAATGTATATAATTCGTTTATTATCTACTAATAATAAACGTTTAAAAGCCGTAGTTGCAAAGATGTAATATTAAACGTTAAAATGTATGCAGCTTTAAACATACATTGGTTTAATTAAGTTAAACCAATAATACTACAAAGATCACAATTGTTTCTGTTATTTTTGAATTTTTAAGGTAGGAACACAAGGAAAGTACACGATAAGTCCAGTTTTAAAATACGTTTTTATTTTTATAAAATATATAAACATTGTATCTGAATTTCGCCAACAACAATCATTATGCGCTAAATAAGTTATTGGTATAGCAAAAATTACTACCCGTGTTGATACATAATTTTAATATGAATATAAGAGCTTTTGATATAAATATTTGTAATTAAATATGTCCCGAATGTACATCCAATGATAAAAAGAATTTTGGATAGGTTCGGAACTTTTTTGGGGTCTAGGTCTTTTCGATGAAAAATCTTTTCGCTGAATAAACTTATAGCTGAAAAACTTTTCGCTGAATAGTTGATCTGGCAACGTCGCAAACATAATATATATGTTAATAGTACCTACATCTAGACACTAAAAGCTGCGATAATTGCTACTTTCGTTGACGTTTATCGGTTGGTAAAGTGACTATACGAATGGATTACAAGATAAAAGGCAACCGATGTCAATAAAAGTGACGGTTGCTTCTTAAAATTTCCTAGGCCTACTAATCTCAAAATATCGACACCAAGGCGTACGCTACGGTACCATGTAGTTAAATAACACATAAAGGAAGTCTCTGCAGGCTACTTTTGACTTTCTGAAGCACTTACTATACAACTTTACCATAATAACTTATAGGTGGTCACTTTACCAACACTTTTGGTAAACTGGACAATTTTTTACTACTTAGAACTTCTTTCATTAAAATTCAGAGAATACATTTTTTTGCTCAAAACTCATGAGGTATTATACAAAACCCGATATATATCTACTGGGAATCAAAAGTTGCTTAAGGTGGTAACATTACCTGCACCCCCATTAGTAAATTATTAAATTTCATGATTTTTCTCTACTTAAAATGTACCAAAAACTCTTGAACTCACCAACCAACAAATCCCAGAACCTCTATTTTTCCAATTACGTGCACCAACACCCACAAAAAAGTACACCCACTACAATATGCCAGTGGACACTTGCGTACACCAAAAATCGGCAGCTCACCGCACATACCGACGACCTTGCGGACGACGAATTGCGTACGTCGACATTGTCGCCGTCGTTCCCCATTTTCCTTTTTGCGAACGCGGCCTTGGCACAGCGCGAATAAAAAGGAACTTTATTCGGACGGGAGCATAGGAGAGAGATCCACTTGGGCGATCAAACGGAACGTTCGCGAGAGGGAAAAGGTATATTATATGTACGTATAGGGGAAAAGCAGAAAGAGGAGGTGGGCAAAAGAGCGGAACGAGACGTTTCCAACGAGCCTGTCGAATTTCGATTCGGCGTTAGAGAGGCCAGAGCTTCCCTTTTTTTATTCTCATTCCCGGAAAGAGAGGAGTGCATTGAATGGCCGGCTTAGCGAGATTGAAAAATTCGTGAAAAGTTGATTTGGGCTTTGCGCTCGTTGCGTTTATTGAATGCCATAGTTGGTTTTAATTTTTGGTTGTGGTTGTTTATTAAGCAGGATTTTGTGTGGTTGTATTTTCTTGTAGGCATTCAACTTTTTTTTGGAATAGCAATGGAGTAGTGGCCTATTTATTTATACAATTATCGTACAAAAAGCATATATTTACGTGGGACCGGTTTTAACAGATATGGGTAAATACGCACAACGTTAACTTATCTTTTTCTAACGGTTGTCATACGGGTTTTTGATGAAGCAAATGGCTAAATCTGGGCTCAACATTTTCATTTAAATCCTACACTATATGTACCCTATGTTAAATGACGCAGTTGGCATTTATGTAATACTAGCAAAATCTTGCCTTTTAATGTAATATTTACATACAAACATTACTAGTTTTATAGTCTTATAGAAGTATTAAATGTATCGTTAGATACATCCCACATTAAAATATCAGGATTCATTCCTTATCCCCAAAACGAAAAATTTAACTCCAACTTCAGTACGTGCCTCATTAGGCAACTGAATAGCAGCTTTTAGATAATGACAAGCAAAGATGATACCAAACGTCAAAGGTAAAGGTAAGGTAAAGTAAGTTAAGGTAAGATTTTGATTTGTTCAATATTTAGCAATAAAAAGAAGATACGAATTATTTTTAATATTAATTTGAAAACGATAAAAATCAGACATATTTAATTGTGAATTTTAAGAGTTTACAGCTCAATTTAATTCCTTTTTCAGTAATAAAAGAAAAACACAGAACACTGAAATAATACGAAGCACCGGGCAGTAAGTCGAAACAAATACGGCTCTGCGTTAAGAAAAGTGGGGATGAAGTTTTAAGTAGCACGTAAACGACACGACGCTCACCTGGTGCTCGTGAATTCGAGTTCTCGTTTTCCTGCACCTGGCGAGGTGTGGCTATCCATCCTTATCCTTAATAATATTAACATTCTTCATACATGACTTACTTTGTCTGCTCCGCTCGCACACACGCTTTACACACAAAAACTCTAATGCTCGAACCATGTTTCAGCGATACTGACGAAATTTCTCTTTCGCTATAGCCTTGAACTCTGCAGGCCTTTGCGAGTCCAATAAACGTTGCTTTGAGAACAGTGTAAATTAGCACGAAACTGGAGTTTTATGGCTTAAAAATTAGTATTTTAATACCTAGGTTTAAAAATTAATACGTGGGACGAATTTATAAGAAGATAAACTACATAAAATAAAGTGTATGTTATACTTAGTACTTAAAAGCGTCATTAAAATTTTTACTTGCACAGGTACTTGTGAAACAAGGTAATAAAATTTGTAAGTTTCACTAAAAATGGGAAAAGTTGTATTCAAAGTAACTTCAAAAAGTTATATAGTGTTTCTATATTATTTATGTCTTGAGTTCATATTTTTATTGTTCCCCCAGAAATGTTCATAGAATGTTAAAAATCTTATTTGGCACCTAACAGTACAAAGTTCATCCCAAATCGTTCAAACAATGTCAGTTACCTGAAGGCTCGACGTTGATGAATCGTAGAGGTCCATCATTCGAGAGAAGCCGTTGCTTAACTTGCTTACGACACGATAATCTTGAAACAAAGGATATATTAACGGTATCTCATTCGTTATTCGCTCATATTTCACTTTACGTGCTAAAAAAAGAACTTGCACTATCCTCTGCATTCTTTTAGTTTGTCTAATTATAAGTTCTGAGAAATTTATAGTTGAAATACGAACAATGATTCATAATTAAAATATTTTGATCTCACCTCTCGTATCGGGAAAAAACTCACTTTAATATAACTTCGTAGATTAAAGTGAATTTGAATGATGCATAAAATCTTACACTGAGACAAGAATTTATTTTAGTCTTCAGGTATAAAGAATCTCTCAGTATAACAAACACATAAAATTTCATATGAATAGTGAAACGTTTTATAGTAGACTAGTAATTGGACAATTCTACCAATATTTATGACAACAGCTCGTTAATCTAAAATCATTTCATAAATAGTCGAATCTCTACTAGGAGAGTATATCGTTCATCCGGATTGAAACGAGCCAGCATCAATCCAAAAATGCATAAAAATCTGCCAAACATTTTCTCCACCCAGAAGCAACTTTCCCAGTCACCGAAAACACCTCTCCACTCCCTTGTTTATCAACATCTCGACGCAATTAAACCATTCCACATCCAGCACAACCCGCGCATCTACATTTTTATATATTTCACATTTTAATACAAGCCCGCGCGTGCGCGCGCGCGTTCAAGTTTAATCGCCTGGGCAGTAAAACTTTACGGGGCTTTAAAAATTTTTTGCACCCGTCGTAAAATTCCAGCGGCGCGCAGTGTGTAATGCATCTTTTACGCGCGCACGTTACGTATTACGAGAAGACGCCGGAGAGCTTCGAGACTCGCTCTTGCCGTTTGATAACGAGATGAATGGGAGATTCGCGCGCGCGCGATGACTCGATATGAATGATTCATGGCGAGCGATGCGATGCGCGAGATGCGACACGGTAGTTCCGTAATTCCGAATCGATTACGGCCGAGGATGACGATGCCGCGTGTGTGGATGAGGGGAATTGTGTGGAATCGCTCGTGAATGTCGTTTTTAACGGTAGGTTGGATTGACTCGACAGGAGCTAAATATGTGGGATCGCGTCGGTGTTTAAAAATGGGGGTTTGAAGATAAAGGTAAATGGAACGAAGAATTGTTTATTATCTTATATGTTTGTAGATGATAAAGAATGATGTGTATTAGTAATTATTACCGATGTTTTTAATGCACGGAGAAAAAGAGTTAGTAATAGCTATTAAATACTTACATTCATTAGCCATCTGGTTAGGTGGGGACCACGGTGGACAGACTTTTATGAAACTTTGGAGATCGTTTTGTTGTACCTAAAAATGAAGCCCAATATCCGTGGTTTTATCCGATAGGTATTTGTACGTTAGATACAGCGTATTTAATTAAAGTTGATATATATATATATATCTGATTTCCAGCATTGCGTTTATGAGCAATACTAATGTTTTTAGATTTATCTCAGGTTTAAAGATTCATTGGATTCCCAAAGTTTCATCAACATTAGACACCCGAACTGCGTGATCTCCACTTTTGAGTACTATCTTCGGCTAAAAATTTATGTTCATTTAACGTTTACTCATAAAAATAAACCTTCATATATAAAGGTTTCGTCAGATGTACACGAATGCTGAAGTATTTTATCTCTTATACTAATTGTATGATCATGAAATCAAATATTTAGTAAATTTATTCATTGCTTTTGAATTATCGAGGATTAGCACACTCCGTCCTAACCAAATAAGTAATGAGTGCGAGTTTTTCCCCTCGCTAACTCTTTTTCTCCGTGTATATAAATCTCAAGTATTAATTAGCACGTATTTTAATTGTCTTATTTAGAAAAGATAATTCATTAATGAACCATTCAGAACCAAACTGAAATGAATTTAACATAATAATTTCGCAAATGTTACTGTGTCATTTTAACATTCATAACACAAGGAATAGTAATTAAAATAATTTGAAAAGATTAATAAACTTTAAAGTAAATTTTTACTTCAGGAAAATAGAATGAATTTGTGTGATTTACGACATATTTTTTAGTAGAATTTAATATTTTATTATATTGCTGAATACTACTTGAAGTAAAAACAAGTATTTATTGTAACAACTAATAAGTTTAAAGCATTTAACTTTTTTTACATTTAACTTTTAATTATTAATCTTTCATGTTTATTTAAAAGTTAAAAGAAGGAATGTTAATAAGGGCGTTTTTCGGCCTGATTTGAATTAATAAAGAAAGATAATTTCTATTTTATCGTTTGATTATTAAATACATCAAAATCGCGATTAAATGCAAACCAAAAGTTGTTTTGAATTTTTTTTTAATTTATTAATCTAATTTTATCTACCACTATGTATGACATTTAAGCTTTTTATTTTTATTTTCATCTCAACGTCTTTCATGGTCCGATACAGAAACTTGCCTTGCTACTACAATTTTCAGAAATTGTATAGTGTTCCATTGTATGTCTTTCATTGATCTCATCGTGATATTTATTATCTCTACTGTTCATTCATTATAAAAAAGTTTCCTTTTAAATTAGGTGTAAAAGAATGTTGTTTTAGATATTTTATTATTTTTCTAGTAACACATAAATTTTATTTTATCACAAGGGAAGATCTTATTATAGAGTCTTATTATAAGGTCATAGTTTTGAGTATTATCTTAGGTCTGGTATTCATGCAATCTCGAATTAAAACCTATTTGCAATTTTTGCAAGTAATACAAAAATTAAGTTTCAGAACCTATGTTGGCCTTAAAAAACGTGGCAACATGGTAAAGTTATAAAAATTAACTAAAATAAAAACATTGTTCATCTAAACAGCTCTCCAAGAAAACCTGATAAATTTTAAGCAAACTAATCCTATTATATTTTTCAAGTAAATTTGAGGTAATAAAGAAAATTTTATTTGAATTAAATTTTTTTATGACAACATACTCCATCTTGGCTGGAACTGTGGATTGCGTTTTTGCTTAATTTACAAAATTTCCCTAACCTGTTTCTTTGACATTTCTATAAGGGTGAAACTCCAGGCTTTGTTCATCTACCACATTTACAATAATCGTAAATAGGTTTTAAGTCGACAGAAATTGTATGCCTGAAGACCTTCCTCTTTTAGTGCAAGTAGTTGTTTTAATTATTTTAACCCTTCGTATACAATGTGTGTTTTCTTACTAATTTCGTATTATAATAGTTTCATACATTTTTCGGCTATCAAAAAATCTGAGAAAATGCAAAGTTATTTACAAACATTTCTACTCCATCATCCCAATAGATTATGAAGTATTTTAGAAATCGGGACCAGGTCTTGCCTCCTTCTTATTTCAGACATACGCTCAATAGAAAAATTGCTGAGGTCATAAAAGACCCACATTTCACTCGTCGGGATAATATTTATTTAT
Organism: Gastracanthus pulcherrimus; assembly: GCA_949152435.1. Classification (NCBI taxonomy): domain Eukaryota; kingdom Metazoa; phylum Arthropoda; class Insecta; order Hymenoptera; family Pteromalidae; genus Gastracanthus; species Gastracanthus pulcherrimus. The sequence continues at coordinate 175,998,985 of OX424573.1, read as the reverse complement.
ATTTTTAATATATTTTTATATTTTTTTATCATCAGAGACGATTTCAATTCTTTAAAAATAATTGTTTAAAATCTTTCAAGTTTTGAAAATATTACTTTTGTACCAAGAAAATTTTCCACGTCTAAAAAAATTCCTTGTAAATTCAAGGATTTCCAGGTTTTTCTCTGTGGTAGACACCCTGTTTAATGAATCAAATTATAATGCTATGTGACGTAAATTTTGAAATGGCCATGAACGTTCGTAAAGGCATTCCACTATAATTTTAAATTTATCCTCTCAAAAGCTTTCATCATTTGCGCAAATCAAATAATTTTGAATTAAATTTTAATATATGCAAGCTTCAATGCATAGAAAATGCTATCGAATTTTGTCATAATGATAATTGAATAATCAAAATCGCTTTTATTCCTTAAAGCAAAACTAATGCAAATATAAATCATTTTTAATTCTCAAGCAGCGTACGCCATCGATAACTTCATTAAAATCGTAAATTAAGCAGCGCTAATATCGGGGAGGTCCGCGTCGCGTGGACGGGGATAAAATGAAAATCCCATTATTAAAATATATACGAGCACAGCTGGGCACGAGAGAGAGAGAGAGAATCTCGCGCGTTTATGCAAATGGCTGCAGACCTAGCTGTCCAAACATCGGTAATCCTGACGAGCTTAGCTCGTCGCTCCAACGAATGGCCGCGCGCGCGCGGGCGACTTTTCCTAGGAGCCCGTGCATATATAAATCCTGCTTCGTAAAAGCCGAGAAAAAGCATCGACAGCGTGGGCTTCTCGTGCTGAAAGGCAGAGCGCGTGTGTTGTGCGGTTTGATGGGGGATTGACGTAGGTGGAGTATTGCAATAATCAGGATGCTGAATCTTTTTTTTGGCCTTTGAGGGTCTTCGGATTTTCGTAGATTTTATGCAGGTTAAATCTGCAATTTTTATTTAATTGGTAGTCGTTTGAAGCATTTGGAGAAACGTTACGGAATTAACGTTTGAGTGCGACGCGAAGGAATACAAGATTCATTTTTAATGAACGGACTCAAAGCTTTATAAAGGATCTTAAGAAAATCTTGCCGTTTGAAGTAAGCTTAGCACAGAAGCATTAAATGAGAAGAAGCTTAATTAATTATTTGAACTATAAAGCATTAATGTTATTTAAATATTAAGAATTTAAAGTAAATAATTTGCTAAATCGTTATGAAGTTTCCTTTTTTCTTTAAGAAGTGCTATATTATTCGTGATAAGAACATCTTCAAGTCATCTAATTTCGAGATGGTTCGTAAAAAAAGTACTTTTTCTATTTATTAAAATAAAACTTAGCGACTAATAATTATCAGGGTAAAAATTCGTCCATTAAAGTGGACTGGCAACGAATTAAGAGTTAATAGTTAATAAATGACTAGTTCTTTTTTTGCAATGAAGCTATTTATCATTGATTCAGCCTCCCTGCACGTTACTCCGTGTTAAACTGGGAGTTAAACTTTATGGTTTTGGCTTATTCTTTTCAACGTAGCTTTGAAGTCAATACCCACTGAATACTTCTAATCTCTCATATTGAAACTAAATAGTATATCCTTCATTGCAGATGTCATCGAAGCTTGTTACGAACATTTTTAATTAAAAGCTTTAATTCAAGGTACTCTTATCTCGTACACAATATTGTCTTACAGTCTTCCAGTTACAGCTGTACTAGAGCTTTGATGAAGATCGATTGAAACTGTATGTCACGTCGTTAATAACATAGAACTTTCAACGGATGTAGTTCAATTGCAGCAACGTTTTAGGCCAATGCGTTATGTTGTTCAAAATGTATAAGGATTTAAATAATGCAGTCTAACTTCCTTTTCTACTTCGCCATAGTAATAACTATAAAAAGATAACGGTTAATACAATTTATATAGGCAATATATCTCAAATTTCTACTCAATACACCCAAGCCTTCTCAGCGATCGTCCAGTGTCATATCTCTATGTCATCTTGCGGGTAGCCGGTAGAGATATAGTAACTGCGATATTCCAAATTACCATAACTTCCCTCTATAGTTTTCATCCTCCTAAAATAGATTTATTCAAACAGTCCTTATTCAATACTCTTTTCCAACGAGCTCAGCTGGAGTGGAAGCAACAAGTTAACACACTAAATTTGTTAAACTCCAAAGTTCCAATTGATGCATTAAAGAATACATGCCGAAAAGAGGTTAGCTTGCTGATTTGATGCCAATCCATTCTTGGGGCGAAATATGAGTGAAAATTCACTCTAACAGGCTTACCGCATTGGTAATATAGTAACGCTATTGAATTGCGACAATCCTATGTATTTTGTTTTACAATCTATGGTCACTTCCCGTAATACGTTAGAACATACAAGGTCGTACCTCGCATCCCAAGCTAGCATAAATCTAATCTAATCTAACCCCTCCCAAAACCAAGGCACTGTGCAAAAACCACTCGAACCATGAACGACCATCCATCCAACCAGGACTCTTTCCTCCCACGAGAGTACACGCGCAACGCACCTCCTTTCCCTCCCCTCGACAACCGCATCCATGCTGCACGCCTGCATCCACGGCTCGTAAATGACACCGCGCTGTACTGCGCTGCGCCAGAGTCACTCCTAGGCGCGCGGAAATTCATCGTCGCCTCGATCGTAAATCGCGCGAGGCACGAAACTGCCACTCCGCACACACGCACGCACACGCGGGCCACGATTGCACCCGCAGCGCGGCGATTTCGCGGCGAGTCCGCGGGGAATCGCGAGACGAATGTAACGCAGTGCAGTGTGGCGCAGGTGTGACGGTATATATGCGGACGTAGATTTCAAGCCTCGGGCGCGATGGGTCCGGTTTTATGGCGGTTGGGAGGGGGATGGGGGGATGCGTTCAATTTGGGATGAGGTTAGAGGTGTAAGAGGTGGTTGTCGTCGGGGAAGTGCACGAGAGGGTGCTTTATTGCTGTGGACGGGTGTGGGTTATGCAGATTTGTGGAACTGGCGTTTTCAGTGCAGAGATGTGTGTTCTATGTTGCGTTAGCTGTACTAAGGAGGAGGGGGTCTTACGTACGAGTCACTGCTTTGGATGAGACTTTGGGAAACGTTTTCTTATACTTGAGAATGATGAGCATTTGGTCAGCAGATATATTATTTGTAATTAAATCAGAAATATTACGTACTGAATATTACATATAATTTTTTTAACATTGACTGTATAAGCAATACCAATGTTTTTAGTTGCATCTCAGGCTCCAAGTCCTATAGAATTAAATTATGAGTACTGGCCTTTATTTTAAGATGCCAGAAGACATTTCTCAAAACCTCATTAAAACCTGTGATCCGGAAATGAAGCACTCTCCATTCAAATAAAGCTTAGTTGGAAAGTACTCGAATGTTGGTCAATATATTTAAAGTTTACTCCAGATTTTTTGAACAATGTCTTATTTCAAAACTTACGTGCGGTTTAAGTTTATTACAACATTCAAGAATATATCCACACTTGTCAAAAGCCTAGGTTTATCGACACAATAATATTACTTTTTTTTATTGATAAATGTGGGTCACGGTGATCAATTTCACTTATCAAATAGTCCCAAATCAAAATTTGTACCAATTTATATTCTTCCCAATCGCTTTTACACGGTTATGATGTTTCAGTTAAAATTACAACGATTCTCAAATTGACGAAACTTATTTTTTTCTAGAAAGTATATAATTTCATCAAAGAATTAAAATATTCACAACTTGAAATACAAAACCAATGCAAATATATTCAAACAAAAGCATAATTTAATGCCCCGAAATTAACTTTCCATTCTCATTGCTCCAGAACAAGTGTGGCTAATTCCATCATTACGCCAAAGCCACTCAATGTAACCCAAAAGTAAAAGTAAAAGTAATCTCCACAAACCGACCACATTAGGCAAACGCAAAAAAGAAACCCAAAAGATCCCATCGCCGCGTATTTCGCCATTGCTGAATTTCGCTCCGTACCAAAGGCCTCGACACCATCAGCGCGCACTCGCATGCTCGCGCCTCTTCTAACTCTATAAATGCGCGCGCACGAGTAGAAATCCTCGTGTACATTTCCGCCGCTGGACTTTACTTCCTGCGGCTCTCCGCTTTGCGCAATATAGGTACATATAACGCACGAAGTATTTCGCCGAGCACGTGAGAGAGAGAGTAAAAATTTTTCGAAGTAGAGGAGAGAGGGATGTCAGCAGCGGCGTCGCTGATTTCCGTTGACGTGGAAAAGATGTCGCCCGCTGGAATGCACGGGTGCGCGAGGGGCGGACATTCCTCGGTTTTATTGCATTTTTTGCAGTGGACCACCTGTTCGACACTGCAGTCGGCAGCAAAGAGTTATACGATGGGAGGAGAGCCAGACACGAGATGCACTGCTTTGGAATGGTCAGTTGTTATGAGCTAGAAATTTCATTGGGTTTGTGATATTTGCAGGATGAATATTGTATATTTGTAATTTTGTATATATAGTTCATTACATAAAGGCAATCTATTTGTTTCGGTTTTTATAGAACAGTTAATATGGAGTATTGCAGGAAGATATATATAGCATTATTTTATCAATGTAGAAAGATGTGAAAATTACATTTTTAAATTTTAATTTTTATCATGATATGCAAGCTTTAATGTTTAAAATAGAACAAAGTAGTTTTTCGAAACTACTGCTTTTATATTTGCTAGTTTAGGTACAAACATTTAACCCATTAACAGTTGACTATACTGAAAAGTATTCAATCAGGTACGTGTTCGTAATATTTGTATTTAGAAAATATGCCAATTAATTTTCTTTCGATTAACATGGCGTAACAAAAATGGCGAACAATGTATTGATATTTTTTTAAATACATGATCTATTCGATTATTTGTGTTCTAGAGTATTTTTGTAATAAAACTTTAACAAAATTTTTCTATCAATATGGTCGCATATTCGATCAAGATAAATTCCTTGAAATCATAAATGATTATTGCACCACGTAGAATGAAATAAAGATCTATATACAAGGTTAATCTATGAGAATAAATTTTGAGCACTTTTTAGAATGATAAAGGTTCGATTTCACTAAGAAAATCATAAGATAATATTATCGATGCTAAAAATGTTTGTTTCTATTTATTTAGTTATTTATTTATTATTCGTTTATTCGTTAAAAACTTACTTAAATTTCAATCTGTAACTAATTATTTCGAAGTAAAAATTTACCACATTTGTTCGTTGATGGAGTAAGATAAATCAAGATTCGAAATTCGAGAATATAAAAAAAATGTAGGTATAAGAAATCACTTTACCTCCAGAAAAAAAACTAGAAAATCAATCTTCCCATTATTCTCCCGAGCTCCAATATAATTCGAACCCCTCTCTACCCCCGATAAGACGCACTTCATTACCCTCGCAAATCCTCAAGAAATTAAAGTAATAAAACAATCCTCACCCAACATATTCAATACCCCTACCTCCCGATCACCCTCTCCTCCCTCCCATTATCTTCATTCACTTTTTCCTCCTCGTTCCCCCGTCGAATTCCAATTCCAATTCGTAATTCAACCTTGTCGCTCGTTTCGTTCCCCGAAGACTTCCAATTTCTCTCCCTGCTCCCAGCGCAGAAAAAAAAAAGAACGAGGACACGCTCCAACCCCGAGCGCGTGACTTCCTTTTTTTACTCTAACTTTCGAACGATAGAGATAGAGATAGATGGATAGAGATTAAGCAACGCGGTGACATGGAAATTACCGGCGGCGGATCGGAGTCTAAAGATCGTAATCGCGACCTGGTTAATTCGTTGTACGAAGGTTATAGTGTGGCTTTGGCTTTGAGACGGATCGTGTATGAAGAGGTGTATTGTTGAGAGGTATAACGGTGAAAGAAAGAGAGAATTGGTAAGGAGTGATCGATTATCGATTATTTATGGAGCAACTTGCTTTGCATTGCCCGCTGTTTCGTTCGAGTGTCACAATGACACGTCTTAGAAAATAGTAATGAAAGTAAGGATTTCATTGTGCTGAAGGGTCAATGTCAAGTTGGAATCAACTACGAAATTCAAGATTACGAAAGCTCGCTGTCGTTTTATAGATTTGCCTGCTTGTTCAAAGTGAATTTTATTGTAAATGTTTCTTTCATATAAGAATTAATTATTTTAATGAAAATATTCAAAGAATTTTCTTCAAAGTAAAAAAGTATGAATATTCTTATCATAAAAAGAAGATTCTTAGCAGCTCATTTTTATTATTCACCCTATCATTTACTTTATTAAATTTAAAATTAAAGAAGCTGTCAGAATGAAATTAAAAACCGAACTTTACGATGAAATAACAAATAAATTTAGACGCGACAGCGTTGAAACACATAAAATACAATGTTTTCGCTTATAAAGAATCTTTTTAGTGTGCCGCACACTCGCATTTATAAACTCGAATTCAGTCGTGCACGTTTAACTCGGCTTTCGCCTGCGCCGTCTTTGCGGTGCTCACCATTTCGAGACGCTTCGACTTCCCTTTATACGGTCGTCGTTTAAACCGCGCGCGCGCGCGCGTGTCATAAATGTAGAATATTATAAAAGAAATTTTATAACCGAATTCATATCAGAGTTTACGAGGCTTTCGGGATGATCCTTAATCGTCGAGCAACTGTTGGCGAAAAGTCAACGTCACAATCAAACTGAAGAGCGTGAATGTTTCATGCGGTTTAGCTTTTAGAGCGTAAGCTCCTTTTATTTATGCATTTATATGATAAATAAAATTTCAAAAAATTGTTTTACTACGTAATCACACTAAATTTGTCATGTAACAATGTTTAAAGTATACTGTATTATATATATTTTTTAAATACAATAATTGTCTTTAACCCTTTTTAAATATTTTATAACTAAAAATCCTATCATATATAAAGTATATCAAGAGATATTTGATCAATATTAATCTACACCACGTTTCCGTTACGAGTTTCCGTAATGACTTTTTAATTACTTTATATCTTGATCGATGTACCGAAAGGAGGATGTAAGTATTGTCAATAACGCTCCATTCCAATTAAGACAAAAATATATATAAATATATATTTTGTGTGATTGTGAGAAACATTTTTTGCACTCATACATTGATCCTGTCCATTATAATGTATTCAAAAGATATCTTGACTCTCGACTCTTTGGCGAGTTTTTAGAGACTGTAATAAAATAGCCCAAGCACCTCTGTACTGAATTTTATTCAGTTTTTTGCATAGTGCTTACCGCATCTACCGGTCCGCATGCCATTCCGTATCAAACCAGACTACATCATGTATGTGCCAGCAATAAACGCGAATACTGTATACAGAACGACGCGTTGGCAACACGTATACTTAAATTTTGCAAAACATTAAATCTAAAGTTCAACTTAACATTCATAAGGCAATAATACACATACATTCAAGATCCCCTCCGGCACATTCACCTCCAATCGTAATAATTGACGCACAACCAAATCGCACCCTTTCAAACCTCGCGCTACATACACGTAAGCGAAACCCTGTACACTCGCACCTCATGGAGCCGTAAACCCAGGCACGTCAAGCCCGGCAAGCCTTGAACAAATTAGCCCACGTCAATAAGACACGCTCTCTCTCTCTCTCTCTCTCTCTCTCGCTCGCCTAATTAATACACAGACGGATACACGGATACAGGGAAAATCCGCAAGCCCTCTCTCGTATATAATTAGATCGGCACCGAGCTCTCGGGCTCTCTCAGCTGTTACGTGCGAGCCCCCGCCGCGCAGAGGCGTATAATAGGCCAGGCTCGCTTTGGGGCAATTAATCGCGATTCAGAGTCTGAATGCGCGCGTACCTTGTGCGTGATGCGTCTTTTGAGAATGGGGGTGGGGGGGCTGGAATTGGAGGTTGTACGCAGGCACGTGTGGGGTGGTAGGTGGTGCGAGCGAGAATTCGTGCGCGTGGGCGAGGAGTGGAGTGGTAGAGATTACTGATGGTTAGCTGGGGGTTGGGGGTCGAGGGGGTGATGGTATGTGGGTCGTGGATGAGGTTGGTTGGAGTGATGTAAGATATGGTAGGTTTTTGGAAGAGCTGGCGAGGAGAGGAGCAGGAAATTTTTACGACAATGGCCGGAGGACGCGGTTTTTCGGGGTTTCCCAAACTCCCTCGTAAACGTTTATGTGTTTTACAATTATGATACAAAAAATACGTACAAAAAATAAAACAAAATCTAGACTTTAAAATAAATAAATGGAGCAGTATTGGTGATTGCACTCTCTTCTTAATTAGCTCATTTGATGGTTATTCATCATTTACATTCGCCATTTTAAATTCTGCAATTTGGATAGTTAAAATCGTAAATAGCAACCGAAAACCCTTGCATACATGTATTGTGTAAAATATATAAATTTTATATTAGGATCCGAATCGAACTACAAGAGTATATATTTGGTAGTTGTATTTGGCAGATATAATTGAAGATGTGAGAGAGGGCCTTTTTACGACAACACCAAGAATTATCCCAAGTGGAGATATTTGAAAGTGAAAAAGTAGGCCTTTATAAAATTTTTTTAATCCTAATGCGCGCGTATGATTAGTTCAAATTCGCCATTTTCGACCCGCCGTTTTGAAATTTTAAATTTGGGCAGCCTAGACCCAACTCGTAATCATCTATACTAAAACCCCTTATATAGATGTGAAAACATACTACCTTTTATAATTCTACGTTTATATTGATACTCGCCATATGGACATTAGATTCGTAATCAGCCCATCTAAAAACCCTTGCATACAATAGAAATACTTTTAATTTTGAATATACATATTCAATACAATTTTTAAAGTTCTCAAATGCCTTTTACCCCGGTAGTCAGAATCACCCAGATTTAGGGAATAACCTTTAAGATTGAAATGATATATCATTGTCGTTCCACGAAATTTAATTCCAATGATTTTTAAAGCTTTGGGAACCTTAAATTATTCAAAAATATCGTAGATCAATTAGTGAGATTAGGTTTACCAAAGTATATTAAAATATGATTATTCATATTACGATCGCTAAAATTCAAGACGGTAAATGTGAATTTTTAACTGACTTTAAACCACCCGCAACCAGTACCATAAAAATTCTGCCTAATCCCAATATCAACACCAAAAAAATTCCGCAAACTCAATACCATAAAAATTCTGCGAAAACCCCATACCTACTTCAAAATCCCGCACATCATCCAAAAACTCCCCAGACAAGAACCTCCTTCATCGCACACACACACACCACAAAAAACATCCACGACCCAGAAGCCTAAATTAAACAGATCTCTCAAACGCGCCTCGATCTCATGCGAGCTTCCACGCGTCTTATCCCTCGATCGCAAAAAAAAGCAGGAACGCTGCGATTCGCGAGTCTCGCAGCGTACAGAAGAGCACCAAAACTCGCGCGCGCGCGCGGATACGACGTCGACCTCGTTTCTCGCGTAGAGCAGCGAGCTCCCCGCGAGTAATGGAATCGCCCGAGAACGCGCTTGCGCGACGGATCAACAAGTTATACGATTCCGTCGGGCCGAGCGTCGTTTTTCTCGAGCGGCTAGGAGAGAAAGGAGGAATTGACACCGTTTTTTTAGGATGGGGGTGTTAGTTTAGTACAGGGGATTTGGTTAGAGTGAGTTAATTTAAGGAGTTTGTAGTTGAATTTATAGGCAATAGTCTTGATCGAGCGATCGTTCTTAACATTCTGTTCAAATATTAGAATTAGTTATTGGGTTAAGCGGTGGTGACAAAGTGTTAAGTACACCCGGCCCTGAAAATAACTGTGACACCTGGATTTGGCTAATCTAACGAGGTTCACTTTTCAAAGGGAGTTGCATTTCTGAACCCGATGAACCATAGAGCCGTAGTCTATGACATTTTCGGCGTTGATAACCTGTTGATGGGTTGACAAATGCAACTCCCTTCGAAACGTGAACCTCGGTAGGTTAGTCAGTGCCAGGTGTCACTGACTTCCTTCAAGGCACATTCGAAAAGTTGTTTTCAGGGTCGGGTGTACAAAACCATTAAAAGTGAAAAATTACAATTAAATAAAGGAGGAATTACAATATTATACAGGTGTACTATGTTTCTCACAATTGTATTTTTCAATGTTCGCGATGTATCATGTGCATTAGATTTTATCTCATCACTCTGAAGTTGTGCTTAGCATATTTCTATAATGTTTCAAAAGTGTAACCAGTTTACTTTTTCTACAAAGTATATTAAAGAATAAAGTAATTTTGATTATTATTTTAAAGGAAAAGAAATTTTCCTAAAATAAAAAACTTCCTCCTTGAATAAGAAGAAACAATATGAATCAAAATACCAAATTAAACAATTTTTTATAATGCTCAAAAATTGAAAAGAGAGAAACATTTTTTGAGGTCTGTGACAAAAATGAATAACGATGTATATAATACGAGATAGCCGGTATCTCGTTTTGTGCCCGGTCCTGTTTTGTCCTGCCTTCCTCTATAGAAAAACTGAAAGGTAAATATGTAAATATAAAGGATTTTTAATTTTCAGTATAGGTCCACGTTAAGCTTTAATTATTCGCATAATCAATTTATTGTTATAAGTTAATAAATAGGAGAAATTAACATTTTAAAACAAACTCCAATTTGAGGACAAAAAATAAGAAATGTCATTTATTAAAATTTTTAGATATATTTCAATTTTAATGGTTTCTGCCGGAAATTGGTAACTACAGTAAGCTTGGAATAACATTTGAATGTTGTAAGTATTAAAGACAGCATTCGAAATTCTGGCAATTGAATTGAGTAAACTATTGTGTTTAATCAAACTAAAAATATTTAAAAGATTGATTCCAGCAGCATCAAAATAATAATAATTATTTCTATAATTATTCATTAATAATTTCTTTAATATCAGTCGTTTTAAATTTCACTTCTTTAACTATTTCCAGATCATAATATTACTTAAAGTAAAATTATAGGGTTGTTAAATGATGTGGTTTGCAGTTGAGTCATGCGATCATACCAGTTAAACAAACTTGAACTTAAAATTAAAAAAAGAATTAAAAGTTATTTTCTTTATAATTATCTTCATTTGAAATCACGTTAATGTTAATTCCACTGACAAGAAAGAATGTTTTTATCGTTGAGAAGAGGATTTTCTTAACGAGTTAAATATATTCCATAAGTATATTCTATAAGTATATCCACTTCGCACTTCAAAATAAATACACATCTTTTTCTTGTGATAAAATATAAACCAGCAATTTTACATCTCTTCTACGCTCACCGATCGATGCACAATATTAGTCTTGTTTACGCACACCCGCAGATGCAAAGCCCGCGACACTTCAAGGAAAAAAGTCACCCTGCCTTTTACACATTCCCGCAACTATAGGGGTGCGAAATTCAGCACAGGGACATTTTATTTGTGTCAGGGACTCGCCCGTGTAGGTATAGAACTGCGGGGAACAAAATTCCGAAAATGCGAGGGGAAAGTTGGAGTCATATAAGGGTTGTTGGGCTCTTTCGCTTTTCCGTCCTGTTTACTTGCCCGGCTATGTCTTTATTTGACTGTTTAATGCGGCGCTGGGGATCTTTGCAAATATGGAGATCTACGGCATTCTTTCTTTGTAGTTGGAATGACAGTAGTTGTTTGAGGTTAGTTTCGGTACTAGTTGCGAAAAATTGGTCATGAGTTACAAACAAATTGTAAAACGTGAAAACTGTTTGATTAAAGAATGTGAGGTAAAGTAATTTAGGCAATGTAAATGCAGTAGTTTTTTTTAATAATCTCTAACATTTATTAAGGAAACGCCCCTAATAAAACTCTTCGACAATATTTATCAGAGACCATTACTTTTCATTTTAAGGACAAAGTTAAAAGTGGCTCACTCGGTTACAAAGAAAAAGAAAAACAGGAGTTATAATACTTTTTTAAAGAATTACAATTGACTCTCGATATATCGTCACAAATTTGGGAAGAAATATGAGTTGTTAATAATGATATACTGAGTCTTCCTTATTACAACAGTAGATTTCAGATACTTTGAATTGGCAGAAACGGGTCGTACTTGGGTTAGGGAAACGTATAAGCGAAAATGATTCAAGAAAAGATGTAGCTAATGATGTTATATCAAGAGTCTATACTGTATATCCTAAAAAATATAGCAAATGAAGTGAATTTGCAATTAAAAAGTTGTAAACTTACTTTACCTCGATCGCCCGTAAATATTCTTTATAGACTCTTCTTACGCGTGTTTATTTATTACTCATAGTTCCGCATACATTTTCCAACCCATTTTACGATAATCGAGGAGTTTCATCCAACTTCCGTTGTTTAATTAGCGATAAACGACCGACAGTAAAAACGTCGAGTTTTTTAACTCTCGCGCCTTATAGCCCCCGAAAGATACCGCACGTATCTTTCGAGGAAAAGTGAGCGCATATGTACAACGTCACGTGGCCGACAAGGAAAAGCAGAGATTCGCCGGCGTCGTAAAAAAAACTTAAATTCGCTCGTTTTACTACGACGCCGGCACGGATATATACTCTCTTTATAATCGGTAAACTTCCGATCTTCAGAAGTGCCACTCGCTATTATAAAGCGAAACTTCTTGCCGGTAGTTTAATTTTTCGAGCAGGTAGAAATCAGAAAAACAAGGCGGTATAAAAATAGCTACCAATTTACTTTTTTAAGGCAGTTCTTGCGTTGATGCTAATCAGAAAAAATAATTTTATTTATTTACTTTATTTTATTTTATTTTATTTTATTTTATTTTATTTTATGATGTGTGTTATTATACGGGTATTGAAATCTTTTACTTATGAAAAGCTTTTTTTATAACCATCATAACAACTTTGAATTTAAATTACGATTCATTGTAGAGTGTCTTCTGAGATAAATCATACATTTATGCGAGTAATTTTCAAGTGTTCTTAATGTATACGTAACTGTAAAGTTTTCATTTTAACTGCTTATTTAGCTCTTTAGCCTTTCCGTTATTTTGCGATATCAGACGTTTAGACCGTCTTTAATTAATATGTGTTAAACTGTTGATTAAACGAATATTTTATTAATGTATACATAAAATTTGGATTTTTCTTTTTCTTTATTTTACTCACTCGTTAGTACACATCTTTAGACTAAAAATGTATAAGAACTATAAAATTTTTCCTTTCGATAACCTACGTTATACTCTAAAATTTTGTCAATTATAATATGATTACTGCTGTTACTATGGTTTTTACGATTTTTTATTACGATTTATGAACACATATCAAAATGAAATGTACACTTAGAAAATAATATAATTGTAGTTAATATATAATCATATTAACATCAATATATAGTCGATAATGTAATAGTTACAGTATCGCAATTTTGTCAGAGTGATCCCAACTGACATCAGATTTGAGGTTATATTTTTATATACTCTATATTGCTTTCTTTTACGTATTTATTGAGAAATTTTTATACGTAATGTGAAATAAGATATAGTTTAATATAATTATACATTTGTTATATAGATTGATGTGTGTGTATATGTATATATATATATATATATATATATATATATATATATATATATATATATATATATATATATATATATATATATATATATATATATATATATATATATATATATATATATATATATATATATATATATATATATATATATATATATATATATATATATATATATATATATATATATATATATATATATATATATATATATATATATATATATATATATATATATATATATATATATATATATATATATATATATATATATATATATATATATATATTAATTTTCAGAGAAAATACAAAACAACAAGGCGCAAACTTCTAACATGCATATTGCAACTGTTACAGTATGGACATTTCACGTTAGAAATCCGCATGCTTATTCTTAAAATGCATCCAATTCGTCAAAACTAACAATGTATACTATATCCTTTTCTTCTTACAACGTGTTTTTTAATTATTAATATAAATTAAATCAAGAAATCGAATCACAGCATATAGCAGTCACATAATAAAGTGAATTACGAGATAAAATCCAAACAGCAAACAAAACAGAAAATAAACACGGGTGTCAAGCACACATCTTCAACAGCAGAAAAAAAAAGCATAAAGACATCACTCGTTATTAAATTCCGCGAAGCATTCGTTTTAATTTCGACGTCATCCTCGGCGTCGCGAGCGGCGCAAACGAACGATTCAAAAACTGCGCGAGAGACCTAATTAAATTCCGAGGCAAAAAAGTTTCATCGCGCGCGCGAGCGAGCGGCAACAGATTGATTACGCCGTGCCTCGACTGCTCTCTCTCTCTCTCTCTCTCTCTCTTGGAAAACTGAAAACTAAAAACAGCAGTGGTATATAAAGGAAACTCTGTATGCGGGGGACATCTACAGTTTCGAGGCAATATATAAGAAGACAGGGTTGAGAAAGTGTATTTGACGAGAAAGTGTACCGAGAAGCTCTCTTGCGTATTTTCATGTATAAGTTCGAGGAGGGAAGGGGAAAAGGAATCGCGAGAGTCGCGTGTTGGGAAAAAATGGGAAGGGAGGGATATACGAGGTGTGCTGCGTGTTTGGTAGGTTTCAATAAAGGTATATGGAGGGAAAACAGGAAGGATGTACAGTTGAGAACATTTATAATTTTTGCAAATGTTTTTCAAATTTTAGTAATATTGTAATATGATTATAATAAGTGTACTTTTTGTTTATTTGTCAAGCTTACGCATTGGAGAATTTAGAAAATTTAAAGAAGGGTCGCAACAATGAAAAATTCCTTCCTGCGTAAAATGTATATTGAATGTGCATTGTGCAGCAGAAGACAAATACTGTAAATTTATAAAATTCTTTAAATCTACTAAATATTATTGGATTTAAAAATCTTGAATTAGATTAATCAACATACTAAATAGTTTTCATTTACTTATAGTATTTTATTACATTTTTAAATGTCTATCACTGCAAACTTTAAATGAAAATGACTATAATGAACTAAGTAGAATGATTGTTAAATTTTCATTTAAATGAACAAATCGATACTTCCTATTCATATAATGCTAACTCGAGTTTGCTTGCAATATTATTCAAATTCAAGGTAGATATGCGTGCAATGCAATTTCAACTCGAACGGTAGCAAAAATCGATTTTTATTCAGCTACAAATACTGGAGTAAATCGGCAGCATTTGATCTGAAACTTTTTAAAACGTTAAGTCTTTACTATCTCTTGAACGAGTTCTTTGCCCAGATAACAGCGACCTTTATATTTCGAGATATTTGAGGTTATGTATTTTTAAACATTTTTTTTATCACTTATATCTCGGAAATAGCACAGTCTTTTTCACTAAGCATGACTCATTTGTTTAGATTTTTAATAAGGATTCGAAATTAAAAAGAAATTTAAAGAATCCTCGACTCGTTTGTTAAAATCCTTTTCTTTTATTTTACGATTTTTTGAAATTGATAAGGTAAATTAGTTTTGTATGTTATGCAGCCTCTTGGCATAGCAAGTGTCTTTATAAAGATTATTACCTATAGTTTTGTAATTTTAGTGAAAAAATATCTTTGGACAAACCATCAATGATAAAAAGGCAGACCTGTTTTGAGATATTAATTAGAAAGAGATATAGTAATTTAAAATTAATTTATTAGATCAAAGAATATCATATTGGAACAATTTACAAATTTTGAGGAAACTAAGTGCCAATAAATTGGCAGCGGTTTTTTATCTTGAATACAAAAAACTTATTTATAATATTATTGGAATTGCTCATAAATTTTTTTCGTTGTACCTTCCATATTAAGAAAGAAGTTAGTCGACGAGCTCACACCACTTGGCCTCGAAGCACCTCATATATTCAATTCATATTAAAACGCAATAATCATCTCAAAAGCAGCCGACCCAGCCTCTAAAACCCAAAACAAAAATTCTTAATTTCCGAGTAATTTCCGCTGTCGCCCAAAAGCGTGAACACGACCGCCTCGTATTTTAAAATGTAGACCTCGTAAATAGTCGTCCACGGGCGCGCCCAAGAGCGAGAAACAGGTTACTTATATACCCCGCCACGCTTTTTCGGCGACGGCAGACCATGCGGGCAGGTATCTGCTACAATATATATATGCGTCCAGACGGGGCTTCGCCAGACGCAGCAGCTGCTACTGCTACCGACTGAAGAGGGAAGGAGAGAGGCACGAGTCAGCTGTTTTCCGGTGTTCGTCGGTGGAGTATTCAGTTGATCTCGAATGGCAGGAGCGAAGTTGCATTACACGCGAGTAATTATTAAGATTATCGGAGTTTTAATGTTGCGAAAAAATTCTGCGTTTGGTATGTGTAAATATCTGGAATTCTTGACTTTCAGAAAAGATTCTCTGTAAAGACTGCGTCAATTTTTCGATGAGACACATTGTTGAATCAGGACTTAAGTAATTTAATTTTATATACCTATGTATCTCTTGTAAGACTATGATTCATGTTGTTTAGAGAATTATTAAGCAATTACTAAAATGAGGCCATAAAAATTACGGCCGAATAGATGTTACAGAATAATGTCACATTTAGATATCTATGGAAAATAATAAGCATCTGAACAGCGCTGAAACAATGCTCTTTTGAATAGTAAGCAAAAGATGTAAGTCGATATTATAATTAAAATAAATATTACTGTAGGTATACAAATTTCAAGTTGATATAGTGCGGCAGTGTGGCACAGTATTGAATAGTGTATTAAATCTTAGTTTGTTATACAAAAAATGTACAATTGAGTTTTAGGACTGATCAGATAGTTGTAATTATTTTAAAGGAATCTAAATAATATGATATCATGATTACTATTTTTTCAAACAAGTGTGCAAAGCAATTACAAAGTAATTGCAAAATGTTCCAAGTGCGCGGAATTAGAGTACTCTGCACATTTTACAATTACTTTGCAATTGCTCTGCACACTTGTTTGAAAAAATAGTATACGTAACTCGTACGCATAGGTGACTCTCGCATCTCGTATTTTGGTCTCCACTCGTGCGGGAATCACGTACTTTGCGCATTTGTTGCGTAATACACTATTATATCACTCTATTTTCTGCTTTATTTAGAGAAAAATCTCTACAGATTATACGCACGTGTGCATGAAAAGTAAGAAAAATAGAATAATATTCCATTGGGATCCAGCCAGCGTATGCGTAAATCCCGAAAGTTTTTAGCTTTTAAAAAACTACTAAATTGCACCTTAAAAACTGCATATCATGTATCATAATATTATATTATTTAAATTCCTTTAAAATAATAATAATAACGCCGTTTGAACAAATACTATTAAGCCTACTATAGAATATGTACGTAGTAATACTTACTCTTCGTGAAGTTCCACGTTATAGGCGATGGCGCCTTCGCATCCCCTATTTTCCTCTGCGCGTTTCAGCACTTCAGAGATCCCTTCGAACCCACCCGCAAAGAGTGAATTGTAACCGAAGACCGAAGTACGCACGAAACGCGCAGATAAAAAGCAGGAAGCTTCGCACCTTCCGCGTCTTTCTCTGGGTGCTTCACTGTCTCAGAGATCCCTTCGAATCCACTCAATAGTAAGCGAATGTAACCGAAGACTGAAGCGTATTGTGAAGCAAGCAGAAAAATTAGCGGAAGCATCACCACCGCTGTACATGAGAGTGGATGGATCAATCGACGTAACTTGTGAATAGGCTTGCATATGCAGAGCTGCAATCAAAATAAGAAAATTTTTGTTATTTTAGAATATTTCATTGGCTCTTATATTTGTTATTATTGTATTAAATGATAGGGTGAATGGAAGTTATAAATTTTAAAAAAGAAATATCATTATTCAACGACTGTGAGTTATTAATAGTATGATACAGGATAGGTCAAAAGTATGGAAACCTCAAAAAGAATATCTCGAAAGTAAGCATTTTCTCTAAAAACATGAAATGGAAAAGTTCCGAGTGTTTAAGCAGCAAGGTATGAAATGACTTTTTTAGGTGTGAATTTGTCAAAATGTGCATAGTTTATGGTGTAGCGCGCATAGTCTATGGCATAAGCAACTTACACCATAAAGTATGCACCTTTTGACGGTCATTAACGAGCACATACGGAAAAGTAGTTCAGCCCCCAAGTGTACATTCATTAGTAAGAAGACTTGATCGATCTCCACGAACAAAAACCATTTTTATTTCATATTTTTCAACGTATCGGAAGTTTTTTTTTAGTTTTTATTTCCGGAAAGAAGGAAGTAGATAAGAACTCCTGGAACGTCGGCAATTTATGAATTAAAAATGGTTTTTGTTCGTGGAGATCGATCAAGTCTTCTTACTAATGAAGGTATCAAATGAGCCGCTCAGATTTTTGAATCATCTGAAAACTTTTTAAAAACCTGAGACTTTCCCATTTAAAGTTCGCTACTAAAATGCTTCTCTATCAAAATATTTCAGGGTTTTCATACCTTTCACTCACCCTGTACCTATATATAAGTATCCCCTATTCCTAAATTAATTAAATTTTAATAACTAACATAATAGACATCCTTCAATTGTTCAACGTACGAAAGTACGAAGGAAAGCATCACCCAACAAACTCTGAAAAACTTGAAAAAGAACCAGAGAACCAGCGAAATTTCCACAAACGAACAATCCCCCGACCAGAGGCTCTTTGACATATTAAAGCGACGAGAGTCCCGGCAAGTCGGCGACGTACAAAACGACCACTTAAGAAATTAAAGTACAGAGCTACAAAAAGAAAAGCCCCCGCGAAACTTCCAGCTGGCTTCCAGCAGCGGTAGTAGCAGCGAACAAAGACCCCAGCCGCAGGTATGAGCGGAAAATCAAACAAAAGATAACAGCGAGCGACAGCGAAATAAATAGCCAAACTCGCGGGGCAGCAGAAAAGAAAATGACGAAAAAGGGGCGCAGCGCGTATAGTCACGAAAGAGAGCGAGAGAACCTGATGAAAAAAAAAGCGCATACGCGCGAAGAGGAATGGGGAAAAAATTGAGCAGCCGCGCGGAAAACGGAATGTCGACGAGTAGTGAGTCTTTTCCTGCCCTCGTCTGTATACTGCACATACTGCAATAGGTATACGGCACATAGGTACTGTTGGTATACCGACTTTATTACGGGGCGTTGGGAGCGTGACGATGTTCGGTTTTTAACGAATGCGCGTTGAAAAGCGCGGGAATTCCGTCGCGTTTGCGATGATTCTTTTTTTTTGCCTTTTTGTTTTTTCCTTTGGTATATAAGATGTTTTGTTGTGGTTTTTACCGGGTTATTAAAATTATGCGAGAATTCTTGACATTTACTGCGAATTAAATTTGTTTGTTACGACTTCCATGTAGAAGGGAAAATAAGAAGTACATTGTACAAGAATTTTCTCTTTTTACATTTTACTTTAAAAGTAATGAAATTGCTGAGTTTACTCCAAAGTTTGTGTAATAAAAAGTAAATGAAATAACATTTTTTTATTATTTTTATACTATAGTATACTATGCACATTGTTTTTTCATTACAGTATGTACTCGTGAAAGTGTATATTTTTTGCTTAAAATAGAATTTAAATTTATAATTGTATAACTTAAATGAAGAATGATTAAATTATTCGCATTAAAAAGTTTTTTATTAACCTTTTTTTAATCCTTTAAATGGATTATCTAGCTGTTTACAGAGTGAACATTGTTCTCGACGGTAGGAAAACTTTTTTTATTCTTGTACTTTTCGTATAGTCTTTTCTTTCGTTTTTGTACAAACTGTTGTATTACCAGACAATGTGATCAAGACATTTCATTTCATTATTATAGTTGTAATTAGCATGATTGGTTATATCTGAGGTGTGCTAGAGAGGAAATATTACAATGAAATTATATTTCAATGATTAGCTTTATACGACAGTTAAGGGAGAAAGATACAGCAAACACTAAAATCCTTTAATTTAAGAAAAAAAATATTTATTTTACAAAACATGTTATAATATAGACAAAGATGATATTTTAGACTGGTTTTGTTTAAATTCACCACCCTTTGAAGTAGCCATTTTGAACAAACCTGTAAAAACAGACATATGTTTGATGATCACCGTGCGCAAGGAGTTACGATGGATTGGTATATATTTCTTTTTATGAACATTTCATGCTAAATGTACATACAAAGAAATCAATTCTTTCTAACAGTCAAATTACTTATAAAACTGTAATACTTCCCTGATTTAATCAATTTGTAATACGATAATATATTTCTTGATCCACTGTTTATACGGTCAAGACAAAATATTTTCCTCATAAAAGTAAACATGCGATTATCGCCCCGTGGGTAAAATAGATATCGTTATATACAAGACATGCTATACAAGCTATACTGATATTTAAAACGGACCACGCGCGAAACTTTAAAACAGTAGTACTAGTAAAATAATAATTTAAGATTTTTAACTGTTTTATTTTTCTTTATATAATGGTTCTTAACATTTTATTTTTAAGTACAAGACACCCTGCAAATAAAAATTACGTCACAACATTTATTTATAATTTATAGGTATAATATACAAAAAAATCATTAAAACAATGACAAACATTTTGGAGTTTTTATGAGTTTAAAAAAAATCTACAGCTTCAAATAAGTTGGAAAAAAATACTTTTCTCGTAAAACCTTTTACTTTTGAAAGAACAAGAGTTAAAAAAGTCTTTTACCACTTAAAATGAAATCGATTTTTTTACCAAGAATCGGTAGCTTCTTCCCTTAATATTGTTATGATACTTTTATGGCCAATACTTAAGTTTTTAAACGAAATTTTTTAACTATTTGTGAAGAAACATTTCAAATACTTTCTTTGACGTAGTGCTATCTTTAATTTTAAATTTTTAATATAAATTTTTCTGATAAATATCACTGCTAAAATACAGTAATCGCGAAACATTCTGACTTCATAAAAAGGATCACCTGTTTTACGATAAAAATTACCCTGATGCAAGATAAAATTAACTTTGAATCATCATAACTTTTACCGCGAACCTGGAGAAATTAGACCATGTACCAGGGTAATTTTTCCACTAAAACAAAATGTCTTACTTACTTTTACTTTTACCATGTTTTTACTTGAATTATTATTGTTGAATTCTCGCAAGATGAGATGACTATGTTTTTGATGAGTTGACCCAATTTTTTATGAGATAAAAGTTAAGCTCAATAATCATATTTTCATTCAATGGGACTTTTTACAGTAAATACAACATATTTAATTAGCATTGATAGCATATCTAAATTATATATCTTATTTTAAACATTAGGTATACAATTTAATATTTTTAGCTCTACCTCAAGTCTAGGACCCACTAGATAAATCTACACGAAGTAGTCTTCATTTTTAGTTACCAGAAAACTATCCCCAAAGCTTCATCAAAATCCATGACCACGTATAAATGTAAACTGTACCTATACCCATAAAAATACTTCCTAATACGTGCAATAATCATAATAAAACAGCCTTGAATACACCCAAAAGAACTAAATCACCAACAAACTCATCGTCACTCTCCATCTCACTTCTCAACCTTCGTAAGATCGTTATCATCGACGAGCTGTCTATATAAGTGCCCGTCGACAGCTTTGTGAAACGCATACATTGCGAAAGTATGCTACAGCGCGTGGGTGTGAGCGCGAAAGGAGAGTTTCGTTTTATGAACGCGGTCGCGCGCGCGCGCGCCCGTCGATAATTAGTCGAGAGGGTAATTTGGTTGATGGATATAATGGCCGCGCGCTGGATTGCGTGGAAAGGTCATTGCGCAAAAATGCGCTGCTTCGGATGAAGCCGTTGAACATTGTGTTTGCGGAGGTGGTGGTAGTAGTAAAGGTTTGAGTGCCATGTGTACATCGGCTGATAATTTGAAGTCAAGAAGTGTCTTGATTCCTTAGCAATATTATCATGATAATCTGTGTATTGAACGAAAAATTTAAAAACATTTTTATTCTGATAATGGATTGCTAAAGAGTTTTTTAAAGTAACTTTCTTTTTATTATTAGTGATTCGTTTTGTGGTTTTCAGTTGATACACAACGCATTTACTCTAGTATTTCTTATATTTACAAGTAAGAAAATATTTCTAAACTCGCTATCTAAATCTTATTTTCAGTAGAGACTTTTTATTAGAAATTAAATTTTATTTTCCTTGCATATTTTAAGAACAAAAGATTGTTAAATGCAACAAGAATAAATAATTCTTTTTGTTGTCTATAATTGAGAATTCGGAAATGAATACGACGTAGCTTATACAAACTACAGTCTATTATCATTCAACAATTCGAGCAATGCTTGAAGTTTGCAAGTTTTAATTTTGGAACTATAAAACGGTAAAATTGGCCCGCTCATTTTATTTTGCTTCATTTCCGAAACAATTATTTTGTAAAATGCAGAGTTTATAAATGTTAAGCCTTTGAGCCATGCATGTTTATATTTATCGATTATGATTTTTAAGTCAGATGTCTAACATTCAATTTGATCAGCCATTTTGTATGTTGTAATTTTGACTTCGGATTCCCAATTAGAGACCTGGAAAACCCTTGTACATACACGGATTTTCACTAAAACATTTCATATTTCTCGTGTACTATTTATTTAGTGCGTTTGCAACAAGATATATGTCGGCATGTAAAAAAATCCGTGTCAAAATGGTAAAACTTTAGCGTAAATCATAAAAGTAATAAAAATATTTTCCGAATCCAGAGGTGAAAATTCATGAAATCGCACTAAAGAACTCTCCGGGGCGCTCGCATAATGCACAAGTGCTCTTATAATAAAATGCATAGAAGAACACGAAACCCGAAACTCGTCTCGCTGAGTGCTTTAAAAAAATAAAAATTGTCCAATCCACTCTCATTGAAAAGCTGTGCAACTGCGAAAAGAAATCCAAGACGAATTTCCTCGCGGACGCACACTGCGCGATGTATGTACAGATATATGCTCTGCAGGTCGAAATTTGAATTGTGTCAGAACGGGTTGTTGCTGTGTACGTGTGTACAATGCGAGCAAAAAGGGGGTGAAGGTACTCGACGAACCGCAAGAGAGAGGTGGAGAATTATTTCCTTTCTTTTGGGGCAACGCTTGTATTTTCGGTGAAAACGAACCACAAAAAGGACGTTGTACGCGTTTTCGAGAATACAAAGTTTATGAATGAATAAAGGACAGAGATGGAAAATTAGGGTAAAAAAGAGGAAAAGAAGAACATATATAGATATTGGCGATAACGCAAAGATGTCTGAATTTCCACCATTTAAATACATTTTAACAGGATTAATTAACCGAACAAACGCATAATGAAGCCATTGAAACAAACAATAAAACCAGACGCTGTAAAGAAAACATGCGAAAATCTCGTCGCAGTGTTACATTCTGCAAGAGGTGTAAACAATATTTTACTGCAAAGTTATCAACTCAGTAGTGTAATTTTCAATGCCCTTTTACAAAACTCATCACTTTAAATGTTTACAGTTTAGTATATGGAATTTAAAACCAACATAAATCTGGAAAATCTAATTTCTGAAACTTTTAACTAAATTGAACTAGAAAGCAAGAACGTCTGGAGAATTTCGAAATTCTATCTGAAGGCAACTATATGGGCCACGCTCCCACGAATAAAATAAACAAGGTTATAAAAACATGGAAAGTAATATCTAATGACTATTTAGAGATTTAATTAGGGTGCTTATTGCATTTATGCAGCTCATAATTCTCTGACTAATGAAAATCATAGTTTTAACATTAACGGTCATTTCCCGTGCTTTTTTGAGGCAATTTTTAACAAATTTATTTGAAACTTTCAGAGGACGTTTATTAAGAAAGATATTAAATTTAAGTCGAAATATTAGATGATTAATTAAAAGAAAAATGTGTAAAAACTGCGAATTTTGCCCCCCGGAAACGTAAAATCTTCATCATTTATTAGTATATTTTATTTCATCCACTTTAATTTTACAGTTTTCCTTCTGTAGATCCAGAGAAAATTAAGAAATACTTAAGAATTAAAGTATGCAGTAATTTTTTTAACAATTTTGTTAACAATTTTAATAATTTTTAGTGCTTGAATTGCAATTTAATATATATTTTCATAATGTAAAAATAGTTGTTAAAAAGATTATTCAACTAATCCAAATATTTTCCCACAATCTACATGACATGTAATTTATGAAATGTAATATTACTAGATAAATATAATGAAAAAATACGATAAACTTCCTTTCTCAAAATGGGGCAAAATCGCCTCTTTCATTAGTCAAATTACATTTTCATGTATTGTAACGGCTGTTATTTCGACCTAAAATTAATATTTTGACATGATGTCATCATATAATAAACTTTTTCCGAGTTTCAGTTCGAAATTTAAAAATAAATTCGTTAAAAATTGGTTTCAAAAAAACGTGATAAGTGAACGACGCTATTAAAACCTTTGTCTTTCGTAATGCAGCGAATGGTCAGTCGCAATGAGATATACACCCTAATTAAATTTTTAAATACTCAAAAGATATCGTAATGTTGCTGAAAAAGGTTTTGTTAGTGTCTAGCTCTCATAGAAAAAATTCTGATAAAGTCTTATGTTAACGAATGTTTGTAAACTACTCAGCGCGACATTAAGAAATTGGCTATGTAGCATCGAAATAAGTAAAGATTTTTGTAACGCTTCCAGATGGAGACTGTCTTATCGTAATACTGATGACACCTAAAGGCAGTCTTGAGGCAGAAACGTTAATTATCTATTACCTGCTTTGGAGACAAAGGCTTTGCTCAACAAATAAAAAAAATACTATACAAAACACTCAACACGTCATGAAAAAAAGCTGTTCTTCACCCCCTAATCTGCTGTAAGCCCCATCCAAACGTTCACGCTCACTCCTAACACCCTACCCCAGTCCTGACCCCCTACTTCGCACACCTCTTACCTCGCGTAAGGGACAGCCAACATCGCCGCGTCCACAACTCCAAGAATGCGTCGCTGCGGAGAAGAAGGCCACATCGAGAGCAAAAAAAGTAAAGACTCGCCAGCGAGTGAGAACCGCTGAGCATTGTGTGTCCGGTCTGCCGGAACGGAACACCGAGGTGCAGCAAATTGCCCGTGTAGCGTGCATGCGCGAGTCGTGCGGTGCGATCGCTGCGAAAGCAGAAAGTCCGAGCAGACCGAATAGAAGCAGTGCGAGCGTGCATGGAAAAAGGGAATGGACGAGGTATGGAGGAGAGTGGGAAGGGAGTGAGTGAGTGAGTGGAATGGGATTGGTAGCCGATGATGGTGGATGAGAGGGTGGGGTCGGGGGTAGTTTTTTTGTGGGCTAGATGTGGAGTTATTAGTTGAGGGGGTGAAAGAGTGGTTACGATCGTACGGAAATAGATAGATTGTTAGTGTTTATTTGCGTAACGTGGACTTGAGTTTTGTACTTATAAATATACTTTTAATGAAATATTTTATATATTACCGCTGTTACAGCTCTATATCTTGCACGTATTTTTAGGTAATGCTAAAGCCACCAGTCACCGACAAATACGAAGAACCACTTTTCTCATTTTATTTTCAAGTTTGAGTAAATGTAATGAAAATATCTTTGTAAAAAATCTCTATGAAACGTTATTGTCCTACTCAAAAACAACAACTTTCCAGAAATATTTTCTCAAAATTCATAATTGAATGAAAAAAGTGGTTCCCTGTATTTGACGGTAACACGAGGGTTTAGCATCACCTTAGGTTAGCAAAGGTTGGGCCCTGATGCATCACTCCTACTCCAAAATGACTTTGCAATAAGTTTATTCCTACAAGATGCTGTATATGAGTTTATTCTTTTTCACCACACTGCGCGTAAAGTGCTGACTGTACGCCCTCTCAGCAGGCCGTACAGTACCGCATGGACTGCCTAGGGAATAAAGTGACTTGCGCATGCGCGATGCGCCTTTTTCCGCTCTCGACTGCGTCTCGAGCGGTAAAACAGCGCGTCGCGCGTACACAAGTCACTTTACTTCTAGGCAGAGCATGGGGTACTGTACGGCCTGCTGAGATGCGTACAGTCATTTCTTTACGGGGGTGTGGTGAAAAGTAGTATACGCACCTCTGGAGTACAGTAGGCAAGCATGCACTGTGTGAAATGCCGACCTCGCTTCGCTC
This sequence comes from Gastracanthus pulcherrimus, assembly GCA_949152435.1. Classification (NCBI taxonomy): domain Eukaryota; kingdom Metazoa; phylum Arthropoda; class Insecta; order Hymenoptera; family Pteromalidae; genus Gastracanthus; species Gastracanthus pulcherrimus. Next base: position 175,972,861 of record OX424573.1, on the reverse strand, counting down.
GCTCGGCAACGTCACACAGTGCGTACATTGCCCACTTTACTCCCTTGATGCATAATGTACTATTTTAATATGGTTAAAAATAATGAACTTCATAGTTAATATAATAAAAATAAATTATTGTCGCTTAGTTTTTATAAAACTTAGTAGTCACAGCCATAAAGATTGTTATTTTGATCAACATTACGGACGAGAAATCTCATATGGACGATTAGTTTGAAAGAAAACCTACCGAATACCCATTTTAGAGTAGAAGGGATATGAAACAAATGTTTCTTTAAAAGTATATTTTCAAATATAAAACTCATTTTTTGAATTACTTTTTATCCATATCCCACATAAACACTCATAATTTATCTATTTTTTGTAGGCGTGGACGCCTTTTTACCCTCGTAGTAAAATAACCTAAGTTTGCAGCAAGTAAGAGTCATTAAGATGTAATAGATGGGCGAGTTTATGTAATAAAGATATTGTTAGAAATTAATGTATACTAGCAAGGAGAATGTCACAGGTGCGGGAAATGAGTTTCAGTCAAAATCGAAACCCAGTGCTCGTAATGTATTCCAATGGGCCCATGTTCTCAAGATATGAGCTACTTTCCTGTTAATGTCCATTGTAACGAAAAAAATACCATTACTTGTGAAAATATTATTTTATTCCAAAATTATTAATAATTAATGCATGAAATATCCTCGGATTAGCACGCATTGTTCATAATCATCTTCGACTGCTCATAACATTAGAACAAAAAAAAGTATTTTCAAAAAAGATTGAAGAATTATGATAAAATATATAAAAGTAAATTTATTCGTTAAAATAACGCATATTCAGAGTAAAATATCTCATATCTCGTGAATAAATGCTCATTGGAACAAATTACGGGTGGTGGGCTATTCGTTTTTATAGGTGCCAGAAGTCAACCCTCAAACCCTCGCCGAAATCCATTTCCCGCACCTGTGACACTCTCTTTGCAAATATAAAATGAAAGTATCATTACTTAGACGCTTTAATTCCGATACATGGGCAAACAATGTTACGCTATATTTTTATAAGTACATGCATACATACTTCATAAATTATGAAAATAGTTTATAAATAAATATTATTTTTATCAATGCTTAAAATAATATAATTTTTAAACATTTATACATATCATTACTCCTACACGGAGAGAAAAAGATAGTAACCATTACTGTACATGAATAGTAATTTGGGAACCATGTAACACGTTTGCACTCAATCCTTGTAAATCATAGGACTGAGTACCTATACAAGTTGGAAATAATTAATTTTGCTGAGTTTCCGTAAGTGTTAGGGACTGAGTACCTAACTTTTTGGTAATCAGTACTATTCAGTAACAGTAACGATAAAGCGTGGTCGCTTTAACCTAAAAAAAAAAGAAGCTACAGCTGGAAGCCAACGGCAATGCTGAGCAAAATCTCTAGAAATTGACATTGAACTACCCTGCATTGATTTCTAATTATGTATCATCTTATAATACTATAACTTTATAATCATTTAGTGATATTTAGGAATAATTACTGTACCCGTTTGTCCGAGATAGTCTCCCAAGTCCTATACGACTTGGGAGACGTTACTTATACAGCGATAGTAGGGGTTACTATCCTTTTCTCTCCAGGATAAATCAAATTCGCTCATTGTTCCTTATTATTCGAATACTCACTGTTTCGTCCATTGTTATATATATACATATATGCACATTTCGCCCCAACTGCAATACAATCCTCCTCGGCTACCATTTTCCCTCTCTGCCTCAAAAATGCTACATAATTCACCTCTACTTCCATTTCCACTCGCTTCTGCACGCAGCAGACAAAATAAGTCAGTTAAAGTCTCGGGGTATTTCCGAGGGCAGCGGCATATAAAAATTCGCGCGGTATATTATGATATACGTACGTCCGTCGCGAGCAGTGCAGCCGTATGCCCTAAGTATAAAGAGCAGGTGCCACGCGTATAGCCTTTCGCTATACTCTACTTTTTCTGTCTGGCGCTGTTACTGGTCGGTTGAAGTATATAGGCACATTTTACACGGTCTTCGACCGCCAAATGCACATTTTCTGCCTATTCATCGGTTGAAATGGTTGGGGAGGATATTTTCTGTGTATTTTTAAAAGAATGGTACATACCCCCGTTATTGACGATGACTTGATTACGGACTTTCAAATTCATATTAACAAAATGTAATTATATACAGTTTAATGTATAATTATAGATTCATTTTATAGCTATCTTAGTACCAAATGTCAGATAAATAGAAAAATCGATACGATTACTATTCACGATATTTTAATTGATTTCTAGTAATATATTTCGCGGTCATTGAAATTAAATAATGTTGACTCATCAATGGAATGTTTCGTTATATTGAAGTACAAAATAATTAACATTTTGTTAAATTGTTAAACAAGACAAATTACTATAAACTATATGATTGTATAATACCAATAGCAGTTTTTGGACTGAAAATGTTCAAATCTTTCTAACAAATGCTGTTTGTGAAGGTCTTTTAACAAATATGCTGGAACGTTAAGGCAGACCTGGGTTAAACCCTAAAAAAGAATGTTTTTTACGAGTCCAGAAAACTTTTTATGTTTAAAAGCAATCATTCTGAAAATTTATATGCTATCAATACTTAATAATATCTTATAAAGATATATAAAGTGCTCCGCTTTTTTTGTAATACATGTCAAAAGGAGTAGATTAACCGACGAAAAAAAATTTCGTTCATATTGAAAATAGTGATTTATTGGGACGTGTAGGATCAAGATTTTGAGGTTTTGCAACGATAAAATTTAAGATATTATTGTGTTTGATAGCATAAAAATTTTCAGAATGATTGCTTTTAAACATAAAAAGTTTTCTGGACTCGTAGAAAAAAGTCTTTTCTTGAATTTAACCCAGACCTGCCCACTTAAACAGTTTACAGTGTAACCCCGCACATTGCAATGTTAAAGACCTCGAGTACTGAAATATCAGCTCGGTCATAATTGGTTGTACAAGAGGTTAACTGTCCGACTTGAGTTAACATTACTGATCTTTACAGACGAATCACTTATTAGTCAATATTCTGGCGACGCTTTAGATATTAAAACACGTCTCTCTTAATACCTCTTTAAATACATTTAAACTTCTTTTTTCAATTTTGTTAAATAAAACTTCTTGAGTTTCCATCAAGATAATTAAATTTCTTAGCAATTTGTCACCCCTTAATTCTCTCAAATCTTGCTTTAATTTAAAAGCAAAATTATTTTTTCCTTCCAACTTGAATTTCCTGCTCTCCCGCCTCCTTTCCTTGCTCCCTTTTCCACTCTCAAAAAGCAATATTCGCACTTACGCATATCCCTTTTTCCTCCGCCTGCACGGCTCACTCCCCCGCGTCATTATACAAAGCATTTTCCGGGGCGCTTGTACGCTCCTTCGTATATATTTGGGGCTTACGTGCTTTCTGGGCGCTTCTGGGATCGAGCACACGTTCGGGGGGCGAAAAGAGGCTCCGAAATTGATCCTGACACGAGTCTAAAAGGGGAAGGAATATTCTTTCTCTTTGTATTTGAGATATTCAGACTGTTCGGATTAAATGAATTTTTATAATTTTCTTTTTATATTGTTATTTTTTTATTATTTATATTCCTATTCAAATTGTACAGAAAAATCATTATGTTTTTAATGTTTCGTAAAAGTGATTATAAGAATATTGAATTGACCTTTTATAAAGCTCAATGTATATTTTAAAACTATGTACATAAAACGCAAAACTCTCCTAGAATGATTATGAACTGGTGAAGTAGATTTTCTTCTGGCCCAATTAATCAAACGAGCATAGAAGAAGTTATTTGGACTGTTCCATACAAAAGAAAAATGTATAAACCTGCATAAAACTCGAAATAACGAAGACGTTTCTGAAGATACAGTATTCTCTAAAAATCTTACTAATACTATTTTTGTTTATCTAATAACCAACGTGTATATGGAAATCAGCGCCTGAACTACAATGTTGTTAAATTGAAGTGTGCAACGAAACTGGATAATTCAAGTTTTGTTCGAAGTTGATTGTATATTTTTCTGTATTGGCATTTCTTGATTGTTTTTTATTTATAATATCTTTTTAACAAAAATATTTCGTAATTAAAAAAATTCGGTACTTTCATTTTACAATTAAAACCTCATCACTTTAAGAAATTAATTGTTCGCTTAAATTTATGTCAAAAACGAAAACGGAATTACATATCCAATTTAGTTCCACCACTCCTCAATTAGATGCGTCAGACCTACTTTACCCGACGATAAAATACATTCGAAAATTTCGGTTCTCTCAAAAATACTCATCAGAATCAAATTTCCTTTTTAGAGTAGCTTTATTTACGTAAAATACATAGCGGAACATTCGAATTATAATCATAATCGAAAATTACCGATAATAATTCGAGTGGTCCGCTACGTATTTTATATAAATAAAGCTACCTTAAATAGGAAATTTGATTATGATGTGTATCTTTTGAGTAAAACGAAATTTTCGAATGCAGTTATCGACGGGTAAAATAGGTCTGACGCATCATCTTAATTACATCAAAGTAAATTCGCAACTTAAAGCATCGACTTTATATTTTGATACCACGTTGAAAATAATTAAATTAAAAACAAATTAATTATTTCTTTTATAACCACCTCTTGGGACTTAAAGGGGTCAGTGAAACTACGCAAGAGTATCACTCATTTACATCACATTTTATATCAATAAAATAACATAAAATCTGTTATCAAACCGATAACCCTAGAAAAGCAACACTTAAGCACCTTCCAACTCAAGGTTTCATGTCAAAATATCCTCCCCACCAGCCGCAAATAAACACTAAAACAGCTCCAAAAAGTCGCGCCACTCGTTTCCCAAGCAATCTCCCGACACCCCAAAATCTCACGCACGAAATTCTCGAAATCGCCACGGCAAAGCAATTAATTACCGCGTATACTCGCGCGCGCGCGCGCCATACGAGCGTAAACCTGCAGCCATCGCGTAACAAGCACGCATGTCCATGTCCGCGCGAGCTCGCTCTTTTTCTCTCTTCTCTTTCACTTTCTTTCGCCTTTCTCTGTGTCTCCACATACTATATAGGTATATACGCACAAAAAAGGCAGCAGACTCTGCTCTGCGCGCAGCTTTGTTGCATTCGAGCCGCGGCGCGTCGAGTGCGACTCGGGGTTACGCGCGACGAGAGCGAGATCGTAAAGTCGCGGAGAGGGGACATGTTCAGACGCGCGCGACAGCTGTGCAGATGATGCGGTTTGATGGTTTGTATAGAGAAAGAGAGAGAGATGTGAGTTTATTGGGAAAAGGTTTTGATAGATTTTTTGTGTGTTTTAGTCTGGAAGTTTTTAATTTTCTTGTAACTGAGACCTGAACCTATCCTTTTATAAGGATTATTATTCGGTTTCCTAAAGAGGCACGTGGCTCTGCATGGACTCGGGTTCCTTGTTTGTAAGCTAAGAAATGAATCCTGATATTTTAATGAGAGCGCAGTGAAAATATTTTTCAAGAATTCTAAAATTACGTAAGGTTATGTGATATCTTCATTGTTTTAGACAATTAGAGGGACATATTTTTTTCATTTGATTTTCAATTTTTTAAATAAAATAAAATCTCATCGACACGTTAACGGAAATAATTATTGTTTGAATAAAAGGCCACAACGTGACAATGAGATTCTCAAAAATATTCTCAAAACTTACAATTAAATGAAAGAATTGTGTGTCTGCTATTATCGGTAAAAGGGTGGAAGGAGGGGTTTACATCATCTTAAAATGAAGAATCTGAGCCGTGATGGCAAAGTCGTATGTGACTTCGAGAAACCGAATAATAGCATTTAAAATATGGATGTCACTTTCTGAAAAGATAAAGAATCTCGGCAAATTACTTGTATACCACGCCTAACCTGATGAATGAATATAACTCTTGCATCTTTTGTATGAATATTCGCAATAAGTAACACGTTATGTAATATTACAGTACTAATTGTATCGAAGAGATAAAAAGCGTGACCAGTTGACCAGCTGGTTTTAAACATAAAACTCTGTTGTGCAATTCAACACATATAACAATTTTAATAATCCAGCTACGTATACCACATCCTGCGCGCTAAACCAGGCGATTTCCCATCGATTCAAATGAAAATCGGCTTTTGAGCCGAACTGTACCGTGACAACCAGTTTGTAACGTACGAACGCCGTGGCGCGCGCCTCTGGCGTGTGACTGATTCAGTCTGCCCAGCTGCAAACACAGCACGACAGCCGCGCGACCGCCTGTCGGAATTATTTGTATGCGCAAGTTAGATATTGTAATGGAGGGTGATTTGTTACGTCGCTTGATTAGATTTTTTTTCGTCCTCGTCGATGTTATACGGGAATCGATAACGCGCACGTAGGGTGACTAGACTGCACGATGCGACAGATGAGCGTTCGAGTATGTACACTTCTATTTACTGAATAGATAGCATGTATAGTTTTGAATATACTATCTGTATGTATTGATAGATGTAAGGGGTATTCATGACGATTAAAAGTTTAAACTTCTCACTTCAAATCTTATATGATAAATACGTAGTTATAATGAAATATATAGATTAAATAATTATGAACAATTAGGACAGCATGCCTTTCCTTACAAAATATGATAAGGTATCATTGTACACTGCAAATTTAAGCAAAGATTTCTTCACACTTGATAGATTTCTTAACTATTAAGTCAATAGACTTGAAATGCGTCGTACTGAATAGTCTTCTATAGTTAGCTAATCATAACTTTTTCAAATCTCTAGCCTAACCTTACTATTTGACAGTTGTACACTTTTTCTTAGAAAACAAAGTAATCTGATTTAGAATATAATGCATATTCATATTTACCGTTTCAAATGTATCGACTTACTTATGGGAAAGAATTTCTTCTCTGAATGCGCTTTTGCGAATGTTATGTGAATAAAATGTCCATACTGGATTCTCAATAGTTTATTATGTTACGAATTTCATATGTACATCGAAATATTGAAATATTTGCTTGAAACTTTATATAATGGTAGATTAATGCATACGAAAGGGCATTCATATTCTGGTTTTACATAATTCAGTCTACATATATTTAATTATAATCAAACTTTTCCTTTTCTAACGATAGAATTTAAGGCGAAATATTTGAATTTCAAATTGATTTTGACGTTCCCTTACATTTGTTGCATAAAAATCCATTTTTAAAAGCAGAAGTGTAAATAAGACCTTCCGAGCATTTCTACGTTTGCATGTCGTTACGTGTATTTTCTTCGATCCTCCCTTTCGCGAGCGCAGCGCGTGTTTTCCGATTTCTTATCCATTGAAAGGATCGGAGAGAATCTAAGGGAATTGTTTGTATTTCTTCCAGCGCTATCTCAGGGAAAAGAGAACAAATGTCAGTAAGAAGATTGGAAATCGCCAAAGAAGAGCAAACGCGCAACGCGGTAGAAAAACTTTGATAGATTACTTGCTATTATTTATAGCGAAATTTGGTCTTTATGATACATTATTATTCTTTTAACTAACTTTGTAAAATTTAATTAATTAGCTAAAATCATTGAATAATACTGAGAAAAGTAAAATAATACAAATTTTTCTCAAACCTATAGTATTTATCTTTCGTATTTTATACTCAGCAAACAGGATTACTTATTTTGTTATACCTTAACATTCCGATGCTCTTGTAATAACAATTATGTACTAAAAAATAAGAACAATTTATTTTTACTCGAGAAAATCAGAATGAAAGATACTAAACTTAAATTATTTTTAGAACTATGTGCTCTTTTGAGATTATGTTTTCATGGAAAAATAAGACCAAAATACTTATATAATTTATTATGGCTAAAAAATTATGTTTCTAAACCGAATATTTTTTCTTAAAACAACAGAACCTTTTGGCTTTGCACACGACAAAAACCAAAACAAACATAGGTACTCACAAACACACGATAAGCTCACACGGCAAAAAAGCCAAGTTAGCGTCGAATTAGCTCACAGTATCGGATTAGTCAAACCAAACTTGATCATGGGCTTCATTGCCAGAGCTTACCAGGCCAAAGGATCCGGATCTCTCCGGGAAAAATACAGCTTGCGCCGCACACTCGTCCTGCACTTACGCTTAGCGGAGCTACAGCTACGGCCGCACGCCACAAGAAGGTTTTCCCTCCTCGCGGCTTTAAAGGGAGAGATAGAGAGTTTGAGAATACGAGAGTGCAGGATTTGCAAAGAGTTAGGACTGCTGCAGCGATGATTAATCGCGCTCTTTTATTCAGGTTGTCCGTAAAGTGCGCAAGCTTTTACGCCGGATTTGCTGATCTTTTGACCGCTGGTACGTATAGTTGTTTTTTGTTTGGGTCTTGTATGTAAATGTTTATGAGAGAAGGCTTAGTGAATTTACTATAAAATTGTAAGAAGAGGACGATTTTGTTCGTGTACAGGGAGAGAATTCTTTTTAGAATAATTATAAAGAAATTCACGGTAAATTCCCCGTTGGTTTTCATCGACATTCAAATAAATTTTATTTTTGCCTGCTCTAGAGTAAACCGTTCTCGATATGATCCTTGGAGAACTCTTATAGAAGCATCTGGGTTACCACCGCTCGGTGGCGATGCCTCACCAAGTGAATTAGGTGTATGTTGTGGTCTTATTATAACATACTCTGCAACCGGTATTTTAATTTTAGGTCTGCCAAAATTGTAACCTTCCCCTACTCAAGTTCTTTTATATGTATTTTAAGCTGGCATATTTGATCAGCTGTCCAATTTCTTAAATGTTACCAAATGAATAAAGATTTTTCTCGAATCAGACTAATTTCACTATGCAATGCATTTTGTCGAAAGAGTCGAAAAATCAGCACATCCCTTCACATTTACCACAATACACGGTCATGTTAACCATGAATTTCTCTATAATTTTTTTTAGAAAATTTCCTCCGCGAATAAATAAAAAATGTATCACGCTTTGATAAACAAATATCAATGAACATTTTTGGCGCCGAAAAGTATCTATAATACCGCTCTCCCTTTCTTCGTGAAAAGAAATCCGATACACATGTAACAGGCCAAATATTCTTTCAGACACCGAGCGAGAGCGAACGAGAGAGTCTCCGATGTTTCTGCAATCTCTCGGATAACCGAGCCGGAAATAGGCTGTAATCAATATATGGCGAGAGGGCGGGACAAAGGGGAACGCGTGGAAAATTCGGCGGGGCAACGATCATTCTCACCCTCCGCTCGCTCTTCCGTCTTCTGTTACGGGATTAAGGGTAAATCAGTTTTATACGTGTCCTACGGCGTTAATTAAGGCTCTATTTTGCGACGAACATTCCTATGGGAAAGCATATTTTCTTCATTATTTGCTAAATAATTGTGGCGTAATATCACGGTGAATGGTTCTTTGTGTACTTTTCTTTCTATCCCTCTTCATTGAATACAAACTCGAATTTATTTGTGATCACAAAGCTTGTTGTATAACGAATGCTAATAATGGAATTTAGAGTACATTAAAAATATTAATTACTGTTAACCACGTTAATATAATGTAGTCTAATTTACCAAATTTTGGCTAATAAACATGTTTTCGTAATGTAATTATAATTGTTGTTATTTTACAGTGTGTGTTGCCTAAACAAGAACAATTAAATTAACACTTGTCAAATGGCCGCGACGAAGATTTTTTTTATAAAGACAAAAACCAAATATCGATCGTGTGTTCTGTATTGTTCCATATTCCTTTTAATAAGCGCTAATACTTATTCAACTGCGATTATGAAAAAAAAAAATAACAAAAAAACGTAAAACACAGTTTCCGTTCTTAACAGCACCATCGTAAAGGCAATGCAGCGCCTCTCTCTCTCTCTCTCTCTCTCTCTTGCCAACCCTTTTTATACTGTCTTTCTCGTCAATTTGTAAAGAGCAAAAGTCGCCTGGTAATAACGCGAGCGCGTGTATACGTAAATACGTGTACGTGCCGACCGCTTATTAAGGAAAAAACAGATGAGACGACGAAATGATCCTATACGTGCATGTGGCCTCTTTTACTGCTAAAAACAACTTCACAAGAGGAATACGTGTGCACCGAAGCATGTGAGAAAGAAGAAGGAGAGATAGAGGGTTGTTCAAAGTTGAATCTGGGTTTTAATGTATTTTTTCGTTGGAAGTGAAAATTACACCATTTTTAGGTTAGTTTTTAAAATGGTATTATAATTGTGTTATGAATCCAGATCCTTGCTTTTTGTTGAAAATTTCTCTTCACATATATGAAAAAAAAATATTTAGTAAATATTATCCAACAGTTTCTGTCGAGTCAGTTTCACCAAATAGATTCAAACAAATTTTAGTTATTTAAGCAATTTTACTAAAATAACTGAGCTAAAACAGTAAGACAAAATATTTATGTATTTATTTGTTGATTACATAACATTTGTGTGTTAATACAATATTTTAAGTATATATAATACGCTCAGCATGTCTGATGCTGGCATAACTTGTTATGGGAGCACTTTCGTGCACTTCGATAATTAAATTGTTAGATGTTTAACGGAAAATTGCAAAGAGTTAATTACTTCTTTGACGCCCCATTACTTTTTTGACTGATCCCAGCTCAAACATTAAGTAAATTCTGCTTAGCCGAGACAAGCCCATTTTACTCCCCTAGAATTCGGTAAATTTTACTCAAGCAACTATGGTGAATATCACAAAGAATTTTTTCCCATGCAGTGTAAAAAAATTCAAGTTTTTTCTTCAAACAAAAAGATTATACGTGAAGACCAATAAAGTCCACTTCGTTTCAAATTAAATTCTTCGCAATACTGCTAAAATATTCTCTGCTGATCGTAAAGTCTAATATAGTTTTCCAGGAGCACAGCTTCGAATATCTTCATTTTCCCTCTACTGCGCCAAAATTACAAGTCATTCTTTTTCCCACCCCGTAATAATTGTCCCCTCCACGCCCGCGATTAACTTTTGCGAACGCTTAACGCACGCGCACGAGCGCGCGTCTCATTTTCAAGCTCGTTACACGAGACTCCTCTTGGTTTCCTCTTTTCCCGTATACTCGAGGTTTTCCCTTTCATGGTCATTCCACGGCGCTTCCACACTGCGCCGCGTACTCTTTTATATTTGCTAATTTGTGGGGATTGTTTTTTACTTTTTGCATTTTTGCATTCGTTACGTTTTGCGTTTCGCAAAAGGGAGACCCGAGTGCGTATACGGAAGGGTCAGAGGCGACAGTGAATTCGAGCTTGAAAAATTATACGTGTAATATTGTTTTAATGAAAATTCAGGAATGTTTATTAAGTTTGAAATTTTGCTGAGTGCGATTTCATTGAGATTTAATTTGTTTTTAGCTATTTGATTACTGTGTGCGTTCGACACTTTATTGTACGTTTCACTGCTATTTTGTCGCAAATGAAAATGGTTGTAATTCATGCAAATGTAGAATTGAAATGTTCACTTAATTATATAAATTAGAACTTCTTCGTTCAAATTGCATGGAACATTTGTTTGCTGTGAAATACTTTGTTGTACAACATTTTCATTAAACTGTTTCAACTATTTATTTAAACTGCAATTATTTAACATTGCAGTGTAGCTTATACTTAATTACTGTCGGCACAAGCTTTCCATAATCAGCTCTTTCTCGTTACACTAATTCGCATTAATTTTGTTTTTATTTTTATCTCCTTTCATTTTCCTTCATTAAATTTTCTCCTGTTTTCCTTTATTTCCCTACCATTTAGCATTCTCCTCGGATGCGCTTTACTTTTGTTTCTTGCTATTTTTTTTTTCTTTCTCCTTCCGTTTTGTGATTATATTCCTCTCATTAATTATTTTCCTCCGCGCATCCAACCATTCTGTACACCTCAATTTCGCCAGCTGCGTTTTCTCGCAATTCATTATCCGGTCCCGCACTGAGTTGAAACGATTAACTTTCTCTGTCCCAAATGATGGTTCTCAGTTGCTTTTCATATATATTTAATACAATACATTTGCATTTTCGCGAAAAATATATTTTGATGACTTCTTTGTAACAACTCTGAGGTTAAATCTTGACATCATCTTCTTTCTTGATTCTTTAAAACAAATTTGTTTCAAAATGTCTGACTGGAATTTAAAAAACCTGCTTCTGTATGATCCAATTTTAAAAGTAAATTAAATTTATTCGGCGCCCAATGTCTAATTCGATTGAACTATTTACTAAACAAATTGTAAGATATTTAAGGGGTAAAAAAAACACTTTGGTTTCACGGAGGAAAATTTTACTTCACTCAGAAAAAGGCCCATGCTGGAAATAGCATATTATGCAACAAGGGAATAAAATCGAAAATTATTGCCTAGGGTGAATTTACTACCCGAGCGAAGCGAAGCAAATGCGGGATAAAAGTAGATTTTCGGGAAAGAAGTGGATTTGCGGGGAAAAAGTAGATTTGCGAGAATCATATGCTATACTATTGTCCTGCATTTCAGGTCAATAAAGTGGCCATTACGGTTGAGTCGGGAATAAAGAATTTTTTCTCTGAAGCTATTCATTTTGTGGCAAATAAAATTTCTCTTTGTATTAGATGAAAATAAATTTTTTTATATCTCAGGTTTCTAACACTACATGAAATTTCATTGGCATAATAAATAATTCTCACTCTTGTTGAAACTACAATGTTAAAGACTCGAATTCGATTTTTGATGATGTCAGTTTTTTCCATCATCATATTTTTCAGTTATTTCGATCATTGTGAGTAAGAAACGATTTGTTGATGCGTCAAACATTGTTTTCTGAGCTTTGAGCAACTTTTGATAAATAAATAATGAAACAAATTGAAAAGCTGTTTGATGACATTTATTCTACAGATTGTAAGAAGCAGCAACTGTTTTACACAAAATAATATTACATAAAATTTAATTAGTGTTTTACTCGAAATAGATTTTTACAAACCGTGGTGCAGCACTTGTAAATATCTAGTAAAATACGTAGCTATTTTACAATTATTTATAAACTGTTTCTTATAAATAATTCTCACGTAATTTTATAACTGAAAAATACCCTTAATACAAATTAATGCCTACCAATTCAATAAAAGAGAATTATCTTAGAATATCTCTACGTGTTTCACTAGCCAATGTCATGCAGGTTTTGACATTATTTTGTACAAGAATTATATACAGTATTATACAGTATTTATACCGCAAGCCGACAGTTTCACCTATTACAGGTCTGCAGTTTCTTCCATTTTGAAAAATAAAAATAGTGAGTATACAAAATCGATTTTTCCATTTAGTATATTATTTAACGATGAAGAATTATCAGAAAATTTCACTATCCTTCTGGTTTTTAGCCTTTAAAATGAAAGAAAAAAGTTAAAAAGACAAATTCTCCCTACCAAACTTCAAGCCGTAAGCAACCAAACGCTCCACATTTAAATATTCCCAATTGTCCCGTGCGTGCAAGCCAGCGCGGTCAGCATCGTCCGGCTCACGCAGCACGCCTGTACATTTTTAACTCCAAGGTCGATCGCCCTTGTCCAAAGCAACCTCCCAGCCTCCCCTTGGAAATTACATCTTCGTGCGTGGGCGTGAGCTGCGTACGCGAGGCGCGTCGACGACTTTTCCTATGTATAATATAACACTCATTTGGTGGTTCCGAAGGGAATATAATCTGCCGCTGCTGTCTCGATCCTTCTACGGGGCAGTTTTCCTTTGTCGGCGAGTCCGCGCTTGCCCTTCGAGGACTGCTACGCGGTGTATTGGAAGTTTCGATTTGGCGTTGCGACGCGTAATTGCATTATTTATTCTCGTGTGTGCGCGTAGTTTTGTATTTGCAGATGGAAGGTGAATCGTTGAAGGGCGTCGTTGGAAGTTTAATATTTTATGAAGGGGTATTTTTCGTTGGTGTGTCTGTAAACATGTCTGCGATGAGATAATAATACGTATTTTTAAAATTGTTCTCGATTTTATTTTGTGATATTCCAATTTTTTCTGGAAATTTGTGTAACTAAAATATATTTTACCACTATGCACCAAATATTCGGCTACATTCATCTTATCAAGCCCTTCGACGAACAAGATTAACCAAGTTTCAAATAATTATTGTGAAACCATATAATCAAGATAACTTTGATTTTTATTTAAAGTTATCTATAATTCACTTTCAGGAATGTTGAAAATATAAGTGAAAACGTTGGTATAAAAAGGTATGATAAACTATGTTTTTAATAATCAAGTAGTCCAAAATTATATTAATTATACAACTATTAATCAAAATACCTTTAAGAATGAATTTTGTAAGTTTCAAATGAATTTATCAAAAGCTATACAAAGAGTAATTTAAACATTAAAGCACCCTACTGAAAATTCCCAGATGGGAATCATTTGTTGTATCATTTCAAGATACAAAAAATTCAATCGTTTTTGTATCATTTTAAGATATAAAAAACCAACAAACAGCATTACTGTTGCATTAAAATACTGCAATATATAATAAATTATTTTGTACCAAACAAATCATTTTAAAGATAAAATTTTATTATTTTTATGTACGTAATATCATTATAAATAAATCTAGTGAATTTTAAGGTTATTAATTATATGTGCAGTATAACTTACCCTGGTAAACGTTCACCTAAATAATAGATATAATAAAAGATAATGAGAAAGATTTTTCAGTTTCATGATCGCAGAATAATACACATATTCTACTCTATACATCACCCGCAGCTGCATGCAGGTCCTCGTTAAAGCAGAAAAAGCTTGAACCATATATAACGAGGTTTGATGAAAATTTTCAAACTCAAGTAAAAAGCTCAATAAAAAGCTCGCACACACCCACGCAGACGACAAAAAAGTGCAAGGAAAAAGTCACAGAAGAAACGTATGAATAAGCGCGAGGTTGAATACAATGTGCGAAGTGTGGCGGTTTTAGTCGGTAATATGGAGATTAAGCGAGAGAGAATATTTTTGTCGGATTATTATTAGGTTAGTTTTACGTGTCGTTTAATGATGCGTTAATGCGCGCGCGAGCGCGAACATTGAATAAAACTCTTTATGATGGGTAGTAATTACGCGAGCGCGGCTGCAGCGCGTGCATGAAGCTCTATAGTATAATGGAGATGACGTTATTACGATAATGAAAAAGCATTAGTTCTGATTTTGCGAAACAAAAAATGTAGGTCGATAGTAGGAAACTCGCCCAACGCGAGCAATTTTTCAACGTTATGATGTATTTTCATAAAGCAGCTCATTTCTTAGTCTCAATTTGATGCATCAATTACATCTTAATGGCCTGTGCGGATGCATTTTTCCTAATTACGAGGATGTTGATTCAATCTTAAATACTGGTGAAATGTTCTTTGAGCAGCACTTTTCGCATGGTTCATACAATTTAAGTCTTAAACAATTTTTTCTTTGATGGTATTAATGAACTAAGTACTTCAGACTGTATTTTACTGTATCAAGAACTTTAATTTTCGTTTTTGGTAGGTTTTTAACGAAAAACCAATAAGAGTTATTGACATCAGCTATTTATAATTGAAATTCTCTACAGCGAGCACCCCGAAATCATAAATGAGAAAAGTTAAAGAATCCATAGTTTGGCCTATATTACTAGGTATATGTATAAAATAGAAAATTCAAAATTATTCTTAATCATTATAGTAGGTCACCAGACTGAAAAAATGCCATATTTATAGCTTATACTTAAAAGATTTTTCAAAAATCAATAATCGAAGCCTACTTTCCAAAGTACTGCAGTTTGTTTGATTTATAGCAATTATTTTCTCAAAAGAAGCCAGATCATAATAACACTGACTCTACTGCAATCAATTTCAATTATTTTCAATTAATAATTTTTATTGTTAAAACCATTTTATAAGACACAACTTATTATTAAGAATAATGAAGCAAAATAATATAGAAGTAACTCTTAAACTATTGAAATCTTTTAACGAGGAATAAATCATTTATACCAAATATCTGGCGACTAAATACTCAAGAATTTGGATGTTATAATAAAATTTTCTCATTAACTACACACTCCACCACTATGAAAATTCTAAATACACGAATCCTTAATTATAAAAATAATTCATTTTCTCAGTGTAGAAAAGAAACCTGCTACCAATAGCTCTTACTAATTTTTCTAAAATAATCAGAACACCCAACAAAAACCGTCTGTTACACTAAAATACAATCTTGAGGTGATGCCAAACCCGAGTGAGTACGGTCGTCCAATGAAGAAAGTGGGTATCTGCATTTGGACTGAAATTGAGAAAATCGATAAAACGCGTTTACACCAGTTCCCTTTCGCGTACGCGATAATTTAACAATTTTTAATATATGAAAAAGAAAAGTGTTGTATTGGTCCGTTCTTATCATCCCCGTTACATCTCAACGCTGGACCTCTAACTTATGCAAGTACTGATAGTGTCGGCAACCAATACTCAAACAGTATTCTGCCGAGAGTAAATTCTTCAATAGTGACGGGTGGGTTTCAGCATCACCTTAATAAAAACACAACTCACAATATCCTATTGACCCACTCCAATACAATTAGGACACATTTCGTGTATTATATAACTCAATATTCACAACATGAAAAATCTGCAAAGTAAAGATAACAAAAAAAACTCCGTCCGAAACTTTCTTCCCTCCACCGACCTCTCTGTTCGCTTTTCGCGCGCGCAAATCAAGAGTACAGCTGCGGATAACAATCGGAGGAAATGTGCGTGCATGGTAGCGTCGGTCGATCAGCAGCGGAGATATCACTAGCGGCGCTTTTTTGCCCCCCCCCCCCCCCCCCCGCGACGCATAAATGGGATCTCAATTATTTATTGCGCGGCGCGCAGCGGGCTTTAATTTCAGTCTTCATTTCCTCTCCCCTGCAGTACGGATTTCGGGTAGGGGAGAAGAGGCATCTATATGTGTCCGCATCCCTAAGTATTGCCGTCTTGGATTGGAAGTCACGCCCCTCGTCTCGTGCCGTTTAATGGTGTCACTTTTCTTGACTCCGAATGGTGTTTTAGGTTGGATGAATAATGTTTTTTTTGTGTTAATTGATGTGCAAATTTTTACACATTTTAATGGGTGATAAATGAGCAATAAGAGTGATGCTAATGGCTCTTCGCTTTATAATTTTATGAAAAATATGCTATTGTTTGCAAGTGATATATTATATTACTGATTACTAAATTATGAATTGTAAATATTACTGATTACTACATGTTTTTTTTATTTAAAATTTAAATTTTAGTTATTATAAGTAAACAAATATATAAAAAGGAAACTATATTTTTTAATCAAATGTGAATATATGTCAGAGAATGTAAGGAAATATGCATACATGTAAGAAAATATGAATTTCTTCTTAATATGGAACATGATACTCTTTTGTTTTATTATATTCTCAAACCTCAGGATGTTTCTATATCATTTTCAACATTTATATAAATTTCCTTATCTTTATTTATTTACCTATAGGTATGCACGAACTACACAAGTTTTCTCAGATATACACGTATACATATACACGTAAAAATACTTTTGAATATTGGAAAAATATGAGAAAATGTGTAAAAAGACAAGAAAATGTTATAGATATGATCATGTATCAGCAAGACTTCACATTGTACCCACGCTTTCTCAGATTTTGTTACATTCTTTTACATTTTCTCGCGTTTTTTATACTCTTCCACTAGAAATCAACAAAAGAAGTTGTTATTACGAAATACCATCGGCATTATCATAGATACATGTTTTCCACAACTTCCAATTTGTAACTATAATCAGCCAAAAAGTTTACTCCATTAACTATTTTTCGGACCCACTTTGTCCCTTCTTTGTTTCTTCTTTGTTCACGCATACATTTGTCGGCTCGCTTGTCGTGAAATTGCGTATTCCTTTATGCGACGTTACTAGCGCGTGGCCCCTGTGCTATACGCTTTCTCTCCCTCTCTTCCTCTCTGTCTTTTTCGTCCCCTCTCCCACCGAAGTACACCAACGAATTCGCGCGTGATATGCACCTATATTTCGCCGAGTCGATAAAGGCCACAGCGCGCCCGTGAATTCAAAGTCGCTGAGTGACGGGGGGCCATTCTTTTTTCGTTTTACAAGAGGCAAGAGAGAATTAGATTCTACAAAGAGATATGGTTAATAGAGGGTAAAAGTAATTCCATATGCGAAAATAGGTTCAAAGTTGCTTTTGAACCGAAAAAACTTTAGATTAATTTTTGTATAAATAAAACAAATAAAAAGCTATAGAGTAAAAATAATAAATCTGATACAATTATGGTTATTCTTTGGATTAATGATTTACATAAAAGTTTATGTTGAAATAGGCTTCTTTCACGCAAAAATAGCATGAGACGCCGAAGCATACCTATCAATTGTATGATTGAAAACAACGTATAGTACTGACAAGGAGAGTCCACGACCTGCTGGAAGCGATTTTCGGTGAGGCTTCAGGAAGTGGTTTCTGGTACCTAAAAATGATTCCTATCATCCGTAGTTTCGTCTCATAGTCCCTTAGGGTCAATATATGACCTTTTGTATTCTAAGTACACGTTATTTCAGTAAAAAGTGGTACCATATATTTCGAATCATAACTCTGTAAGTTCGTTTGCTAGAGAAATGATGCAATAAAATAAAAAAATTGACTACAAGAGCTTTATTTTAAGCTTTGATTTATATAAAAATATTATTTTGTTGCAAAGTTATGAGCAATGAAAAGTGATGACGAAACATGCATGAAAAGCTACTCATAACTTTACAGCAAAATAATATTTTTATATGAAACAAAACTTACAATAAAGCTCTTTTAGTCAACTTCTTTATCGTATTATATCATTTCTCTAGCAAAAAAAATTTGCAGAGTTCTGATTCGAAGTATATGGTACCACTTTTTACTGAAATAACATATATTTTGAATACAAAAGGTCAGATCTTGACCCCAAGAGATTGTGAGACGAAACTACGGATGCTAGGCATCATTTTTAGGTACCAGAAACCACTTCCCAAAACCTTATCGAAAACCGTTTCCCGTAGGTCGTGGACTCTCCTAGTGAGTGTATAACGATTCTAGTCCACTTGTTTAAAAAACGTGCAATAAAAAAGTCTAAAAATGATAATTATACTTGTGCTTATTCGGCAAAATAAAATCAAGCATTTTCGAGGTTTGACACTGTGATAAATATTACAGGTATTTGATATTTTATTCAACAAGTATGATTTGACTTGCTTACTTGTTATTGCTTATAAGCGCAAAATCTAAAAAAAATAAAAATTGAACCTAAGGGTCTGCAACAAATCGACGTTACCGACCGAAATCAAACAGTAAAATGTTTTGTTTTTTGTAAAAACTGCGTGTCGGATCAATTCTCCTCATAAGAATTACTTTATCTTCGATAAATAAAGAGCAAAAGAGTGACAAAAGAGTCCGCATCGATTGTCTAAAATTATAAGTAATAAAACAAACTTTAAGTTTCAAATATTATTTTTTTTCTTCAAAAACTACTACTCAGAATCCTTTAATAGATCGCTTAAGTTATTAAAATGAAGAGCGGTAAAGGTAATCGAATGAATACCAAAATCAAAGATTGGTATAAAATATTTCTTGGAAACTGTTGGAATATGTGTGCGCCACACATACTTATATGAATGGGCTGTGTGTAGAGTATACAGTGTGCATAGAGACTATATATTGTTTTAAGGTTCCCCTACTATTACACACAGAGTTAGCTGGACCAAATTGCTGTGCGATCACTCGTTGTGAATACGACTCAGAGAAACGACGCGCTTATTCTATCTTATGAACATATATATCTTAACGAAGTGTATCAATAAACTATATTACTTATTTTCACCAATATACAACCCACATAATCTTCCGAAGAAACATTTTGAGGAGTGGACTTTTGCGTTGATTACTGATTTCAGTATCAACTCAACTGTACATATTGTTTTCATTTCCCATAAGTAAATCAATCTACCAAAGGAATCACATTTCTAGATTCCATTATCTTTATTCAACTTAACAAATAACAACTAAACTCAAGAACTAGTCACCCACCCATACCCTCTACACGCAAGAAAGAGAAAAAGCCAAAAGTATAAAAACACGCAAATCCATGTTCGCGAGGAGGGAAAATACACGTCCACGTACAACGTACACGCGCCTGTACTCGCGTATATACCCTCGCGAACGAACGAGCGAGGGGTAGATTTTGCACCCTCCCTCGTCGTCGCGCGGCACGCACTGTAGCGCGGCTCGGCGCAGTTGACGACAAGAATAAGGGAACGACGACGACGAATCCCGCGACGAGTTCGCGTACGCTGCACGTGCAGCGCGAACCCGCGCTGATATGTTGCTAACGCGCCTCGTACGTGATGCGATAAAAGGAAATGAATTGGATGGGGTGTGTTAGCTATGGGTGTAGAGAGGGTTTTCGAATAAGGGTGTATTACATCTCGTTGTGTCGTGTAGAAAAGTGTATTTAGACGGTTGAATAAGTCAAGTTTTGGGAGAGATAGTTTGATAACTTATTTGTTGAATATTTTTGTGAATATGCTTAGATTCGGATAAAAATTGTGTTCAATACTAGAATTTCGTAGCGTATAAAACATCATTATTTTTATAAAAGTGTTAAGCAATAAATAAGATGATGTAACTATGTATAGGTACGCATCGTGACTACAGGGGATCAAGTTTAATGTATGTAGTCAATAAGGCAACTTAGATTACCTTCCAAATTTCATATGAACTTAGTCCTTGGATGAACAATAGCAATAACAGTATAGTAATTACGTAACACATAATTTGACGTTATTTACTCCATATTGTGAATCTTTGTCCATTAACCACTTGCATGAAGTTTGCGAAAATGGTACTTGAAACAATAGAATTACTTACCTACGAAATATATACGTTTGCAAACACTTTAAACAAAAATTAAAAAGAGTAAAAATATAAGGATAAGGATGGAATTTATTTATAACGTTTTTTAATTTTTGTTCGTTCAACGACTTTGCTTAGAATTCGCGAAAATGACAAGCAATAAAAAGTTAATGGAAAATTATATTATAACAATAAAATGTTTAAACCTATAAAATATTATATTTCACAAATACTATAAACCTCGCTATAAACAAACGATGAAAGGCTAAAACTATATGCAATAACCTTAAACGTATTCATATTTCATTCCATTTTTTTAATCTTAGTCCGTTACAGCCGATTCGTTTTCGAATTCGCAAACTGAATGTTACGGCACAAATGACCATGTATCATAATATATTATAAATACCTCACCAATGAACCACGTCCCACTGACCACTGTCGATCTCCAAACGCCTCCTGCAACAAAACACATCGATAATCACAACCTTCCACCCAACAAGATCCTCCAATATACCCAATACCCTTCCACACAAACCATTCGACATTCTCTTCGTCCATCCAGTGCCACCATAACCTCAAAAACCATCCTCCACCATTCCACAGTCCATAAAAGCATAAATTCAGGAATCTGTATGACTAAAATCCCTCAAAATTTTCCCTTCGAGAAAACTCTCCTCCAGGCTCGTACGTACGACGGCTCCGTGCGAACAAAGGAAGGCTCTCGCGAACTCTCGAGAGAACGCGCGCCGCCGATCGACGAACCCCCGTTAATCCGCCTGTCTCTCTCTTTCTCTCTTCCCTCCGTGCCTTCGTCCTTCCCCTGCAGTGTGTATATACGTGTGCACGCGGAGCGGAGGAGAGGAAATGGCGCGCACGGGCACGGTTTGTGTGTGTGCGTGTGCCGGAGCGCCGGAACAAAGAGAGACGCGCTGGCGCTGCTGCCGATCTAATGGTCCGTCTACACCGGATATTTTGGTTTGACTTTTTAGGTCGAGTAGCGATACGTAAGTGGTATATGGTAGTTATGAATGAGGCTTCGGGCTTTGGGATATTTTAGGGGGTAGTGTTTTTTTTTATTTATTTTGGTAGGTGTAAGTAAGAACGTTTTGTTTACGTCAGTATGTATAGGGTAAATAGTTGTTCAAAGAGTCACTGCCGCTGAAGTGTATTAGTGGCGACGAGACACTAGCCGGCTTTTTGTACCCGGTGCTCATACTACATGTGTTTTTCTTGTTTTGGAAAATCGGCGGGAAGATGAAGGACACTGCGTTGGTGGTTTTCTTTCTGTAGAATATTTGATTAGGACAATTTTTTAGAGAGAGATGGACAGAGTTATCAGGAAAAAATGGTTACTTGTACAAAGGGTCTTGGTAAAAATGAAACATTGTTTTATACATACGGTTTAATGGATGTACTCTAGGGTGGTCAAAAATTTCCCGAATCATGAATTTTCTTCTTGTAACCCCTTCAAAATCTTTTCATTGGCTTAAAAATGAGATATTTTGTCCACCGGTTGCCTGAAGTTAAATTAAGAGGTCTCTACCACGGCAAACAGGTGTTAACATTTTATTTTAAGCACTTTTATTACATTTGATATACTAATAATAATTGTATGGCAATTTATCCAGCTACCAATTTTATTACGTTTATTATAAGGTTATTAACAACTTCACCGCATTACGAAAGTCAAAAGAATTCTTTCCTTCAAAATAAAATTGTAGTTTGCTCATTTTTCACTAAAAAACCTGATATTTTCGGGGCAGTATATTTTTACGAATTGACACGTTTGAGGTTGCGTTTTGAAGAGTAAATCGAGTACTATATATAGAAAAATTCAGGGATAATCGGATGTGTTTTTATGCCAAACGATTATTTATTTATTATTTTTTATTTAGTTGGCCCCTCAATTCTTTTAAATGCACATATTTCAGGGACCATCTTGAATTTAAGAATTTTCAATAATAATAATCTTATTTATTTGAAGTTTTTCTTATAATAAATGTCTACGAGCTCTAATCTACATTTTCAATACTTAACCTTAACCTTTTTCCGATCTTAATTTAAATTAAGAATTTGCTGCCTATAAGCGTGTGGCATGACGAATTCAAAACTTTATAGAATCAATTTGGATACACACACCTATTACAGGAAGTGAACTGCTTTTCCGACGAATATGCCGATTATTAATGACCATCTACAGGTGCATAGTCTATGATGCAACCTGCTTATTCCATGGCATATAGTAAATAATAATTATCATATCTTTAGTAAGTAAAAAAGGTCAAATAAATAAGGTTATTATTATTTATAATTTTTAAATTAAAATAGGCCCCTGAAATATGTGCATTTAAATAGAATTCAGGGGCCAACAAAATAAAAATAAAAATAAATAAGTAATCGGTTGGTATATAAAACCCAAGATATCCTATTGTCCCTTAATTTGTCTATATATAGTACTCGATTTACTCTTCAAAATGCGATGTCGAGCGTGTCAATTAGTTAAAATATAGTACCATGAAAATTCCACGAAACTAGCAGGATTTTTAGTGAAAAATGAGCAAACTACAATTTTATTTAGGAGAAAATTTTTTTTGGCTTGCCTAATACGGTGAATTTATTAATAAACTTATAATAAACGTAAACAAAATTGGTAACTGGATAAATTAACATACAATTATTTTTAATTCATCTAATGTAATAAATGTGCTTAAAATCAAATGATAAAACATGTTTGGGATAGTAGAGATCTCTTAATGTTAACTTCAGGCAACCGGCGGACAAAATATCTCATTTTAAAGACAATTACAACATTTGGAAGGGGTTAGAAGAAGAAAATTTAAGATTCGGAAAATTTTGGACCACCCTAATATTTGCTCGACGGTAAGATATTCTTGGTCTAACTGACAATATCTGAAGTCACATTTTCATACACCTTCTTAGGATTTTTCATGTCTGACGTCATGACCTCACGTGACCGAACGCTGGGAGAACAACATTCAAAATTGCGCTGATTTCCTTTTATTAATATAAAATCAGCGCAATCATTTGTGAGTATCAAAAATATTGTTTATTTATGATCAAAACATGAGCGGTCAAAAACTGTTACCGTGTAATTGCGCCTAACACAGCTAGGATATGATTTCATCGTATTTGAATACTGGTGAAATATACTAATGTGTTTAATATTCAATATAATTTTGCTGAAACAGTCAATTTTATTCATATTTATTGGTTAAACCGTAACGTATTTTAAATTTTATTAATTTTATTGATTATTTGTAATAATAACATCACAAAATGTAAAAGTAAATCATATGCAATTATTTCCCTGCATATTTTATTGAATTAAATATAGGTATGTAAAATACATTTTTACTTTGCTACACTTTTTCCAAAAATATATTTTTTTAAATATAATTGCATATGATATGTATTTACATTTTATAATGTTATTGTTACTAATTATCAGTAAAAACAATAAAATTGCAAAAATACTTACGATTTAACCTAAAAAAAAAGAAATAAAATGAACTATTCAAGCAAACTCGCTATTACAAAAAATGTCTTATCTATAAATTATTGAATACTATATTTGTTAGTTTATTTCACCATTATTCATCTACGAACAAATCATATCCTAGCCAATTTAATCGCAATTATACAGTGACTGTTATTGACCGCTCATGTTTTGATCATAAATAAACAATATTTTTAGGTATCGAATTAAGTATGCTTAGCATTAATTAGGTAGCTTTGCAAAAGAGGTATTTTTGGCATATTTTTTAATACTCAGAAATAATTGCGCTCATTTTATATTAATAAAAAGCAATCAACGTGGGGTCGTGACGTCCGACGTGAAAAAGCTTAATAATGTAGGTTCGGTCAATTATCGAGTCAAGTGACGCCAAATGTACCAAGAATATCTTACTGGCGATGTACATCGACGTTAACAATACTAGTCGAATTTGTTTTTTGAAATTTTCCAATGAGGTTAGCGATAATAAGCATTCGATCCAATGTAGTTGCAGTATTTAAAAAAAATCAATCAAATTCTACAATTCTGCCAGATACTTTTAACATCGAATGTAGTTCCTGATCAGGATCCAATTTTCTATTGATTTTTGTTCATAAAAGTTTACCTTGAAATTGTTATCACAAAAAACTATTTTAACAAGAGCAATAATTATTACACTGAAAAAATATTCTCTAGATTAAATATAAATATATTTCTCAATGATAGTACTTAATAAAAAAATTATTTATTTAAAGTAAATATATTAATTAAGTTTAAAAGAGCCTTTTTTAAATTATATAAATATTAACTATTATTAAATAACTTTTTTTGCCCCAATATAGATGGTTTATTAATTTTACAGAATTAATGGTCAAATTAACTAACAAAAAATGTTGTCAAATAAGTATTCCAGTAAAATTAATCAATCACTATTTCAACGTTCCTTACAAAGAGTTCAAAGACTAGCAAGACAAGCACAATCCGATTTCTTGTAAAGTATCTAGTAAGTAAGTCTTTATCAAAGAACCTAAAAGTGTTATTTATTTCAAGAGGCCTCTTCAAAGAACCAGTCATTTTGGAATAATTAAAACCACTCCATGCCGGTAAGTATCATCAACATTCCCGAAACAAAATACCCAATCACACTACATAACAACGCGCAACATCAACAAATCATCAAATCATTCTTTCCGCGTAAGAGCCGGAGTACAAACTCGTGTCACTGCTATATAACACAACACACACACACGAGTAAGCGAGCTCGCAAGCCTTCCGAGGCCTTTGTTCCGGTCATCGCCTCTCTCCATCTCTCTCCCTCTTCCCGCGGATTTTTGCCGCCTTTTTACACTGTCCCTCTCTCTCAAATCCCCCCCACGCGTCCTCTCTCCATCTCTCCCTTCACTTCGATAAACGACACTTGCTTTATAAAAAGAAAGAGACACGCACACACCCTCTCTCTCCTAGTAGAAAAAACACATGCACCTACATAGAAAGAGAAAGAAAAGCAGGCAGCGCGCACACCGGCTAACCAACCTAACCTCACTCTCTCTCTCCCGCAGCTCGCGCGCAGGGGCGAGAAAGACGGAGAATCTCTCTCTCTCTCTCTCCCGCGAGCGCGCGCGCGCATTTCGTACCGGCGGCGGCGGCGCGAGCGCCGCGCGGCACAAGCCATCAGCCAGTCTCTCCGCGCTCGCAGCTCCGCTGCAGCAGTCTCCCCGGCCGCAGTTCAGTCGAGGCACGACGAGGGCACGCGTCGAGACAGTTGTGTTGTCGCAGGCATATAAGAGAGAGAGAGAGAGATAGATAGATACAGACATCGCGACGCTTTGTTTCGAGGAAAAAGTGCACGAAGAAGCTGAAGAAGGATACAGCACTGGAGCTTCATCGATATAGTGTTTGTTGTTATACGTACGCAGGAAGATAGAAAGAAAGACAGAGAGGAGTATACGCGCGCCGGCCGGAGACACACACACACACACACACACACACGCGCAGTCGGTCTTTTTTCTCCGTCGTGTATGTAACAGTGCGCGCGCGAGTGGATTTGGATATACCGAGCACATACACATATACACACACATACACGCATCAGCTCGTTTCGGTTTTGTTTCTCCTGCGAAGAGGGCTGCTCTCCTCCTCTGTGCGCTTGTTTTTCGTTTTGTTTGTGCGACACTTCCGCTCTGTGTCCGCCTGTGTGGAATTCTCCTCGGCGAAGACGATCTCCGAATCTCCCGCGGCTGCTTCTTTGTGCGACAGGAGGAGAAGATACGGAAGTACACGTACACTCACGCATATGCTCGCACGCGCATGTAGTTGTACAGTCGGTTGATTTGTTGCTTCGAGTTTGGTGCGAGGGTACCTATATATATAATCGAGTGTGCCGCGAGTTGTGAAGGCGGATATCGACGAGGAGAGAGAGAGAGAGAGATATATACATACACGTATATATCGTGCATCGAAGGTGCGGACGTGTGCAGGAGGAGACGAGGAGATTTTACGAGCACGGTGAGTTTTTTTGTTTTTTTTGGAGAATTTTTTGCGTTCCTTTCTTTTGGAGGTTATGTGAGGAGAGGGATTATGGTCTTTCGTCTTTCTTCTGTTTTGTATAACGAACTTTTGGGCGAGAGTGGCGCGCGTTGGAGTTCGCGAGAAGTGAGAGAGAGAGAGAGAGAGAGAGAGTGAAATTCTACGAAGGACGACGACGAAGACGATGCGCGAGTGTGTGTCGAGTGTCGGGCGTTTTACGCGCTCGGAGTCGGAGGTAGTCGCGGGGTTTTTAAGATTAACGGCTTTTTTGCGAATGTGGCGGACTGGAAGTATTGAATTTGAAGCTGGCGTGTGTATTTGCGGGAATATGAAAGTTGGTAACGGCTCTTTGCAACATTCTAAATGTTCTCAATGTACAATCAATCTCAACAGTTCATTTGAACCGTGGAGAATTTTAATTACAATGTTATGAGCTTTGAAGATTATTAATTGTTTTACTATTTTGGTCACAATAGAACTACCTGAATTTTAGTTTTTATTTAAATGATTGCTTCTAACAGCAAATTATAGACGAAATTGTTTAGAGTGTCTCATACACTCTTATAAAAAATCTACTATATTTAATAGAACAACAGAAACAACTATTCCGCGGGCAAATACCCCTTCCGGCATTGGATAACACTATTAATTCAGAAAATATGTTTTCTATTTATCCTGCAAGTTTCTCATAAACTTGTCAACCGGATAAAAGAGAAAACCATTTAAAAGTAGGTTTCTGCTAAACCTATTACATCGTATTACAAGTTTTTAACTGTATTTGCAAGGAAGGCTCAAACTTACAAAGAAGAGTCTCCCTCTTCAAAGCAAGTAATATACAGGTCCTTTTCTATTATAAATGTAGAAGTTGAATTTTTATTTAATTTTGATATTCAAGTCACAATAATCTTCCATGATTATAAAAAAGAATGGAACAGTTATTCTTCGTGAATGGTTTATTACAGCAAAAGTAAAACTAACTTTTGAAGTGAATTGTACAGTTAATGCGAGCTTACACGTATAATAATTATTTTATCGTCACTGCTAATATTCGAAACTTAAGTCATTATACTTACGCAGTTTTATTAACTATCAATATTTATAGTAATGCAGAAAGTACGCTAACGCAAAGTTTGCAAATAATGTACGTATCAGTAAATCGGAACGGTTTGAAAGTGCGAGTGTAAAAATTTTCCGTCAACAAAAGTGGAGTTCTTAAATTCTTTGTTGATTTATCCGTTTGTTTAAATACAGTCAATAAATATCAAACTCTCGTTAACTGAATTATGTTATTTATTTATTTATAAATTGTATTTGTAAATAAATAAATATATATTAATAATTATGAAGTTGAAGTTTGCACTGTTGCATTGCAACAAAATTCGTAAATTCGTAAGTCGTTCCAAAGTCCAATCAAAACGCCTTTAATGTATTAAATATCGTTGGAAAACATGTTTGCAACATGAATACATAAATTTAGAACCCTTAAACTACCCCTAACTAGGGGTTGAAAATATTCAGAAATTGCACGTGCCTTCCTCGATTTTTTACGCGTACGCTTATGCGAGTCACGAACTTTTCTCTGCGGATTATTGTTAAACAACCCAAAATGCACTCCCATGAATTTTTTTGTAAAGATTGGAGGAGAGGAACACTTTCAAAATGGCGGTTGTGCGTTTGTTGCACGTATTCTATAGCATTCCTCGATTTTTTACGCGTGTGCTTATGAGAGTCACGAACTTTTCTCTGCGGATTATTGTTAATCAACCCAAAATACAATCCCATGAATTTTTTTGGAAAGTTCGGAGGAAAGGAACACTTTCAAAATGGCGATTGTGACTTTGTTGCACGTGTTCTATAGCCTTCCTCGATTTTTTACGCGTATGCTTATGCGAGTCACGAACTTTTCTCTGCGGATTATGGTTAATCAACCCAAAATACAATCCCATGAATTTTTTTGGAAAGTTCGGAGGAAAGGAACACTTTCAAAATGGCCGCCGTAAGTTTGTTGCACCTATCGTTTAAAATTCATGGGATTGTATTTTGGGTTGATTAACCATAATCCGCAGAGAAAAGTTCGTGACTCGCATAAGCATACGCGTAAAAAATCGAGGAAGGCTATAGAACACGTGCAACAAACTCACAAACGCCATTTTGAAAGTGTTCCTTTCCTCCGAACTTTACAAAAAAATTCATGGCATTGTATTTTGGGTTGATTAACAATAATCCGTAGAGAAAAGTTCGTGACTCTCATAAGCACACTCCTAAAAAATCAAGAAAGTATAAATGATAGGTGCAACAAACTTACGGCGGCCATTTTGAAAGTGTTCCTTTCCTCCGAACTTTCCAAAAAAATTCATGGGATTGTATTTTGGGTTGATTAACCATAATCCGCAGAGAAAAGTTCGTGACTCGCATAAGCATACGCGTAAAAAATCGAGGAAGGCTATAGAACACGTGCAACAAACTCACAACCGCCATTTTGAAAGTGTTCCTCTCCTCCAATCTTTACAAAAAAATTCATGGGAGTGCATTTTGGGTTGTTTAACAATAATCCGTAGAGAAAAGTTCGTGACTCTCATAAGCACACTCCTAAAAAATCAAGAAAGTATAAATGATAGGTGCAACAAACTTACGGCGGCCATTTTGAAAGTGTTCGTTTCCTCCGAACTTTCCAAAAAAATTCATGGGTTTGTATTTTGGGTTGATTAACCATAATCCGCAGAGAAAAGTTCGTGACTCTCATAAGCACACGCCTAAAAAATCAAGAAAGAATAAATGACACGTGCAACAAACTCACAACCGCCATTTTGAAAGTGTTCCTTTCCTCCGAACTTTCCAAAAAAATTCATGGGATTGTATTTTGGGTTGATTAACAATAATCCGTAGAGAAAAGTTCGTGACTCTCATAAGCACACTCCTAAAAAATCAAGAAAGTATAAATGATAGGTGCAACAAACTTACGGCGGCCATTTTGAAAGTGTTCCTTTCCTCCGAACTTTCCAAAAAAATTCATGGGATTGTATTTTGGGTTGATTAACCATAATCCGCAGAGAAAAGTTCGTGACTCGCATAAGCATACGCGTAAAAAATCGAGGAAGGCTATAGAACACGTGCAACAAACTCACAACCGCCATTTTGAAAGTGTTCCTCTCCTCCAATCTTTACAAAAAAATTCATGGGAGTGCATTTTGGGTTGTTTAACAATAATCCGTAGAGAAAAGTTCGTGACTCTCATAAGCACACTCCTAAAAAATCAAGAAAGTATAAATGATAGGTGCAACAAACTTACGGCGGCCATTTTGAAAGTGTTCCTTTCCTCCGAACTTTCCAAAAAAATTCATGGGAGTGCATTTTGCTTTGATTAACCATAATCCGCAGAGAAAAGTTCGTGACTCTCATAAGCACACACCTA
This sequence comes from Gastracanthus pulcherrimus, assembly GCA_949152435.1. NCBI lineage: Eukaryota > Metazoa > Arthropoda > Insecta > Hymenoptera > Pteromalidae > Gastracanthus > Gastracanthus pulcherrimus. The sequence continues at coordinate 175,942,475 of OX424573.1, read as the reverse complement.
AAAAATCGAGGAAGGCTATAGAACACGTGCAACAAACGCACAACCGCCATTTTGAAAGTGTTCCTTTCCTCCGAACTTTCCAAAAAAATTCATGGGATTGTATTTTGGGTTGATTAACAATAATCCGTAGAGAAAAGTTCGTGACTCTCATAAGCACACTCCTAAAAAATCAAGAAAGTATATATGATAGGTGCAACAAACTTACGGCGGCCATTTTGAAAGTGTTCCTTTCCTCCGAACTTTCCAAAAAAATTCATGGGTTTGTATTTTGGGTTGATTAACCATAATCCGCAGAGAAAAGTTCGTGACTCTCATAAGCACACGCGTAAAAAATCAAGAAAGAATAAATGACACGTGCAACGAAATTTCGGCGGCCATTTTGAAAGTGTTCCTTTACTCCGAACTTTCCAAAAAAATTCATGGGATTGTATTTTGGGTTGATTAACAATAATCCGCAGAGAAAAGTTCGTGACTCTCATAAGCACACTCCTAAAAAATCAAGTAAGTATAAATTATAGGTGCAACAAACTTACGGCGACCATTTTGAAAGTGTTCCTTTCTTCCGAACTTTCCAAAAAAATTCATGGGAGTGCATTTTGGGTTGATTAACCATAATCCGCAGAGAAAAGTTCGTGACTCTCATAAGCACACACCTAAAAAATCGAGGAAGGCTATAGAACACGTGCAACAAACGCACAACCGCCATTTTGAAAGTGTTCCTTTCCTCCGATCTTTCCAAAAAAATTCATGGGATTGTATTTTGGGTTGATTAACAATAATCCGTAGAGAAAAGTTCGTGACTCTCATAAGCACACTCCTAAAAAATCAAGAAAGTTTAAATGATAGGTGCAACAAACTTACGGCGGCCATTTTGAAAGTGTTCCTTTCCTCCGAACTTTCCAAAAAAATTCATGGGATTGTATTTTGGGTTGATTAACCATAATCCGCAGAGAAAAGTTCGTGACTCGCATAAGCATACGCGTAAAAAATCGAGGAAGGCTATAGAACACGTGCAACAAACTCACAACCGCCATTTTGAAAGTGTTCCTCTCCTCCAATCTTTACAAAAAAATTCATGGGAGTGCATTTTGGGTTGTTTAACAATAATCCGTAGAGAAAAGTTCGTGACTCTCATAAGCACACTCCTAAAAAATCAAGAAAGTATAAATGATAGGTGCAACAAACTTACGGCGGCCATTTTGAAAGTGTTCCTTTCCTTCGAACTTTCCAAAAAAATTCATGGGAGTGCATTTTGGGTTGTTTAACAATAATCCGTAGAGAAAAGTTCGTGACTCTCATAAGCACACTCCTAAAAAATCAAGAAAGTATAAATGATAGGTGCAACAAACTTACGGCGGCCATTTTGAAAGTGTTCCTTTCCTCCGAACTTTCCAAAAAAATTCATGGGTTTGTATTTTGGGTTGATTAACCATAATCCGCAGAGAAAAGTTCGTGACTCTCATAAGCACACGCCTAAAAAATCAAGAAAGAATAAATGACACGTGCAACAAACTCACAACCGCCATTTTGAAAGTGTTCCTTTCCTCCGAACTTTCCAAAAAAATTCATGGGATTGTATTTTGGGTTGATTAACAATAATCCGTAGAGAAAAGTTCGTGACTCTCATAAGCACACTCCTAAAAAATCAAGAAAGTATAAATGATACGTGCAACAAACTTACGGCGGCCATTTTGAAAGTGTTCCTTTCCTCCGAACTTTCCAAAAAAATTCATGGGATTGTATTTTGGGTTGATTAACCATAATCCGCAGAGAAAAGTTCGTGACTCGCATAAGCATACGCGTAAAAAATCGAGGAAGGCTATAGAACACGTGCAACAAAGTCACAATCGCCATTTTGAAAGTGTTCCTTTCCTCCGAACTTTACAAAAAAATTCATGGGATTGTATTTTGGGTTGATTAACAATAATCCGCAGAGAAAAGTTCGTGACTCTCATAAGCACACGCCTAAAAAATCAAGAAAGAATAAATGACACGTGCAACGAAATTTCGGCGGCCATTTTGAAAGTGTTCCTTTACTCCGAACTTTCCAAAAAAATTCATGGGATTGTATTTTGGGTTGATTAACAATAATCCGCAGAGAAAAGTTCGTGACTCTCATAAGCACACTCCTAAAAAATCAAGAAAGTATAAATGATAGGTGCAACAAACTTACGGCGGCCATTTTGAAAGTGTTCCTTTCCTCCGAACTTTCCAAAAAAATTCATGGGAGTGCATTTTGGGTTGATTAACCATAATCCGCAGAGAAAAGTTCGTGACTCTCATAAGCACACACCTAAAAAATCGAGGAAGGCTATAGAACACGTGCAACAAACGCACAACCGCCATTTTGAAAGTGTTCCTTTCCTCCGATCTTTCCAAAAAAATTCATGGGATTGTATTTTGGGTTGATTAACAATAATCCGTAGAGAAAAGTTCGTGACTCTCATAAGCACACTCCTAAAAAATCAAGAAAGTTTAAATGATAGGTGCAACAAACTTACGGCGGCCATTTTGAAAGTGTTCCTTTCCTCCGAACTTTCCAAAAAAATTCATGGGATTGTATTTTGGGTTGATTAACCATAATCCGCAGAGAAAAGTTCGTGACTCGCATAAGCATACGCGTAAAAAATCGAGGAAGGCTATAGAACACGTGCAACAAACTCACAACCGCCATTTTGAAAGTGTTCCTCTCCTCCAATCTTTACAAAAAAATTCATGGGAGTGCATTTTGGGTTGTTTAACAATAATCCGTAGAGAAAAGTTCGTGACTCTCATAAGCACACTCCTAAAAAATCAAGAAAGTATAAATGATAGGTGCAACAAACTTACGGCGGCCATTTTGAAAGTGTTCCTTTCCTTCGAACTTTCCAAAAAAATTCATGGGAGTGCATTTTGGGTTGTTTAACAATAATCCGTAGAGAAAAGTTCGTGACTCTCATAAGCACACTCCTAAAAAATCAAGAAAGTATAAATGATAGGTGCAACAAACTTACGGCGGCCATTTTGAAAGTGTTCCTTTCCTCCGAACTTTCCAAAAAAATTCATGGGTTTGTATTTTGGGTTGATTAACCATAATCCGCAGAGAAAAGTTCGTGACTCTCATAAGCACACGCCTAAAAAATCGAGGAAGGCTATAGAACACGTGCAACAAACGCACAACCGCCATTTTGAAAGTGTTCCTTTCCTCCGATCTTTCCAAAAAAATTCATGGGATTGTATTTTGGGTTGATTAACAATAATCCGTAGAGAAAAGTTCGTGACTCTCATAAGCACACTCCTAAAAAATCAAGAAAGTTTAAATGATAGGTGCAACAAACTTACGGCGGCCATTTTGAAAGTGTTCCTTTCCTCCGAACTTTCCAAAAAAATTCATGGGATTGTATTTTGGGTTGATTAACCATAATCCGCAGAGAAAAGTTCGTGACTCGCATAAGCATACGCGTAAAAAATCGAGGAAGGCTATAGAACACGTGCAACAAACTCACAACCGCCATTTTGAAAGTGTTCCTCTCCTCCAATCTTTACAAAAAAATTCATGGGAGTGCATTTTGGGTTGTTTAACAATAATCCGTAGAGAAAAGTTCGTGACTCTCATAAGCACACTCCTAAAAAATCAAGAAAGTATAAATGATAGGTGCAACAAACTTACGGCGGCCATTTTGAAAGTGTTCCTTTCCTTCGAACTTTCCAAAAAAATTCATGGGAGTGCATTTTGGGTTGTTTAACAATAATCCGTAGAGAAAAGTTCGTGACTCTCATAAGCACACTCCTAAAAAATCAAGAAAGTATAAATGATAGGTGCAACAAACTTACGGCGGCCATTTTGAAAGTGTTCCTTTCCTCCGAACTTTCCAAAAAAATTCATGGGTTTGTATTTTGGGTTGATTAACCATAATCCGCAGAGAAAAGTTCGTGACTCTCATAAGCACACGCCTAAAAAATCAAGAAAGAATAAATGACACGTGCAACAAACTCACAACCGCCATTTTGAAAGTGTTCCTTTCCTCCGAACTTTCCAAAAAAATTCATGGGATTGTATTTTGGGTTGATTAACAATAATCCGTAGAGAAAAGTTCGTGACTCTCATAAGCACACTCCTAAAAAATCAAGAAAGTATAAATGATACGTGCAACAAACTTACGGCGGCCATTTTGAAAGTGTTCCTTTCCTCCGAACTTTCCAAAAAAATTCATGGGATTGTATTTTGGGTTGATTAACCATAATCCGCAGAGAAAAGTTCGTGACTCGCATAAGCATTCGCGTAAAAAATCGAGGAAGGCTATAGAACACGTGCAACAAAGTCACAATCGCCATTTTGAAAGTGTTCCTTTCCTCCGAACTTTACAAAAAAATTCATGGGATTGTATTTTGGGTTGATTAACAATAATCCGCAGAGAAAAGTTCGTGACTCTCATAAGCACACGCCTAAAAAATCAAGAAAGAATAAATGACACGTGCAACGAAATTTCGGCGGCCATTTTGAAAGTGTTCCTTTCCTCCGAACTTTCCAAAAAAATTCATGGGATTGTATTTTGGGTTGATTAACAATAATCCGCAGAGAAAAGTTCGTGACTCTCATAAGCACACTCCTAAAAAATCAAGAAAGTATAAATGATAGGTGCAACAAACTTACGGCGGCCATTTTGAAAGTGTTCCTTTCCTCCGAACTTTCCAAAAAAATTCATGGGAGTGCATTTTGGGTTGTTTAACAATAATCCGCAGAGAAAAGTTCGTGACTCGCATAAGCGTACGCGTAAAAAATCGAGGAAGGCACGTGCAATTTCTGAATATTTTCAACCCCTAGTTAGGGGTAGTTTAAGGGTTCTAAATTTATGTATTCATGTTGCAAACATGTTTTCCAACGATATTTAATACATTAAAGGCGTTTTGATTGGACTTTGGAACGACTTACGAATTTACGAATTTTGTTGCAATGCAACAGTGCAAACTTCAACTTCATTAATAATTAATTAATAACACTTGTTGGTATCAATATAATAAGTATTTTCCAATTAAAACGACAATTCTTAAATATTTTAGAATTAATAAATATTTCATGTATTTCTGCATTTTTACAATAATATTTCTGAATTTAAGTAAACATGACAATTGTGTTTTCGAGTAACACTGGAAGAAAACAGTTTTCCACGGAAACCATTTTCGGTACCCGCAGCAGCGAACCTGTTAAAATAATTAAATTGAAAGCTACAAGCTCGGGAATCAATCAAATCCTGTTCTCTCCGTAACGTCCGAAAACGAAGTTTCGTTCTCTCTCCCTAATAAAAAAGGTATCCCCCAATCAAAAGACATAATCATACAAATCGGAGTCGAACTCGACTCCGCAAATCTGTCGCGCAAGTTCAGGACTGCTCCGATTTCCGCGAAGCGAGACACGAGAGGCGAAATAACAAAAAGAAAATGAAAATATCAACAGCCATGAGCGCAAGAGCGCGTATAACTCGTTATACGGCAAGTTTTCGGAAACGAAAAGCCGACGACGACGAGAAAGAGAGAGAGCGAACGTATGAACGCGCGCGCGTACACACACCTGAACACATAAAAGCCGGCGACAGCGTCGAGAGAGTTTCTAAAATTAGCAGGAAATCTGGAATCTTTTTTTTTTCTTTCCTCCTTTACCGGCGAAATTCTTTTTTTCTTTTTTCTGGGATAGGCGAGGATACAGTGATTTGTGTGATACATGTTTTCTCTTAGAAATCGCGGCTGTTTGAATTTGAAGGTTGCGCAAGGTAGGCGTTGGATTTTGGATTCAGTGGAGAGTGAGGTGATAGTCAGTCGATGGAAGATAATTGATTAGGTAATGTCAAAAAGACATTGTGTGCACTCAAATATTACTATTACTGAAGGTGATTGAGATTTTATATGAGCAAATATTCCATTTTGTTTAACGTAATTTAATTTACGGAAAGTAATGGATTAAGTAATGCTCACTTGTATTTATTTGAGCGATTTCTCAAGGTTTTTCAACTTATAGATTAGGATTTAATGTGGGCAAACATTAAATTCTACGTAACGTAATTTGAACATTGTAATTAAATTACAATGTATGAAGAATTTGTCACTTGTTAATTGGTACTGCAAGTGTCAACCTACGCAGGTATACCACGGATCAAATATGTAACTCCAAACACAAATTACACGCGCAGCAACGTCAGAGCGCCGAAAATTATTTACGCCCGCTGTCGTCACCGCGAAATCATATTTCAAACTGACAAAATTGCAATAACAGTCGCGCAGAGTCCCCGCGTTATCTTTCGATTGCACCGATAAAAACGAAATTGGCGGGATAAGAATTTTTCGCGCGCGTCGGATACAGAATTTACAACTTTTGCGCACAAAAAAAATCGACCGTCATTCCGTTTTAATAATTTATCGTCTCGTCGATCCTTTTTTAATGAATTTTGTAAACGAATATCGTGTACGGAAGGAATATGATTATTTTGTTCTCTCGTGCTTTTTATTAAAACTAAACACAAATTTATTAAATTAAAATAATAATAGGCTCTAATTATAGGCTGTTGCATCATAATAGAAATTTCGATATTTAAAGCTATAAGGTATAAGGTATAAGGTAGAGTGACGTAAAAGAATTATGTCGCATCTTTTTGTTCTTTATTAAAAGTAATAAATTGAAAATTCATAAGCGTTCAAAGTTTCGGAATTTTCGATGCAGGTATAGACATACTACAATGTGATGCGACGTCGCGATATTACATTTTCGTGACGTCCCGCGAATCTCTAACTCCTGAATAAGTACAGTTTAACTTAAGCTTAATAAAAGAAAATAAAAATTACATAACATCTCATTTTTGTTTCATAATCTATAAAAATCTTAAATAAAATGCCATGCATATTTGTACAAAACAACGAAAATCAGCAGTTTAAAAAAAATAAAGCATTCAAAATTGCATCCTCTGTAACGCATATATATATATATATATATATATATAATACTCGTCTTTGCGATGAACTTGGCGTGTAAAAAGTGCAAAGCCCTCGGTCGTTGTTTTGAAAGCACACTCCCAATTATAACGGCTCGCGAGCTCGCATCGACTAGGTATATGCTATACTGAGAGAGGAATAGAAGCGGAAAGATATAGAGGGAATAATAAAGCGCGGGGAGCGTCGGAGCGAATGTGTGTATACGCAAAAGTTTCGGAGAGCCCGGTGAAAATAGATACATCTGAATAATTAAAATTAAAGCTCGTTGACTGGGAATTATTTTATGTGATTTCAAAGTTATCGCGTTATTCACCGCGCGAAATGTATTTTTATTACTAACTGTACGAGTTTTTGTTATTATTATTCTTGATGATCCGGTATATTGTACGAGTAATTATTATCAATTTTAAATTGCCCCGAATAAAATATTGATTGTTCAATGTTACAACGAAATTATTAAAGTGGTATGACTAAAATAACTTTTGATACGTTGTATGAGTAATGTACAATGTAACTAATCAGGATATTGGCGATTTGAGATAATGCCATGACCTCTAGATCTTGTTATAAAAACAGTCACCTCATTCTTCTAAATAAAAAATTACACATTAAATAATACATCATTGTGTGTAATATATATATGCAATACATTTTTCAACCTGTATTCACTTTTAAATTATTATTTTGTTTCCTCATAAAGAAGCTTTCTTATATAAAAAAAATGTTTTGCTAAAAACTTTTATAGCACACTAACCTCAAAATGCCAACTTTATTGTCGATTTTGAGGTTGTTGTGCTATAAAATATCGTATGAGACTGTTGTGGGAGGTGTTTTTCTACCTTGCTCGATTTTCTCACTCGCTTCGCTCGTGCGAAAACCCTCGAGCAAGGTAGAAAACCATCTCCCACAACAGTGTCATAATATACTATTAATAAACATGTTGTGTATGTGTGTTTGTGTGCGTGCGTGCGTGCGTGTGTCTGTGTGAGAATATACCCAATCAATATGAACTTTTCGAACCATTTTTCCCTTGTTTTTATTCTGGTGATTGCGGCAAACACATGTATGCGACCATTACATCGAATAAAACTAAGCATACTCGAATTTACATGAAAAAGAACTCGTCAATAAAAATGTAAACACATCCAGAATCGCGCGAACCCAAAAGATAAGCGGCGACTTTACCAATTATTGGCGGATGATTCCCGCGGCGCTCGAGAAATGAATATATAGCCGCGCGCGCGGCCGATTATAAATAGGCCCTTGGAAATAGAAACGCGCGCATTACGGGCCAAACCTCTATCCTTCTCCCCCTCTCTCTTTCTTACCCGTAAACTCGCGTGAACTCGCTCGCTCGCGTTCGCGCTCTTCGCAATCAAACGAACGCCTCCGCGCGCGGAGCAAAGAAGAAGAATAAAAAAAGAGAGCACCGCGTGTGGCGCGCCCGCGATCGCGAGTAAAGCGAGGTTAGTTAGCCCGATCGGAAATCACGTCGCGAGCGCGAGCGTGAGAAAAAGCTAACGGGTTCAGGCGGCGCTGGTTTTTGTATATAGACGCGTTCGCGTTCGGGGCAGTGCGAGGGGTGGAAATTGCGCGTTGGGCTTCTCTGAGCTTGCGCGCGCTTTTGTTTTTTTTTTTTTATTAGGATGGTTCTTTTTGCACGTAAAAGGTTTAACGTTTAAAGTTCCGAGTTGAGGAAAAGTTGTAACGCGTAAGTTTTGCTCTGTGTGGTTTTTTAAGGAGAGCGGTAGTGAGAAGACGCGTTTAGAGCTGGCTTTTTTATGTTTTCAGAGTCGCTGAAATAATGGAGTATATGAAAACTAATTAAAATTAAATTAAAAGGAACTGACCTGGTTAAGGACAGTAATGACCGTTTACGTAATTAAAAAAATGTACATTTTTTGTGTGTTTCATTTGTATTTATAACGTATCGTTGAAATTATCACTTATAATGAGAACAATTAAATGTTTTTGAATCTATTCAAAATATCAGGAAGGCACATTATCGTCTACTTAAATAATTTCTTAGATTTTTTTAGATCTTTTTGCCTCATGATTTATTTATTTTAAACGAAAGGTTATTGAGAAATGATAGTTTAGCCTTTAGGCAAAACACTTTTCCATAGGCTCACTGTATACCGTGCGATTGATTTTAAGTGATTTGGAATGGAACAGATATATTATTTAAATATTAAATGGTCACACGTGCAATATTGTTGCATGGCACATCAAAGGGTTATTTCAATTTACAACTTCTATTTTATATAGCTTGCGATTAATAGATTTTAGTACAGCTTTAGCAGTTCACTGAATATTATATAACATTACATGCAATTTACAACTTCTATTTCATATATCTATAAATAACAAATAGTGCAATTCACTGGAAATTATAATTTCACCAATTAAAAAATAAAAAGAAAATACAAAAATCTATAGCTCAAAAGGTTATCTTTACTCCTGTACTTTGGAAATAATACATTTTTGTGCAATTTTTGCATTTAACGAAAACTTCTAACTTCTCAATAAGTAAGGTGGGCCTTACAGCATTCCAACCCCTAAAAGAAACCGGACTCATGCTAAAAATCCGATGCACAAATTAATGTTCATCTCCAGTTGACAACCTCCATTTGCTAAACAATACATTATTCAACACTCTTCTTGCATTTCCCATCCTCCCAACTCTTCTTGCAGTCCCAGTCCGCGCGCGGCAACAAGCTGCGCCAAAGCCCGCGAAATTCCCGTCAACTTGCGCGTATACCACCACACAGAGCTTCAAGGTCTGACATTCGGCGAACGAGAGAGAGAGAGAGGCCAGAGTCCATTGTCGACTTATAGCGCGCGGGAGCTTGTTTGTCAGCTTCGGCTCTCTTTCTCCCCCCCCCCCCCCTTGTTCTCTTCTCTCGTGTGTATAACGCGCGATGCGAGAAGAGTTCCTGCCCGTCGCTGTGTTCCATTGCGCGGTGGGAGCTCAGTCGTTGAACTTTTGCGCGCGAGCGGAGCACGACTGCAGCTGGAGGAAAGGACGTTTTTACGCGAGCGAGTTTTTCGAGTTCTTTTTGGGGATAGCTGGTGGATGGGATTGTAGTTTGTTAATGACTGGTGCTCTTGTGGATGGGTTGTGCAGTATTTCTTTTCTCTTTTCGTTTGATGTGGTATGAAGCTTTCGCAGTATCCAGTTTTTATTTTGTGGGAAGAACACTATTTATGTCGATAATTGTAACTTATTTGCGGTATTTTTGCAATTGCTGATGAGTAGTTTAAAAAGGTGTAAGCTGTGGTGTGGTATCAAGTCGGTGGATCGTCCCTGGTAATATTTTAGGAACACTTAGCGATCAAAATCTATCGCATGCTTTCACCTAAAAGTTGTTGAAGATAACAAAATATAAGAGAGAAAATAAAAAGATTTACGATAGAGAAGGATTTTAGAAGTTTTTGGGTTAGTCCATTATCGAAGTTGCACTGAGGTAGAAAAAGCTAAGATAGGAAATTTATTGCATTTATTTTTAGCGAATTAGAAACTGTATTATTGTTATATCTGAATTTGGCAATTTAGACGGTTGGATACCTCGTGCCAATAACTATTTAAAAACAATAGGTCGATAACCTAGTCAATCAGAAAATAAAATAAACATATAGTTTTTTATAGAACCAAATATATATTCTCGTAAAAGAAAATTGATATTGCGAATTGAAATTATATTTATACCCAGAACATTTGAGTACAAAGTTTACGTTTTTAATAAGATGATATTAAAATACGGTTCAAAAGGCTTAAGTGACAGATTAAAAGAGAAAGGTATTCCCGTAATCAATACTCTAAAGCACAAGACACATAATTGGACAATGCCACAGCCCACGTCTCAATTATCGACACGCCAAAGGGAAAATCCTCGACGAGAAAAACCCCTACAAGAGTGTCCTACATTCGTCTGAAGCACCGGCGCCGCAGCCGGGCGCGGTCTCCTTTTAGAACACTTTTCGGAATCACAATTTCAAAAAGTCACCTCCAACCAGTATCGACTTGCTTTGAAGCACTCAAAGAAGCTCGTTACGCAGCTCGAAAAAAAAGGAGAGAAAACCGAGGGGAAAAAATTAGAAACTAAACCAAGGATTTTCAAAACTCGCGCTCTTTTGCGCACGTCACTCTTAATGCGATCGTGACCCAACCTTTAATTAAATCTGCTCCGTTCGTATATTGCGTGTGTCCTGGAAAATCGAATTCTCTTCTCTCTGTCTCTCGCTCTCGTTCTCGCTCTCCAGTGCTTATCTCGCTGCGGGGCTTTGTTCGTTCTTCTCCTGTGTTCGCTGTTCCTCTTTTTTTTTTCCCTCCATTTCATTCCGAGTGCGCCTCGGGGCTTTCTTTTTCAAGGTCACTAAATGATTCTATTTTCAGCGGAAGTTCGGAGGTTTTTTGCAATTTGTGGGTATAACAGTGATAAAATGCGAATAATTGAAATTACAATCTGCTTTTAATTAATTTCAGCCCACGTGTTAGTTTAATTAACGTCATGTGGGTCTAGCAGATATTTTATTTGCTGCTTGTAATCAAAGTTCTTCATTGATTTTTAGAGTTATATTCCTTTGGTCGCATTTTATACACAAAAGATAATTATTCTGTTGCTAATAAAAACGATCATAAATGCAAATTTGAGTAATCAATTCGATAACGGTTTTATTCAAAGTCAATTAAAAATTAATATTTACCTTTCAGATATCTTTTCTAAAGAAATAAAAGATAAAAGGATGAAGTTGATGAGTTGTTAATTAACAACTCTACAGCTTCTTTTTTTTTAACTTCTATAAACAAAAAAATACTTCTCTATTCAAAATGCAGCATATATCTCTCAAACGCATCGTTCTTTTGTATACATTTGTGTATATTTTGAAGTTTAAAAAAGTCCCAAGGGCTGAAGTGGCCACGAAGTTAAAAAGCATCAAAGCAATTTCATTCGGAGTCGATCTCGCGAAAGAGGTCGAAGTGAAAAATGAGAAATACACACAGTGTCAGCCACTGATATAAAAAATGAAATTCACGCCGAGGAACACTCGCGCTCATTGTGAAAACGCAATTGAACGGCCTTAATTTCGTTTTCCCAGATAAATTACGTTACGTCTGCAGTCTCTCTTATTTTTTTCCAGATTAGCAAATGCGCGCGGCGCAAAATTTATGTGCGCCTTCGTCGCCGCTTCTTTCACTTTTTGATCGTCACGGATACATATTATTCCTTTTTTTCTTTTGCATCGCGTGATGTGCTTCTCTTCGCTGGTGAATCGCTGCGGCAAAAATTCCACAGTGCTGAGACACGAAATAAAAATGCGCTATTTTTATAAGACCTTTGCCACTTACTCGAGAGAGTGGGAAGCCAATGTATTTATTTCTTCTCGGCGTGATTTACCGTGTGTCGATCTGATAATATTGATTTTTTTCTGATTCATGGAATTGATATTGCAAATTGAAATTGTTCTATGGTTTATAAAATGGATCACCTCTGAAACTTTGTTTCGATCACAAATAAACAAAACATGTTTTTTAGTTCTATTAATCAGGCTTATAAATAGTTGTTTGTGTTGAAACAGTAGGTTAAAAATAACATTTTATTAGACTGAAATCGTAATCAAAATCTGTTTAGACAATCAATACAAATATTTACCCAAAAAAATGATTATAACTTCCAATTCCGAAAAATAACTGTATTTCAAGAATGAATCATCTCAAATAAATAATATACCAAGAGCCACCCACACTTTATTAACAGCTATATTTTTAAAGCCACTTTTCCCGCGAAAGTATAAATCACCAAAAATTTTGCAGCCTAATAGCAAGAAAAACACTTGAAGCTCCGCCGTCTCTCGTCTCTCTTTCCTCGCCTCCGTTTTTTTTTGCGACGGCGATACGCGTTCAAGGCGAAACGGCACATCGCGCGCGCGCGAGAAAGAAAAAAATACTCGCCTACGCAGCGACGCCCTCGCAGTGTATAAGAGAGAGAGAGAGCGAAAGGCCTTTTTACCCTCGCTCTCGTCTTCTTTTCTCCTTCGCCTTCGTGCCAAAAATTCGCGATGAGAATGAAGTGTTTAATATTGTTACAAGGTCAGTTTATGAATGGAGGTAAATAATGCTGTGTATTTAAATATAGCATTATTTTTTGAAAAATTGGTTAAATCAATGATGCGTTTGTCACTGGTTGAATTATTTTCAGGAACTCACTCTAAATTTGTTTTAATTCAAATTTCAATTCAAGGAACGTGTCAACCATTATTTTTACTCCCTAATATTTTATTTTAAATCCAATTAGATTTAAAATTAAATTCAAGAGTGCAAATGATTATTCACCCGATCCTTGAATTCAAATTTGAATGTAATGAATTTCGAGTGTAAAGTTTGTGCTAATACAATTTTCTTTACGTTAATGTTCTACAAGATTAAAATACTCTTAATTGATGGTTTAATAAAATTTGTCGTCCCTAATAACTATAATATTCAGCTACAATTGAAACAAATGCTTACAAAATATTGTTTTTATACAAACAAACATCCATTGAAAACAACGATCATCAACATTCACTTCCACCTTGCAAATCCTCCGCATCGCTCGCGCGGCGCGCGAAAATCCAAAGTGGGATTTCTAATTCTATCGGCCTTACGTCATTCATAATCATCGCCGTGCATATATACACGGCGTTATACACACTCGCTCGTGCCCTGCTCGCGCTCAACTCCTCTCTCTCCGTCTCCTTTTGCTTTCGTCACGCGTTCCTTCTCGGACGCACTTTCGTATAAAGCCGCGCGCGCTACACATTTTCTCTTTTCTCTCGTCTCTCGCCGCCCACTACACTCGCCGAGAAATTAATTTATTCCGGAGTGTGTGTGTGTGTGTGTGTAGCATCGCGCGGCTGGCCGCTGGAATTCCGTATTAGTGCGTTGCTCTTATATAATGACCGCGATGATCGTCGGCTTTTAGCGGCTGCGAGATGGAGGAGGCGTTTGCTTGCTTCGCATTCGTGAATAATCGAAGAAAAATTTTCAGCGCTAGCTGGGTTGGTTTTTTGTTTTGTTCCGATGCGGTTTGGAGAAGAGACTTGTGGCTTGTTTGAATTATAAGATAAGATAGTTTATTTGAAGATGGTTTTATCAATTTTATAATAAAGTCAATGTATTTTTAACAGGTTGAGCTGCTTTTAAATCTAAGACCCAAGAAATAAGCATGTATTAGACAAGAATCAGCCTTTCTTTATCGATATGACCAGTTATCGGTTAAGAAGTGTCTTATAAACGGTTTAATTTCTACGAGGAATATAATCGATCCTTTAATCTCCGAAAAGAAAAACAAAAACACGACTTTTTCTAAATTAAATCTAAATATACATTGATAATCGTGCTATTACATCTTAAGCTCAAATACCCACTGCTAGTTATAAGATAAATAAAATAATTATTGTTTTTAAAACAAAAAATGTAGCTTCAAACTTATTGCATTAACAACTTGTTTCAGTAAAGAAATAATTCACAATTTTCGTCCCCTATCTTGAATCTTTTAATTTCGACCTAAAATTTGTAATTAAATTAAACATAAAGAAGAACGTGTGCTTCAAAAGGTTAAATACGCATCCCCTCCTAAAAAACATTTACATTTACGCAAAAAGCAACGCCGCAGCAAACCTCCAACAAACACCCAGCGACCATACAATTAACGGAAAAAACCCCACCTACTAAACGTATCAAAACAGCCAAACAAAAGCGCAAAAACCCACCAGTTTGTTTAATCAAATGAAAGGAAAGACAAGCGCCGCAGTCGCGTCATTCCCGTCAAATTACGAAACGGCAGCGGCGCGTTTTCGCTCAGCAGCAATTAAATCAAATTACTTCGTCGCCGCTGCTGCTGCCGCTGCTCCAACCACCGCGGGATAGAGAACAAAGCGAAGCGACGAGAGACTCCGTTCCGCCCGTCATTTTCATCGCTCGCGCGCGCGCGAACGGAGCATTTTCCAACCCCCGCGCGCCATAGTCGTCGTCCAATTATCGTTTGCCGTGCGAGCGCAAAGCGGGCAAAAGGAACGAGGCGGGAAAAGAGTGCGTTTTATAAGCGACGGAGGAACACACTGCGGCGTGAAATTAAACGCGGCGCTCCCGCGTCTGTTTGTCGCTGCGGGGGTGTTAAATCAACTGTTTATTGGAATTGAAAGGTTCGAGAGGGCGGAGGTGGTGGGTTTTTTTCTAGTTCAGTTGTGCAAGTGTGGTTGGTGGTTGTGGGTGACGTTTGTGGGGGATTATCCGGAGTGTGTGGAAGGTTAAAAGTTTATGTTTGGGAGAGTTCACCTATTTACATTTTACGGGTAAGAACCAGTTATTTGGCTGTACCTTTTCGATGTCTGATCGACTCAAAACATTTATTATATAAGTATACTTATATATAAGTATACTTATATATAAGTATACTTATATATAAACATAATAAATATTAATGGATTATGTATAAAGTTATATTAGTAAACAAAGCATGAAAAATACTAGTTTTCTCTTTAGAAAAAAGTCATACAAAATTGTACTAGTCCAATGACAATCAATGTTTAGGGTTTTATAGTTGACTGTTTGCGAATCACAGGTCGGATTTTGAAAAATCTCAAAATTCTTTCGATATGAACTTTGAGAGTCTGACCTCCAATTCATCTAATTAGTGATCTAAAAGAACTCTTAAATACTGATTTTTATAAATGTCCAACACACAATTAGTCAAAAATCAAATTATTTGAAATCATAATTAAAACTGTATTAAATTGCTGTAATTTCACAATAATATACTCTAGAATCAATACAAAAAAATATCAACTATGATCGACAAAAAGCACGAAAAAATCTGCAAAACCACCTTCAGCGAGCATCATTCAATGCCAAGAGAAGAACTACGTAGAAAAGAGACAAAATCGAACCGCCTCGAAGAATCGAATCGCCGGGCTGGCGCGCGATTTATTTCTTTGTCGTCGCTCGGAGCACGTGGCGCCTTCGAGATGAGCTCGTGCTAAGCGCGACGAGGCCTCGCCTCAGGAATGTCGTCGCCGGTATGTTATATGCGCGGGTGAAGCCCAGCCGTGAACTTATTCATAAAGCGCTACGAGATTTTCGACGGACCTCTGACGTGTTCGCGCGATCCAGTTTGGTCGCGACCAGTACCAAAAAAAAAGAGAGAGGAGGAGGTCTGCCTTCGATCATCCGTGTGTCGTTGATGAAGTTTCATATTTTTTGTTGGTTTTTGTGAAAGTAGAATAAATAAGATTTAATAAAAGCAGTTTTTTAGACAAATTGATTAATGAACTCTTTTTTTAAATAATATTTAGGAAATGATTTCACACATCGCGGCTAAAATAATAACAATATTATGCCTATAAAGTGCAAAAGTATAACGTTTCCGTCGTGCAAATGAATTAAAAGCATATTTTGAAATGTCACTTCCTGAAAACGAAAGTTATCTGCTGTTCTCGCAAAATGATAATTATATCCCACTATAATCATTAGAAAGTTTACCACCCAAAGCTCGTAAAATCGGTTCGTTATCTCGCGCAAAAAGAGAGACACGATTTTTTTTCCGTACAGTCCCAACCAGTCGTGCGCGCGCGCGAGCCACGGAGAAAGATGTCAAACGAAAAATCGAAAAAGCGACCGACGCGTTTCACCGGTCGGCGAGCGCCTGCCGCCGCGACTCGCTCGCACAGCGTGAGATCGAAGCTTGCGATTAATTACCCAATGCATATCAAACGCGCGAATTCCGACGTCCGCCTCTCGTGAAAGCAGATTTTCTAATCTCCTTCTCATTCCTTTCGTCAACTTCATTCGAGTTGACGTCTGGACATTCGCGGCTGGTGGTATAACACATGTACAGGATGTTACTTTTGTAGACCGTATTATTTGATTTTTTCTTTGTGTTCGTTCCTAATTCGAGATTATTTATTATTAGTATTGACGCTTATCCTGGTAGGAATGTAAACATTTTAAATTCTCAGGTAACTGATTTATTGGTAGAATAAATACACTGAAAAAAAATTCTTAAATCTAAGTAAACGTTTCCTTGAATCGTACTCAGAAAATATTTGTTTGAAAATAGTAAATATTTCTTAAATTAATAAATATTTATTGAAATTTAGTAAATATTTATTGAATTGATGAATACCAGTCTAAACATAATTAAATATTTACTGTTTTCAAATAAATATTTTCTGAGTACCATTCAAGGAAACGTTTACTTAGATTTAAGAATTTTTTTTTTCAGTGTATGAGGAAAGCATTTTACTAATGACTAAAACAACGTACACGTTTGTAGGTGAAGTGACAGAAATGCCCAAAAATTACGAAATAAACTGGCCTTATTATAGACAGTTTCTGTGGTCATAAATACGCTAGAAATCAAGCATTGTGCGTTGTTACGTATATGCGTCTTCAATTGGTTTTCTGATAGATGTTGACAGTTTTTAAATAGTGCTGTTGCAAAATTACCAGATTATAATTGAAAAATTATTATAGTCTGAACATGCTTTTATTTAAATATAACTTAAATAATGCAGTTTTGGATTGTTTAATAATTACAGTACTATTCTTGCGTTTATAATTTAAAAAATTTACTTGATCTCTTTCTGTATTTTGTATAGAATAAAGTATAAGTATAATTATTTTCATAGTTATAATTTCAATATTAAATATTATCAAAAATTATGATTAAAAAATGTAGCTACATCAGAAAAACAACAAATAACCTAAAAATAAGTAGCATAGGATTTTCTCACGAATCCACTAACCCAGCCTCTCCACTCCTAATCGATTCCAAGATACACTTTCCATCACCACGCGGCGTCTCTCATACAAACCAACAGCCAAGAACAAAATAAAACCTCCGCGAATCACATCTCCTCTCCACGTACAACCGCGCGAATCCAGTTCACACGCGCCTCGCGCGATCAAAACATTACCCGTGCATATTACACACAACCTCTCAGCAGCAGCCTAATATCTCGAGTACAGTGCTCCGAGATTTCTCAGGCTATAGGGGCTTACTGCGCACACATTGTTCTTTCACCTCTCCTCCTCCGCGGCGAGATCATCGAACCGATTCCCTTCGCGGTGGCTGTGTTGTGCAATCTCTCTCTCTCTCTCTCTCTCTCTCTTTCGCCCCGTGTGAACGGCATTGTCTCTCGCTCTCTCGCTCTCTTTCTTTCTCTCGTGAAGTTGTGGAGTTGGATTAAAAGATGATTTTTTGTGTGGAGGTTGTTGAGACGTGGCGTTGTTGTGAAGATTTTAGGATTGGAGCGTCTTGGGGATCGTGTTCTGTTTGAGATAAGGAAAACGAAAGTTTGGTTGGGATTGTGGTGGGAGTGTTATTATTGGAGAAGGTCAAATTTGAGCATAAATCTTGGTCTGGTGCATTGACATAATTTCTTTATTGTAAGTAAATTGAGGTATTTGAAATATTACGAACAATGCGTGTCTTCCGAAATCAGATTACTTAATTGTTAAGAAATCGGCATTCAACCGTTAAATTTGAGGTTAGGTTAGGAATTTTCAGTTTTATTAATACGAACGATTATACAATAAATGCAGATTTCTCGCATTTCAAGTCTGCTGGCTTGATAGTAAACAATTCGTACTAAGATATACAGAAAAACTATTTTCTGAGTGTGGATAAACAATTTTTTTTTATTAGTAAAACACTACAGTGGTTTCTTGTTATATTTCCGGCAATATATCAAGGGGCAAAGGCAGCCTTGCAATATAAATAGAAAATAGAAAATCATTTTGCGGTTAAAATATATATTTAAGCGATAATACATCATAATTATATTGTATTATATTTAATTTTCACGAAAGTTAACAGGAATCATCAACATTCCTTTATCGTCCGTCATTTTTATATGAATAAAAACATTTGAAGATGCCAATAATTACCAATATTTATTGAAATATCTAGTGAATAAAATAAGTAAAAATATATTATTTTGCTGCTTTTGAAGTTAATTCAAGTATTAAAATCAATTTTATAATACTAGCTAAAGTTTATTTTTAACTTTTAAAAAACGTTTTTTGTTTATTTTCTCATTACGCGTCTTCTCTTCGCTTCTCTATTTCCTTGTTTTGTTTTCTTATCTGCGGCACCTAGCGCAGAGTCAACAGATCTTTTTCTTTGTTTGAAATACACTTAGTTATCTGTCTTGTAAGACTATCATCACAATCTTTATTATGAACGGTAAATAAATATGAAAAGGTGCTTGACAAATATTGATGAGTCCATTGTTTGAGTTAGGCGTGCAAGTTTAGTTTTAAGCTAAATTATTATATAAAAGTTTTATGTAATTGTGACTATATAAGATTAGCATAATATGTTCTATAATTAATATTTTAAAATCTTACATATAAATTATATATACATGTCTTTATTGATTTCCTGTTCATATTTTTGTTTCAGGTAAGCATCATTTGCCTTTCGTATGCAGTTTATAGTCACGAGGTAGACGTTTTGAAAATGTAACGTATAAATATATATTTTTTATTATTTTCATATGTTGCTATATTTCGTGTGAATAATGCGAATTAATATTATTACCTAAGCCTGTCAGTATAAACGTAAGATCAGAATTGAAACTTACCTCTAATTTCGTAACGATTAAATAACGGCTATTAGAAATAAACAAGAGCAAGCATTAAACGTTAAATTTCATTGCCCAATCAATTATGTGTGTGTATTTTGTCGTTGCGCAACTTTTGCCACAAAAAGTTTACCCACGGCTCGAGAGTAAACGAGCTGAGAACACACGAAGAAAGACAAAATATTGTCGATATACACCGTAGGTAATCACGATCCAACTATCGTGCGGGGTTTATTTCCCATTAAACAAAAAATTCTAATCGCGTAACGAGTTTCAATGCACGAAAAATCAATGATCGCCTGCATTTTCTATTTTTTGCAACCCGTGTATATTATGAACAAATCCTCAAAATCAGCGTTCCTCAAGCTAATAAATTTTGAAAATTTATGAATTTTTCGTACTTGATTACTTGTAAAGGTATATTCACTTAATAGAACTTCTGTAAACAGGAATTATATTTTATACCGATATCTAAGAGTACCCACGAAAAATATAAACCAAAACTGAATGGTGGACTTTCAATTTTATAATTGGGGGAACGATAATTTTACTCAATCTTTTACTGCATTATAAGTTGTAAATATAATTTCTTTTGTAACATTATTATTTGAATAATGGATAGTTTAAAGTATCTATAACTAAGCCTTTTCAGAATTTTCAAAACTCATCGACAATGCTTACAAGCAATACAAGTGTTCGAATCCCAGTTAAATCAGGATTCGAGGATTTGCTCGCATATATCCAGTTGCGAATGCGCGTAAGGGCACGGGAGGAGAGCGAGTTTAAATCCAGAGAGTGAAACGGGAAACGGGAGCAAAAAGGAAGGAACTCGCGAGAGAGGAAGAGAGAGAGAGAGAGAGAGAGAGAGAGAGAGAGAGTTGGAAAGATGGGCGAACGTATGCTCAGAGAAGGACGGAAACGACGACAGCTCTCACCTTGAGGAAAATCGTCGCTCTTTCTCTCCGCGTCTTTTGTGTTATTTCTTTCTCTGTGTGTGTGTGTATGTACGGTCGCGAGCAAAGGGGCTATCTTTGCGTAAAGATACGTGCAAGTGCATCTCAAATATGAGATTAAAGCACATATTTCTTATTTACGAAAGAAACGAAAGAGGTTAAATAAAACAAGCAAATTGTATATTTTAAGTATTGTGTGCATACGTTTATTACGTGTATTCAGATGCATTTGGTATGTTTTTAATGGAAACTATGTTCTAAGTATGATTTTATTTTGGATGATAATTTTATTTTATATCTGAATGACATTTACAAGTTTTTTTGTTTTTAATCGTTCTTTGCTCGTTGCCTGAATTCGATTCTTAAGTCAATAATTCACTAGATGTATAATAGACATTTTCATAAATCAACAAATGCGATGTGAATGTCATAATAGGTTGTGATAACATTACAAATTGGTATGATAAACAAATAATACCCGTAATTTAAACTGAATATATGTGGAAATGATAATTTTGCAATCACTTAGCAAAATTTATCATGAGTAAAATTTATCAATATTAATCCATCAACGGTCATCATCAATCATTGATCTACTTTTTGTACATTAAGAGTAATTTTCTCAAATTTCTGTTTACAATGTTTGTAACGCACTGTTACCAAATACTAATCAATAGTTACTGTATTTAAGTTTCAATGTGGAATAATATTCGTACGATAATTGTAAGGCTAACATGAGCATATAAAGTCGATAAAGTATATTTTTCTTCATTTTTAAGATTAAAAAAGTTTGCTTTACAGAGATTGGACAAATGTTATTCGATGACGCGGGTTAAACAGAGCCTCTATTAATCAGCATATGGGCAGCGCATAACGGCTCTAGCAGTATCTTTAAAAAGACTGATAATACAGAAAATTTTCAGCTATTTCTTTCTTAGATTAATTATAATTATAATCGCATTTTTTTTTCAACGTGGAGAGAAATAAAAAGTAGAATGAGACGGAAACGTACTTTTTGATTTTATGTAAAATCAGACTACTTTTTGGCCTCGGCTTCGGTTGCTTTATAATAGCTTTCAAAAAAGCTAAAACAACATTTTATTGAATTTTGAATGACGTTTCGAGTTTGGTCTATGCTTCCGAAAAAAGAAGTTTCTCCTTTTCAATGTAGTATCATCTTCTATTTTTAGTGGAACCCTATTCCACCGTGTCTAAAACGACGTATCTAACATCAATTTTTTCCGGCGAAATCACTTTTTAAAACATGCAAATTATTCTACTCCACATTTTCCACATAAAAGTACGCAACAATAACGCATCACTCCCAAACAATTTCCAAAGAACAAAACCGCAATGCAGCCGAAGACGAACAATGAAGCTAGCGAAGCGAATCACCAGCTACTCTAGCGTATATAAGCCGATCCAGGAAATACACATATATGCTAATCCCCCAGCAGTGGGAGAGAGAGAGAGAGAGAGAGAGAAAGAAACCCCGAGATAAGGAAATACACACAGACCCACAGTAGCGGCACGAATTCAACTTACTCGAGAACAAAAAACAAAGAAAGAAACTCGCTCGCGACTCTTGAGACTCGCAAGACGCTCAGGTGGTACGACCCGCCGAGAGAGCAAGATTTGCATATAGTTGCGCGCGCGCGCGCGCGGACTTTTGACTCGACGACACGGGGGAGTTTTTAAGCGCGAGCGTTGTGGAAAAAAACGCTCGGGCAAATAAATGTGCTCTTGGGACCGGGGGGTTCAGTGAATGGGAGGAGGTATTGAGAAGAAATTTGAATTTTTAGCGGCGAGGTTGGAGAGAGAGAGAGTGGCATTTTCTTGGCTGGGGGTTGGGGGTATGAATGGAGGTAGATGTAAGTCGAGTGGTGGAGAGTGGATTTTATTAAAAGGGAGCTACAGTTGGGATTTGGAGTTTTGGGATTTTTCGATTGCGGAATTCTTGATTTCAGGTCTTTGACTTTCTTTACGATATCGAGAGATTTTCGTTCGTAGAATCTTTTTACTTGTTAATGTGGAATATATTTTTTGAAATTTCGCTCGTTTCTTTTTATATTTCAAGATCTAGATGTTTCGATTGATCCAGCATCAAAAAGTTTAATTAAATTCATTTTGACCCAACATTTTTTTATCTTTTCAAATATAAGTCCGTTGTTCGAAATTATACGGCTGTAATTTAATATGGCTGCTCATTTGTTTTCAATTTTATAACTGTAATTAAATATGGCTACTGAAACAGGACCCAAATCTTTATTTACAAAAAAATTTCATCCAGTGCTTTTACAAAAAGCATTTGTGAAATATCCATGCTTTAAAAGCACAATTTTGATGATAATGATTCTTATTATCTGATACTTCCATACGCGTGTAATCATATATTAAGAATAAATTAAAACAAAAACATTATTTTGTAGAATTTATACAAATATTTGTCGTGGAAATAATTAAAAAAGATTTTTTTTTAATAGAATAGAATAGATTTTATTTGCACAAAGTCAAAAAATACATTTCACTTATAGTTCTACATTAATTAATACATTCAGTCTTAAAGACAGCCTTATAAAATGCCTCCTTAAAGCTTATACCTTTGGTAGTCGTCACAAAAATTGCATCGTAAATTGCACATATCATATTTTATCGCGTCAATTAGTATGAAAAAGAAAAAAGACATTATACAGAAAACACAATTTTTTATAAAAATTCAATCTTTATTTATTTCCAAAGCAATAGAGTAGCCACGCTTTGGAACAAATGAGTTAACGAACGCACAGGAACTCTCTCAAACGCCAGTCCATCTTATTCCCCTTTCTCACCCGCCCCCGACAAATCCCCCGAAACACTCCTCTCCTATACAAAAATTTGCATAAACCAGACATGCGCGCTCGCTCACGAACTCGGCTG
Source organism: Gastracanthus pulcherrimus (assembly GCA_949152435.1). Taxonomy (NCBI): domain Eukaryota; kingdom Metazoa; phylum Arthropoda; class Insecta; order Hymenoptera; family Pteromalidae; genus Gastracanthus; species Gastracanthus pulcherrimus. The sequence continues at coordinate 175,919,019 of OX424573.1, read as the reverse complement.
CTAAATTATACCTCGGTTTATACGTAAATTCCCTGGCTCGAGCTAAAAGCGTCGCGACGGCAGCTGATCTATTCCGCTTCGCGCGAGCGCAAGCCCCCATCAGCGCATGGAAGCCCGAAGGTCGACGACGCGCCCCGGTACGGCGCCATTTCTCTCTTTCTCGCGCTCCGGCTTTTCCTTTTATTTCGTCGTTCTCGCCTCGCGCACACTTTTATTTGTCTGCCGTCTGCAGGCCGAAAGTCACGTATATAAAAGTCTCGAGTGCTAGCTAAGCTGCAGTGGCTTTCGAGCGCTTGACTTTTCGCGTTTTATTGCGATGGAATGGTTTTTGGATTTTTCGTCTGGTGTTTTTTGAGATGTTCGCGTGGTGTTTTTTGAGATGCGGGTGCACCTGGGAATGAACGTGTCGCGTGGCATTTTTGTTGTTTGAAAAAAAAAAGGTTTTTAGTAAGTGTTATAAAACTGAATAGCGACATTGTCGAGTTTTAAATTCGGGGTACCATAGTAAGATTAGTAATAAATCATTGAATTTCTCTTTTTGTAATAGGTATTCATTCATGGGAGCAATTACCCTTTTATGGAAAAATATAAGAAAAGAAGAATATTGAAATATGCAGTGAAACAGTGAACAGTCACTAATTCCCTGTGGTAATTCACCTTCTAGTATAAATTAATCAGCGCGAGAATCAGCGAAATACTAATCGTTGGCAATGAATGGATATCCACAGTGAAATTTCACGATTTATAAAAAGATAAATAAACGCAAAGAAAAATGTCAATGAATGCATTTAATTTATGTCGAATCCCATTTGTACTTCCTTGCAATACTGCATTTTCATCAGACTGCACGCAAAGTGGAAAACAAAGTAAAAACCCATTCTTAATCAAACTTCACCTGCAGCGTAAACAAATCCTTTTCCATCAGCGCGCAAAAATAACTCGTGCGTCGTCCCTCTCTCGTTCGAGGACGAACTTTTATACAATTCCGAAAAGTTCAGTCACAGCCATCGCGAATTCAGTATAAAGTAAAACCTTGACTGCGGAAAAAGTTCGCTTTCCCAGCTGATTACGCCTCGTATTTTTGTTTCCTCGCGTAATTTTCCACTCTCTCTCTCTCTCTCTTTTTACCAATCCGTCTTCATTTTCGAATATTCCCTCTCGTTCCTCTTATTCGCGACGAGCGAGAGAGAGAGAGAGAGAGAGAAGTTCTAATCCCAGCGAAACCCCGAGAAAAGAAGCTCTCTCGGCAACGAAGGACGCGTTTATTTGTCCCGGACTTGAAGCTCCTTCCAATCGACTTCGTCCCGACAAATCTCGTTTCGCTCTTTTTTTTTGCGCGCGACTCGCAATTCGCGTTCTTCCCTCCTCTTTTGTATCGTTTGTTCTCTCGCGCGCGACGAGCGCGAAAATAACGACGGGGGGGGGGTGTTATTTTACCGAAGCACAAAAGCTCATCGATTCTCGCATTACCGCGCGCGAGGTTCTGCTCCCGGAGGGCGCAGGTGTGTGTTGATGCACATTCTTCCGCGATCGCTGGAAAATCATTTCTCGCGGGTAGAGTTTTGTGGATACGGTGTGTTGTATGATCCGATGAGAATTAGCGCGCGCGCGAGTTTGCTTTATTGCGTTCGGAAGAGACTCGCAGGAGTGCAATCTCTTTTCCTTGATTCGATGGAGTATGGGTTAACCGAGGAAGGAGATTTGGAGAATTACTCGTGAGAAGATAAAAACGTGCGGAAATGGTGTAAAATGAAATAGTAGACGTAATAGATTTAACGAAAATGTGAAACAAAATTTACTATTTTCGTTTTGTATATTGAAGCTTGCTGAAATTTGTATACACATTACCATATTTATAACAAAAACTCTCTAGAACGTATTATATATTTTACTATGAATATAAAAATGTGGGTTACAAAATCTAGTATACCAAGAATGCAGTACACATCTTTCTCCATATAAAGATTATTTTAGTTTCAAACTATATATATTTCGAAAAGAAAACTTCCAATGGACTAGAAAGGGCATACTTATAGTAGAATAAATCACATATATAGATATAGTTTCCTATGTTTAAATAAAAAACATGGCGGTTCCGCAGATACAATATGACTGGCACACATATACAATACCAGAGGTTGCATTGCATATTTAAATTTCCAATAAACTCCAACTAAATGACAAATTAAAAAAAAAGAAATAAAAACTAATTTTGTAATTATATCTTTTAAAAATCGATAGGGTGACTTTACCAGTAAATAACCATGTAGATGCTTTATTTACTTAAAAATAATATCACGAAATATTTAATTAATTAGTATTCTGTTTTCATTCTTAATACAGTACATAATTACGTCCACGTCATTATAATTATTAGAATATAAGTTCAGTTTTAATAAAATTTCAGCGGTGTGGTCATTCATTGGATATCCGACCGAATACTGGACTAGTTAAGAAACGCGCAAAAAATGTATTAGAAGACGTATCCGATCGAACATAACGAAGGAAAACAGCAGCGGTGTAACGAGGGAGATTACAAACACAGCGCGGAGAGAAAGAAAGGGAAAAAAATTGCGCGCGCGCGCGCAAAAGAGCCGTTAGTCATCGAGGCGTATCGGTGAATGGAAGGCGGCCTTTAATTAATGAATATATGGTAATCCGTGCGGCGACTCGCGGTTTTTGTTACGCGACGCGAAATAAAGCCGCGGTCGTATAATATACACTCGGCGCCTTGCACGTTTATGCGAGACTCGAGTGCAGTGTTTTAAATAATAAGCAGCTAAACTTGTTTGTAGTTAATATAGTTTTCGTTAAATTCTTGATGACTCAGTTTTTCATGGTTATGTTATTGATATACATAGTTTAATGAAATCTGAAGGTTAAAATGTTAGCGCTTCTTTATAGTTATATGATTACGTAAAATTCGAAATAAGCTAATCAGTTTGTCAAGGTTATGTGCGAAGTATCCGTAAAATAAAAAAAAACGAATAAAAAATGTACTGAAATAATAACATTCGAATGTAAAAAAATGAATCATTTTAATGTAACTTATAAAAAAAGCTCTATTTTTCAAATTTATTTAAAAATAGGAAATTATAAGTTCCCACGACCTAATGAATATATCTCAAGCTCATTATTGACCGTCAGGTCGTGGTGAATTCACGCTCAATTTTTCTTCGACAAATTTATTCAGCGTGAGAAGTGATTTACAAGTATTACCGAAGGTGTGTGCACGTCTTATTTAAATGCTTTGCTTGCGTTGGTAGTGTATAAGTGGTCTTTCGCATTTTGAATGTGCTTCTTATTTTAGTTACATTTCTTTATTTATTTAACTATTACGTTGTATCATGCGATATTTCTTGTCAGAAAAAGAAGAAAGATTGTAACAACGACTTTTTGGTAATGTACTTAAAATAAATATCTGAAAATGTTCATTCATCGGAACGTGTATATAATATAGAATGCACAAGACTTAAATCAAAATTACTGCAATTTGAATTTGACGTCATATCATATTTTTAGATAAATGCACACCTATCAATCTATAAAATACAGTAGCGTTCATGATTTATAATGTGTTATTTTAATTATGTCTTTAACTACACGGTATATTCAAAATTGACGCATATAAACTTTTTATAAAATCTATAAAATCAGTATACGTTAATAAAAACTATTACGAATGATAGTTAAAGTCATTAATCGTCACTCGAGTCGTTAATTTTTATAAAACATCTACTCGTACAGTAATAATGTATACCATTCCTATCAACTCGATGTTAATTAATGACATTATTACAAAAAATAAGCTAAAACGCAAAAGTGCTCAAGCGAACTTAAAATTTTATTGTGAAACACACAGAGCGTCGTTAACGTCTAAGAGCCAACATCTTAAAAGAAGCTCTTTCGCTCGAAGAAAAAATTCCATCTTCGAGAGAGAAAGAAAGACGTACAAGCATCATCACAGAAAGAGCTCTAAAAATCGTCCCGAGCGAGACGCTACTGTACAAGAAACCTCTCTCTCTCTCTCTTTCTTAAAGCAACACTCTTAATTCCCACGATCTCTTTCTTAAGAACGAGATGCAGGTATACCCGTGTATACTGCGATGATTGTGCGGAATTTCGTGAGCGAGAGAGCGCGGTGCATTTTCCTCTTTCTCTCTATATACTACCCGCGCTGCGGTGGTGGCCTTCGTGGAAGGTAACGTGCCTTCCGATGCCGCCTTCATTCTTATACCTGGCCGAGACGAAGAAGGAGAAGAAGACGAAAGGAAACAAGTCCGAGTCGTCGTGTGTATCCACGGACTAAGGAGATTTTTATACGTAGGAGGAAAGGAATGGCCGTCGTAAAATCGCTAAAATGTTTATTGGCCAGAGAGAGAAAGAGACTCTGATGGGTGGTTGATTGGTTGTTTTTTTTTTCGGAGATTTTTAAGGTTAGGGGTGTGGGTGGGTGGGAGGTATATTAGCTATGAAGTTTACGTCGCGAGAGGAGGGCATCCTCCCGGTTATGGTTACGGTTAGTTTCGGTCTTTCGGAAGGGGAAATGCGCGGGCGCGAGAGCGGAGATAACCTTGATTTTGTGCAATCTCAGCAATTGCTTTAGTCGCTGTTGGAGAGTTGGAAAGGTTAGTGGACCTGGCGTCGCGTTACGGGATCATAAATATGAACGGGGAAGAAAATTCAAAGGATTTCATTTTAGATTTTTAGTTTAAAATGGCGAAGGCATAGATTTATTTTTATTTAAGGTGGTTGTCTTCGAATCCTAAAAAAATCCTATGATATTCTTTGAAGTCTAAAGAACTGCCTAGGTATTGGAGAATATTATGAAAAAGAAATATATGTTGTTCTTTAGACTTCAAAGAATATCATAGGATTTTTTTAAACTCCGATTGCCGGATAAATTTTCGAGGAAAAATTACTTGAAAGTTGCCTTGTTTTGCACTTTTTATATGGAACAGCCGGAAATCGCTCAATAGGGACGAATACCGATTTTTAGTTAACAGTGTATTCTTGTAGATCGAGGTATATAGTGTATTTGTAAACTAGTAATTTTCACGATATCTTCCAAATTAAAAAAATTATAATTAAATCTTTAAAAACGTTGTGGTACGATGTTCTGTTAAAAGTACTAAAAGCCAAAAGTGCGCTTCGTGCCGGTTTGGTTATATTGGTTTTTATATTAAATTTAAATTTCGCGCTGAAATGCAGCGACCAGTCAAACGACGTTTAAAATACTTACAAGATTGCGCGTGTTCCCATTTAGGGAACATTTACAAAATTTATAAAACGCTTTTTAGACGAAAAATAAATCCATTTTTATAAAAAGCAAGACAAGAAATTGCTACTTCTTAGTCTTAAAAATCGTTTAATCGAAACTCAATATAATCACTTCTCTACCAGGAAAGTGTAGTCGTTATTTCTGTAGTATTGTAATTATAACTCTTATTAATATAACCTTCACAAACATAAAAATAGAAAGAAATCTTTATTAAATTAAATGGATTTCAAAATGCTTTTGTGTCAGTGTAAAGCAGCGCATACAAGCTTGAAAAATAAAATATAACACGGATATTAAAACGCTTTCAGCAGCAAAGGGTTAAAATATGCACAAAGGCTTTCTGCAGTATTCGCAGCGGCCGCGCGCGCGCACACAGCGAAAATGTAATTCGCTGCAACAATATTATTACGGCGGCGCTAGCGTGGAATTGAGTCATAGTGTATAACGGAAGGCGATATATAGAGACGGAATAGAGAGGCAGAGAGCGAGCGAATGAAAATGGAATATTTAAAAGTATGTACTTAGCTTTCTCGTTCTCTCTGTCTCGCGTGCGTGGGCTGTGTTCGCCAGTGTGTATGTGTGCGTTCTCGAGCCGCAAACTCGCACGTGCGCGCATGCGCGCCATTATTTATTATGCAACCTCGACTCGGTAAAAGGCAGCTTACACTACTCGCCGCCGCGAGACTGCGATAGTCTTAACTCTCGGCTATTTTCGTTTATAATCGCTTGTATAGAGGCATAAACGAGGCGCGGTAATTGTGTTTATTTCATTGTATAGTCCTTTGCAGCGCGGTGCCGCAAGTCTTCTGACATTTTCTTCGCACTGAACGCAAATGGGTTAGTTAGTTCAACCGGTGCCAGGTAAAAGAAATGTTAGCTAATTTGCAAAGGAAGATTTTCATAGAATGGAATTTATTAATTGTTGCTTTAGTTCACGTTAAAGTGCCTCCGGTTAAATGATTTCAAAGGCTTAAAAATTAATTGTGGAAATCGAAAAATACGATGTAGGAATCTACCTTTCTTATTATGGAATCCCCTTAATGTTAGGGAGAAGGTCGCGCATAAAAGGAAAACCACTTCACTGGTAGAAAAGTTACAATTTTGAGGTTAAGCGATTTTTACACTGGAACTATTAGTCATTTCTTACTGAATTTAGTATAAACTTGTTTCTAGTCTAAAGAGCATTTTACAAATGATCTATTTAATATTTGAATTTTAAAATAAATCAATGTAGAGAGATTCATTTTTCTTTAAATTATAGGAGCTGTTTCTTTATGCTCATGGAATATTCCATTGTACTCGAGCGCTCTCGTTAGTTACGCTCACATAAAAACCGAAGATATTTCATAAGATCGCAAAAATCGTCGTCGCTTCCTGGGGCTGGGCTTCCGGTGAACTCTCTCTCTCCGTCTCTTTCCCTCTTGTCCTCTAAGTATCCCCGCTGCTTCTTCATTCTTTTCGAGTAAATACCCACCTCCGCTCCCTCGTTCTCTCCTCTACACCGTTTCGGCTTCTTTACCACTTGCGCCGCTGTTGGCCACTCTCGTCTCGTTCCTTCGTTACACCACGGGCTGCACGTGAGTCACGAGCGCGTCATGAATTTCAAGCGCGCAGAGTCGTATTTCTTCTCCTTCCAGCGCATTGATATTCGAAATTCGTTTGTCGACTGATTTGTGCGCGGGGAAAAATGACGAGGAATCAATCGGAGGGGACGCACGCTGTCGCTTATTGTGCTTTTTTCCCCGGAGAAGATGGACGATGATGCGCGCAGAGATTGTAATTCATACTGTGCGGAAGAGAGATTGTGTGCTTTTTTATTTTTAGCACGTCGTCGCGCGCTTAATTTTTCCTTATTTCTATTTTCTGACTCGCAGCTCTACGGATTTATTAGCGTCGGAAGTTTTGCCCTGACGTCAAAGGGATGAGAATTTATGAGTTTACGTTTGCTGTAATTTAAAATAGTGCAGCTTAATGCTGTACAGTGTTGAAAGTTATACTTTTAACGTGAAAAGAGCGATCTCGTTTAAAAATGGACCGTAATATAAAAATTTATTATCAATAAATTTTACAAAATCGTGTAAAATAAGGAGATTACTGTTTCACAGTTTCTTGCTTCCTACATATGCAATTTTAAATCCTCACTTGTGAATAAAACCAATAATTTCGAACATAACCTAAAACTGTCGATAAAGCAGGATTCCGTTGATACCCAGAGTCTTCTCAATACGAGATTAACATTTGCAAAGCTTCTCAAGATAGTCATCGATCACGATAACCAAAGCTGTCGTCGTTTCCTATTCGCGGGTTAATCCACCGCAGCGCGCAACAACCAGGTAGTCGAGCAATTAGAGATTCACAAGAGGTGCAGTTTAGCTGTTCTGCCTCCTCCGCTACCGCTAAACACGGTTTACGATCTCCGTTCGATCCTGCACGACTGGGCTAATTAACGCCGCTGCGGCGGCAGTGGCTTCCAGCTTTAATTACTTAACGGAGTTAATTAAGCGGGCCGGGCCGGTTTTGCATTGATTTTCACCCGATTGCGTTGTTCCTGTCGCGTGCCTCCCGTCACTTTGGAACAGCATTAGGTGACGATTTTTGTGCGTCAGCGGGAATCAAACCGGAATCGAAACTTTTAGGGTTACGCAGTGGAGTTACGCTTACATTTAGTATTACCTGGATTAAAGTTAATTGTATTTGGAGTGAATGCCTGTTTGTGGTTTAAGTGAATAGTTTAACTTCGACGTAAAGTTTATTCTGGGGAATTTTGTGATTTAATTTGCATTTCAGATCCCTTGTATTCAAGTGAATTCTATTGAGTATAAGGGAGTCAACGGATTAATTGTGTGAAATTCAAAAGTGGATAATTGAAACTATGATAGACCAGTCGGATTGAATTTTGTAAGCCAACAGGGGTTACTGGGAATTGGGATCCGTCGTAATGAAATTCGGATCAAATAGTGACAGTAATCTTGTGTGCTTCAACAAATGAGCTCAAGGTTAGATAGTCACGTGGTCTTCTCATGAGATCCCCTCCAGGCTGAAAGACCACGTGATTACTGGCGATATGGAAGCTGTGAGATAAGACTCTTAAGTGGGCTTTTCGATGCTAACAGCGCCAAAAATAGCCCCTGGTGGTTATATTTGAAGCTACGAGAGAAGGGTTCACTGAATGAAATGTATTGCTCCAGCATCCAGATTCTGGTTGTTCGAATTAAACTGCGTATTGCTGCTGCAACAATACTTTGTTATTGCTCTCACAACTATATTATATAGGTAAGGCAACAATATGTATGGTTACTCGAGCAATGCCGGTATATTTATCACATCAATATAAAAAAGTATTGATGCGATACCCAATCCTTTTTCTTAGTGTTCTTTCAAAGTAATTCTGATTCCAATAGTTACGTGGTCACTACCAGAACTTCTAAAGATTAATGGGTGTTGTTCACGCGACATGTGAGTAATTACATCTACATAGCTGCATTCAGATTATATCAAACGATTTCAATTATTTAAGAAACGTTTTGAACTCAGTAGCATTAACGAATTTTGATCTACTTTAGTACATAGTTTACAAAAACAAACGCAACTTATTTTGGACTCAAGGGAGTACAAAATTACCATCAACCCATCCTAAGAATTGAAACTTAAGCCCAAGGAATCCCAATACTCATGACGACACTTGCATCACGTTACACTTTATCTCGCCATGCAGGTGCACCTGTAGTTAATAAGGACGCAACATAGCGCAACCCCAAAGAACGCGCGCGTCTTCGTTCCATCCAACCGCGACAAAGGTCGTGATTCACTTTGCACCCGCGCGCGCGCGCGCCCGTCAACCGTGTTACGATCGATCTTCCCCGTTGATGGGACACGCGGCTGCTGCGGAGGCGGGTGGCGACGAGAAGGAAAAATCTTATGTACGTGGAGAAAGCCAGCGTTGCCACCGCCACCAGCGACGACGGCGGCATCGAATGGAGCTTCGATGTATAGGCGAGGCCGGAAATTTGTTCCTCGAGTGGAGGACGTGTATTTTTCGTCTAGCCTCGAGACTCTGAAAGCATCTGTAATGAAAGAATAAGTGTTTCTTACGCATTTGGTTGGTGTTTGGAAATGGTGTCATTTGGAGGATATGTTTGCGTAGTGGTAGGTTAGAGTTAGGTTTGCACTTTTCGATTGCGATATTTAGTAAAAGATGTTTTTGGAAATGTTGTAATTTTATTCAGAAGTTAGGTTATGTTTACGTTTTCTTGTTGCAATGTTTATTAATAGGGGTGAAAATAAAAATGAAGAAACATGTAACAAGGCAAGCTCTATTAAATGAAATAAAATAATAGATATAAATATTTGCAATTTTAATAAATAATTTTGAAATTTCATTTATAAATAAACTAGTTTTTACTTGTTTTTCATATTGGAGACTGAGAGGTAGTATAAGCTTATAAGACCATATGAGACACCCACATAATAATGTCTCTAAGCGAAAGACTCCATAACCGGGGTTCCCGCCTTCTTTTTTTTTTAGAGAGAGAGAGTGAAAGTTGCGTGGCGGACCTTTTTTAGTCGTCTGTAAGACGTGAGAACGTAAATCTTCATCATGATTTTCCTGACTAATAATACGATGAGTTAACAAAAAAAAATATTTGAAAAATGAGCAAAGTTGTTGATATGGATTTTATCACGTTTAAATAAGAAACATCACGAAGTAATCAATCAAAATGAATCTAGAAACTTAATTGGCAATGCTTGTTTTAAAAAACCATATAATTTTGCATGTGAACACACGTATTATTTATTACGGTCGATTCGATCTGTAAAAAAACTTTGTGCAACCACTATCAAGAACGCTCGGCTTTAATTAATGTCTGGATAGTTCTTTTTCTTTTACATTCGGCTCGATTAATCTGCAAAGCTTTGCAAAAGAACTCATATAAAAGAACTTATATATTTGCATGTAATCGGCTTGATGTATCGAGCGGATCCGTAGCTGCAGCGGGCAAAAAATACGCCGTACGCCAGATGCGTTACGCTGAGTCGTCGTCGCTCAGGTAACAGGAAACAATTTCGGAGAAAACTCCGGTACTTTCTCCGTTAATACGAATGATCCAGAGTCGAGTCGAATCGATGAGCTGCCACGTGGTTACGTAAACCGTCTACCGGTGCTTTAAAAATCATTTTTTATCGTTGTGTATATAATGTATTTTGTTTGCAAAAGCAGAGTAATCTGCTTTGAATAATTGAACGACCGTTATCTTTCTAAAACCCGTGTAGCTTTTCATTTAGAATTTATTTTGAAGTTGAATAAATGACACGCTTGACGTTTTCAAATTTAAAATTTTTTACTTTCTTTTTTTGATTAACGATAGTAGCTTTACGTATATAGTATGGAATTAGTTCCGGGTAATGTAGAATAAATGAAAATCAGTTACAATTTCTAGTACTGTGATAGCTAAAAAAATTCAGCCTTTCTAAATAATTAATTTTAAAATATTTAAACTATATTAACAAAACTATTGTACAATTATTCTTTTTTAAGAACTGCCGTTCCTGTATCTCGAAATATATTATTATTCTAATTATAATGTGTACTATTGTTCTATAATTGAATGTGGATTTAACAATAAAAGTCATTAAAAACTAAATTCAACCCCAAATATCATAAGTTTAAAAAATTGCTTATTCAGCCTAAAAAATCTTTTTTGTATATTTCATTTTCAGAAAATGCTTTCATATCACATAAAGTATACAATATGTAGCGCTAAATCAAAGTAAATTTATAGCAAAAATATTTTATATTTTTCCAAACACTCATATAATTTCAAATACTTTAAGTTTATAAAACCAATAGTTTCAAAGAATACATTTTATTGCACTACCCAACATAAGTTACGCATGCAAATTTCAAAGCACTCCACAACCAATTACTCAAACTAGCCTAGTAAAAAGTTTTGTCATTTTCTTTACTATAAACCAAGCCAAAAGCACATAAATCCCACTAAAACCCATAGAATCATTGTATCAGATAAAGCCTCGGCCACTCCCACTCCGATTTTTCCCCGTCTCTCGCAGCAACGAAAGCCCAAGCGCAAAAAGACCTCCACTTCCGCGTTATGCACACCACCGTCGTGCTCCCCTCCTCCTTTTCTTTCTTTTCCATAACCCCCGCGCGCGCGCTCGCGATAAGATAACTCCGCGTCGGCCGCCGCGCCGATATACTCCCAACGAGCGTGCAACCGAGTGGGTGGATCGAGAAAAAAAGAGAGAACTCACGCACTCACGTGTATATATGTATATATACAATACTCGCGCAAAGATCTGACCCTGATCCGAGCGCGAGTCTGAAAGTCTTATGCCGCGTGGCGCGCGCGCGCGCACACATCTCTTGCGAGAGTGAAATGCCGAAGTGAAAGGAGACTGTCTTTGGACTCTCGTGTGTCTTACGCGTGTACATGTGTGTGTGTGCGAGAGCGAGCGATAGTGTTATTACCTCACAGCGCGGCAGTCGCGCGCGTAACTCAGACGCGCCAGCCAGACGTATATGGCTATGTGTGCGTGTCTGCTTTCTGTTTTTCCTTTCTTTGGCTGATGCTGAGCTGGGGAACGTATCTTTTTCAAGAGAGATTTTTCTCTTGTTTATGAGTTTTTGGGAGGATTGGCCGGAGGTTGCGAGGTACGGTGTAACCTCCAAAAGTGATTGAGTTATGAATCTTTTGAGGTTAGGTGGAGAAGAAAGGTTGGAGATATAGGTAGGAGAATTTGGAAGATTGAATTGATCAATGATGGTGGTAATTATTGATGGGTGATTTATTTTTTTGCAACGTGGTTGTCTTTATAAGATGTCGATCTGACATAACCTGTAAAAATAGATATTTTTTGTTTACGTCCGCTTTTAACTGAGTAAGAGATTGTTGATAATACTGATTTCCTAACTAAGAAAAAAGACGTAGTACAAGTTACTTGTCATGCAATCATCTAGAAACGAACAGTTTGATCAATTAGTTTTGAAAACATTAATATGTACTAATGATTAATTATTAATTCAAACTATGAATGTAGAATAATAATAACTAATATAATAAAATAATAATAGAAATTATATTTCATTATAAAAATGGTTTACATTATTTGTAATTTATAAATAACATATTTTAAGTCTTCTTTTTCTTTTTTTGTTGCAGGTAAGCATCTTGTTTCAAAATAAGCATCGATTGTAATACAGTCCTGGCATTATGAGATAAACGTAAAGTAATATTATAACATTTTTTATAAATTATATTTCATATCACACTTTTATTAACTGCGATAATATTTTAATTAAAATATTTAAATACAATATCTATATGATATCTAAAAGTTCTAGTTTGAGGTCTAAAAAATTTCTTAGCCTCACAGCTCTCAGCCTGCTTTATACTCCACACAGGTTATAGGTAGCTCCTGCCTAAGACAAAACGTAGCATACTTGTTATTACAGTTAACAATTAGTATGCAAAATTATAGGCTAGGCCACCGACCTTTAAATCTAGAAGAAGAATTGCGAAATCCAATATTTTACTATAGGCTCGTGTGGTATTATTCGTACTTTTTGTAAAGTTAAAATGTTTAAAGAAAAATAGTCATACCGGATACAAAAGATTATAAAGAATGTAAATTCATAAGTAAAATATTAGCTAGCTGAATGCTTTAAAAAGTAATTATACATAACACACTCAAACACAAATGGTACACCTATATATCTATAAAACATTTAAATCGCACGCAAAGCTAAAATATTCTACATAAATTTCAAATCCTTTTCAAGTAATATTTTTGTGCTAAATACTAACAAAATATTGAAGGCTCTCCAAGGCACTCGCATATTTAAGCCCTTCGTGCAGAAGCTACCTCAAAGTCAAAATATCTCCTCGTACGCAGTGTAGCTACAAAAAACACCAGCTCAGTCGCAGAAGCGACGCGAGGTGTGTGCAGTGCGCGATGCGTCGATGTGGGAGGGTATAATATCGGGCGGGGGGAGGGGGGAGACATCGCCGCTCGATCAATGACCGCCGTCGCGACGGGAAAAGAGCTACGCAGCTCGAATTGAAATTACGCAGAGCGTTTATCACATGTTTATATGTTATTCGCTCTACGAAGCTGTTGTGCATTGTTATGCGAAATTCAGATTTCTTAAGTCGATTCAATTTGAAGGAAAATTCAGTGGTTTTACTTTTAGATGAATTTTAAGTCAAATCTGAGAAAGATGAGGTAATAATGTAAATTGTTTAATATGGAGAACGAGAGATGTTATCGACGTGGAGCGGACGATTGCAGTGTTTCAACTGTTTCGAGAGTCGCAATAAATATGAAACGTTGTAATGTCTTATTGTGTACGAATATTGAGAGCAGTGTTACGATGTTTATCGTTTTCAAAACAGAGATTGTTTACAAATTTTGCTATTCCAAACAAAGATGTTTACCTTTCTCGGTATCACGAACTTTTGGTATAGTATCTGTTCGGATTACGACATATTATTGATTTTGAGTTTTAGATAATTCCTGCGCTACGTGAGAAATAACTTTTTCTCAATTATATTCGTTGCTACGAAATTTAACTTAACAAAAGGAAAACATTTGATTTTATCCATTGTATTATTCACGTTCCATTTTTTTTATCAGAAGTTAAATATTATACAGCCGATAGTCACGATTTTGCTATCGACTTCTTTTTACAACCGTTTAAAAACACTTGGAAACTTTAACTTCAGAATAACTCGTTTCAACAACTTGAAACTTGACAATCCATCATTTTGCCGACATTAAATCGATTTCCCTCTTTTTCTATATACTACACGGAGAGAAAATGTTACTAATGATTCTATACTAGGGTAAAAATTCGGAGACGAAGAATAAAATGGTTTGACAGTACTACGCAGGTTAGGACTCAGTACTAACCTGTATAGGAATGAATAAAATTTCGCGTAACCTCCAATCATTCCGCTTTTCATGCTTTTATATTAACAAAATGCGATACACATAGACTTCATCATAACTATTTAAATACTAAGATATTTTACTTCAGTAATACACATATAAGATAAAAAAAGCCAAATATTGAATAATCATTCAATATTATTCAATTATCCAAGTACACTATATTAGGAATCAGTCCAAATAGATTTTTTTAACACAAGCACGATTTTCGCGGTTTTCTGTACATATTAAGCGGGCCTAAAGGACAATGTTTTAGACCGGCGAGCGCAAAAGTAACTTTTGCGCCCGCTAAAAATTTTCGGAAAATTGCTATTATATATATATATATATATATATATATATATATATATATATATATATATATATATATATATATATATATATATATATATATTTAGCCCCGCTTAATATGCTAGAAAAACGCAAAAATCAATACATGCGTTACAAAAAATATGGTGTGCACCAAGGGCAAAGTGGGCCCACTTTGCGCCCTAGGTACACAATATACTATTATCGATCCAGATTTACCCACCTTGCCCTGTACTCAGTCCTAACACCATTTAGTATCAATTACACTACTTTTCTCACCGTGTATACAAAAATATTCCTCCCTGCAGCAAACAATTCCACGCGAAAATTTTCACTTTCATTCCTCTCCTATACAACCTCCCAATTTCCCATCGAGCTACATCTCATCGACCTCCTACACCGAAATTCCCCAAATTTCAAAGATTCGCAATTCCAGCGTACGTTCCGTCGAGCTGGCGCATATACCGCCCATCAAGCGCGTCGCGCACACATCGTCGCGGGAGTTCGCTCGCGCTAAACACCTGTGCGTGTGCAGGGGATCGATATTTCCCTGGCTCAGCCTGTATATCTCTCTCGCTTCTTGCGCCGCGCGCGGGGTGCGGTATATATAATCCACTCGAGGCGCCGGAATTGGCTGTACGGCGCGCGCTCTCGCCGGATCAAGGTGCCTACGTCTTCATTGGTTTACAAGCCCTAAGACCCTTGAGCGCGCGCGTGTAATGAGATTATTATGTGGCGTTTGATTTAGGTATATACGTGGGCTGGAGAGCTGATGAGCGCGCATGCGCGGAGGGAAGTCGGAGGTGTCTGGACTTGGGGGGTTTGGGGAGAGAAGGTTACAGTCTCTGTTTGTAGATTGGGGATGTATACTTAGTTTTGGATGAAAAATATACTATGCATTCGTAGTTAACATGGGAACGTTCGAAACAAACGGGACATGATTCTATTTTGAAAATTTTACAAACGCTCATGATAAGCATTTCAACGTTCATGATACATATCAGATAGTTATAGTTTTAGCAAGATAAATAGAGAATGGTACTTAATTCAATGTAATGATATCTAATTATGCTTTATGACGATAATTTAGAAATGATCGTATGCAATTTACTATTTCAGGACTATTTTGTCTTGAATTTTTAAGGTTAATCTGAGTGGTACCTTAAGAGTTAGAACTTTAAACAATTTAGTGTAAAATAGTTCATGCAAAAGTTAGAAAAAATTAGGAAGCTTTTACATAATGAACTAGATGTGGTTAGCAGCTACGAGGAAAAACAAAAAAAAATTAACATCTAAACAGTATATGATATGAATACGATAATTACGTACACTTAACCCCAAAACCCATAATTTACAAGCTGTAAAACACCGCATAATAATTCTCAAACTCACACTTTTTCTCCCTCTTACCGTTCCTAATACCCATAATACACTCGCAACTCATTATCCATTCCAGCAAATAACGCGGAAGCCACTAATTCGAATAATCGAGCACAGTCGCCTTATTACACCCAACGCGCTCTCGCAAAAACAAAGCAAAAAAGTCGCCATCCGCCAAAGAAACCGAAAGTTTTCATCCGCACTCTCTCTCTCTCTCTCTCTCTCTCTCCGCTTGTAAAATTGCTCAATCGTCCGGCGGGGCTCTCGCGTAGAGATAGAGAGAGAGAGAGAAAAAGAAAGCAAAGCGAAAAAAGAACTGGGCCTAACGGTGTGACGTAAAGTGGGTTAAGGGGACCGTCGTCGTAGCTCTGGCGAGCGCGTCTCCTTAAACGGCCGACGGCCGCTGCTGCTCTAACCGATCGATTAATTGCGAACCGGTCTTTTTTAATCAAACTCGCGCAGGCGGATTCTCGTTTTTCTCTCTCTCTCTCTCTTTCTCTCTTGTCGGGTTGGTTTCCCTTTCTCTTGGAGCTGGCTGTCGCGTGCGCAGACGTCGGTTGTGTCACCCGATGGGAGCGCAGAGTTTAGGATTTTTGTATCTTTAAAGTTTTCTTCGGAGGGATATAGGAGTTTTGTCGATTTATTTGTGATATGTAATAAGGAAGTGATATTGCTTTTTTTTTTTCAAATATTTTTAAAATATTATTTAGAGCTATACATTATGCATACAGGTGAAAATTGATATGTCACCCGGAAATTCATAGCGCGTAACGTTATACTAAATTTGAAATTCGCGCTAAAACAAAGTGACCAATCAAACAACGTTCAAATAAAATAGTTAAAAGATGACTCGGAAATTTTTTCAGGGTAGGATATGTATTACTTTGATGGATTTTTGCACATTGATCTTGCTAATTGAGAATTTAAATGGTGTATGAGATTACGTGATCAAGAAAATGAATATGGCGGACGTACCTTAGCAATAATATATAGTAATACCTGGTCGTAACTCTGTTAAGTTATGCTTCAAAATAAAACATGTTTTTTAAAAGTACTAGATCACATTTTTTAAGGTTATGTAGCATTAGGATGCTTCCACTACAATCCATACAATGGTGTATTTATTGAAAGATAGTCCACTTTACATATTTTAAATTAATTATACTAAAATACAGCATTTAATAAACCAACATAAAATAAATTTATTAATGATTTTGTATTGTAAAAAAAATCAGCCGTGCTTTTATGTATGATTTTATTGGAATTGAATATAGATTATCTATTAATTTAAACACTTTGTTTAATTATAACTAATGACTATTGTCAATAAAAGGAAAGGAAAGAAAATAATCTGTAATGCCGGTGTGAAAACTTTTAGAGAGTAGTCAGTTTGATTACAGAGAATTAGAGCTGGACATTAGATAACTTTCTTTTTTTTTGCATTTTTAATTAGAATGTGCTTCCGTTAGAAAGTAATAGAATATTCAACTCGTGTAATCACACCACATTAGGATTAAATTAACCTTAGATGAATTTAAATTATATTTGCTGCATTGGTCAATATTGATACACGTAAATTATTAGCATTTCAAATTAAAAGTATGATCTTCACTTAGAAGATAGATTATGCTACTTAGCAGGTTAAGGTAATGTATAATATGCAGACTTAAGCCTAGATTACCAAAGAAATGAGAAATGAAATTGCAAGAAAGTAATTTGTGAAATAAGTAAGGTTGAAACTTTGAAGTATTCCTTATACAGAAGATGAGTTGTTTTATCAGAATGTTTTTTATTGTTTTTGTTTTTCATTTTTCTTTAATACCTAAGAATTTCTTTCTTTTTTATACTATAAGATCTCTTAGTACTCTTTCGAATACAAATGTATTTTACAATTTTAAAACTATGTGTTTTGCGTGTATCTGATGAATAAGTAAATTCGCGTCTTTAATTTGTTAAAGAAAACAAAATTATAATAACTAAAAAATTTGAAAACACTTTTATGGCAAATATCTATATTAAAAATCACGTTAAACATAATTCCACTAAAAGAAATTATCTCCTCGCCTTATCACCCCCGAAGAAACTAACGAAACACCAATTTCCTTATCACCAAAAGTCAGTGAAAAACCTAACCCAGCCAACAATCCTTGACACAGCATACCTTCCGTCCTGCTTCAGCTCGAAAAATCGCCTCTCCACGCGCAAGGCCGGGCGAAATATCTGGGCACGGCGCGCGAGCGGAATATTTCGTCGAGCGGACGTCAGACGCTCGCTCGCTCGCGTGCGCGTGCACTCGACGAGGAGAGAAGCGTAGTATAGAACCGACGACGACGACGATGGCCCGAAGCAGGAAGAGAGGAGAGAGAGAGAGAGAGAACCGCCGTATACTCAGAGAAGAGGCCGAGATGCGAGGCGCGTGTAAACGAGACTGGAGAGGAGAGGAGACTTGTATACGAGGTTGGCGGCTGAGTGTGTGAGTGTGTTGGGGTGTATCGGTGTCGTGGGAGTTGAGGGAATTCGTGTAGAGTGAATTTTATGGTCTTGAGAAGGTTCGCGGTGAGTGTGGTGCATTTTACAACTAATTTTCGATTCGATGCAGAGGGGTCGTTACGTATAAAACGCGTGCAATGTGTGTGAAACATTCGGTCATTTGTTTGTACCCTGATGGTTCGAAAGCAAGTTGCTTTTAAAGAGATTTTACAAGTTTGTTCTGGAAAATAGATTTATTGTAAATTTCTATTTATTAAGGTGGGGAGAACCGAAAGTATGGACTGATAAAACAAGTTTTTTATTTGTAATCAGAGTTTTTGTTCATGAATTTCAATATTATCAAAAAGTGAAACTTTATGAAAATATAAAAGTTGCATCGTGATTGATGATTTAATCATGCGTAAAGTTTGCTTGCGTCTCAATTTTTATTTTAAATAATCTCAATTTTTACATTGCCGTGTTTTGAAGTATGTTAATATTGATAAAATCTTGAAGAAACTAACAGAGTATTATAGTATTAAACTATAATTACATTTCTTACTATTCTTGTACTTCTAAAGCGACCTCCTAGATTTTAATCTTGACATAAAAAATGTGCACTAAACTAAGCACTAATAATACACGGAAGAAAATGCTTTATTAACAAAGTCACTTGGTAAAATACGCACTACCTATCTTTCTTATTACACTTACCAAGTAATTTGTTAATTTAACAAATGGGTTAGCAAAATTAACTAATCACTTTGTAAGTGTAATAAGAAATATAGTTAGTGCATATTTTACCAAATGACTGTTAAATTAACAAAGCATTCTTTTCCGTGTATGATAACAATTAAGACGCATGGAACACCTTGAATATTGAAAAAGATAATTTTGTGAAAACGTCACAATGTGAAATATAATAAATAGAAAAAAGACAAACATTGAGTTGATTATTAATTAATTTTCACTTTTAACTTAGAAAAATAGAATTTTTTAAACTATTTCTTTGGTGTTTAAAATAATTCCCAGTATAATTTTCATCTCAATCTCGCAAACTTCTTTATCCACGATTCGATAAAAGAACCACCTATTCAACTCCTCCCTACAACCCTTCTCCAAAATCTCGCACAAAGCATCCACTTTCATTGACTCCCAAGCAACCAACCCAGTCACTATACACAGTATCTACCCAAACGCGTCTGCCGTCGTTCCAAAGCGCGCAACAGCCGTGCCTGCAGTCTCGAGTCTGCTGGCGGTGTGGTCTCCTTTTTCTCCCTCCCTTTCTCTCTCTTTCTCTCCTCGCATGCGCCTTCGTGGCGCAAAAGAAGAAAAAACAAGAGACACGGGAGCTCCGACGGAATCAGAAAGAAAGACGCGACTGGTATTCCAAGAAGTTATCCGCGCGGCGCGCACACGTGTTGCGAAGCTGCTTGCTCTGGTGTCTTTCGTCGCCGACGAAGGCTCGTACGCGATTTTACCGGCGCCCCGTGACGGAAATTTCATACACTACGAAGGGACGTGCGCGCACGCGGGCTCGCGGGATGATCGAGAGGCTAGATTGCAGAGATTGATGGATGTGCGTTTGTTAATCGTTAATCGTGGTTTGGATCATAATTTTTTGAAAGGGAAAAGGCTAGTTTAGGGTGAAAAGTGTAAAACTTTTTTAATTACTATATTCATTTGTTAAACATTTATTTCATGCTGAAAACTAAAAGTAATAAGCAGTTTATTGTGAGTTTAAATTTGCAATCCGACTCTAAGGACCAACATGTAAACTGCATAAGTATCTTCTTCGTTGCAAGTTATTTAATAATACTATATTTAATTAACACATAATTTTTTTTCTTAAATTGGATTTATTCAATAAAAATGTACTATTATAAAATCAATATTCTTAAACTATTATTGAAAAAACATCTACTTAGATCTAGCAAAATTTTCTTTTTTTAGTTCCGTGTAAAATTTCACGTACTTTATGTAAACTTAATATGCAAAATATTCAACAATATATAGGAACAATGCAGCATTACTAGTTTGTTTCCTAAAATAACATAAAACTTTCCATTAAACATTAAAATCCCGTCGAAGCAGGAAAAGTTTGTCGCTGTCGCGCGCGCTATCTTTCTGCGCTGCCGCGACACAGGACGTGAAAAACTCCGGGGAAAAAAGGAAGAAAAGACGGAAAAAACGAGAACTTGTAATAACAAGAAGACTTTCCGGGAAAAATACATCGAAGCGCGCGCGCCGCGAAACTGCGGCTGCAGTAGCAGCCACTCTTTTCACGAACTCTCCAGAATTCGACAGACGGAAATGGATGAGCGCGCGCGCGACTTCCGGCGCCGAGGGACTTTTGCGTCAGTCCTTCCCTCTGCTCTCCGGCTTTCCATCTCTCTGTGCACTTCGCTTTTCGATACTTTTCGCGAGCGTCGCGGCCTCGATTACGTGACGTTCCAGTTTTGGAAAAAAAAAGAAAAGACCTTTTGACAAACTGCAGGTGATCGGGGATAATGATCGGAGTGTGTTTTGATGGCTGTATTGGATGTATGGATTTTCTATTAAAGAAAAATTGCTCGTGGTTCCGTAGAACCAAATTGCTTTCGAAACTGTGACTTTCGAAATTAGATTTTGTTTGGAAGTTAATGTTGACTTCGTCTGACGTATAAAATCAATTTTGTACTACGCGGAGAGAAGTGGTATAGTGAAATTTACAAAACTGTTTGGTATTTTTACCAAATAATTTGTAACCTGGTCACAGACTGCAACAAAAAAACTAGAAAATTCTAGTAGATATTAATCAATTTTACCGTAAGCTTTCGAAATCTTACTGTATATATAGTAATATTTAAATAAATTATCTTATAACCTTTACAAAACTGGCAGTCTAATCAAATTATTAAAATTTCTAGTAAAAAAATTCGAGTACATTTTAATATACATATTCTATCAAAGTCTATTTCTGTATGATGACATCGACAATTTTCATCAAGTTTTCTGGAAATTTGAAAACTTTTGTGCATTCAGCGTACGGCACGTGCAGGAGTTATAAGTGCGTTATGCGAATATATTGAAATTCTTCTCGCGCATCAATTGCGATGGGTCGGGGGAGCGAAAGGTCGCCAATAGCGCGAAACTTTCTAATAATAGATTTATCGATAGAGAAAGGAGCTTCTCCACGATGGCTAAAGTCACATTGTGCTCGACAATTTGCTCGTTATTACGCGTTTATCGCACTGTTTAACGATAATTACTTCCCAAAGTTCGACGAAGAATGTTGAATGCTCATATATTTTGCTCTAGATATTAATTTTAATTAATTTGCTGATTGCTAACAAATACGTGCATATTTAATTTCTCATCTGTCGAATGAGATTGACACGTGGCAATTTGTCGAGAAAATTATAACAGCCGTTATCGGATTGTTATTAGTAACTCGAAATATTAAGCCAACAAATATTGAATTCAATTTCGGTATACATTTATAAATATCCATTTGATGAATTGTATCTATTGAATTTTCACTTTACTAATTCATTTGATGTGTATACTTGATAGCATAATTCTGACTAATATAATGAAAACATGAAACAGCTATCCTTATAATTAAAGTTTTCAATCAAATAAATGAAAATTTTATTTTCAATACGAGTCACAACTCAGGAAAATCAAACTATTTATTGAACGCTTTTCAGGCTAGAAGCAAGCTTTTCTTTACAAATATCGATAAGAAATGGTGCAAGTTTGAAATCGTGTCATCTAACCTCAACTAATTATTAAAGAAATTATTTAAAACTAATCGAGTACTTTAATCTAAATTTAAATAAACGTTCCTTTTCCATACGTACTCTCTAAATCTGATGCGAGCAAAAACCATCACCCTAATCGAATGAAACATCGAGGTTATGTCTGAAAGTTCAGCCGGCAAAGCTTCTAGAACCACCTATATAAAAGCAAAAAAGCAATCCCTCCACAAATCGCCAGCGTGTCCCGTCATACTTTCGTAACACTCGGGCCACACTGCCACGCCGTCGAGAGTGAAGAGCAGCAAAGGCCTTCTCCGGCTGCACAAGCACAAGAGAGCGGAAATGCCGGGCGCTCGCCGCCTCCTTTCGATTAAGCAGTCTTGTGTGCACCGCGCGAGTGCAATGTGCGCTGCTGCTGCTGCTGCTGCTGCTGCTGCTCTCGCTCTCGATTACGAGCTGCACGCGAGCCGCGCCGAGCGTGACGTTATATATATATATACACCTAAGAGTGAATTGGAGAGATTGTGTGTGTGTGTGTGTGTGTGTGATGTGATGTGAAGACTGGATGATATTGCGCTGTTTGAAATGGATGAGAATTGTATGGCGGTTTCTGGAGAGTGGTTGGTGGGATTGCAGTTATTCTTTTTTGCGCTGAGGTTGGATGTAATGACTAAGAAAGACTGGTTTGAGACTGAATTTTAAATATGAATTTTGAAGTTTGTAATTCAACCCTAGACCAAAGGTAATAAAACTATAAAACGCTTAAATACCAACGTAGAATTAATTTGTTCGGATGCTTGATCCGACATATTAGATTTGATAATACAACCAAAAAAAACGGAAGCGTGAGCTGTTAGCCGTCATTTACAGTCACAAGGGTTTAACAAATAATTAAGAGTGTTTTCAAAGACAATTCAAAATTCAAATTTCCCGCCTTAAACCTTACGAACTGAACAATACATAATTAATTAATTAATGGATTATAATATAGATCAGATGTGAAACGAAGATATTGCCTTTCCTTATGCAATAATGCATCACAACAAAATTTTAAGCAAAATTGTATAACGCTTCTACGAATTTGAATAGAACTGAATGTCGTATAGATTGGAATAGAAGGTCTTAAATCAATTTTGATGTTATGTCTTTTTTTCACACTAGGATTAGCGCGTTATAAAGCGATAGATCCATGCAATGATTTATAAAATTTTAACTTGACATCACTAAAGCAAAATAAAACACACAAATAGAAATATAAAAAGATAATATTATTTACCGAACTAAAATGCATCTAATATTCCAAGCGTAGAGTTCCCGAAGAAGACTCAAAGTAGACGAAAGTTAGTAAGTCCGTGTGTGTAAAAGGCAGATTTAACGGTAGAGAGCAGCGGCGCGCGAACGCGTATAAGTAGTTCGAGAAAAGGGTCTCTTCGCAGGTATACTTAAGCTGGCGCAGAAACGTCGTCGACCGTTTTAGAGTAAAAGTTAGCGCAACCGTAGTGTGCGAGCCGACGAGTTAGTTCGGCGCAGTCGCTCGGCTGTTGAAGTTAGTCGTTGTAACGTAAGTGATTTTTTTACTGCTCTTTCGGCCGATCCGCGGATAGGGTAAAAGAAAAAGGCTGGTAGCAAACGACATTAGATTAGCTTCGAAGATCAGTTTTTCAAATGGTTTTTGTTTATAAGGCTGGTATAAAAGGCAGGAAGCGTTTAACAGATGAGTTCATGTTTCATTACTTTTACTTGACAAAAAAGAAACTATTAGATGGAAGTAGTGGAGGTTCTTAACAGCTTTGTATTAAATATAATAACTTGAGAATTGGTAATGATTCTATTTATTCACAAAATTCGAGTAATTAAATGAAAAAACTAAAGCTTCCACTCATGGTAATTATTAAGTATTTTATCTCTGTAACTCTACGCACCGAACCGAGAACGTATAATCTGCATAGAAAGCGCGTAATTAGCCTACGCATAAAAGTAAAAGTCATATTTAAAATATAATAAAAGTGATTTACGCATTTATTAAGTACTGTTTTTACGATTCTTTTTCAAAACTTTAGTTTTCTTTCTTAAAGTGTTCTTTGATGCGCACGATCTATACGTATACTTTATATTACTGCGTTTTTCCATGAATGAAATATAAAAGCTTATTTTAAAGCAACTAAGAAAAATGATGAGTAATTAGAATAAATTATTATAAAAACTATTAATTAATTTACAAAAAGTCTGAGATCACTTGTCCTCTATTTTGTTATGAACTATAATTTCACAAAGTTCAAACTCATTACTTTAATAACCATTATATAAATGCTTCTAGCGATATATAATAACTTATTTAATTTAACACTATGCCAAATAAATCATTACAATATTTGAAATATTATTTGA
The DNA here is from genome assembly GCA_949152435.1 of Gastracanthus pulcherrimus. NCBI lineage: Eukaryota > Metazoa > Arthropoda > Insecta > Hymenoptera > Pteromalidae > Gastracanthus > Gastracanthus pulcherrimus. The sequence continues at coordinate 175,894,482 of OX424573.1, read as the reverse complement.
CTTTATTTTATGAATATACTTTAGTTTTCATTGTATAAGTTCAATTCAATAATATGTAAATTATAGAATCAAATGGTCTCCACGAACTAAATTAGAGATTCACGAAACTGTATTAATAGCTATATAAATTTTTATCTCTTTTGATTAGTTTATAATTTTTCTATAAATTCTTTCCGAGATTCTTCATAAGAAAAAACTTATATTTAAACGTAACCCAAACTCACTCGCAGTTATTGAATATAATAATCGACATATATGTACGAAGTTTCAGACATCAAAGCCAACGACATCCTAAAAGTTTGTAATACATTTTTTACATATTTAACAGAATTTTATTACATCAACTTTTTAGAGTGCCGCTCGTTTTAATGACTTCAAACTTCGTGCAGAGGCTCATTATCGCTCAATTAAGATACACGTAATTTTGGTTTTCGCCTAAATACAAGTATTTTCATAATTCTACGTACTTATTCCCATCTGGGTCGACATAATCCACCTCGGGAAATATAAATTTTTTAATTGACCTTCACACCCTACGAATCCAACGCAATAATCTCGAATAAAAAAAGAACTACCCGTACATCAACCAACGTGCCAAATTACCCGACGAAATCAAGCCTTCCAAACCTTCTACACCCAATTCCGAGTTCCCTCCACTGCGATTTTCCTCAATCCTGCATTCTCGTCTCATCTCACCTCACCTCTCCCCCATCGTCGACTAAGCAGATTCCAATACATCGTTTCAAGTCCTGCCGATTGTCGTCTGTTGTCACACGCCGCGCCTGCTGCCGCCGCTGCCATTCTCGACCTCGAAGGTCGAAGCCCCTGGCCTTGGCACGCTTTCCTTTTTCCTCCTGCCTGTCTCCCTCTCTCTCTCTCTCTATTCGCGCGACTAGATTCGTAAATTCGTGTCTTGTGTCTTGGTTTCTTGGTCGCAATCGCAATCGCTCGGTAGATATACCTGCGTTGAGAAATTCGACGATTGAGCGCAACGCGCGCGAAAAGTCGTTGTTGGCGACATCTCTCGCAGACGAGCGTGAGCTTCGTTACGTTATTAAGTGGATGATGATAGTTGCTGGGTGCTGTGGGATTTTGAGGTTAGGGGGTTGCGAAGCGCGCGGTTTTGATGGTTAATAAGCTGGCTGACGTAAGGAAAAAATTGGGTTAAACGGGGGATTAGGTAAACACGCGCTCGTGATGGTGGCTTTTGTTATGAAAAGTAGCTGTAAACATTTTTTCAAGATTATATTCAAAATTATACTTTTAACCCTTTTTTATCTGACAAAAGTAATTAAAAAATGTATCCAAAAATCTGGGTTTTATTATAAAAATCATTTAAACATTTATTCAAAATTAAATGTGAGCAATTAGTTAATATATTTATCTATTTAGTTCTTTATTTATATTTGTTTATTATTTAATATAATTTTACCTGAAAATAATAAATTATTTTTTCTATGCTCAATAATAATTTTTTTCTTTTTTTTATGTTACAGGTAAGCATCATTACTCTTCAATGCGGACTTGCCACGTTGTAAACTTATTGTAAGCATATTGTGAAATACTATCACCCGATTATCACATACATGAGTTGGTCATTGTCAATTATAAGCGTTTCAAATGACCAGTCAACCGTTTTCTGGTGGAATTGTTCGTTCATTGAGAAACTGAGCGAAATGAAAATTAGTAGCATTTTAAAATTTTGATACTTCATGCAGTATCAATTGCCCATTACCTTTAAGTTCGGTTAAAAGCTCCTAAACAGTTTATCGATAAAGTGCTACTTTAGTGCCAAGTTTTCACTTAGAATATCTCTTGCCTCTGAAGTAGTTGGATGAGTAGTTAAAAACTTGTCTTAAAACGTTCATGCAGAATCATGCTTATTTTTTAACAAAAATAAATTCTAAATCATTTTTTTTTTAATCAATCAACTTGAAGACTCGATCATAACGAACCATATTTATCTTAATCCTATTGTCTTAAATGATATTATTACATTTAAAAGAGATATTCGCTGTTTAGAAGCAGCACTTTGCAATGACTATTTTCGGAGATTTCTTTCAATCAAAGTCTATTAATATTATTTAGTGTATTAAATTAGAGATTAATGGATAGATTTAAAATGAAAATTTGAAAACATCCACTGCGTTTATAAGTAGGTCTCAGATAAATTTCCCGAGTAAAAACTAGATGAATAATGCTTGTAATCTTTTCACTCAATCACAGCGACAGGCGAAAAAGTAATTCAATCCCAACCCTCCGCAGCAATTCCCCGCTCAAAAGGCGTCAAATTATTTACAATCATTTATCTCCTTATCTCCCTTCTCTCTCTCTCTCTCTCTCTCTCTCTCTCTCGATAAATAAACTCGCGCCTTTCTTCTCTCGCAGCGACACGCGAGAAATAAAAGACGACGCGGAACCCAAATGTGCGTGTGTAATGGATCCCAATAAAGTGCCTCTCCTCCTTCTTATATCCAAAGACGAAGGAAAAAAAGAGAGAGCAGCAGCAGCAGCAAAAGCAGATATACCCCTGTAGAGAGGCGTACAACGGTATATGCGAAGCCGATCAGACGACTTATCGGATTTTTCGGAGCTCGCTGCTCACGCCCGAGAGAAGAAGCATATATATATATATATATATATAATGTATCTCCCCCATCCCTCCTTTCTTCGGAAGAGGGATTTCGCAGATCACGCTACCGGGGATAAGTCGAAAATGGGGTAAAACGAAAATTACGAATGTAAATAAGGCTTAGGTAGGAGCTGTCGCTGCTGCTGCTCGTGATGCGACGTTATTTATTAAATCGAGAAGTGAATGAAATACGTATCTCGCGCTGCGAGAGATCTCGAGAGGATTTGTCTTCCTTATCGTTTGAAAGGTTCGAATTGATATTTGTGACTTTGGAGCACGTGGATAATTGATTACTTTACAGCCTTTTAATAGATGTACATAAGGTTATCAGCCTAGTTCGATAGATTTTTCAGTGACTGCTCGAGTGAATATTTAACATTGTTGGCTATATTCGTAGATATTCTTTTTTAACAAATTTTTTTATTTGTTTTTTTTTTTCTTTTTTCTATAATTCAGATTGATTTTTTATGTTCGTATAATGGTGCCCCAAATCTGAATGAATGCGATTGGAATAGAAACATTTTTTAGTTGATAAAAAAACTATGAGATAAAAAAGAATATAAAACACGGTCCTTTTTCAAAGTAAATGGCACTTATTCCAGAAAAGAATCACTTTTTTCAGAAAAGTATGAATGTTTCCAGAAAAGTATCACTTATTCAAGAAAAGTAGCATTTTCTTTAAGTAAAGTATCACTTTCTTCAAGGAAAATGTAATTATTCCAAAACCTTATAAAATATGGTTGTGATCTACATACAGGGGTTTTCAAGGCTGCTGATACGAATCTGAAGTCAGATATTCAAAATAAAAATCGTCCGTTCCTATACAGCAAATGAAAAAAAAATGTGGTCCTTCACATTGGATCAGCTACCTTAAACTTCAAAAACCCAACTCAAATTCATAATCAGCAACCCAATTAAAAAAATCCCTTCTACAAACTTACCCAAAAATTGCTCGAATCTACCAAACCACGTACTAAAAGGACTCCCTCGTCATTTCAACTTTGTATTCTACGATCAACCGCCTTAATTCGGCAGCACCCTCCTCGCGTCACTTCACCGAAGAAAGAAAAAGTATCGCACTCGCCCTTAACAGGAGTCTGTATCTATTGTCCTTGTCTAATCACGTTTTTGATATTTATTCAAATTGTAGTTTGTTAATTGAAAAACTAGAAGTTGGCCCCAATTCTTCGTAAAAGAAGGAATATTTTGAGACCTAAAAAAATATTTAACATTCTTTCCGTTCCGAGAATACTTCGAAACGCGAAAATTAAGGTTAGGTATTTCGATTCGAACTATTCTCGGAAAGGAAACAATGTTAGGTACTCTTTTAGGTCTCAAAATATTCCTTATTTTAAGAAGAATTGGGGACGACTGTTAGTTTTTCAATTAACAAACTACTATTTGAGTAATTAGCAAAAATGTGATTAGAGAAGGACAGTAGATACGGCTTCCTCTTAAAACCCGAGCGAACTCGAATCAACATCGTTCGCTGAAAATTAAAGCGTCGGGACTCGACTAGTTCGATCCGGTTGGGCAAACCGAACCCACGCGAGAGAGAGAGTAAAGCACTGGCGAGAGTGCACATCGAATGGCTTTTTCGCGGTCAGCCGATTGTATTACCGCATCGTGCGCGCGCGTTGCTTACAAGAGGTCAACGCGACGCGGCGATTCTCTCCTGCACCATTGTTGCCGCGTGTTTTCTTTGTTACGACTGATTGCTGAAAAGCTCCGAGGAATTACATTAGCCGGCGCGTATTAGTTGCGACGCGGGCATTGTCGCTTTGCAAGTGGGTATTTGCGGGGGTTATAGTCGATGCGGATTATTTGGGAGCTCGTTGTTGCGCGATGCAAACACATTTTTAGTATTTTTATTATTAAGTAATAATGTTGTAGATAAACGTATCAAAGAGCAGTGAATTATAATGCTAAATAAATTTGTAAAGGGAATTGGCATGAATATATTTTATTTTCAAACGGAATTTTAACAAATTTTATTTAGTGGTAGTTGCTTTATCATATTTATTCGTATTTTAATAAATTTATATGTATCAATTTACTAAACGGAATTTAATAAACTTTATTGTAGGTTTATATTCATTTAAAGTATTTTATTGAATTTATAATACAACATTATTTGTTTATTTATTTACATATAAAATTTATATTTTGTAGACTACTATAAAAAACTAAAAATAGAAACGAATATAAAACTCTTTAATTAGACAACAATAAAATAATTTCAGTGAAGCGTGTAAAGGTACGAGAAACTCTATGTAATAACTACGTTCATTAAAATTCAAATATAAAGCCATTTCAAAAACTGAGCCATTCCATGCATTGCGGAACAGAATATACAACCGAAACAGCCGTGTACAATAATTCGCGCAATTCCGTGCTGGAATCGCAATACTCTCGCGCTTACAAAAATAGCTCTTTCTCCTAGCTTTGCATTGCGAAAAATCCTTATAAAAAGCATCCATACTTTCTACCCATCAAACATGTTGTACAACCCACGTAACAAAAGCATTGTAATTTCTCGATTAAAAAACGTTCGTACATACGTTACGTCTTTCAACCAGTGTTTTTTTCTCTTTCTTCTAATCCTCTTGCTGTATCTCGGGTATGAGGTTAGAGTGACTCGGGGCGAGAGATTAGCTAGCGAGAGTAAGGAGAAAGAGAGAGAAGTTACCTAACGATCATCGCCCCGAGGTCCGACGTGAACTTAATATTGAGCAAGACGCGCGCGCGATGATTAGCTGTCGAGGCCTCGGGGCCGCGACTCGACTCGAGCGTCATTGTAAAAATCTTTCTACGATTCCTGCTCTTGCCCATTCTTTTTACCTTTCTTCCGTCCTCGATTTCTCCGACTTCTTTTTTTTTATTTGTTCGAGCTCGGGCTTCTTTTTGTCCATCGGAAATCTCGAAGAGAGCTCTTTTGACGATGGCACGAATTCACTTTCTATCCGATTGTAGTTTGACTCGCGGTTCTTTAATTAATTCGCCGGGTGTTAAGTGAGTAATGGGCTGCAAAGCTTCTTTTAATGAGGATTTTTTGTAACACGGAGACTTTTACTAGATGTAATCGTTAAATTCAGTAATAGCGTTTCATAGGTAATGTATCCATTATAGATATAATATTGTAGACTAATATTATTGGACGGAGACAAATTTCTAATAAAAATTGCCTTAAAAATCATTGCTATTTATAATTTTTACCATGAAGCGGTAAATTTTACTACGAGTCAAGGTAATTTTTACTAAGAAGGCAGAATATGTTATTTATACTATGATTTTCACAGTCATTTTTGTTATAAAATTTTCTCTGTGTATTATTGAATAAAAATAAAAAATTGTCTTATTGAATCACAGTATATTCTAATAAATTATAATCATCACTAAAACCCTTCTTAATTTACACTTTTCGATGTTTAGCAATTTAGGGATGTTCAGTTCCAGCTAATCATCCCTGTTATTTCCAAAATGATAGACGATATAGCACGCTAACAAGTTCCTGACATCACACCGTTATAGCTTTTGGCATCGTTTAAAGTTATGATGTACAATCTGAAGCCCTTTAGCAAGCTATCCCTAGTTGATTAAGTTAACATCTTGAATTTAGGTGGAAACATTTATTGCTGAGTAGTTGACCAGTTTTTAACGTTTTTTTTTCAAAATGGTTAGATTCTGGTACGAAAAGCGTTTCATAATAATGGACTGATTTCTACCAGGGATAACTTTCTCAAAAGTTTTTTTTCTTTTCTTAGAATTCGCAAAGATTTGAAGATTGTTATAGATTCTCTATTTCAAATTATAAGAACCACTATTAAAAATAAATATAAATGAACCGTCCATTAATTTCTCGCAAAACTTCAAGCAAGCAACTAACCGTCACTCCAACCTCCAAAAGCCGCGACCATACCCCCTAAAAATTGATATTTACACTCGGCCGTATCTTTTTGCAAACGATCCCTGCCACGCATAAATCAATCGATACCTGTCTCCCCCCTCCTCCCGCGAACGTATTTTTTTTGCGCCCGCTCCGCGTTGCGCCGTACGTCGTGCACTTTCTCTCCGTCCCTTATTTTTCCGCGGCGGGCGCGGCTTTTGCGACCGGCCTCTCTCGGCACATTTCCGAAAGGCACTTGGCTTACACGGCTGCCAGCCGCACGGTTACGTGTGCCTAGTTGTTGCTGTACGGCATGGTCGTGCGGCACGCGAGAGGGGCCGGTCAAGCCCGGCAATTCACTTAGGCCGAGCGAGCACACGTGAGGCCATGTGTATTTTATATTTTGGTCATCGATTTCCATTTTCCTTTCTCCTTTGGCTTTTGTATGCTGCGGCGAGATGTGGGTACAGGTTGTAGGTGATCCTGTGGGATGGAGATTGAAGTTAAGACGTGGAGGATTTAATTGGAAGGCTTAATGGTTTTTTTACATTGATGAATTTTCAGAATTCTACGGAATTTGGCAGAGGTGTGAATTTTGACTAATTCTGAGAAATAATTCTAGCCAATTATGAAAAATGTAACATAATCTAACCAAATTTATCAGTCATAATTCATATTTCTGACAAATTCTACAGAATATTAACGAACCATTTTGATTATAGGGTTGGGTTCAGATTTATCAAATTTTACGTGCAAATTCTGACAACATTTCTAAGGACGAAACGTGGGGACCTAACACATTACTGCTCTGACAAATCCGGTTCGAGCATGACGTGCCTGCACACGCGGTCTGGTGAAACTTTTCAGTCTCCGCTGATTGACTGATATCAGTGTCTACAGATTCACAGTGTCCTAGAGTTGTCAAATTAGAACGATAATAAGAATTCCTACTTCCAACAAATTCTGCAGAATCTTGCACAAATCGTTACTGCCAAGTATACTTATTCATTTATAAGTCGATAAATTTTATATCCAATTAAATATTTCATGATACTAGTAAAAGACTTAGCTTATATATATATGAAATATAATATTTCTCGCTCCAGTTCCTAACCAACGAAATCGATGATAGCTTGTATAATAAGACAGTCTTATAACTTTCTCAGGTAGGAAAATAGTTCCAAATACACGCTCTACGAAAGGGACACAATAATAATCATAATTAAAACCATACCAAATACGAAGTTACCAAAGCATTACAACAATTATTACAATTTCAACATTCAGAAACGTTTCAATTGTCTCCACTCACTCGCCAAACAAACCAATATCTACTATCCAACAACAGCAGTCCCACCCAGCTTCAAACATCATTCCAATAATCCAAACAATATCCACTCTTCCCCATCGTCGTCTCGCGCAACGCCTCGCTAATTGGCAGCGACAACGTCCGCGCTCGCGCACTTACATATACACACACATTTGTACTTCCCCCTGCGCGTGTAACAACAAAGTCGCGGCCCGACGACGTGGCTTCCGGCCGAGAGAAGCCGCGCGACGCGTTTTTTCCTCTTGTTGCGCCGCTCATCAGGAATGCTGATTACTTCGTTCCGCGAACTAATTGACAATCTCGCGGCGGGCGATCCGACGGCGACGGCGAAGAAGGCGCGCGGGCGCTCTCAATTTCTCGGATTGAAATTTTGCAGGTCGAGAGAATTGCCGACGCTTGGATTTCGAATTTGTGGGGATGCACTGGTGTAGTGCGGATTTTCAGTGCTCGAGCGATGGGAGTTTTTATAGCTGAGAGAGAATGGAATGAGAGGTGGTTTGAAAATGTGAGAGAAAGACAGTGTTTCGGATTTGAAATATGAATTTGAGGTTATGTAGTGAGTGTTGGATTCTATGCGGAACTTGTTCTAAAGAACTAAAGGGATGAAAAAGGCTGTTTTAGTGGGAGAGAGGTGGGTTTAAAAGAAATATATCAAGTATTATAATTCCGAATTAAGCGCGTTTGTAAAAATATACGATTAATGAATGCACACTATTTCCTTCACTCAACGACCCTTTTTAGGCTCTTATACAGCGATAAGAATAACTCTTCATATTATTGTTATTATTCCTTAACCCCCCTGCGTAAGCGTTTTACCCGACTTTTCCGTTCCCGAATGCATATTTTTCTTTTATATGTTCGGAAATTGGATAACATCTCTCTTTATGTTTTCGGGGTCGCGTAAAAAATTAAAACTCGAACTAAGCTTATCATAAAGAGCAAGTTGTCAGCATTAATTTACGTGATCGCAGGTACTCTAAAAGTGTACCAGTCAAAAATTATGCCCAAAAATGCCAGGACGAGATATTGTACCAGAGGGTTAAATAAATTAAGAATTGCATTGTTTAAATATGGTTTAATGTTATAAATTGACAAAGCTTTAATTTGCTACAATCAATTCTTTTCTTTTAAAAATTTCAAAAATATTGCCTTTTTTCAAGGAGATAATTTACGGTTAAAATAAGGTTAAAGCAGAGTGGCCGGATAAAATGAAAATATTTTGGTGCTATATTCCTATAGAAATAAAAATGAATTCATTATACGCCAGAAGATTCTTTTAACAACAGTTAATAACCATTCCTAACGAAAGAAAAACGAATTTTCGTCCACCCCTCGCACAATTACACCTTAATCAAAGTGATAACGAGCAAAAGAAAATCCCTTTATTCGCGTCACATTGATCCCCAGTCGTACTGTCTCATTCTCTCCTCTCGCAATCTTCCTTTTCGCGTTCTTTGTCGCCGTTGCGTGCGTGCGACGGCGAGCGCGCTCCCGGAGCCCCCTCTCGGTATTTATCTCTCTATTTCAAGACTTTCAAGGTCGACTTCCAGCTGAACTTAGCAAAAAGCCTTTTCAGCGTCAACGCGCTGCGGGGCCGCACAATGTCTGCGTTCGGCGCCGTACAATGGAAAAGTAGTCTCTAATCAGTCCTCTCTGTCGCCTTTATCCGCTCCTTTTTTTTGCTCCGTCCTTTGAGACTTTTTTTGCGATTTTCCTTTCTTTTTGTGTGTGTGTGGGGGAGGGGGAGGGAGAGAGAGAGAGAGAGAGAGAGAGAGAGAGAGAGAGAGACCGAAATTGCGGTCAAATGAAAACGGAGCGTTGAGGATTTGGTTCTAGGTCGGGCGAATGAGACTTCGATTACACTTTATCGATAATATTAGATTTCGAAGGATTGGTAACCATTCTTTATTTATGTTCATGTAGAATAATTTCGGTTTACTAGAAGTCAATAGAGCGTTTCCCACGCTATTTTTCGTAATACGCTTTTAATGTTAAATTTTTGCGGATCTAATATGATTTTTTTTTTCAAATTTTAACCCGCCATGTAAAACTAACACTTCGAATTTTTTTTATCCCTAGTAGACCTTTAAAATGTCCAGCATAAACCTGTTAAATAATGAACAAACCTTTACAGAATAGGTTTGCAAAGATATAGCATTGTCATGCCAAAAAATATTCATAAAACTGCCCTTTTTGAAAGATCAGCCTCAAAATCTGATTAGAATTACCAAATTTCCAATCGACTTCTATCAGCCTTTTTTAAAAAGAAATTCTTCCCAAAAAATCATATACCTCCACAAAAAGCTAAAAACATCGCGTCAAACGTTTCTGAAAAGCACAGCTCACTTGTATTTACGTCTACGAGTACCGTGCCTGCCTGCGATCGAAAACACAGAGGACTGCGGATCCGCCCAGGGCTAGAAAGAAAGAAAAAAAAAAAAAGGCAAGCAGTCGAGGAGAGGAGGCTCACTCGCGTCCGCTGTACTCTCCGAGGCTCGGGCTTATCAAAGGAAGCAGCGAGCCGCGGCCACGTATTCACTCTCTCGAAAAACTCTCCTCGGCATTCACGAGCTGCCGCCGCCGCTGCTTCCGGCTTATGTGCCGAAGAGATCCGCGCCGCAATAAATTTTTGTCGAGGGCGGGGGAGAGTCTTTATATCTGTCCCGCTGCTACATACACTCTCTGCCATTTTGTAATCCAGTTTTATTGTATCTCGGCTGCTGCTCTCCGCCCTGCCCCTCGCGTTTTTACCGTCAAACGGAGAGTAAAGGGAGAGAGTTGAGCCTTTGGCAAACTGCTCTGTGGGTAGCTTTTTTTCTGTTTGCTTCTTGGTTTGTGAGCTTATTTTTGCTCTTTTTCTGACTGTGTGAGGTTAAGTTCTTGGAGGTCTTTGGATGATGGTTTGCAAATGCGAATTTTTTGCAAGTACACCCTGCTGCGATGGATTCTTTTAGGATTTTTTTTGTTTTGACGTTATGAAGTTGTACACGGGTGCATACACCACGTGCAGTTGCATAAGATGGAAGTTGATATGTGCCTAACTTCATTGTGAAAAAAGTTGCTGTGTGCACAATTTCATACAGCTAAAATTCAAATAATTCTTGAAAGAATCCATTACAGCAGGCAGTACATAGTTTGGGGATGTTATTTTTTATGAAAAATTGCGGAAACTTTATTAAACTTAAATGACAGTGAAACTAGTAGAATGTCGTATAGTAAAAGTTTGAGCATGTGAAAAATCAGAAACTGGCACTATCACAAGTAGGCTGCGCTGTTTTCCTGTAATTGGTGGGAGAAGTTAGGTTAGATTGGGTGTTTCCTAAACTTTTATGTACAAAATTTGTCATGAAACAATCTTACAGTAAAAGAGTATATTAAAAACCTTCAGAATTTTTTTTACAACTATTACAATTTTTAAAATAATCTATTAGATTCCCTGTCAATTACGAAGAAACAATTAAGGTGGCTAAACAATATTTTTTACAAAAATAACTCCAAGTTATCAAATTTTAAAGAGCCTTTTTCGAGTATTATTAAATTGAACAGCGTGGAATTAATTCCCTTTAAGCAAGACGCACCATCTTACGTTTTTCCCCTTCTTTATTAATACCGTCTGCTTTTACTCTCTCCTTCTCACTCTAGCTTGGACATCGTTTCGTTTTATCGACCACAGCTTAGGTGGTTTTTACGGGTTTCTTTATAACATCCTTTCGTGATGTTATACGTTGCTGTCCTTCTTGAAACCTCACTTCCGAAGGGAACATCGATTTTATATTTTAGCTGGCATTTACCGCTCTTAAATTCTTATTATACTGTCGTTAATTTCGTGAATAAAAAATGCGTTCCCTTTTCAGGAACCCTCGATAAAATTGTACGATTCTTATCGGACCTGAGTGCTATCAAATTTTACATAATTTATATGATTCACCGAAACTCTTAGCTTATGAAACATTTATTTGCTAAGATGTGGAAACACAATATGTTTGTGAGTGACAAATATATGAGAGTGGAGTGAATTTTTTCAATGAAAGAGAATCGCATTTACGTATTTAAAGCTGCGCTACGATTATTAATATAATTTAATATTAATTATAACAATTTCTTATTTTTTAAAAATAAGTTTTAAAGGTGCCAAGTTTACACAGACTTAAAGAAAATAATTTATTGAAAAAACAGGCATCAGAACATAAAGCTTAACAAGTATGGAGACAAGTGGAAAATTAGTAACGCAAACGCCGTCGGCAATGAAGAGGAAGCGAAGGAGATCCAGACGTATCGGTTACGTTCCAAAAAGGGCCGGAAGAAAAGTCACAAGGTCCAAACAAAAGCCACCGAAAGAAGAGCCACCAGATGAAAATGAAGAACAGCCTGAAACAGACGACGATCCACCGATTCCGAACAAAGAACCCACCCAAAGGGTGAACGACCTGATCAGCGAAGAGGAAAGAAAACAGATCGAGTCGCATTATTACGTCGATTTGACGTTCGTCGACAAGCGAAAAGTCAAAAAGAGTATATTCGTGGGCGACAATGTCTTTCGATGCAAGATCTGCCAAACAGCTTATCCGCGACTGGACAAATGTCAAGTGGGTTGTCATTTCTTTTTTATCTTGCTTCTGACTCCACTCCGCTCTCTTTCTCCATTACCAGAAAAGCGCTGTTTTACGCGCGAGCGAGTGTGTCCCCTGTTGTTTTCTGAGTAATTTTGGAATTGCCTGTTTTAGGTCCACGTTTGGCGTCACTTCAACATGTTGCCGTACGTTTGTTACGCCTGCGACTTTAAGACGCTAACCGTCACCAGTATACGTGGCCACGTTAGAAAATTCCACCTTAAGCTGAAACCGTTTAAGTGCAATCAGTGCGACAAAAGTTACGCCGTCGCCGTGCTGCTGAAAGAGCACATGATAACGCATCGCAACCCTAATTCGCAGCCCTATCGATGCGACTATTGCGATTTTGCGTGCCTGAACAAGCGCGTGCTCGTCGCACACATGACCAAGCACAAATCCGTAAAGGTACTGTAACTGTTTTTTTTGTTGACAGCTCGATTAAGTCACGGTTAGCAAAACAATTGAACCACTCAAACTGTTTCCGATCAAAGAAGATTGATGCATTTTTAAAATTATCAAAAAAGAGCCGAAAATTTAGGTTGTCTACATTTAGTCATCAAATTGTTATATTTTAACTCATATGTAATCATACCCTGGCTATTGCAATTTCAGCCGTTGTTATTTCTCAGGCCATTTTTCCCCACTAGTACTCATTAGTTGTTTCTTTTCGCGCATCTGCTAATGCGCACATTGCTTGGTTAGTTATCTGCTTGTTTATGATCGGTCCAGAGCATGCCACGTGATAAGTAGCAATGTGTGAAGCGCTCGATTCCAATTTGTGACAATTGACAATCAATCTACAAATTATAAAACATGGTTTTTCATATGAACTAATTCTTTAATAACTTTAATGCTGGTTTACGTGGTTTCAAATTGCCAACCATGAGTTAATTAGCGGGTATTCTCTATACCTAAGTATCACTTAGACTCTGCTTTGCAACAGGACATACTTTGCGACATATGTGGCAAGGGTTTTTACTCGACCAAAAAAATGCGAGAGCACAGAAACACTCACGAGGAGTCCAACGCCATAAAATGCGACATTTGCCAGGCGTACGTTTCTTCCGAAAAGGCTCTTCGCCGGCATCATGCCAACGTCCACATGAAAGACTATATTTGCCAGATTTGCAACAAAAAGTGCACGACAAGAAAAGCACTGCACAATCACGTATACGTAAGTTCGAAGCATCGATACGACTTTGTCTTAAACTGTTTGTGGCTTGCCAATGTTTGTAAATGAAAGTTTCTCGTATCGCAGCAAGTTCATTCCGAAGGAAGGCATCAGTGTCCCCTGTGTCCGAATGTCTATAAGAATGGATCGATGCTTCAAGATCATATTTTAAAGCATCAGGGAATAAGAAAGTACAAGTGCGAAGTTTGTGGCAAGGCGTTTGCCCAGAGGACTCACGTTACCACGCACATGGCTGTGCACGATAATAAAAGGTTAGATTTGGTATAGTTGAAAGTTGCATAACTAGGATTTATCAATCTAACAATAAATTAATCTTTATACTTCAAATTTTTAAACTCTTTCAAAATTAACTGAACCATCTGACAATAGTATTGAATTAATTTCATATAGCTCGAAGCTGTGCTCACTATTCCAAATAACCATTTTTCTCTTTCACTTTTGTAGACATGAATGTCCAGGTTGTCATAAGGGATTTAATCGACAAGACAATATGAAGGTGCACACAAAGAACTGTGCCTTATTCTTAGCTAATCCCGAACTGGCCACGCTTTTAGCCACGAGAAGATACAGAGCACCGAATAATCAAAAAAACCAAAACAAACAACCAGATCCCCAACCGATATTGAATGACAGGGAAGCAGTGAACATAACTATAAAGGTTGAGCCGACACTTGATCCTGACGTAAATATTAAAGTTGAGCCTTTAGACGAAGCCGAATAAAACAATTTTTACAATGAGATATGACTTATGAAACGTGACCATTGAATTTTGCAAAGGTTATATGTTAAGTATGATTTTAACAATTAAGTTTAATTTTAATACGAGTAAACGATAAGGCTTAGTTTTGTGAAGAGATAAGTATAATTTTCTATATTTTGACAATCTATTGTTTGCAGCATTTAAAACGAACTGATTTTAGCAAGTGATAGAATGAAATGTGTAGTCTTTTAATCGTTAATTTGATATGACATTTTTATATAAAACTGATACGTGAATTATTTTTAATACTTGTGCATAAAGATTTTAATGGTTATACATTGCTTCATCTATTTAAAAAAGCGTTGTTGCTGTTTGATAATAATGTAGTAGTCAGTTTATAGCAGTTGTTACAATCAGTCAGTTACATTGCTTTTTATAGAAAAAATAATTTTTTTATACTTTTAGATATTTTTTTTCATATTGCGTATATGTATTTACTTGAGAATCAACAAAAGATTTTGCAAAAGAAATTAGTTTATACAAATATTTTATTATTAGTCTATTCTAATCTCGATCAAACATACGTAAATTATAGATATTTTAATATTTAAGTGATTATTGTAGCAAGTTAGCACTTTGAAGTCTACATATTTTAATGCGTATTACTAAAGATTTTCTTTTCATTTTCAACTTTCAAAAGCAAAGTATACATTTATTGACCACCAATAAACCTCTATAATATATATATATATATATATATATATATATATATATATATATATATGTATTAAAATATTTTTATATCCGATGTGCTTCAAAGGGTTAAATAAGTTAAGAGTGATTTCTACGTGGTCAAATTACAAAAAAAAATCCGTGATATACATTTATACGAATCTTACAACGTAAATAAGTTTTCCAATGCGATTGTGATGTTGGCTATGTCGCCACAGTTTATCGTGCCTTACATAAAAACCTCTGTAATTGTATAAGCCATTAAACAACCACTTGTTAAATCAACTCTCGCTGTTCTCACATTTATTTTACCAATCCTCAACAATTCCATCACAATACATTCCAATGATACGAAACTCGACTATCTCAGCATCGCTCAAAGTTTCTCATCCACCAATCGCAGGAAACATTAGCTCCGTGAAGTCCTTTCCGCAAAATTTATATTACAAGCGAGTCGAGAGGAGAAAAACGCAATGTGGAACGAGGCCGAAGAGAGTTTCTTTGCGTAATGTCTAGCGGTAGCGGTAGTCGTCGTCGTCGTCGTCGTCGTCGAAAATTGCGAATCTGCAGCCGGCGGCGGCTCGGCTCGGCTCGATTATTGTTCTCTTCCTCCGCGGCGAATCACGAAGAAGCGCGTGCGCGCGTGATTCTGCCGCCGGAACGAGATCGCGACTGCTGCTGGGCTATTCTCTTTGAAATCCAAGCTTGCAGGGACGACGAGTCCTGATTGCCACTCTGGAGGATATAGTTACTTTGCTTGCTTATTTCGTAGTTTTATGGGAAATTGTCTAGAACTATTGATTTTTCTGTTATTTTTAGTTGTTTTCTGACACGTGTTGATCTATAATGGGATGCGCTAGATATAACAAATAGAGTACGAGGAGAAATAGAAAACAGAATGTACTGGAAAGCACATTCATTCAATATAAAATGAAAAGCTGATAGAAAATTCTATATTTGTATCATTTGTAGGTTATGACAATTTTAATTATGCTTAAACTTCTTTTTAGGGCTCTCTTCGTAGTCCGTGCTATATAAAAAGGAGATTAGGTTTAAAAATAAGTGTTACTAGTAGTTGTACTTTTTTTAAAACATTATTTTAACTTGTCCGAAATAGCGATTCTAATATTAAAGGTGAGAGTGAGAAGATGAAGAGAGTGAGATAGTTTATTAATAGTACGTATTAATAACAAATATATAATAGTTGAGTTTTCAATGATGCTTAATTGAAAAGTGGTAACACGTGAATTTTTCAGTTTAGGTATATCCGTTACAATATGTTTCTAGATATTTACCTATATTCAAACTAGAGTTTGAAGTTAACGATTGATGTGAAATTAGTCAGCTGTGAGGAATATGAAAGATTTGGAGTTCAGACTTACTGGTTTATTCAATGGACGAATAAAGATTGTAAATTGATGTAAATCGTTTCCTCGCAAGCGTTTCAATGTACTTTGTACATTATTTATAGCACGGTATTGCTGATGTCAGTACACAGTACAAAGTATGACTTCTAAAATGGGAGCAAGAGTATAAAAATAAATGTTGACGCCATCGTAAATCACAAGCCTGAATGAGTCACATTGATTTATAAAGCACCATATAGGACTTGAAATTATTATCCTATACGCTGAACTTTTGTTACACTTCCGACGTCATTGTAAACGAAAGCCACATCTAATAATTTAAAAAAGAATTGAATCTCAAGTTATCATTTACGATTCGATTTGTCAACACCTACTCCTTGTCAAATTAAAGCCTATTAAACGAGTTTCCACAAAAAAAAACACTATAAAGTTAAATAAGCACGTGTCGTAATTCAGCGACTGTGTCAGTGGTATAGTTGGGACACACACACACATACATACCGCTCACCCTACATTCTGCACAGTCTTTGGGTTTCCAGGTCGCGAATTGTTCCGCGTCTATATATTTTTCTGCAGTCGCGCTCATTCTGCGCGATTGGGAAACGTTAGCCTATAAGCGCGCGACAATCCGTGAAAGGCGTGTGTATATGTATACTGAGCGCACCGTTGTACACACCCCGAATTAAGCAATTTCGCAGCAGCCTCTGTGTCATTTATCTCCTGCCCCCTTGGTATTATCTCCTTTTTTACTCGATAATGAGAGCGAGTTTTATGGGTATACGGGGAGACTAGTTTTTATTGTATAATTATTTTCAACGATGCCGCTTTCTAGATCAAAATCTATAATTTGTAACGCTTATTATAATTATTATTATTATATCTCTTTTGTATTTATTATTTAGATATCTGCATCATATTCAAAGTTCACATATAGTTAAAAATAATGTACTGTAATTTTCTTGGAAACGATTAAATAGTTTGCTGAATTAATTATACAACGGCGTCATTTGACGACTTGTAATACAACAATCACTTTTACTACGGCAGCTTATATTTTTCTCATCAAAGAAATTTCTATCCCTGATATACGCATTGCACTCGATGCGTCGATGCGTTTGTATAGCAAGGAATTCAAACGATGTCGACTGTTAATTCGATTTAATTAATTCAACATAACACTCGTACGCATTACATCTATCTCCTCATCTTGAAAAATTCCTCGTGCGCGACTGCGCGCTGCGGTTTTTAAATTAAAATTCCGCGAATGAGACAAAAAGCACGGAAAGATGGCGTGGGCGCGCACAGGTGAGCGAACCGTGAAATTCGACTTTTGACACGCGCTCGCGCACAGTCGTGAAATGAAAAAAAAAGGAAAATAGAATGCGAGCCTGGGATACGAAGTCGGGAAACAGCAGCGTGGGAGAGAGAGGAAAAACGAGAACCGCCGAGAATTTCGCCTTGACACGGCGCAGACGAGAGAAGGAGAGAGATAGAGCCGGAAGCTTCTCGCCACCTACGTGCACTGATTCCCCGAGCGAATTCGTGTTTTTTTTTTCACAGCAGTGGCTGTAGCTGTATCGGTGTACGAAGTGAAACGGGTGTTCTTTTCTCTGTGCGTTATCGCGCTCCTTCGGATCTTTCGAATTTTTGCGCCAAGAATTTGGAACTGGTTAATCCGGTAATTTGTTAAAATTGGTTCTTCATTTTATTGTACGTTTTAAAATCTAGCTTTACTATAATTATGGCGATGAGCGGATACGGGTAATATCTAGATTAGTTTATTTAGATACGAATCAAGATAAACTTTTAAAGTTATTAGAAAAATATCTGTACAACATAAGGACACTCGGCTTTAGCTAAAATAAAGGCCGTGGAACGATTTGATACTGAAAGCTAATAGATTATCTATATTACAAAAATCATTATTAAATACTTTTGAAACGTTAAAGGCTTTTGTAAAAAAAATAATGATATCCAAAATTTCAAATAATCAGTTACCTACTGTCGTTGAGTAATTGAACTGTATATAACTGTTAGCTAAAAGTTTCTGAACAGAAAAGAAAATTTGCTTAGTTATATATACCATCGGAATGTCAAATAAGTTGAACAATTTTAGCATGTACAAACGTTTGTAAATCAAGGTATGGGGGTATCCCGTCAAAGACCAAACTTTATAATTAACTCAAAATCGATAACTTTACTCTTGAATTTAACAACAGCAACTCTCTAGATACGTAAGGTAAACTAGTTGACAAACTTACTTAAATACACAAAATCATTTACTGAACTGATGCTCGAAATTCTAGAACATGAATTAGGTGGTTGCTTATTTAAAATTTTAAAGTAATTACAAAGATAATTATAAAAGTAATTATAAAGAAAGCCACAGTTTTAAAGGACCAAAACTGGCTGCAAATATATTTTTCTTTAATACTACTTCATCAAACCTAAGTATTTAATAATATTGCGTAAACTTTTAACTTTACTTATCAAACAAAATGCATAAACCTTGAAAACGTATCATGTTTCATTATGTCTACCTTCCACTCGGATGCTATAAAAGCATTAACTCAACCGAATCTCCCGCGGAGCATTCTCCGCGCCAACCCTCCCCAATCTCATTATTTCACCTAAAAAAGAAAGAATTCCATTTGAACCCTCCCTGCGCAAACCTTCCCCTATATATTTTTAATTTTCTCCTTTGCCGTAGCTCTCGCTCTTTCGCCTCGATCTTCCCCCCGCGCGCGCGCTGCTTCTGCTGAGCACACGTCGATCCATCAATCCATCCTCCTCCCGCCCCTAAGTGAGAGAGAGAGAGAGAGAGAGAGAGTGAGAGTAAGTGAGTTAGGGGGGGGGTGGGGGTGAAGCGGCCCTTGGAGGCCTCATCTCGTCCCAGGACGTAAACCAATACTCCAGCCAAACCTGATCCGTCAGCGATTTCACTAACACACACATACAGATACAGATACACGTACACGCGTAGATACATACTAGGACACATGCACACATACACTATAACCACACATATACATATACTTAAGCACATATACACGTGCACATGCTGCACATTTATAAATGCATACATATGCGCTTACGTACACATGCATGCACATGAACTCACATACACATGCATATACAAAGATGCGTGCGCACGTATACACGCGCTCACACATGTACACTAGGAAACATGGCAATACCGCACGCACATACCCGCGTATACTCTTACCAACAAAGCAATACCGCGCACGCACACACATGTGGACTTACTATCAAAGTACTATTGCAGAGACACACACGCGCACACGCACACGCACATGTACACTCGCCAACAAGGCACTAATTAATACAAACACGTCAAATCACACACAGCTAGCATATTCTTACCCAAACACACTAGTATAAACACAGACCTTCACCAATACAAACACGCGTTAAATGCGCATAGGCCTCTACGTAAACACACCACACACACATGCACGCACGTGCGTGTATATGGTCGATTACCTCCCCTGTGTAGAGTAATCGGGCTTAACGCGGTTTGGGGCTAGAGGCCATCTCGAGGATAGTGCGTGAATTCACGCACATACATGTGTGTGCGTGTGCACTCAGCAGATCCACTCCGAGAATAGTGAACGCAAGCAGCCTACGTGTATGTATGTGGCGAAGGAGGAGGTGGAGGTCGAGGTTAGTGCGTTCGAAACTACGCTGCTACTTACTTAATCGAGCGCCGATGTAAGCGCGTTTGACCGAGCGGAGCTGGGGCCGGAACTGGAGCCGTTGCAATTGCCGGTCTATGCTGTGGTGTGTTACAAGGGCCGAGTCAGCCTGACTCGGAGCTCCGATGTCTCCATTGGCGATTCCCTCTGATGTGTGTTGCTTGATTCGATTCGTCCTTTCTCGCCTGATAATGGACGAGGGGTTGCGGTGCGAGGGGGTTGTTTGTGCAAGGACGATGATTACCGTGATCGGTGCTGTTGTTGGGACACTGGAACTGTTATTGGAATATCATCCATTAAAAAGCGTTTTAGCAGTTTTTGTGTCTTCAGAAAGTAATCGCGCCATCTTGTGAGAATGATAAATGTTGTTCGATGGGTTGGCAGTATTTGAGCGCGAAATTCAAGTTTAGTACGTAATGCGTATAACTGAAGTTATAGTAAAATCAAAGTATATGACTACGTAGTTCAATTAAATCTTTTTAAATCAACTGTGTTATGTGATATTACTGGATCAAGTCGTGTTCAAACTATGAATATTAAGTGTGAATTTTAAAATCAAAACTACGTGTAGCACCGAAAACGCACTCGAGTTCTGCGCCGAGTTAGAGTACCGAATTCCGGCACACACGTTGGATGTTAAGCTCGCACGAGTGGAATCGAGGGATTACAAGAGATTTAAAGTGTGATGTTGGAGTTTACACCGACTGTGAATGGCCGCGGTCTACTTTGCCGGCATTAAGCGGTTACAACGAGCTTTTAAATCTTTTCCTTATGGGATTATAACAGCTCTGTACGTATTTTGTCGGGTTAAATAAGCGATTAGTGATTTACTTGCCGAAGTAATTTTACAATGAAATAAAGAGAAAGAATAAAATCGTTATCCCTATGGAGTTTTACTTTCTCAATGAATGTAAAATGTAATATCAATCAATATATGTAATACTAATTTCGCGTTATACGTGGCTCGCTTCGTAGTAAAATTGTATACTACGATTACATTACATAAAGCATAGAATTAATAATTATATTCTAATTATCAATTAACATTTCAGTTGAATAATTGAACTTCACATTACTTCCCCAAATAGAGTAGATACATTTTAATACAATACATTCATCACTAAACGTATAAAAGCGATAATATGCACAAAATTCGTGCGTTTGTTTGATTAAGTAAAATAATTCAGTACTGCACGTCTATTTAACAAGGTTATATTAAATTAATTAGTCCTAAATTACATTTCGAACTATGGGCTTCATATTTCACCGAGTTTAACTACGTAAAATACAACCCCGTTCGCTTATAGCGATAAGTACGAGTATAATGCTTGTTCGAAACACTAAGTATGTCGAATCAGTAACGCCGTCGGTAACCATGTCAAAGAAATTTAAAGAACAAAGCGCCAAGTTTCTTCTTTTGCGAACTATTTCATTTCGTAGAATAATCATAATCACACTGACTTTTATTTCTATTCAGGTTAAAACTTGCATGAACTCGGAAATAAATTTTACGTAATGCTCGTGAAAAATCTGTTTCATTAAATGGAATTTCTTTTTAAAATTTCTTTATATTTTGCGCAACAGTGTATAAATTACTGCAGTAATTATTAATATAAAGTATGAATTCGTACAAATGTTCATTATATTATATAAAGGAATTGTTGTATTATTGTTGATAAATTAATTTTTAATAGTAGTCGTTATCTTGTCGTAACTTTTATTGCCCTGATAAATTATTCTGCTCGAATAATAAGTATTTTGTACATTAGTTTTTATTACATGCAAAAGGGTATTTATATAACACATTCCACCCTGCAAAATTATTAATTCGTTTTTAATATTTTCTTTTTATTTTGTACGATAATAACACTATTACATTAGTGTTAATTTATTTAATGTAGAGTATTAAAAAAAGTTCATTATGTTGACATTTTTGTAATTTTGTCAATAAATTAATTTTTAATTGGGTTCACTATCAGAAATTTTATTTTACTGGTGATTTATATTGCTCGAATAATATATAATGTTTGTTTTAATTACAAAGAGATTAAAGGGTATTTATAGATTTGACCCAGCAAAATTATTCGAAATCATTAATCTTTTATTATCCACTCACACTTTGTACATTGCTAAGTAGTAAATCATGTTGAACCTACAGTCCAAATTTAAATTATGCTTCAATTATACGTACTGTAACAACGATTTGATTCTCTAATTTCTCGTTTTATTTATTTTTCTCAAATTTTGAAATACATCAAAATAAGTATTAATTCTTTTTGTTGCAACTTAAAATTATTTTATTCTCAAATCAAGTAACAAAAACACAAAATTTTACGTATTATAATATTATAATTAAGTAACTTCGTTTAAAAAACACTTTAATTTTGACTGAGTATACGAAACACATACAAGTTATGTTTTAACGAAAGAAAGTACATGAATAAACTAAAAATTATTTTAAAACCAAACATTATGTATTTTGCCCAGCCATGTATTCTTTAAAGGTTGTATTTTCACAAAAGAAGAATACAAAGTTTATTATTTCAAGGTCTAACATCACTTATTTCGCGGAATCCCGTGACCTTTCAAGGTTATGTTTTAATAAAATAAATAAGTAAATAAATAAATTTTCTATTTTAAAACCAAACATTATGTATTTTGCGGAGCCATGTGTTCTTTTGAGGTTATGTTTTGAGAAAAAGAGACCAAAACATTGCTTACTTGAAAAACAAATATTACTTATGTCGCGGAATCTCGTTTTGACAAAAGGAAAATATACTATTTTAAGAACAAACATGACATATTTCGCGGAACAGCGTGACGTTTGAGTGTATGTTTTGACAAAGAAACAAAGAAAATATTACCCATAAACAATATATTTTTCGACAATTTTCAAACCCAAGAGTAAAGACGTTCTTTAATTTATTTAAAAAAGTGTCTCTTAAAATAAGCAATCCATTTTGCCTTGTGATAAAAGAAACATCCCTTTACTTTCACAAATCTTAGAGCTCCAGCAAGAAAAAGTCAAAGAAATAGCAGCAGAGAGAGTAGAAAAAAGGCGTGTTCACGTACGCGGGTAAGCGGGCAATCGATGGCTCGTTGACCAGGTGTTAAACCCCCCCTTCCCCTCCCCTATACCACGGGGTCAGATTGCTGACGCGAAATAATACGTCTCGCGCTCGCTCGCTCGCGTCTATCCCTCCCGCTTGGCAGCAAGGGGGTAACAACGGAGAAAGGAAGAGAAAAAAAAGCAGAGCACGGTTGTGTTGTAGGCAGCGGCAGTTTTACGGCTTTAAAAGTGAAACGCCGTTTGAATTTTACGAGCCATTGCGATAATCTCGAGATTCCGCGCGCTTTCAATTTTCTCTCTCTCTCCGAGCGCCGCGAATTATTATATACATTTCGTCGGCTCGCTTGTGTTCTTTTTTTCTTTCTTCGCTTTTTCCATGTATTGTCGTAACGTTAAGAGAGTCGTGCGGACGCGTTATATATTATGCAGTGCGGTGTGTATATATGCGTACGTTTATGCATTATGCAGAAATTCAGGAGGGATCGAGAACGCTGGGCTGCGACGATTTTGTGATGTTCTTTTTATGACAGTGGTTTACTTTTCGACGTTTTATAGAGGAATTTTATTTGATGTTTGGCAATGTGATAGTCGCTGGTTATGATTCGCGATTTTGTAATTCGCTGTGGGGAATAAAATTGACGTAAGAATGATGTTAAGTGAGTTTATGGCTGTAATGTATCGTAGAGTGTTTTCGAAATTTTGTTTCATTTCAATAGGTTTTAAACGAAAATTTAAAATTGGTACATATCTTATGTCTTATGGCTAGAATTGTTATGTCTTTATTGCGGTTATTTTTAGATTCTGTTAGATAATGAAAAGTTATAAAATGGTTTGAAATTGCGTTGAATGTAATAAAGATATAATAATATTGCGTCATTTAGTATTAAAAAGTAAATGACAATTATAATTATAACTGTAATAATATAATAATAACTTCAAAAACGCTGCAATGATTCAGGACCCATTGACTTGTAAATATTTGCTAAATATTTATAATTGATGCACATTCGTTTAAACCAACATTTTTCAAAAATGACCTCTACAGTTTACAATGTCGAACCGTAAACAATGATAATCATAACAAAGAGAATCAAAAATGCAAACAAAATTTACCGAAAAAAATCTGAATAAACAAACAGTGCGCGAAATCTCTTCCGCGAAGCATACTGCGAGTTTCCGCAGTTCAACGACACGACACAGTGCGACGATCCCGCGGCTAAAAATAAAAGCAGGCCCACGACTCTTTTTTTCTTTACCCACACCTTTTCTTACAAACGGCCGCTAATTCGCGACCGTTGGCTTTAATTGTGACTCGAGTGCGCGCGCGCGACCTGCATACGCTATAACGTATAGGAGGAGCGCGAGAAAAACAAGGGAACGAGCAAAATGTGTTGCTACTGCACTCGACAGTATGTGTTACGCTCTTTGTCCCCGTTGAGGAGAGAATGGGCATTATTGTCCCTGGTTGTGTGTGATGTGGTAATCGGGTGATATTACGTGATTATGACGTAATGTGTTGATAATGATAAAATTGTTAATGTTGAGGAAGAGGAGGTAAATATTTGTGTGTTAAATTTGTTGTGTTTTTCTTTGTTTCAGGTGAGTTTTGTTGATCCTTGGGACGATGAACAATTATGTCTTCGAGAGCGTAAAGTAATGAATATACATTTTTATTATTCTTTAAACAAGATTATGCATACTTTTATGAAAAACCGTTTTCTTCCTTGTTCGCTTGCAAAATCCTTTAAGTATTACAAACACTATCATTTAGTATAACCACATTAATAATACATTATCACTCATAAAATCGAAATTTTATATATTAAATCTGTATTAAAAGTAAAAATAAATCTTAATTAAAAAGAAAATGGTATAAGAAACATATGCAAAAATAATAAATCCTAGAGATAATAAATAAGAACATTACTTATCCTACGTAACTGCGTGAACTTTTTAGGTTATGTTTAACAGAAAAACAAGAAAAGTAGTTACTTATAAAAAAATTGTAAATGCATGTATAACAAAAAATGTTCTTTTGTTGTATCTTATATTTAAAGCCAAATTTATTTTTACTCCATTAACACAATACGTGTCCTGGAGAATACACATGTTCTTTTTCTCATTTTTCTAAATTTTCTACACGATAATCTAGAAATTCTGCAAGTAAATAATGTATGGATCAAATTGTACCATTTTCTTTCAAATTCATCTCATAGTGGGACCTTCATCATTATCAACTGAATCCGAGAAAACTTAAACAATAAAAAACAAATTTATATTTCAAAAATCCCTCTAGAAAGGGTTGAAACCCATTTCTAAATACTCCAACGTCCTCTCCAACATTTTCCGAGTCTCGGTATTAACTAATTAAAACAAATAATCCTAAACACACTCAGCGATCCAAAATCTCAACCACCGCTGCTCAAAATCATTTCCACAATCCAAAGCAAATACGCGCATCCTACAAGAACCTCGCCAAAGCACAACACTCTTGTTTCCGAAGAGCGCGCACTCGTCTCGAACGGCACTGCGCTCGCGCGCGCTTCCTTTCTCCCTCGACCTCTTGCGCAATGAACTTATTAAGCAAGTTGCGCTGGCCCGCCGCCGGGGCGACGTAACCGCGCGCGAATGCGTGCAGATAAATCTCGGCGCGCCGGTGAAAGCAGCGGCGGCAGCGCCAGAAAGTGGAAAGAAAATTGCGCGAGGCTTCTCGCACTTTCATTCGCGAGGGGACCAACGCGCGCGTGTGCGAAGGAGAGGAGGAAACATTGTAACGAGGTAACGCGGAGATTTTGTAATGAGAGGCTAATTTCGCGCGGTTGATGTGTGTTACGAGGCGATAGCATCAATCGGGATATATAGCTGAGGTGGGAAGGCATTTTTGTTATGACGCGACGTTGTGCGCGGTGAGAAGTGTGGCTTTCGCTAAAACTTCCGCGAGTGGAGGCGAGGTTCATTGAAGTTTTGTGGAATTTTTGTAATTTTTAATTTATTTAGATTGTTGTTGAAGGAAGGAAGTTAGATAAGTGTCTTTTATGGAACTTGTTTCGTTGTTATGTGTATTTGTAGGAGTTAAACATGCTCTTAAACTAAATCATATATACGAGGTTATCAATTTTGTCGGTTCGACGTAAATTATGTGAAATAACCTTTTTAAAGAACAATATTATACATTTATTGCTATTATAAGTTAAAATATATTATAATCTATTGGTTATATTTTTAATAAAAATGACTGATTAAATGTAAATTAATCCAACACGAATCAATTCAAACCAAATTAATAAATAAATGCTTTACAATAATTTATTATTGATGAATTCGAAGTTATAAATAAATTAAAATTTATCATGCATCAATTTATCATGTAAAGTTATAAAATAATCAAACAGTAATAAAAATTTATTATTTTATCTCGAATTAAATTGTATAGATTTAAAACCGATCCTAAAAGCGGAAAGTTTAATTAAATAATTCCGTCCTTAATTTCCATTCTACGACTTTGCCGTTGTTCATACATAAAACTTTTCCTTGCTAAATGTTCGCATGTTCATCGCCCATAAAAAGGCCTAATCCATAACCACCTCAAACCCATCTCTCCCTTACACTTTCTTGTAATCTGAATTAAAATATGATAAAAGAACCGCAGTATACTAAGAGTATTTTTTGATAAAAATGACTACGAAACACTTATCAAAAGTAAATTTACCCTTCAGTACGGTAAATTTCATTGTGAATATCAGTAAAAAGTGTCGCAAAGCTCGGAATGGCTCAAGATTATTTGCTGTGATTAACGGTAATTCGCAAACAACGAATTAGGATGTCGCTTGAAAAAGAAATTTCGTGACGTCTCGCGACTTTTTAACCTGCTGTTCTTTGTAAAATAATCGTTTGCAATATTTCCCGTGTTCTTTCAAACGGACCTAGCAGATTCGAAATTGTTTTCTTCACACACCATCCCAATTTCTTGACAAATTTGATTGAAAAATTCTCTCTGCGTTTACAAATTTCGAGAAGCCGCACCGTTCCAAAAAAGCATCCACCCGACGTATAAATCAACCTCCATCAAAGCACTCTCATTTACTCCTACATCCACCCACAGCTATGGCGCCTGCACGTCGATACTTATACTTTATATACTCGCACGATTCATTGCGAGAGAAAGAGAGAGAAAGAGCGAGTCCGTCTCTTGCACTCAACGCGGGGTAAATAAAAGTCGATGAGCGCGACGCGGCGCAACCCTTGACACTCGCGTGCCGCGGCTATAAATAATTAATTGGGCCAGAAGCCAATAACCGGCTCGCGTCAAGCCGCGCCGGCGAGTTTCTGCTGCTGTATTTTTCCCTCCGTTCTGCGAGGGCGGTAGAAGGGGTGACAAAGAGAGTTCGAGTCCGTGAGATGGGCGTGGAGAATAATTTTTTTAATTTATGGAAGGGGTGGGTGAGAAGGAGTTCGGATGGGGTAAGTGGATTTTTTTGAGGGAGAAGGGATTAATTGGGGTTTTTTTTTGTTGATTTTGTAGTTTGATATGCAGGGGGTGATCTATTTGCGGAATGCTTTTTAGATGGAGATAAGACGGTTTTATACAAGAGTCGATAAAAATTGGGTGGATGCTAAGATGAAAATAGTTTTATTTGAGGTCATAATATTCATAGTTTTATATTTATTTGTCACACACAGAATTTTATAATAAAATTAATGTATAATATATAAATAAAATTTATATATTTTGTTTGCAGTAATCTCAAGGCTACACATTACAAATTTGACAGTTTTTCCAACTAATATTTGCAATAAATGTAATTGAGAGAAGATACCTGATCAAGGGTAACAGCTGATTGCTCATAAAATTTAGCTTTGCAGGAAAGAAAAACACACGTTCATTATACCCAAAACCAAAGTCTGTTTTAACTTTCTTGCATACTCATTATAACAGTCCTTAAATAAACCTCAGAATTCCTTCTTTTACAATTTGAAGTAACATTCGGATATTACGCTCAGTGTACAATCCCAAAAAATCGAGACCAACTGTTTATCCAAAAACTATCTTAAGTGTCTCAAACACTAACTCTAAGATTTCATTTTTCTTCCGTGAACTTTATCTATATATTTTCCCATCTCCACAATTCATTAAACATATCTTCTTACCAAACAGTATTTTCATACAAATTT
The DNA here is from genome assembly GCA_949152435.1 of Gastracanthus pulcherrimus. Taxonomy (NCBI): domain Eukaryota; kingdom Metazoa; phylum Arthropoda; class Insecta; order Hymenoptera; family Pteromalidae; genus Gastracanthus; species Gastracanthus pulcherrimus. Next base: position 175,866,075 of record OX424573.1, on the reverse strand, counting down.
TCCCCACACCCCGTACAATAAGATACAATTTTCACTCTTTCTTTCTTTCGCTAACCCCGATTCACTCAAGATTTCACTCACGCTCCGCAAATTAAACACTCCGAAGAAAATTCCTCCCCCCCCCCCCCCCCTTTGTCTCTCGCGGCGACGACACCGCGGGACTTTGCACCGGCCGTCCTCGAGGATTTGTCCGAATTTCCCGCGTTCGCGCGTCAGCGTGATTTACGGCGCCGGCTCGCATGAATCACTAAACGCCGCGCAGGCGATAAGCTCGCGACGCTATAAATCCGCTACTACCGCCGCCGCCAGCCAACCGCAGCCCTTTTGTTTTTGCGAAGACGCGATTGTCGGGCTTTCCGTTATCGTTGCTTTTTTTTTACGCGTGCTGTAGGTCGTCAAGAGGTTCTTGAAGCTGTTTTTTCGCTGGTTTACGAGTTAGAAGTGATTTTCAGACGAACTGAAGCTTTTGTTAAGGGAGCTGTGAAATGGGAGGAAAGATTTTTACGGCAACTAGTGTGTATTTTATTTTTAAAATAGTTTGTAAATGCTTTTGTGAAAGGAAACAGATTCAGTCTCCAATTGTATCAATTAACAATAATCCAAAAAATGTGAAATCGATTTCATTCATTTTATCACTACGAACTTTGGATTCCAGACTGCTGAACAAGGTGGTTTATACCTAATAGAATCCCAAAATTTCAATGTGATCAAGTGAAATGCTTTGTCTTTAAGAAAGCAAAATGGCATCGCTTGAACATTTTTTTGGTTATTGTTTATTGATTTTAATTTATAATTCTGTTTTAAATTTTCAAGAAATTTGAATTTTTATATACTTTAGTTTATTTACGTGTCGTTGAGTTACGTCAGTCACTTCAAAGGGAAGCACGTCTAAAGTACAACGTCATGAAGATTTACGAAGCACTAAATCTTGTTTAATTTTGGATGTCTTACAAAAGTTCAAAAATTCCTCCAAAAAAGGATTTTATAATCTATCTGTACGATATGTACGATTCTTTCTTTAATGAAAACATGATTTATACCTGAACAAGTACAGCAAAATTCTTACAAATAGCAAAAAATACACACGAATACATCTCAAAAATACAAATCCTACATAAAACATTCTTGTCACTCAAACTTCCTCGGATTTGCATTCACAAGCTCCACAAAATTTCCACCTGCACACCATTCCGTTCCAAAAAAAATGTTTATCTCGCTTCAAAAAATTCCCTCGACGCTCGCTTGCCCGTTCACCAACTACACATCCACCCACGCGCTTCGCGAATTTTCAGTTCGACGCGACTGCGATAAATCGAGGAGAAAGATGGGCGGGGAGTGAGAGAGAACTATCGTCGTCGCTACGATGTTTATCGAGGAGGCAGCGACGGTTCGCGCCTCATCGAATATTTATGGGCGTTTAAAGAAAAGCGGCGGGCGCGAGCGCGAGTAAGCTTTTCTTTCCTCCTTTTTTTTTCTCCGAAAAGTCGAGTGAAAAGGAGGCGGCGATACGTATATACTCGTATGTATATCGCGTCCTCGGAGCTGTTGACTTCGTTCTTCTTTATTTTTTGTTGGAGGTAGGAGAATGTGTGCAGAAGGTGGAATGGATTTTTTTGTGATTGTATTACATTATTTTTCGAGGCCGATCGATGTACAACTTGTTTTCGAGATGTATTAATATCCATTTGTGATGGAACGCGGAATGTTGGTTTAGTTATTTGATGTGGTCTTCCGAATGATCAATAGAGCACGCCCCGAATGCTTGTAGGTAATATGAATGACTGATTGCCTTTTAACGTATATTAAAAATTGTAGATATTTATCGTTGGTTGGTTTATACCGTAATGTGTACTAAATTAAGCTAACGCGTCAATTATAATTCTACAAATAAGCAGATTTACGGGAACATGTGTGTGAAAATAATATCATATCGGCTATTCCTACAAATAATTATATATTTACATTCTTTTCTTCTTACATTCTGTTTGGATAAAATTGTAGCACATATTCTAATAATATCTTCCGATATCTTCGCATCAAGACCTTGTCATCGGCATTAATTTCCGTTTAAAAGAATTCACAAAGTTATAAAAATAGCTTCAAAATTGTCATCGAACACACGCTATCACGACCACGCGTCTTATTAGGTCGTTAAGAATCATCGAATCGCTCCGTCGATACAAACAAAACCTCTTACTCACCTTTCTCGGCCGTTTTCCTTGTAACCACAAAAATAGCGCTGCACAAAAATCACCGAACATCGATGCTTTATTATCCCTTGCGCTCTCTGCGTATAAGGCATCGTACGCGGGGGCAACCTTCGTCGCTACAGGCGCTTATGCAACTGCGCAAGCGCGCGATATTTTCCCGCTGACGTAACGACAAAAGGCGTCACGCCTCGCATTAAATCTCTCTCTCTCGTCGCTCATTTTTTATATATAATACGAGCGCGGTGAGAGTGTGATCTTGAAATCTAATGCTTGTGCGCGCTGCTGCTGCTGCTTCGGTCGCTTTTGTTGAAGTCCTTTTTTGTCGAGAGGTGGCGTTGTGGGTGATGCCTTTTATGATCGCGACTCGAGACTGGAGGACTTTTTTGGTGTTTGGTGATTCACGTGAGTGATGGGCTAATGAATCAAAGTTGATGATGTTTATGTATTTTAGAGGTTGGGTTTATTGCGATTCAGTGAAAATTGATATTTTTGCGCAGGTAAGTTTTATATATAGGGTGCAAGAAGAGTGTGAAAGTCCCGCATTATCTTGGAAGGAAAGTATTTTAGCTGAAAATATTAAATTGGAAAGTTACAAGAGTTTCAAAAAGCTATTAGAAAGGCTTAATAAGATTTTTAGCCTAAAACCTATTTTGAAATTTTTCGATTTAATGTTTCAGTGAAATTGCCTTCCTTCGGAGATATTTCAAGATTTTCATTTCTTTTACACGTGTAAGCGATGAGCTTAACATTTTTTTAATATTTACATAATTTTGAAATATCGTAATAAAAGTACAAAAATGAATCCTATACCCAGAAATTAATATTGGTATGGATTATATGCCTTAGAACATTGTGTTTAAAAACATTGTAATACGAAAAACCAATATTTGCTTAAAGTATAACTTAACATGAATTTGAAAATAAAAACCTTTCAGGAAGTGCGCGAAGAAAAAACCATCCATTTAACGGTGAAAAACTCTAGCAAGTGCCTTTCTCAATTAAGAAGGAAGAGTATTATAACCGTTTCTTGGATGGTTAAACGAGCCGGCTGAAGTGCATGCTCGACTCGAGTGCGATATTGCTTGTCACTTACCTTATACGTATATATGCCTTCTTTTCATAAGCTACTTTACTTAAACTCTTGCGCTTCCGCTGCTCTCCATCATCATCTTCCTCTGTTTTAATACACCGAAGAAAATTTTTTTTCTGCCTCTTGAAAGTTTGTAAATATTAAATTATGTACATTTTAAGTGAAATGCCAAAGAAAATTCTTTATCTTACATAACAAATTAAACTTGAAAAATGTGGTATTATGGAAATAAATTAAACACTTGTAATATTTAAACAAGAAAGTGTATTTAAAATAAAGCTTTTTAATAATGCATTGATCATATAATTAATATCAAAAGTTCGTTTTTCAATTAAAATGGATATTAATTCATTGTACGAAGTACTTCTTTAGATTTTCGCTTGCTGAATGCTGGATCAAAAATACCTGACGAGTAACTTAACAATATGAGCTATGTTGAAATTAAATTAAATCAATATAGTTCAAAAGTTCTATCGCTTTTTGTAATTTCAAATAATAAACCAAAATCTGAATGTAAAACTAGTACAACAGTTAAATCTTTTACATCACTTCACTAACCCCAAAAATTGACAAAACACTTTGTATAATGGAATCGTAATAGAAAACCCAAGAAAAACTTCTACAACAGCTTTTTATAGTTAACAACCGCATAACACGACAGTACACATTTGATACCGATTACTTTGACACAATAATAGTATTTCCTCAGCCGAACATACTGCAAAGTGACGCCAACAAATCACTCCAAATAATTTCCACCTCATCCTCTGAACCAAAAAATCTCCAAAATATAAATCACCGCGTCCCGCACACCTCCCACGATGATTTACAACCCACCGCCACTTTCCCCGCACACGCCACACACGCACGTATACCCCGCGAAACAATGAAGCGGGCGCCCCGCGCGAATCGTCCAATTACATCACGGACAAAAAGCCGAAAAACCGCAGGCCTCGGCGCGTAAAACAGATAAGATATACACACTCACACATACGCATGTACACTCGCGGATTTACGAGCGGCGGAAGCGAGAAGCATCGCCGCTCGTTACGTTGCCGGAAAAGCGCGCGCGCGCGCGGGGCTCTTTCTCTTCTCGCGTGGCTGATGTGTGCAGCGCGCGAGTTCGTCTATTATCATCGGGAGAAGGTTCGTTTGCATGACGCGCGCGAGGCGGAGAGTGACAGAGAGAAAGGGAGTTGAGTGTACGCGGAGGCCGGAACCGCGAGGAGAGGAGCTGACGAGGAACGAGATCGGACGGGATAGTTCGGTTGTTGGTGTTTTTTTTATTTAGTTTTCTTTTTTTGTGGATATTGTAATTGTAGGGTATCATAGGTGTTTCTTTTCTGATAGACTTGGAAGAATGATTTTTTGCTAATTGATGACATTTATTTCAATTTACATATATTATGATGGGTATAAGTCGTGTGCATGTTTTGTACTGGGAGTTCATAGCTCTTTCCTTAGTTATTAGGCATTTTTATGTATGTGTAAGACTGTAATTGGACAGTTTAGACAGTTATTATACTTTCATAGCTTTGAATAAAAAAGGTACAACTAGTTTTTTAAGAACCATAGACGTGTTAACTGTCAAATTTGGATCATTCTTTCGGTTTTATAATTTTTCGGAGGTGTGTATATTGAAGGTTAAATCGTTTGTCATGTCAAAATTTATGATACCTAATAATTAATATTGGTTTTTGTGGTTAGAAGTATAAAAGTAGTGATAGACACTTCTTGAATGTATTTAAAATAGACAAATAATAGATCAAGTGTATTTTTCAGTCTAAAGACTAATTTATTATAATTTTGTTTCACTAAGAGTCCATAGCGGGTTGGGCGCGAGTTCTTTTAATTGGAAACTTTCAATCAAACTTATTTTATGTTTCTCATTCAATTTTCTAACCAATTATATCGACGAGTATTCTGATAACGCAACATAGCTATAATACCATCACTTTCTTTTAGATAACAGTATTTATTAAGCATTTGGTATTTGATAAAAGAAAAAGGTAAAACCGAAATGTATTATATTCAAACAAAGTCTTTCCCAAAAAAACACCCCAACAAAACTCAACTTAAATTCACCCGAAAAAGAAAATACAAAAAGATTCTCACGAACGAGAAATCCACGTCCAGAGTCACGAACAAAGAGAAAAGTCAGATACTCCGTACGCAAAAAAAGCCGACATTCTTAAGAGCACGAGGAAGAAAAAAAAAGGGAAAATAAGATCAAAGCTCTCTCGACAGCCTCTTATCGGCTCTCCCACGAGACACCCAGCGAGCGAAGAAGGAGGTGGGGGTGGACATTCCTTTCTTCGAGGCGCGCGGGCTGCTGCCGCTCCTGCGCTAAAACCCATAAACCCGAATCATCTTCGGGCTTCCTGCTCTCTTCCTTGTACTCCTCTCTCGGCGATATCGAGAGCTGCGCCGCTACTGTTATGCTGACTATACGAGAACGCGCGGGAGCATTGCGATAAAATTCTTGGAGCGCGGTATATAGGTACTCCCGCCTTTTTCAAGGAAAGAGGGAGATGTGTGGAATAAGCGAAGCGCTGAGAAACAGCTGATTTTCCTGAGAGAGAGAGAGAGAGAGAGAAAGGGAGAGCGGCGAAATGAAGATCCTTCCGCGTGGATACGGAATGGAAATCGCTCTGGGAATTTCGATATTGTTTTTTATGGAATTTTAGGAGGATTGGAGTTTTATGGAAATTGATTTTTAAGTGTTGTACTGAGATGAAGGTTCTAATGGAATGTTTTTGTGAAATGCTTTTCGGAGATGCTGTTTTATTCTACAATCAATGACTTACTTTAAACAATTAATTCTTAAGTAATCTTATCATTGTCGATTGGTGTTTTGTCTAGTAAACGTACAAATTGGATCAAGTCAATGAAGAAAATTGAAAAATCAAAAAAATTCGTGTTTATTAAAGGTTAGGTTTATTATGATTGAGTGGAAATTCATATTTCTTACATATTTCATTTATAGCGACGAGCTTAAAATCGTAGTAGTACAACGGATTCCATAAGAGAAAGATTTTCTGATATGTAAGGCAGATTTTCAACATTTTTGTAATCATAGTTTTATGTAAAAATTTCGGTCGGACAATTTTATAAATCTGACTTTACAATCGTAAAGAGCAACTCGGGTTCTTTCAGAAACCATATTTTTCATCGTTAATTTGGTCCATTTTCGACGTTTCTTTATTTCAGGTAAGATGCTAGTTGACAATCATGGTTTCATGGGGCAAAAATTTTTAACTTTACACTGAGGGTAATTTGGTAAATTTTTCAATCAACTGAATGTATCCTAAATTAAGTGTTACTAAATTTAATAAATATAAATAAACCTTTCTAAGTGTATAAATAACTGTTACATATTCAGTTTTCGGTCAGTTAAACGTAACAACACGTTTTCTGTTTTATTAATTTATTAACAATAAATTATTTGATAAAGCCGCTAGAAATTTGTACACAAGCATATCCCAATACTACTCAACTAAATGATACTTGAAAAATATAATACACCAAAAATTGAGCTCTCGTGGCCCGAAAAGTAAATCCTAGACACTAGAATTGATCCCAAAACAAAAAAAGAATCACTCTAGAAACGCAAATAAAACAATCTTCGAAAGAACAATCGTCGCTCTAATCCCTAATCCGCGTATAAAAAGCATCATCATCATCATCAGTGCCGTAGCTCTCTCTCTATACTCTTTCCACCTCGGAAGCGCTTATCTCCTCGAGCCAGAGAACCCGCTCTCTCGCCTGAATTCGCGCATTGAAATCGAGTGTGCCCATCATCATCGTCAATTCCCGCGCGCGCCGCTCGCCCCATTGTCGCGCCGCTTCCGGGGCGTCGTCGTCGTCGTCGTCGATGTGCACGCCGCGCGTTTTATGCCATTCGTTCGTTCGTACGTTCGCGGTAATATGCTTATCGATCGTATCTATGTGTCTGTGTGCGTGTGCGCCTATTTTCTCTATTATTGCGGCGGAGTGCGGGGGTTATAGCGCATTATTGCGAGCATTATCGATGTCTAAGCGGCGGCAGCGGGCCTGTGTTTATGCGACTGGGCGTGGACGAGGTATGTGAGGAGTTAACGAACTGGTGCGAATTGACGGTGATTGGGATTGGGATTGCAGTTCGGAGAGTTTTCTTTTTTTGGAGGGGAGGGGGTAATGAGGTGGGTTGACGGTTTGAGGAATTGGTTGGATGTTATGTTCGTAGGTAGTTCTTTAGTGATGCTCTGTTTAAAAAAGATTTTATGAACGAGTTTTGAGTAGGGAGATGAGAATTGTAACCGAATAGATACTACAAATTTTTATTTTGCACCAGAAAATTCATTACAGCAATTTTTACTCAAATTGTTGTGCATTGAAAATTAAAGCATTTATAGTGAACAAATTTCCAGTGTACAAACTTAAATAAAAAATGGGTGTAGGGAAATGTAGAGTTGATAACTTTTTATATTCTATTATTAACGTCGTCATTTGTCATTCATTTTTAACTTATAACTTATAAGAATTTTCTGATAAAAATTAACATGAAAACCATAGTAACCGTGGGACTACATCTTATCTTGACGAGAAAAATGACCCTGATCAATGGTAAATATTAACGTACTCATCAAAATTTTTACCGTGAAATATGATAAATTGAAATGAAAATTATGGCAATGTTCACGTTTCATTGCTTGCTACTCGTATAATTTTCAACGTAATTGTTACACCGTCAGAAAACTTTCAATATATTATACTTATTACTTATTTTTCTTTAAATTTCGATAGGATCGTGATGGCAAAATGATTCAGACCGTCTGCAAATGTGATTTTTAAGTTTCAAGTACTATGATAAACTAATAATACTTAATTTAACAAAAATATAATACATATTCGCAGAAATCGAATTAATTTCAAGCTTATCCGTATAATCTGCAAAATTAAATAAAACTATCTGAACAAACATATTACACTCTTACCGTTCTGAAAATACATCCCGCATTTTATTAGAATCAACCGAACCAGCTTATCCAAGAATCACACATTCGCCGCTCAAAGATTAAACAAACACGCACGCTCTCCAAAATTACTAAAAGCAAATTTACCGCTTACATACACACCCTGCGCATGCCCACTCGCTCTAATTTAATCGAAACTTAACGCTCACCCCGTTATTCAAATCAACGCAGTGCAGTAAAATTCTGCGCTACTCCTCCCCCTCCTCCTCTAACGCTCAAAACCCCACGTTAATAAATCACATTTCCGCGAAACTTTTATACCACATCCACACACTGCACTCCACTGCACTGTTGAAACCCTGCACCCGGAGAGAACCGCGTTACAATTTTAAAACAAGCCGAGCCGTGCCAAGCTAGCGAACAATCCATTTCTTACGCATACATCAAACTACAATGGGCGGTATGTAGTGTGTATAGCGTTATAATGCAGTAGCAGCTAGTTCCCGTTTCCTCATATGCTCACACACACACGCGGAAATTCTCGCCACGGATATTTACCCAGCAAAGTCCAAACACTCAGAAGCGCGTATATATCCGTTTATTATGCACAACACACGCGCGCTCCCAACGCAATTTGACTAAACAAACCCCTCTCTCACTCCTTCGCCTCCGATATGTATATCTCTCTCTCCTTTGTCTGGAGCTAAATCTAATTAGAGCCGTTTTCGACGTGTGATTACAGGTGAATCTCGAGCTGTGCCCGGAGGCAGTTATACGTCCGCACACAGCCGATGCCGGCTGAAAAGTAGGATTGAATCCGCTGAACGCGCACGGTCGCGCTCATCTCGTCCTATACCGAGCTGTGCTGGTCCGTAGGCACACACAGCGGTTGGAGTTTGTTTGACGGGCGGATTTTTAAGGTAAGCGAAGTTCTGTGGGTGTCTATTTTTCTTTTGATACTGGAGGATAAATATTAGTGGCTTGTAAGATGCTGTATACATGATTGAAGTGCAAGTGTTAGTGTATCTAATTTTGTCTAGATATCCGTAGATTGTAAGGGTGAAGAGAGGCTTGTTTGAATAATGTCGAGATAATACTGGCTGATTATGTCTTGTTACGGCTCTGTATAGTAAATAAGGGATATCCTTATCGTGACAGAGAAAAATGTTGATTTACAACTCGAAGAAAGTTCAAATAAGACCGAAGGACCAAATTATATATTTTATACACCTGATTCATTTAGCCTGATTTTGATTATATGAAATATATATTTAAAACAATTTTACAAACGTTGCTATTTTTAGTAACAGACTAGCTAAATAACTACCTTAACCGGAGATTAACCCAGGATTAAATTAGTCTATCACCCAAAATTTCAAAACACCACTTTAAAAAAAATGTTTAGACAACAACAAAAACAATCGACAGCTTCCCCAATCCATCTCGATCTCTCTCAAACCCGCGCTTCAATTGCCCCCAAAAACATCCGCGAAACAACAACACGGCGCGATTCGAAGCCAATTTCGGGGCGCCAGCATTAATCACCGCGTCCTGCAAACAATTAAGAGCACGAACCCATTACGGGCGCGCGCGACCGCACACAAAGCGCCAGTACAGAGAGCAAGCGCGTGCGCGCGCACGCGCAAATTGCCGCCAATCATCGCTCACGAGATAATTGGAGGTCGATCGGAAAAGATCGGCCGACGTTGCGGTGGGTTCGATTGACAGTAAAACAAATGGCGTAAAACTAAACGCGGCGATCGACCAAAACGTTCGGTTATCAAGACTGATGAGGTAAATGGAAGTGAGAATGCAATAGATTTGAAATGTTTAGCATTTGAAGGTATGAATTCACATGAAGACTCAGACTTAGACTCAGTAAGCCATCTTCATTGGTTGGTAGTTTGTGGCAAATATAGACTGAGCGGATTACGTCGCATTTGGCACAAATAATCTAGATTGGCTGCTGAGTTTGAGCGTGAGTTTGAGTTTGAGTCGGAGTCTCAGATAGCTTCCTATTAATATAGATATTTAAATGTCTATTTATTGTAAATAGATTTAATGTAAAATACACTTGAGCTAATTAAAATAGTTAACCCGAGACCGATAAAACATTTCGTGACTCATTATCTAATCAATTAGGTGTACCTAACAGTAAACTCGGCACTTAACTTCGTTCAAAATTATATATATTGAGGGTATGTTTGGATTCTGAGATTGGCACTGAGTACCTACTAAGTGCTTACTTATCCGGACAGGTAATCATAACGTCCAAACGTAATGAAATACCACTTACTGCATCGCCCTCTTTTCTACAATACACTAAACTCAATACATGCAACTCGATCTTTGAATTCTAGTGATATTTCTATCTTGTTACTGCTCCCTTACTCGAGTCATCGGGCGTTAGCTAATCGCCAGTCAATTCTAAATAACGCGAAGTCGATGGTGCGCGTCATTGCCCGCCAAAAACGGAAAACTTGCACGCAATCAGGCGTCGCGAATTACCTTGAGTACAGCTAATGGACTGGATGCGTGTATATATATACCTACGCACATGGTCGCTCCGCAGCGTGTACTCACGAGAGGGCGATAAATAATGTCGCGACGATGCCGGGGCTACTAGTATGCGCCGGTACGGCACCGGTTTGCGGACTTTTTTACATTTGCTTGGGATATGTGGTTTGGACACGCGAGTTTCCTCATTCCAGTGATTTTTCGTAATTCGAGGTTAGGTTTATTGCGCACGGCGCGCGAATATTTTGCAAGGGAATGTATGTTGGTAACCAGAGTTTTAGTAGATTTATTTTTAGCTTTTATGGTTACGTGTTAATAATTGTAATTTCCTTATCAATTGTATTCTCAATGAATACTCAATTCAAGTATTCAATAATCAATCAGATTTATATTAAAATAGAAGACAATTCTTTTTTACACAGGGGCGAGTAGTACACGTTGGATATAGTAAAATTCAAAAGGTCCTTGATTCGGTATTTAATATAAAATCCTTACTAATAAAGTTTATATAGATAGCTAATTACCTATAGAACATTATATAATTCATAAAAGCTGCGAGAAACCTCATGAATTAGAACAATTAACGTTAATAAAAAATGTTACACTATGGACTTTTTGCACTAATCGTCTACACAATGAATCATTGTCTTAATCTACTATAAATATTACTTTTATAATAGATTTTCTCGGTTGATATTTAAAAAAATAACATGAGGTATTGATTAAAGTTTATTTCCTAGAACATTTATTGAAAATTTATCAAATAAGGCAAATAAGGCCAAGGAAACTCAAAGATTTTTTACACTTAAAATTTTTCAAAATAAAAATAAATCAGAATTTTCATTGTGTGTGCTGATTCAACGTGTACTACTATCCCTTACAGTTGTCATTAAAAATTTGAATTTCATGCACGCTATTTTGGAACTGCTGAAATCAAATCACATAACGTTTTAAAATCCGGAATTCTTCTAGACATCTCGCTTTTGGAGGTACAGCCAACGTTAAATATAACTTTGAATATGGCGGGGGGAGCCTTTTCAGTACTTTACTACGTGCTAACTGGAATTGTGAAAGATTTATATATCTCCTATTATCTACCCTTTTGAAATCTCAATTAACATGTAGCAAAATGCCAAAAAATTAATCGACATACTCAAAGTTATTTTTACCTTTAGATATACATAGTATTGCATGTAGTATAAGCACTATTGTATATTTAGAGGTTATGTAAGGTTACTCGTTTTAGAGATAGGATAATTTTAGAACGATTTCATACGAAATAATACAATTTTCGAGGTTACATTAGTCTGCATTAAACTTCATTTGTTTCATACTTGGTAGAGCACTACCAATGCCAACAATGATACCAAACTAACTTTAAAAAAACCCGACACAATAAAATATACGCGTAAGCAACAGCAAACTCATACTTCAGAAACACACAAATAAAATGTGCCCTGAACTTACGTATACACCCAACCGTGTGCGCGCGCTATCGCATCTTCCGGACGGGCTGTTTATACCGTATAGCAGCGCCCCATCAATTATTCGCTCTGACCAGGCTGCAGTACAGCAGCTTAGCTCTTTCTTTCTCTCTATCTCTCTCTCTCTTTCACCGCGGTCGTACACGTGCGCTCGCGAGGTGCGACACCGGGAATTTCTTATTCTCGGGTTACCGACTTGCTCTGCAGTGCACTGCCACTGCCACACACATTTACGTACATATAGGCGAGGTCGTCGTCGTCGTCGCATGTACTCTCTCGCGCTCACAGCTCTCTCTCTCTCTCTCTCTCACTCTCGGGTCACTGCACCCCGCGGGTTTTGCCGTTTCGCTGCGCGCACACGAGCGCGCGATTTTTGTCGCAGCGCGGCGGCAGCGTTGGGAATTTATTCGCGCGATTAAAGGGTGTTCGCGCCGCGGATACTGCGGGAATTTGTGGTTTATTGCCGGCTGAGATAGCTTGTTACGGGTGTATTTATTTTCAACGGTGTGGAGTTCGGAAGGGTGGGGGAGGGTGTACACGGTTGTGCAGTTGAGGATGAGCGAGTGTTTAGAGGTTATAGGTGAGGTTTCTTGTATATTTATGATATAGGATGGTTTAAGGATGATTTTGTTTGATTTATAATGGCTGTAGGTTTATGTTTAGATTAATACGTGAGTTACAACACAATTTTTGAGGTTACATTCCTGTATATTAAAGTTTATATGCCTGACGTGTACAATGTATTAAATGTAGCGTCCCTGTTTGCTTCTTTAAAGCGTAGTATACTTTCAGAGCCTGTCGATCGTATGAATCAATACGCAAGCTGCGCGCGGATGCAAATAAAAAACGGTATTCCATCAAAAAGAGACAGAAAAAATGGAAAAATCGTTCGAACGCCAGAATTTTCCTGTGCGAGTCGTTTATTCTCCCCCCCCCCTCCCTCCCGTTCCCGGCGCCCAATTAATCTGGCAATCAACGCGCTCAACGCCTGTCTGCCTTACAAATCGCACTCTCTCTCTCTCTTTCTCACTCACACTTTTGCCGCCGACAATCGTGTTTCGCCCCACCCCCGACGAACTACGACGCTTCTTTAGCGTCTCGCGTTTCCATCACGCGTGACGAGTGTCGAGTGTTAGAATGCTAATTTCTTAGGAATTAAATTTTACCTGCGACACGAAAGAAACGGTTTTACTGGTTAGTTTGAAAATCCATGTTAATTATGCATTCGATTTTACAGATTTTGCTGTTAAAACTGATCGTAGTTTTGACCAAGAAAATTGAGTTTGGGGTCAAAGCAAGCTTTTATCGTTTTTATATTTTTTTTTCGATAAATTCGGAAATATATTCAGAAAGAAATTGAAAAATTGTAATTAAAGCCCTACATCATGGTTGATTCCACTGTAATAAAAAATTGCATCTGCATTTACTGTTACTGAGGTGAAAAATAAATAACTTTTATCAGCATTTTAAAAAAACATATTTATCTTCGGTATTCTGTAGTATTTATAAATCATTCTTTTAGATAACTAATTGTATATGTACATTCTATTTAATGATATACTTATTAGAAAAAATCATATTTATTTTAATAACAAAATTTACAAAAACTACCTCAATAATTTTTATTATACGAGAAACGACATAACTTAAAGGACGCATAAAAATAAGTTCTGCTTCATAATTTCAGGAACTATATAGACATAAACGTAAACCTTAACAGTTAAAATCCGTTCAACGCTCATTTCACTTCCGATATCTTACTTATTTTCTATTTTCAATTTAATTATTCAATCAATATAATCAATTTCAAATAGTTATCTACAAACTTGCATCCAGCTATCTTTCCCAGAAATACATCGTCAATGCACATCCCCTGATCACGTGACCCTATTACGTCAAAGCTCCGACGAACACGTGCTCCCCCCCCCCCCCCCCCCCCCACGATCACCAATCACCACCTCCCCCACATATCGCATTCAAAACAGCGAAAATATATTCCATGCATGCGATTCGTACATTTTCACGCTCCCTTTCATCTCGCCTCCACCCTGCCCTTCTCACATCCCTATTACTCCCCGTATCCAATTTGCTTCCTCGCCCAAGCTACGTCCTCCTCCTTCGCTTGCTTCTTTTTTTTTAATTCTCTCTTTTCTTTATTTTCCCTTCTGCAGTAGCATATTTGACGTAGTGCGCGCGTCGAAGACCTCCAACGCGCGCGAATTGGACCGTAAGAACACACGTACATAGTTCTCCCTTCTGCCGGCAGGGGCGCGAGTGCAAATACGCTCACGCGCACCTACGCCCTTTAGCGCATTTTCCGTGGCGGTGATTTTCACGCGCCGCTGATTATTGTCTTATTTTAAGGCTCGTGCGTGCGCGCGAAAGATGAATATTTATCGAGGGAGGTGAGAGTGCGTTCTCCCCTTCGCCTAAATTTACTTTTAATTTTAAAAGTCGAGCGTACGTGGCCTGCCCCCGACTGCCCGATTCTGCAGGGCGAGGATGGAAAATTCACTTACTTTTTAATTGCAATGTCAACTTTTCCAATTAGAATACATGAATCGCAATTAGCCATACCTGAATGTAAAAGAAAAAATAAATATACACCGTGCACGCGTGGAAATACAATTTTAAAACCTTTTCATTCTTTTTAACGAGAAATTGATTATGTACGAAGGGTTTTAAAAATACACTTTCCTCTATAAAGTAATTAGTCCCCCTTCTCCTAGGATCGGCGCTGTGTACGCATCGTTGAAAAAAATGAAGCAACAAAAACGTCATCCATTCTCCCTGCAAAGTGCATCGTCCCACAATCGAATTACCAAAGTTTTGTAATCAAAGAGCGGACAATCGCGCAAAATCGATACACGGATATAGCTCTCGCGCGTAGAGAGCGCGCAAACGGACACGCAAAAGTTCAAACGACTCGTCGTAGCTTGGAACGAATGATAAAAACACGCGCAATTACGTACGCGCGCGTGGAAAAATAATTGTTTAAAAGTCGTTAGGCGGGAGGACGCGTCGAGAGGAAAAGGAAATGCGCCGCTGCGAAGAAAAAAGGAGGAGAAGGAAAGCGGACGTTTGTCGGCAATTTTTCATTACGAATCGAATGGATATCCTCGGCTGTGCTGCTGCGCGCTTTTGTTCCCGTTATTATAATTCGAAGGTCGGCGAAATTTCATTAACGTGCCGGTGGAAATGTCGTGCTCTGCTTTTTCTTTTGCATTTAAATGCGCAATTTATTTTGACAATCCGCGATACAATGTAGATTAAATTTGCGCCTCTGTACACAATGCACGTCGAATAATCGACTTTTTGAATCGAAAACAATAAATACGAATAATAATGCGATAACAAAAATAATAATCGAATTTTTGTTTGGATACGCAATCATCCACCACCCTTTATACATACTAACAAGTTTCTACTCTTTTTTTGTGTTTATGCTATTACTGTCAGCTGAAATCTGTTTTTTTGTAGTTTACTTGTTATATAAACATTTATGACGTCCAAAAAGCATAATATATTAAATTTTATGCTTAGAAATGTAAAATCATGATACATTAGTGCTCAAAAATATTTTATTTTACTTTCTTAATGAGAAAACAGAACTGATGTAATTTAACGCAAAATTCACATTTAACTTGATAACATTGACAAGTTAACATTTTTTGGTTGTTATTTTACATTAAAGTACTTTTAAAAACACTGCTATATAAAAACAATAATACTGAATACTGTAATATAAATTCTTTGAAGCAGAATTTCTGTTATCAAACTTAATTAACGAGACGTTCGCAGGCCTGATAAGGTGTATAACATATATATTTGTATGTTGTTTCAAAGTATATGAATATTTCAGAGTATCACTATAATAAGTCGTCCTGAAAGTATCAACATCTCGGGATCTGAAACATGGGTGCTTAATAAACTTTCAATGTACACAGTAGCACTGCGCAATTAATCAATTCATTCTCTTCAAACATAAACGCTCAAATATCCAAAACCCAAATCACCGTCACTCCCGCGTCTCAATGACCCAGCTAATCGCACGCAAAAGCCATTCAAACGTCCCATCCCCCCTCAAAAAATATCAACCCACCCTTACTCTCCCCCACTTTTTCCACAAACCCCGCGAAACTGCGCGAACACAAAACGCAGATATATAGAAAGAGAGCAACGAAGCGTGCACGCGCGCGCGCGCCTTGGTTACTCACACACGCCCTCGTGTACACTCATAACGTTCCCTCTCTTCCTCTCGTAGGGGACGACGACGACGACGACGGCGAAGGCTAACACGAGAGAGAGAGAGAGCGGATGTTTGCTCGACGGAACAAAACGTTTCTGCACGCGGCGCTTCGCCTCGCTCGCTCGCTTCTGACTCTCTTTCTGCCGCGCCGCGCGCGTGTATTATAGCGTATAACGCTTCTGGTCCGTTCCTCGTTTTTGCTCGACTGCGGGGCTGTTCGCGTTTAATTGAGGTTGTGCATTGGATGTGGCTAAATGGATGAATATCGCCGGCTAGTGGGCAGGGAGAATTTTCCGATGGAAATTGAGGTATGAATCATGGTGAACGGGGGATGTTTTGAATGGTAAGAATTCACGGTTTTCGTCATGATTGCGTTACCGTTCGGAAGGATGAATCTTTATACCGCGGTTACAAGTAATCCAGGTTGACCTATGTTTACAATGATTTTTACGGTAATTTCTATCAGGAAATTCTCTCTGCGTTGGTATATTATTTATACAACACTGTGTAACATTTCAACAAGTCTGGAAGCTCTTAAAAAGCTATTGCGATTCTAATTATTATGGAAGTTTTACGAAACTCTGCTATAGATTATACATCAACTTAATTTGAGCAAAGCATATAGATTTTAAATTGATATACTTGTTTTTCACCTTGTGTGCTAAAAATTAACGTTGCGATTTTGGATAATATACTTAAAAACTTTTCTGCAGCCGTAAAACGCACTTTTATTACTGTTTTTAGCCTTAAATAATATTTCCCTGAGATATTTCGGACATAGGACCTTAAATACTAAAGCTAAACTTTTGATTGTTATAATATTGTTGACTCGTATATATGGAATGTATAACGAAAGTATTATTATTTTCGAAGGTTACTTTTTGCGAGAGTAAACTGAAATTGAAGTAAATACGCTCGATTAATTAACAGTTGTTTACAGTTTTATTACAGTACTATTTTGAGGAGAATTTAGTGAACTTAGCGCAATATTGGTTACGTAATGCGTATATCCGCTCATTCATTTTGATAAACACGGAATAATATATCGCGTGCACTTGAGTGAATATTCAATCACGCCACATAACAATCGGAAATCATAATTAATATAGGTAAATAAATCATGATGATTCTTCGAAACAATTCGCTCATGCGAATTAAATAATTAGCATTGCATAATTCATTGAGGCAATCTGCCGTATGCACTGCACTCGCCCCCTTTCGTTCTCTCTTTCTCTATCTCTTTTCCTGTGATATAATTTATCAGCGACATTACCGCTCGAAATGTCAATGTCCGAATTTCAATTAGCTTTATTTTCCATTGTAAACACTGCGTATAACTCAATTTTCGCCTCAAGAGTCAACAATTCTGCGGTTAATTATACTGGTGAATTTCCGGCAAGATTATATATCTTATTTATGATGAAAATAATTACTCACATGATTACCATATATAATACATCTACAGTATAAAATACATAAATATATAGTGTAATATAACAGTAAATGCATTACCGTAAATTGCAAGAATCAATACTATACCGTGCTACACTTAAAAAAAATAAAAAGGTATTATATATACTATATACTCTCTGCGACCCAAATGTACGTATACATTCGCAATATCAAGATGAGATTCTAATCAATTTGCCGAGCCGCGATAGCCCGTGCGCGCATACACACAGCGCGATGGGTAGCAAATGACAGGAAGCGTTGTAGCGATCGAGTCCATTCGAGGCGGAGACTGAGAAATTCGTCTCCGGTCTCTATATTGGTAATTAACGGACTTAATTTCCTGATGCCATCTTAATTCTTTTTTTTTGTGTCTCGGTCTCTCGTGCTCTACTTGTACCTACAGTCCGATTTATTTCTTATTTCAATCTTAATGGTTAAAATATCATTGCTGTGGGACGTTGTTTTAGGTATGATATATTATAGTTTTGTGGACATACGTTGCCCTTGATATATAGTTTTAATATGCAAAATTCAATTAATGTTTAGTGCTATATCGTACAATTATTATTTCATCGTACGATTATTATTGCAGGATACGCACAGAGCATACATTCATTGTAATATCTGTATAGTTGGTAAACGTTAACTACGCTATCTCAATAAAAGTAAATTCAGTTTAAATGTAATTAAATGTCAATTAAAAATCGTTATCTGAATTTCTTTTTTATGTATAACTAGATAATCAATATTTTAAATATAAATTATTTTATAATGAATTGAATATTGTCGTTTATTTCATGATCCATGCTGCGGCGTATATAGGCAGAGAACAATTTTATTATAATACTAGGCAAACGAATCATTTGCGTTAATCTGATTAAATTCAATGAAAGTTTAACTAATCACTCAAACGTAAACGGTACCTATATTGATACATAATATCTTAATATTGCATTGTTATGAAATCTGATGGTCTTACCTTCAATCCATAATAATTTATACACCTAACCGAACATTAAGTTACTCTGAATGTCGTCTTAAAAAAATCATCTGGAAATTAGTTGATGCCAATTTATAAATTCTTGGTTTTTGAGTGCATAGATTTATTACTTATTCTGCAATTTTTCGATCAGTTAATTGAGTATACAAAAACATCACCTAACCTTTAAATATTTCATTTAAATGTCTACTCTTTTACATTATAACATTCAGAACGCTAATTTCTAAAATTACAAATAAGAAATATTAATATTACACACTTATTGCTAATTTGTCTGGTTATTCGAGGTCGTTCAATTCATCTGATTTTGTCTCTAACTCATCATTGTATGAACGAGCAAATAGCGTAACTTCTGTTTTGAGTCAAGCTATGTTCTTTACCTATAAACCGGCCTGGAAATAAACTACGTTTCGTCCAATCCAAAAAACCTCAACAAATATCATCCAACAATTCAACAATCACTGAAACAAACAATTTCAACATCGCATCGCTATACATATATTGCACTTCCTTCCGCGCACGGTATCGTCGAGGTATAGACCCGCGCGCGAGAGAGAGATATAAGTATATGACTATATATACATATAGTCACCCACGCCCACTCACACACGTGCATAAAACGCGCGCGCGGCACTCCCGAGACAAAGAAAGAGTCCCGTCGTCGCAGCGGCGAATCGTGGAATATATACGCGACGCAGAACACATGCCCGCGTATATACTGTGGCCGCTCGTTTCTTCTCTTGCTTTCTCTCTTTGGCGTTTCTTCGGTCTGGAACGCGAGCCGAGGTTTCAGGGCCGTGCCAAGGCGTCAGCTTTTTCAGAAGTGTAATGAGGTACGGAGAGAGTTTTCTGATGAAAATATGCGTAGACAGTCGCGCGGATTCTGGTGAACCACGTGAAACGTTATGAATATTTGAATACATTTTGCTTGTACTGTACGGTACGATTGACATAATATGATAAAACAATTTTTTTAAATGTTCATATATTTTGATAAATTTTAATTGAAATTCCCTAAATATTCTTTGGAAAAGACAGCTGATTGTACATCAATTTTAGGTTAAGTGTACATAAATTTGTATTACACGAACAATAATGATGATGCAACAACGTTTAAAAGAAAACTCACGCTTTTAAGACAGATTTTACATGGATCTAAACATCTATTTTGCTATACATATAACTTTACTTACTCAATTTTTCTTTCTCTCTTTCTAAAGATCAAATAGAGAACTTTAATTGTACGGTGAAGTACTACTGTAAAATGTATTTGCTATAATTTTTACCTTAAATATTAGAAAAAATTCTGTAATGACATATAAAAAGATGATAAAGGAATTCAAACAATTAATTTGTAACATAAAGCAAATTCACGGCTATAAATTATTAAATTAAAAATACATTAAGCAGCTTTTACCTGTGATTCACTAAATATAGCTATCAAATATGAAATAATTATATGGATCGTGCAGATCACAAGCATTAATCTCGCTTCACAAGACAAAGCTTAATCACTATTTATCAGCGTAATAACTCCATCCATCCTCGAGGCGCACAACTTTAATTTTCGAATATTACGGCTAATTCGCCTTGTTTACAAGAAAACTACAGACAATACCCACCCCACTTCTCTTATCTTACCGAATAAGGAACGATTAAACTTAATTGAACATGATCGGGAGGGCATTAATTATCAACCAGTGGCCATTTGATTATCTGCAAAAGTGAATCATCGCGCAATAAATCCCCGGCGATTTACCGTCGTATACATTTCGCATGTATATAGCTTGCACTGCGGCGATAATGGGGTTTTATTGCCCTCCGAGTCCTCGCCGCTGCAGCAACGAGGAGATCATCTCTCTCTCTCTCTTTCTCTAAAGTACCTCCTTGCTGCGAGTGCCTTCTTATCGCAGATGGCTGATGATAACGCCAGGACGCAAGGGTTGCTGCTGCTGCTGCTGAAGCTAAACTCGCGCTGTCCACGGAGGAGCAGCGTCCTTTTAATTGTAAAAAATATGGGGGAGAGTCGTGTAAATCAATGCTATCTGCACGGTAATGTTGTTAGTGGATCTTTACGGGTGGAGAGAATGCTGTGACTGTGCATAATTACTTCAGAGTCTTGAATTTTATTTGCCGTCTAAGAAACATTCATAAAAGAAACTAAGAATTTTCTTAAGGAGGTTCGGGTGCTTTAAATCGATCAATTTTTCGGTTTCGATATTTATACCTATACATTAAAACCTGGCGCACTATTACTTCGCGCACTGTTTTACTCCACGAACTGTTGGAGCGTGGTCCTAGCGCACTGTTATGATACATCGGTAACGCCGCGTTCTGACTGGCTGGCGGAGCAGAGTGGCCTTGGATAAAATGAAATTATTGGGGAAATTAGATTGAATTTCTGATATCATTGGTGATATCACTAATTTCTTATGTAATCTTTGGAGAAATCACAAAATTTGTAGTGAAATCACATATTCTAACAAAAATATGATTGGCGAAAATTCAAATTTTTAACGATATCTAGTGAAATCGCATAAAGGCTCTATTGAAGTCATCGGTGAAATCTAAAATTTTTTAATTAAATCTGGTGAAATTACGTAAAGAATCTAATGGAATAATTGGTGGAATGACGTTTAATCGTACCTGAAATCTCATAAAATCCCTATTGAAATCATAAGATTGTTCTTTAAAATGTCTTATGAAATCACTGGTGTAATCACATCTAATTCTTAATTAAAATATTGGTAGAAGCACATGATGTTTCCAATCACGTACAATCATCATATACGATGTAATTCCTAACATTACCTCATAACCATTCAACTCATCCACATCTATCCGTCCACTCTACAACATCATCTCCTCTCGGTCGACTATCAGTACACCAGCATCTGCTCACGACTCTTTTTTTCGGTCTTCGTCTCGGTTTCGAGCCAGTCCGAGTTTCGCCTCCCTCCACCTCCTTTTGTTGTTTTACGAGCGCGCGCGCTCACAGAGAGAGAGAGAGAGAGAGAGAGAGAGAGAGAGAGAGAGAGAGAAAGAGAGAGAGAGAGACAATGCCGAGTTAATTAGGCCTCGTTGCCACGAAGAAGACTGCGACGAGGTTCAGCAGCAGCAGCAGCAGCGGCGGCCAGTCGTGAAGAAGGCGAATTCCGAGCGAGTTTCCGCTGTACGTACGGCGTTAACCCAGTAAATGTGTCTCGTCTTATCTTGTCGTCGAGGCTGCCGCCGCTGCTGCTGCTGCTACTGCTGCTCGGGTTCTTTTTCTGTTTGTGTTTTTTTCTTTCGTGCGCTTTCGCATTGTTGCGCACGTTCGTTATTGTTGCTACTTGGGCTTTCATGTCAAGCTTCGCTGGATAAATGAACTGAAAGTCTTGGGACTTGATGAAGATTTCTCGCTTGTTTATGTTATATCAATAAAATACTTGTTGTATTAAATGTAATTATAAAATTAAAAATTAAAATAGTTTTTAATTACAATTTAATGAACTTCAAGCTAAACCATTCTCTAAACACGGTACAAAATACACAATTCTAACCCAGCAACAAAGCAAAAACTAAATTATTTACTGCATCTCCACTGCTCAAAAAAGCTCAACACAACCCCAAACACCTGCATTTAAAAGCACACACAGACAGCGAAAAACAAACGAATTGTCAGCGCAACAACTGCAAACATTTGCCCCAGCGAATTCTTATTTTTCCAGCTCATTTACCTCGCCGCGCGCGTACACATACACACACATACGCGCGCGGCCAACTTCTCCATTGTTTCTGGCGACGCGCTGTCGTGTAATTACTAACCCTCCTCACACACGCGCGCGCGCGCTCGCGCGACAAACTGGTGCGGTTCGTGCCTGCCCCGAAAATTTATTAC
Organism: Gastracanthus pulcherrimus; assembly: GCA_949152435.1. Lineage (NCBI taxonomy): Eukaryota > Metazoa > Arthropoda > Insecta > Hymenoptera > Pteromalidae > Gastracanthus > Gastracanthus pulcherrimus. Next base: position 175,843,238 of record OX424573.1, on the reverse strand, counting down.
ACACGTGTTCTCCCTCTCCCTCTCACTTTACTTGCGGAACCGCGAACCCCGCGTTAGCGCGCGAAATTGCGTGCAATTACTTTATTTGTATATGCACGCTGGCGTCAAATATACCGCGATTGCTGCTGCTGCTGCTACTGCTGTCAGCTGTAGTAATGATAGTCGGCGGCGCGCTTTGTCAATCGCGTGGCTGCAGTCGAGCTTCGGCGTGTTTCGAGGTCGATTTGTGACGTCGGGAGTTTGGGATTGTTTAATTTGATTTGAATGTAGGCTTTAATTAATAATTTGTTCTCAATATATCGTTTGAGGTTGCGATAAAGTCTTATTTAAGATCAGGGTATTGTAAATAAGGGTCTTTGCAGATACAAGAGTGAGAAACGAAATATAAGGATAAGTCAATAGTAGACGAGCTTTGACAAGACTATATCTTTCTGCGTGTAAAGCTAGTCTGCTATTGGCTTATCCGTATATTCTGTTCCATATTATTTTTTGGTTGTAAAGGCCCTTAGTATACATGCTACATTGTGCTATTATAGGCAGTATTTACATATTTATAAAGATTAATAATAACTTTTTAATAATTTTTAAATAATTAATAAACAAAATGAAAATTAATGTCAAATAATATATTTAGGTATCACTTTAATACAAATGATTATTTATACTGTATAAACTAATGTTATTTAAAGCCACTGTAAACATTTCAAACAGCTTAGGAAGATTGTCAAAACGATATGGTAGTTTTTCGCATTAATTTCTTTCATCCATGATTATTATTAGTTTCTATTTGCCGTAATAACTAAAATTTTTCTCAATTCTTCGTCATATAATTTATCGCTAAACTATCAACTTCACCACACCAGAAATCCAACGCTTTACACACCTTTCCATCAGTCATACATTATACACTTCTCACACTAAATTTGAATTTCGCGCTCAAATCCTACCAACCATTCAATCGCCGTTTAAATCGCTTACAAGATACGCGAGCTCCTCGTCGAGGCTCTTTTTCACGACGTTAAAAACTGAAAACCCCCCTATAATCGTTAAAAAAGGAACCCGCCAAGCATTTTAAAAGCCCAGGCTAACACACCACGATCTCCCATTCCATTGCGAACTCCTGTAAACCACACCGTCCGCGCGCATATCTCACCATAGGCATGCATCCGCATCCTACCACCATCCTTATACCATCGAGAAAACGCTCACCGCTCCCTCTACTCTAAGAAAAAATCAAGCAAAAAAAAAAATAAATAGTCGGCTCGCTCGCGATCATTGAGCGATCGCTCTCTCGTTCCCATGATTTCCCGCTTTATACCTCTACCTCCTCTACCATACCATAGGAAACGAGTATCCCTCTCTTTCTCTCCTCGTAGTCTTTCTTCTCCGTCGTCCTTCTCTCAGGTATATGTATATACAGCGCTTCTCGGCCGTCCGTCGGGGGGGCTATTCGCGCGCTTCCTCGTCCTCGTCGTCCTTTTACCCGCTCGCGCGCGCGTGCGAACTCGCCTCCTGCAGAAGACCAAGAGAGAGAGAGAGAGAGAGAGAGAGAGAGAGGAGGACTTTGCCTCCGCCTGTGGGGTTCTCCTTTTTTCAGCCTTTTGCATTCCCCGAGCCGCGCCATGAGAACGCGAGAGGTAGAGCTGTGTGCTGTGTTGCACGAGGATGAGGATACACGTATACGTGTGTGTGTGTGTGTGGTTCTTTCTCCTACACACGTTTCGTTTCGACGTGGGTAGAGGTATACTGCGAGCGAGCGGTCAGTAACGCGCTGCAGCTAAGCGAGCTGAAACAAAGGATCGCGGCGCAGTTAGCTGTGGGCATGTAGCTGCTTTCGAATGTGTCCGGGGCAGTTGTGGGCGAGATTTTTCCACTGCGAGGAGATTAGAGGGATTTACCGTTGGAAAGGTTCGGAGATTTTTTTACTTAGAAAGTTATGTGATTTTCTTTGATATATTTCAGAGGCGAGTGGATATTATGTATTTGTCCGCGGAAGCACAATTCGTTTTGTGTACGTAACAGAAAATTGTGCGAGGAGAAAGGCAATTTGATATTATCATTACACAAGAGAGATAAGAATCAAGGAAGTTTTAAACAGTTCTGGAAATATTTTTTTTATAATGTTAACTGTTATTCAATAGTGTATAAGTCTGCGTGGAGATAGGTAAAAAGTAAAATCTATTAATAAAACTAAAATGCACTATGATTTTACGCTCGATAAGCGGGAAACACTTTTCTTAACTTTGAGGTTATGTTCGGTACGTGTTCTCGAAAAAAGAGGAAAATTAGTTGCATCATGGAGAATAATAATAAATAGAATCAACTGTAATAAAAGTAGGTATTAGCTATATCTTTCAAAAAGCTAAAACTCCTGTTAGGGCTTTCTTCGCGGTCCGCGCTCCCGAAAAAAGGCATGCAAAATACTGTTTTAACGTAACAAAAAAACTATTCTGATTTACTATTGGGGATAAAAACACCCACCGTGACTGGCGCTACTCAGCAAATCATACATGTACACACAGTTTACCATGTTGAAATAAAAACATGGCGGCTGCGCAAATACAACATGGCCACGCAGACACATCACCGCGTGTCTCATACCACATTCAAACTCCCAATATCTCCATAACACCTAATCAACGTACACACAAATCGAATCAAATCGAAATAATCCCCAAGTCACAACTATCCTAGCGCCCAAACCCAAGAGTTCACATTCTCCGTGCGCAAATGTCCGGGGGCGATCGATTTCGCAGCAGCCGCAGACGAGAAGGAGAGATTGACCTTCTCGCTCTTTGTGCGGCGAGCGCGCGATGTTAGAAGCGTCTCCCACTTGCATCTCCGCAGCGAAGCGCTGCAGTCCTGTTTTGCTTTCTTTGGCCGATTGATTCTCCCGCCAATTTCTTTGTTCCTCCTGCTCGTTCGCGCGAGCTCACGGTTACGCGTCGGGAAATTGCTCGTAAAGAGACTTGTACAGAGTTCGAAGAGTTCAACGTGATTAGGTTTGTTTTACTTTTTATTGTTGAAAGAAATTAGGGTGAGCTACCTGTACAATTATTGGCAAAAGTTAATTTTTCACTTAGAATATATAAATAATTTAGCGTGCAAAGTACTTTCTGAACTTCGAAGTCAGTTAATTGGTATAAAATACATAGTTAAATTATATACGCCATTATATAAAAAGATTCATTATTTTTTGTTACTGCATAAGATGAACTCTAACTTGGAAATACAATGTAATTACAAAAACTATTGTATCTTTTTTAAAGTTTAAAGTAACTTATATATGGTTTAACTACATATTTTGCTTCGATTAACTAACTCCAAAATTGTAAAAGTATTTTGCACATCGAATCATTATCAATTATAAGTAAAAAAGTAACTTATGACTAAGACCTTACGGCTAATACAACGTTAAACGAGATTAAATAGAAATTAAATAAAGTTCTCCGTCTGCTGGGCAAAATTAAAAACTCTTTATAAAGTAAACTCATGAAAGCAGCAATAAAAATAGTTTCGACTTATAATATCTCCTTCTTATAGCTCTTCTTTCTCAATATCCTCTTCTCTCTCTGTCTTTTCTCCTCCTCTTCGTCTCACGACTTTTACCAAGAGACAAGTTCAATAGCGCGCTGCTTGTCGGCGTTTTTTTGCAATTGCGCGAGCCGACGACGACGACTCGAGACAATCGAGTTCAAGCCCTCTTCGGCGTTTCTTGCGTGTATATCGCGCGAGAGACGGAGAGGCGCGCGCGCGGGAAAAACAGAGAAGGAAGAGAGGTAATACTTTTCTTGTAGTGTATAGATGTCAAGGGTTAATGAAATTTTAGTGCATTTCGTTATAATTCGAAATGAAAACGAAATACCAAAAATTACAAGAAAAAGTTAATAATTAAAAAGAAAGACGACTGAAATTATTATGAATATGACAACGAAAACATATTCATCGTTGGTTACTTTTGACGACTTAACCTTTACCAATCGGCTGAAAATACATAATCTAAAGATCAATTATATGAAAGCCTCCTTATCATTGCCCACCTTTGAGATGTTTTATGTTCGTTTTTTATCAGTTCCCACCGCCAAGTTTTCTCAGTGCTTGTTTTTACTATATATAATGAAATATTATGCAAACTGTAGAAAAAGTAGATCAAAATTTAGGTTATAATACAATAAATATAAACAAATTTCAAATTTTAGTTTACTGTCCCCTTAATAAACAAACCTTTTTATACAATTGTACAAATCATCATTTTTAAACCACTGTAAGAAATCTGAATAAGATGTAGAAATCAGTGATTGTGCACTTATTCTACATCCAAATTCACTCATTTATTAAATAAGTGCTCGACATTCAAGTTAAAGTAACTGAATATTCACTTATTCTAAGAGATTTTCCACTGATTCATATTTTAAGTGAATATCCACTTATTCTAAGTAATTTTCGCATATTCCAAGTGATTTTCACTTAATTCAAATGATTTTCACTTATTCCAAGTGATTTTCACTTATTCCAAGTGATTTTCACTTATCCCAAGTTGATTTCACTTATTCTAAGTGATTTTCGCTTATTCTACGTTATTTTGCACTGATTTAAATTTATTAACCACGATCCTATCTACCCAATCGACTCATCACCCCAGCATTTCAATCCCCAATCAAAACTCAAATTTTCAAACCCACAAGCTCCATTCAAGCCACCCTAATCCAACTCATTCGCTCGCATCGCGCCTCTTTGTTACACTGACCTTTCGCGCGCAGCACTCTCTGTCTCCTCCTTTCCCTCCGTCCGTGCACACATGTAACACATCTCGTCTGATCCATGATCCATGCCGGTCCGTCCGGTTCGAGAGCCGCGATGACGTGGATTTGCGCAGAGCGATTACGCCGCGGAGATTATCGAAAGTGACGGCGTCGATGTAATTAAGCGATACGAGAGCGCGGCCATTCTCCTCTCACATTTATTTTTCGTTTTCTTCTTTTTTTTTTCTTTAAGTAATGCTTCCGACGTGTTCGGTTCGGTGTTTGAGCGTTACGCTAGTGATACGTGTTGCGCGAGATTTCAATTATTTTAGGCAGGAATGAAAGGGTTTTTGGAGTGAAAGTAGATTGTTGTTACGATTTTATAAGCTATGATTTTATCGTGAAATCACAGTTTTTTTTATAATAATTATGTATGAAAATGTATATAGCATTAATTTTATTATTGAATATAATATGTGTTTTATATCTTTAATTTAATTTTTTACGTATTTTTTTGATTCCAGGTGAGTCACACAATAATCAACAAGCTTGTCAGAGATAGAGTTTATTACGTGTACAGAAATAAACAGTGCATTTTTCATTCTGCAAACACGGTATTTATTTACTCTTTAATTATATGTCACCCTTGAATAGTCTCGTGTAACAACCATTGCGTCATTTTTCCATTTTAAAGGTAAATTCATAATTCCTTTACAAGCTTATTTTACTAAAAATAAACAAGGTTTGTTGCAACTCTTAGAGTTTCAAAATATTTTAAAGAAATTGAGATTTCAAAGTTTATTTGTATAAAATTATGCTTTCAAATGGAAATGTTGAAGCAATTATTACACCGAGAGCAACGAGCCTTGAAAAATAACAAAATTTAAGTTCATTTAATAATTACTCCCACAATGAAAAAACTTCGTGTATCTTATAAAATCCCCATACGACCCCTAACGGATCAAATTAAGCAATGATAATCAATCTTAAAAAATAACATTATTTTCCATTCACTTATTACACACCCAATCATCAAAATAACTAACATTATCCGCTACCACACATAAATTAAATCCCGCGAAATTCATCTCTCAGCGCTTAACTGTATAAACCCCACATCCTCAAAGCTCAACGCGCCAGCTTCTCGGTCAGACACAAAGGTAAAAAGCATCTCCCGCTGTGCGTTATCGCGAGAGATACGCCACACGCATGAACGCGCCAGGGCAGGGAAGAAAGAAAGAAAGGAGGCACGGCGCGCAAAACCTGTTTCGCGAAGAAGACGCGCGCGTGCGGCGCCCACGCGCACGCGCGCGGAAGGCGGAGGCGAAGCGAAGAGGGAGAAGATGCATCCGGTGCTTGGGTCTTTTTTACAGTTTGCAGAGTGCGTTATTAGTTGAGGCTTTTGGTGGTTTGGGTAGGATTTGTTGTAGAGAGTTTTGGGTAAGGTGTGCGATAATGGAGTGAGAAATATGATACGGTGTGAGTGAATGGAAGCAGCTTTAAGGAAAAGATTGTATCGGAGAGTTTGACTTCAAGAGTACTTGGAGTAGTTGGGTATTCCAAGAGTAGTTTTTGGGCCTTAATTGTAAGGGCCAGACACAAAATATTTTTAATGATAAAATCCCTATTTTTTCTTTTAAAAATGTTACCTTCAGACTAGGAAGTACGAATGCTTTCCATAAATAACTGCGTAATCAAAAAAAATTGGATTTTATCTCATAATATCAATGTAGATACTCTTTAGTTTCAAAACAGATTAAACGGTTTTACACAGCCTAAGATACGAATAAGGGTGAATAAGGAGGAATAAGAAAGATGTAATGTAAGATACCCAATTACTGGCACTCTGTTTCTAATCCATGTAAAGAGTTGAAAAAGCCCCCTACATTTTATAATAGCTATCATTTAATTCACATCAAAAGTTTTTTCTTTAATTTTTAACAGAAACAATATTAGGAAAAGAACGAATAAAATCCAATTAACAGTAATTGAGGATTTAACACTATATTTTAGTGATATATAGTATTATTATTTATAGTGCGATTTAAAATGTTTTTTATTTTTAATCTGCGTAATAACGACGAAAACTATTTTCAAATTGAAGAATTAATTATTAAGTTTGTCTAAACTGCTCAAACTAACATTACCTTGATTTTTCAAACTTATATTTTACAAATTCACAAAGCCAGTAGAACGTCGATTTAAATATTCAAAAAGGAGCGTAATTGGGCTATAGCTATAGTTGAACTGAAGTAGGAGTTTTGTGCACACTGGCTGCTGTCATAAATATTTTATTTTCATTTGTTGATTTCCTTCACATGTAGAACAACAATAACGACGATCAATTTTTTTGTACTTCACTTTTTCGAGTTCAACTTCTCGGTCTAAAAATAAAATTTTATCATCTCAACGATTGATGCAAAAATTTCTATTCTATATAGTTTCTGCTACATGTACAAGTTCTGTTCAGTATTTCATTTATTAATTTAAAAATTCATTCAAATAATATGTTAAAACAGAAAGAAAGACAGGAATAGGATAACAAAAAAATTAGATCATATTTTGTTCTTTAATTTATTCAAAGTTATAGATATTTAAACTTTTTGAAAGTATTAATATATATACACTGAGAAAACTAAATCGCAACTGGTATGATATATATCGTAGAATTTGAGATATATATCGAAAAAATTTACAAGATTGAAAATCGTAAAATTAAAAATTTGTAAAAAGTCATATTTCAACATGTAATGCAAATTTACATTAACTTGAAAAAAAAATTTATTAGGAAAATTTTACGATATCGATATCGTAATATTGTACGATATGGTTTTCTGTGTAATACTCTATACTGTCTCGACGTCGTACGAATTTCAAACTACTACACCGACTTAAGGGAGCAGGCCTGGGTTAAACCCAAAAGTATATCTTTTTTTATGAGTCCAGAATACTTTTTATGTTTAAAATCAATCATTCTGAAATTACTTATGCTATCAATACTTAATAATATCTTAAATTTTACCGCTGTAGACCCGCAATATCTTGATCCCACATGTCACAATAAATCAATATTTTCAATACCATATTTATTAAAGGTACTTATTCCTCTTACGATTCTAGGAGACATGGTGCACGAAAAATCTTTTTTCGACCGTTATTCGACTCCTTTCACATGTATTATAAAAAAAGCGAAGCATTACTTTTTCATTAAATTTTTTTCTATTATTCTTTTTCGTAGATACATTCAATTCTTTTAAAAATATAAAAAAGTTTGTTTTTTTTTTCAAAAAATCGATTAAATCTCTATAAAAAAATGATAAAGAAAATTTTAACGAAAAAGTGATTATGTACCGATAGCAAATGTTTTCTAGACTCATATAAAAAAGCTCCTTTTTTGGGTTTAACCCAGGCCTGTCCCCTTAAATTATTAATTTTATTTCAAAATAGGATCACAACCCAATTTCTCCTCAATCCACCAAAATGATCAAAAGCGACATCCAATAATCCCCTCCCATATCTTCACCCAATAATCGATCTCCACTTAAGCACATCGAACCTCACTTCTGCAACACCAGCCTTCCTCCCCCCCCCCCCCCGCGTTTATAGCGAAAGATGTTCACGAGGGTCGCAAGTAAGTTGGGGTGCTTGTTCCCACGGCTACTCGGCTCCTCGAGTTTCCCTCCCTCACGGCCGACCGTCGTTGTTGCATAATTCCTCGCGCTATGATAGGCAAGCCGCGGGCCGGGTATCTATCTATACGCAGGTGTATTATATACCTAGCGGAACTATCGAATCGAGCGCCCCCCGACGCTCCCTTGCGGGAGTTTCGATTTGAAGAGGGGGGTTTGCGGAGAGTGGTTATAGTCTCAGGGAGGAGCGGTTTTGCGCGGAGGATCGCCGATTGGTGGTTGGTATCTTACTGAATTTTTGGTGTAGAATATTTGGTTGAACGGTTGATATGAGGAATCTTATGTTTATCGTTGATTTATTTGATAATATGTGGAATATGTTTAATGATTAATTTCTGAATAATATATAAAATATCTGCTTCTTGAAATGAAGTCGTAAAGAAGTTTAATATTTGCTAGTGAATTTAATTTCTTACGTTTTATGTAAAATTTATGATGTTGAATTAAAATATTACAAAGTTCTTTTGCATGCAATCGTAAACTAGTAAAGGTGGATCTCCAACAATTTTTTAAAAATATTTCCAGGTTCTTAACCCGTAGTTACTGTGATGGAATCTGATAATAGATCCTGAACAGTAAATGTTAAAAAACATTTAAAATTTGTAATTTATATTTATTAAAGTTTATAGCAAATTAATGTTAAGTATTGTTTCGTAAGAATTTTGTTTTCAATAAAAATTATAATTTTGTTCGCTTATCAATTGTGGTCTGCCCTAGTGTGAGAAATCTATTAAATCCTGTTCACCAATACAAAAATTACATATACATCCTATTCGCAAATAGGATCTTTTCCTATTTGGAAAAAGGAAGTAATAGGATTTAATAGATTTCTCACACTAGGGTGGCATACACTACTTCGGTAAAAGTGTTACTCTAAGGTAGTAAATGGTTAAATTAATTGAAAATTTGGATAGATAGTATCTTAAATGAAATTAATTTTCTTTTTCAATAATAATAAAAGTTCATTAAAAATGACTGATACGAACTATAAAATTCTCACATACATACTTCAGACTCCTTATCAAACATCACCTTTTACATTGCCAAATCTTTCATTAACATGCACATTTATGGAAGCCTACCTTAACTATTTTATGCTTATACGCAGCAGATACTGCGCCAACACACAACCTCTTCCAAGTACAGCTCGAATGCCTCCACAAACCTCAAAATAACCCCCAATAACCCCTTTGAAAAAACCCCTGCATCCCACGCACCACGCAGCTCTAAGCACCCAGCACTCTAAAAATAGTCCCTCTCCACGCCTTAATAGAAAATCGGCTCCGCACTCCTCGCGCGACTCGACTCGCGGCACGCCAAACTCTCCTCCTCCTCCTCGCGATAAGAGACTCCGGACTCCGACTCTCTCGCGCATGGAAGGTGAATATCCCTTAATGTATATATTGGTGCGGGCAGAGCACCGGCAACTCGCTCGCTCGCGTGCAGTCGCGTGCCAAAGTCAAAGTGAGATGGGAGGGGGGGAGCGGCGCGACGCTAAAAATATACCCGCGTGGCGCGTAGACTCGATAAAGGCCGGGATGTGTTATAGCAACTCGCGCGGCCAGACGCGAGTTTGTGTTTTTCTTCTTTTGGAGCTTCGATAGCGAAGATATTCCGCGCCCTTTTCTGCTGCGAGGGATTTTTTTTTTTTTTATTTTTTGTTAGGTTGGGTTGGGTTGGGAGAGATGGGTAATGGTGAGATTTTAAGGTTATGGGGAGATTCTTCAAGTGCAGTTTTTGTCTGTCTGGATTGGACATATGAAAGTTCTTAAAGTATTTATTTTTTCTGTTATTCAGGAATGGTATCAGTAATCTACATGGAGAAAAATGAGAAGGAGAATTTACTGACACGTTCGTAGATTCTACCTAAGATAATAGCTGTTTTAGTTTTCTACACTCAGCAAAACTTCTGTTAGGTTTCTCTTCGAGGTCCGTGCTCCCGGAAGAACAAAAATTATTAAGTGAAGTACTGCCATACTTTGGAATTGTCATATATCGCGGTGTAAACTAAGGTCACGTGACCCAATCCAATTATTTGCGAGCGGTTTGCAACATATTTACAATTTCCAAGTTATAAAATTATGTTTGATGTCTTTCGTAAAAATGGTAAATAATTTTTAAAAATCCTTTAACATGATTGAAATATTTTAAATCACTTGTAAATTTATTACGTGTAGGTTAGATGTTTCTAGATATTATTTTCTAAAATTTCTTGATCTAATATTTACTGCATCAAAAACATTTGAAATTGAAATTTTTTTCAATATGAATGCTCAGAAATGCAGAAAGAATATTTTTACTTATAATCTCATAAGTTTTATTTTATTTGAACTTTTGATGAATAATGCAGAATTGAAGTTTCAAACCCAACAACAAATACCTATTTAAGAGGTTAAGATAAACGCTCAATTTTTACGTTCTTGCAAATGGACGTCGGTTAATAACAAAAGTCATCTCTTTAATATGCGCGTCATATTTTCTGCAGGGAATTTCATGCAAAAAAACTCTTGTTCTGTGTTAATGAAATGGAAATGTATTCGCTGCCCGCCGAACACGCAACGTGTGCAATACTCACTCTCGTGAGCTGAATCAAAGTTTCCGGAAGTAATTTTTTGCTATAAGTAAGTTAATTAACATTTTCAAAAAAAGAATATATGATTGTGCTCCACTTCTTACAAAAGTTTTCTCGTAAACATTTTCTTCGCGGAATACAATGACGTTACTCCAATGAAACTTTACAAATTTAATTAAAATGAATTTTCTTTCATTTCGCGGTACTGTAACCATAGTAAAGATTCTGTTGTAAGCAAATAAGCGAGTACACTGGCCGCTTCGGAAAATGTAATAGATTCATTTAATTACTTCTCTAAACCGATAGTCGGTGTAGGCTACCTAGTGACTGATTATTTCTAAACGTTTGCTTTATATCCTCAAAATCTAAAGTAATGTTTATTGTAATCATTCTAAAGTTTAAAATGATCTTTTAAATCTAAATAAACTGAAATATTTGTATAAATTAAAAACAAGAATAAAGTATGCAATAAACAATACATTAACTTAATATATCTAATTTTTAAAATTAACCCATCCTTACCCAGTCTTTCTGTCAAAAAAGTCTCATTAAAGCGACATTTCTAGTCAGAAACTCTACCAAACGAGTCGCTGTCTAAAACAAATAAAAACAAACCCCGAAACAACAGTACATTCATTATGTCTCCACGCGCATGCGCGCCCAATCCGCAAAACTGAATCGAGCTGTACACACTCCGCAAGCCGTATTTCGCAGGGGGGTCGCTCGCTCTCTCCACTTGGCCGGCGTTTCGCTCGATTGAGCTTTCGCGCAATTACGCGACGATAAACTTCCAATTGTGCGTTCGTCGTGGCGCCGCTTTATCGGGGGCGTGGAGGAAAAAAAGAGAAGCGTACATAAACTGTGCCAGGCGCAGATTAGAATCCGAGCGCCGGGTTTCGGACGCTTTTCTCGTTGATTAAAGCGACAAATCTCTTGCGGCCAGCGTAATACGACGCCGATGCACTCGCCGACCTGGAAGCATGTCCGTTTTTATTACTTGTGCGGATGTGCGATGTTTTTCTTCTTTTACCGCAATGAAGCGATAGATAAGTAGTTTCTCGATGCTCTTGCTGATTCGCTGATGTGCGGCTTGGTAGTTTATCTTGATTGTATTAATGCTGTAGATTAGAAAGTTTTTGCTCGTTTATAACGCTTATTAGAGTTGTGTTATCCGATTAATAATCTTGCTGTCAATGACGTTTATAAATCAAATTTAAATTTAATTAGAATTGAATATTCATGCGTCTTTATTGAACTAAACTGATTCGACTAATTCATTGATAAATATTTGAAGCAGCTATTATAAACCTTTGTAAATTTTTTATACCTGAAACATCATTTATAAAATAGATTTTCACTGGTTATTAATCAATCACTATTGTGGTTAAAAATGTATAAAACAACCATATTCATCAGTTCAGGTATGGAGACAAAATGTCTGGGTACTTTTATTCTCTATTTCTATTAAAGAACGAGCCTAGCACCTTGTGAATCTTCTCTTACAGTTGTAAATATGTTGTTGAAAATTCTTCTACGTTCCCTTGAGACAATTAAAACAAAAGGTTAGGTATACATTTAACAGTATCCTTTCTTTAATTCGACGATAAAGAAAATGGCTGAAAAATTACACTACAGACACTCTTCCCACACTCGCTGCCGCGCTCCGGGTCAAGGGCACCCCGCGCGTCGAGAGAACCGCACCAACAACTATTATCATCATCACCGCGAGGAAGACAAAAGGCACATCGCGTGCTCGATTTCCCTCTCGATGCGTCGAAAGCGTCGCCGGCGCCCGCTGCTGTCGAGGAAAATTCAGCCACTCGCGCGTGCACGTGTTTTCGTGTGTTTGTTTGTTTGTGGGATGTGTGTGTGTAGAGGAGAGACGTTGAGGAGTTGAATCGAGTGGAACGAGGAGAGCTGTTGCGAGGTTGTGGATCGCGTGGGAGATGCCTCTTGATCTTGGATGGATGAGGATGGAAGAGGTTGATTAGAAGTGAGGTAGATTTATCGCGGTAGTGGGAATTCAAGGCTTGGAGTGATTTTTGGTTGTGTTGTTGGATTTATTTCCGTACACTCGGTGAGACATTAATTGATTTCATTAAATCAGCTTCACTGAAAAATGCATATTCGAATTATAAATAAAATTAATACAAATGTTAATATTCCATATAATTATTCAAGTAAATGCTCATTAAAGTAATGCTGTAATTATACTATTCAATTATTAAATATTCAAGAGAAATACAAGTTCTGAATACATATATTAATGTTATATTATGATTAAATAATTTTATAATTACATTTTTTTCTCAGTGTATATATATTTCTTTCTATTATATTCGTTTCCGAATTTCGGATGAACAAAGTAAATTCAACTTCACTTACTGTTTAATATCCTAGCATGAATAATCACATAAAACAATAACCAGCAAATCTAATCACAACACGGCACCCCGTATCCAATTAACAATTTCAAAGTCTTATAACTCAGTTAAAACACCCCGCAAACTCCACCAAATCCCGAAAAATAACCCCAAAAACACTTTCGAATAACCTTCCAAATTTAAAACCCCGCTCTCCCCTAATGTGAGAAATCTATTAAATCCTATTAATTCCTTTTTATAAATATGAAAAGATCCTATTTGCGAATAGGATGTATATGCAATTTTTGTATTGGCGAATAGGATTTAATAGATTTCTCACACTAGGGTCAACTCAATTATACCTCCGCGAACGAACTCGCTCTCTCAACTAACAAAAAAGAGCGCTCTCCCCAAAAATCTTTCGTCGTCGTAAACTCCGAATTATGCAAGAGAGAGCCGTCGCCCTCGTTTCCCGGCGGTGTCGCGGATAGCAAAAGGCGTTTTCGCGTGTATGTTACACGACCGGTTAATGCCTTCGGCGCGTAGCGCGCGATAAATTAGCGCGAGTGTCGACTTTCTCTCTCTCTCTCTCTCTCTCTCTCGCCGCGGAGATAAGGATAAGAAACGGCTGTACAATCCTCCAGGCCGTTTTTTTTTGACGGTGCACGGCGTTGTCTGCGTGTGTGAAAAGAAGTGGGCGAGTGTGCAGTGGAAGTGCGCGAAAGTGATTTTTCTCGTGTAGCGCTGCCGCCGCTGCTGTCGAGGAGAGCCGCGGGCGAACTTCTTTTCGAGAACTGTGCAGGATGGTAGAGAGAAGTTTTTAACGTGGGAATTGGTGTACGTGTCGATGACTCGGGAGACACAGTTGTTTCGAGAATTACTAGGCTTTTTCTTTTTAAAGACAAAAGAAGCTAATGAGTAATTTTTGAAAATTCTATTTTTAACTCTGTTACTCTCGGCGTTTTGCCTTTTATAAGTATCTAGCAATAAACATTTTTTGCTTTATCGATAATTATTCTTTTAGTATCACAGTCATTTATAAGTTGTAGGTGGTACTATAATAAGAGCGTTAACATTTATTAATTTATATGCATCAGCATACAAAAATTTGTGCCCTAGAACCGTATATTTTCCTAAAATTCAAAATTATTCTTCACTTGCTTAAAGTAACAACACGAATTTTTTTAAAAACGTACAATCCAGCAACAACATTTTTATCGTCATAATCTAACTTGTTATTACAACTTCCTAAAGGAAGAGACTCTCCTGGAACAGAAAAAAATATATATTCTATCAAATATATAATCCTTAAATAAAGTAATCTTGAATAACGATTAAAAAAATTTCCTTTATGTTACACGACTCCACTAACAATTCCCGACGATCCACTGAAAATCCTGCACAGCATTTTTCCGAAGCGCTCCTCCTCGAGTTACCGCGCTCTCTTGCCCATATCGTAGCCAGCGAGTTGACGCTCCCGCGTCCGCCTTCTCCCCCCCCCCCCCTATCTCTCTCTCGATGTTTAATCAAGCGGGGCGCGACGACGCGCGTAGGTGTTGGCCCCGTTTCCGCGAACTCCGCCCGCCGCGACGACGACGACGACGACGTCGCGCCGCTTTTCATCTCCTGCGAAAACGTTGGATGCATGCGAATAACCTAGTATATATAATTTGTCGGAACGTCGGGGTCTTAGATTCGAAGTTCGTTTGCCGTATTTTTCATTGGTAGGGATTGAAATTTGAATGTAAGAATTTAGCGCGCTGATAGATTTTAAAATATGCGCTGTTGCGTTATCGACTAGGTTATCTAGGTAAGATGATGAGAGAAGGATTGTGTTAATATAGAAATCTGAATTTTTTGGTCTGTTCAGAAATTACTTAAACATTTTTTTAAGGATGATTCAATCCAATGTTATAGTTTCCGTTAAAGACAGAGAATTACGCTAGAAGAAAATAGATACAACTAGACTACTTTCACTTTTCCAATAACTTTATTAAATTAATGCACTTCAAACAAATAATTCGATTAACCTATGATGTATTCTTCACAATTCCAAGTTCAAAGCGAGGTTAATTTGTAACAATTATATCAATAACAAAACTGCTTCACGCAATTTTTAATCTATTAATTACAACGCAGAAATAACAAACATTAGTAAAAATTCGATCGATAACAAATTTTAACATATTTCATGTATACAATTGATTCACATTTAAATATTTATCTAACGTTCTTCATTTCACAGTCATTCAATTATCAAACTCCACATCGCTATCCATAACAGCAATTTAACCGTACATTTTCCGTAAAAACTCGCAATACCCAAGAAAACCAAAATACGCGCAAACAATTTTTCGCGCGTCAGCGTCTTCGCTCGCGCATCGCGATTCAACAAGACGACGAAAGCACACTTTCGTTATATACAAATATTTATGCGCGACCGCAGCCGCCGCCGCACTTCCGAGAAACATCGCGCCCATGCGCGGATAATATAAACTCTTCTTCGCGTGGCCGCGACGAGATAATAACCTCGGCGGCCATTGTTTGTTTGTTTCTGAATGCGTTCCGCGTTCGAAATCATAATGGGGAAGAGGGAGCGCGCGATTGTGCGGCGGGCCGTTAATCGGGAATTTTCGCGGCTTTGTCGGTCTCTTTTTGCAGTTTCACCGTTAGCTGTGGGGGAGTTTGATTCGCGTCGGATGGTTTTTATGCGAGGTCGTGACGTAAGCTGCGTTGTGCGTTTGTGCGGTACGTGTATGGACACGTGATAAATATTGATTTTAAGATGAAGTTGTTGGCTGAACGGAATGGTTTGCCGAACAAAAATTTGGATGATCGATATATAATTGCTATTTTGAGGTTAGCTTTACTTAGCTACATTTCTTCTTAAGTACTAATTTTTTATAAAGAAATTACGATGTCGGTAATTAAGTGTATCTTATAACGCAGTATGATTGGCTGGCATTAGTTGCGAAATTATGTGTATGAGAAGTAGATGGCGCTGCGATCGTTTTAATGGATGCGTTAAAACAGAAATAGTCTAACCTAACGATTAGCTGTCAGTATTTAGTTCTCGCAAAGCTCGACTACGTTCAAAATTTAGTCTCTTGCGAAGATGAACACGTGTCAGTACAATAATTATCAACTTAATTGGCTAGGAAGATGAGTGCGAAATTTAAATTTGGTATAAAAATATACACTGTACGCATAATCAAACAAAGTTCTATAGCAAAGAACCATGCCAACAGGTTCATTACTTTATATTCTTAACAATGCAACTACTGTAACCTATATTGTTGTTTAAATTATAATATTAGAGTAATTCAAATTTGGGTGATTTATACTATAAGCTCCCATCACTAGTGAGGAATTATCATATTTGAGGCCACTTTTTAACCACTTTTCCTTAGATTCTAATGCTAAAATTTTCTTTTCCAAAAGTCTCTTTTTTTCTAATCAAAAACAGCAATATCAGTTAAAGAAAAAAGTCAACATCGATAGAGATCTCGATTTACAACCAAAGCCCAGCCTCAGATATTATCCTTCGTAGACTACGTATCACCATCGTCTAACCATGCTTGTCCATGTTCTGCCTCGAATCCAGCCTACTCCACCCAAAACCACGGCGAACCTTCTCAGAATCCCCTCCACTGACATCGCTCATAAACCATTCAATCCAAATTCCACCCTGTACACACCATCGCCGGCGATATTCCTCCTCTCAATATTCACCTCCTTCAACCACAATACTCCCATCTATTTCTCTCTCTCTCTCTCATCCAAGAATCGCCTCTCCTGGAATCGAATTCCCCGAATCGACAGTCGGTCACCACCACCAGCCCCCATAACGTTCGGGGCACCCATTCCACGAACCTCTCCGTGCTTTCTCTCGCCTGTGGGCCTCGCCCTTATTCCGCAAATCTCTCCTGGGCGATTGCGTCGCTCGCGTATACACGCGTGTATATAGGCACACCGAGAGGGCCGATTGCTTGTAAATAATTATCGGCCCCTCGAGGCTATCCGCTATATATTTATTCGACCAGGGGCTAGAGATAGAGTTGAGATCGATACTCGCCACTGGAGTTCTCTCGATTCCGCACTTCTCCGTGGGCTTAACTGAATTAGAGCCAGCGAGAGGCTGGACGAGAGGAGGCTCTTAATAAGGAAAATTCAGTTTGGAGCGCGCTGGGAAAAAAGAAAAGGAGACGGGTGTCCCCCGGCTTTTAGAGCGCTCTGCCGCGTGGGCTGTTAGTTATTACGTCGGGAATTTCTTCTCTTTTTTTTTTTACTTGTTGTCGCTGCTGTCTCCGAGGAAGAAGAGGATCGAGATCAGAGGATGAGTGGCATTGTCCGTGTAATGACTTTCTTAGAGGTTGTTGCAGGGTCCTTGGCTGATTCTTTTTCTTTCTTTTTTGCTTTAATCGATCGATGTTTTTGTTTGGTGGATCTTGGATGCGGATTTTTAAATTGGGTTTCTTTTCGAGCAGTTTTGAGCTGAGTTTTTAATGAGTTGGAGTTCCTGACTTTTTGCGTTGACATTGTTTGGGATAAACAAAGTTTACGCTGTTATGGACAAGTACGTAGATAAGTTCGTCTAGATTAAATAATATCTTTATTACAAAACTATGTGTACAGTAAGAATGATGTCGTGAACATTCAGGTAAAATGAAGCTCAGGAAGCACTTTAACATTTAGAAATTAAGAAATGTTTATCTAAAAAAGCTGTAAGTATTTACGGACATGTTTACCGGTAGCTAACACTACTTTAACTTATGTTTATGATTATATTATACATATGTATTATCGAGCTACTTTGTTATTTAGATATTGTTAAATGTTTCTGAAATTTAGATACTTGATAGAAAGTATATGTTATTTAAAATTCTAGCCAACCACCTTTTATCTTTATCAAAGATAAAGCATCTATTTCCTATGACTAACTTAATGCTTCACCGTTGCTCCAATTCCAACTGCAAAAGGTAACACGACCCACGATCCTTGAATATTCCTCACTTTCCATAGACGCATCGCATCCTCATATCCATTACACACTTCCTCACCAAACGAACATTAACCACGGAAAAACCAACAACTGTCGCTCATCCATACAATTCATCCTCACAGCCACGTCATAAATGAATCCCTCTCGTCAATACCAAGCCTCTCTGCCTCTCATCTCGAACAATACCTCGGACCCACTACCGAACGTGCATTAACCTTCGAGTGCTCTACCCCACAAAAATATACCAACCCCCTGCGCTTCCACTCTTCGACGAGATCGAGCGACAAAAGACTGCGCGCGCGCGCGGCGATAGAGTGATGAACGACGCTCTCTCGTCTCCAACTTTTCGCGAGTGCGTGGGGGTGGGTATGCGTATATAGAGAGAGCCTTTAATGAGCCTCGTCCATCGAACTTTTCGGGAAGGCGATGCCCTCCTTTGTCGCATATAGACGGCGCGAGGAGGAGGAGAGATGGCACTTTCACGAGAAGGGGAAGAACGTCTTTTATGCCTTAATGGCTCCTTTTCAGCGAAATCAGCTTCTTCTTTGGCTTCCGCCTCCTTTTTTGCGGCGCGCGGTGCTTTGCGCGCTCGCTGCGCTTAAACTCGCGGCTGAATGGGAGACGCGTAGTCATGATTCTTCGGTGGGGGAGGGGGATTTCGCGTGGAGGATTATCGAGGACTTCGAGATTTTTTAAGTGCTGCTGGATTCTTTTTTTTATGTGAAATTTGATTTTTGTACATCTTCTTTTGAATAATGTATAAAAGCTTTGTTGACTTTATACAAAAAGCTTGCTATAATAAATTTAATATTGTAACGTTTTGTTTGTATGTTAAAGTTAATTTAATATACAAACATGTATTAACGAATATAATGCACTACCCACGTACTAATACTAACATCAAATATGTATAAAATTAATATGTACGTGTATTAAAATCATCCGCATTATATATTAATTTCTAATTCGATCATCATAATTTTAAACTTCATATACTTTTGTTAATTATACGTATATTAAACTTAATATTATGGATTAACGCAGATAAATTGTCTATTTCTCATTCGTAAAAATTAATATTTTCTATTTAAAAAAAACTACGTAACAACGATAGAAAGCAAACGAACCATTAACTCCTCAATTTCGTCAATTACACAACGCAAACACTATCGCTTCCGACATTATTCCTCGCAAGA
Organism: Gastracanthus pulcherrimus; assembly: GCA_949152435.1. Taxonomy (NCBI): domain Eukaryota; kingdom Metazoa; phylum Arthropoda; class Insecta; order Hymenoptera; family Pteromalidae; genus Gastracanthus; species Gastracanthus pulcherrimus. Next base: position 175,823,674 of record OX424573.1, on the reverse strand, counting down.
TCTCTTTATGGATTTCTCTAATTACCGACACGCAATTCCACATGTAATATTTAGCTTCCTCGTAAAGACCGGCATCGAGAATGATTTACGAATCGCAGCGTTGAAAAACCGTTCTCTTTCTCTCGCTCTCTACAACCATTGTCCATGATTACCAGCTGTAAAAGATGTACGCCGCGCGCATCATCTCTCCGCGAGCTCGAGCGCGCGCACACGTGACGATCGTAAATCACAATCAGCCCAGTTTCGAGAGCGCGCCGAGGAAAAATTTCTCGCCGTGTCTATCTGCGCGGGTGCGCGATTACGGGAAAATGACGGAGGGAGAGAGAGACACGATGCGCGCTGATGGACGTGCCCGTAAATTGTTGACATTTTTCGTATTGTTTGCTGGAAGATGATTTTTGAGGAATTTTATATCTCATCGTATGGTGGACAATTTCTAATTTTTATTTAGAGAGTTATGATTATACCTGTAGGGCTCTAGTCATAAGTTTGGAAAAAGTAGTTTATGACTCTTATTAGAAGAATTTTTATTAGGTGTAATGACCTTCGATACTTAAAATGCGTTTTTCTCAAAACAGTGTATTTTAAGTAAGTTCTAGGCAAGATGTCTCAATGGTTACTTGCACTTATCTTTCTGAATTCTATGTGCTTGTTTTAGATATGACAATGCAATACTCGAAAGATTCTTTTTTTAATTAATATTCTCGCTTCTTCGAGATAATTACGTCAATATATAACGTTAATATATGTTACAGATTTATAGATAAAAAAGGTTCTATACAAATATATGCTTTAAGTATAATAAAAATTTTATTTTCATCCTCCATACACACATTGAATTTTACAACGTGTATTGAGCGTAATTTAAGTGATTCACTTATCGCGACAACGCAGAAAACTCAATTTTACGCTCTACATAATTACCTTCCGCAACATCAGTAAACAACATTTGATCCGCATCGATTTCTCTATCAAAAAATGCACTCTGCTCTCAGACTCCGTCAAATTCCCCACAAAATCCCACCCAACTCAAACACCGATCCCCCGTACAATCCCCCCATAAACCTCGCGATCAAGCAACTCCAAGCTCGCCCAATTTTTCAATCCTCGCCTCACCTCGCTATCACCCTTTTTTCCCCCCTAATCCCCATCGCCGGGTACATAAATCCCGGCGCGTCCGCGCGCTCGCCGCGAAAACCGCGCGCGCGCGTATAACACACGTGTCCGTATAATTCGCCAATTTGTATGCCGCGGATCGCGGACTCGCTCGCGGTAGTCGTCGTCGCTGTCGTCGTCGGATCGTAAAGTACGTTATAAACGCGCGTGTGCGCTCGCCTCCTCGGCCCTTTATTCAATTAAAACGAATTGCTTACGTCAGAGAGAGAGAGAGAGAGAGAGAGAGAGAACGCGCCGCGGTTTGTCTTTATCTCGCCTGCCGGGGGGGCTTTTTGCGCAGGAGAGCTTCTTCTCTGACTCGCGGCGGAAATACGGGATTTTCAAGCTCGGGCGTGGATGGATTTTTAGATTTAAGAGACTTGTGGGTTGTATGGGAGTACGTGGATCGAGGTATTAGTGGTGGTTTGTTGTTTTGATGATGATGGATTGTTTGGGATTATTGGGATAGTTTTCATTTGTTAATATTGTGGAATGAATGGCAATGATGTTATTGATTGGGACTCAATTACTGACGGTTCAAATATTTATTTTATTTTACTGCGTACAAAAATTCGGGCAACGCTTCGATATGTGTTTATCTGAAAATGCATCAGTGCTCACTTAGTATTTTCATGATAATGGAAATATGATATGAAATAATAGAATGATATTTTGATGCACATGTAAATTTACTACCATAAGTAAATTGATACACTTCAAATATTATAAAACACGCATTCTACGTCAGATTCTTTAACAGTTAGAAAATCGGTGTATAACTGTCAAATAATAAGGAATCGTTCTGGATATAAGAAAACTTGTTTCTCAGTAAACATAAATTAAGAATGTACAACATTATTTGTCAGCAAATTAATTAAAAGCATATCAGTATATGGTAGAACATATTGAATCTGTCAGTAATAGCACTATTCAACTTACATTTCATTTTAATGAATTGAAATTTCTCATCATAATCCTACACAAAATACAATATTAATCGTTATTTGCAAAGTAACACAATCCTTCTCAAGTTACAAAGTGAAACAAATACACATCGCTTCCTAGAAAACTACTCAAGCTTTTACTTTAAAAATAGAATTTCTGCCCCATTGAAACACTCTTATTTTAATCAGCGCGACATAAATTTTAATACACCGTTGTTCGCAGCGTGTACAATGTACTTACGCTTAAAGTACACGTAATAAGAAAAAGCATACACAACGTTTCATATTTCACGCGAATCCATTTCCAAACATAATTTAAACGCTCTTCTTTTATGGTTTCAGGTGAGTCGTACACAGAAGTAACGAGCTGTATACTGTCTCTCGCGCGGTGTATTCATCGCCGAGAAACAAACGCCACGCGCGTTTTCACGCCAAAACCACGGTAATTATATTTTTCAGAATTTCCTGCGGTAGCGCTCGTTCCGTAGTGGACATTTAAATTTTATTTAGACTAAAAACTGGGCATTTGATAGCTGCGCTACATAAGAATTAAACAATCCTTCCATCATAAATGGAATGTTTTTGAAAACCTTTACGTAACATTAACTCTAGAATGCGTGCAGTTATTTTTTACCGGAAGAAACGCCATTGTTTGTATAAAGCGATAGCTTCATTTTTTTTTATATACCGTCTTAGAATTTTTATTGATCACGTTGTATTACTCTTTACGGGCCTTATGGAAGCAAAGATTGATTTAGGAAAATATACATTTTTCATCAAAACTGTTGAATACTTTAAAGAAGATTTCACAAGTTTTATAACGAATTGATGTTTGTTTAGATACAACTATCTTTAGCTGTATTGCAAGATTACAACGTTTCAATTAATAAAAATTGTTTGTAAACTGATTCAACTTTATTTTGATGGTAAATGTACTGTTTTATACAAGATGAAAGCAAATGCCAAATTGAGACCAAGTTATTAACATAATTTCTAAACGAAATAATGATACCCAGTACTTGATTTCTACCGTATTTTTTCCATAAAAACTGCTTTTATAATGAGATCATATAATTTACATCGTTTTTTGGGCATTTCTTAATTTATTCGTATCACTTCTCTCTAAAACTGGAAGAGTGATTTTCCACTCGAATCGAATGATTTTTTACTCTTTGGCAAAATGATAAGTGAGCCAGTCGGATTCGAGTGATTCACTACTATTCGAAATAGTGATATTTTCACTCTTCGCTAAGAGTGATTTATCATTTGTGTTGGAGTGAAAAAAAATATCTTTATAGAGCATAAATTGTGTAAATATTTGTAATTTTGTATTGCGCTCTATTTCTAAATACTTTTAAGACATTAAATAAATTTAATAAAAATGAAAAAAATAAAAATTCAACTATGATGGAATTGATCTAGATTCCTCAGGTTACTATACCAGCTGTTAATCTACTAGACCAATCAGACCTTGGAGTATAAAACCAAATGTTGTAAATAAGTTTAGTAAAGGATATTACTTTAAATTGAGTGAATTTAATATACTTTATTAACTTTTTAATACTTGAAATAATGCAGATGAAGTAATTAACGGGATACTGCACGTTCCTAATCTCAAAAGTTCCCACAACAACTTTCATTCTTTGAAGAGGGATTTCAGTAGCAGCTTCTAGACCACTCGAGATAAACGAGTGATTAACACCACTCGGTTTGTTCGAGTGAAAAGTATACAGAAAAGTCACTCGAAACTGAATGATTTAGCTTATCATTCTTTAAGGTAGATTTCTACCTTGTATTTTTCGTTTTTCACAATAAATTTTCATCTTTTTGTAATTATTTGACCAGAGGTACAATTCTTGTGATTTGTAGAATGTGCCTCTGGTCGAAGAATTCAATAAAATTAAAAATTCACTTTACAGAAAAACAAAAAATGGCTTATTGACGGTAATGGGTATAAGGTATAGGACTCTGCTCTCCCCTTAAAAGAGTGACAAAATCACTCCAGATTTAGACAGTTCATCTCATACAAACTATCTTTAGTAAAGTACTCTCTTGATATTTATTCTATATATGAATTACATACTTTCTGATGCTTACATTTCTACCAGGATTCCTTATCCAATAAAAATGTGGGCCATCACAACCATATCAATTAAAAGCAATTTAAAGAAACAATCGAACTCTTCTGCACGTACAACCCTCCAGCTACTTCATCCTTCTTCAAATCTATTAACAGAAACAGATAAGACCCAATCCCCCCTTCTCCCTCTTGCTCCAGCGAAAAAAGAAAATACGAAAGTAAGAGGATAAAACGGGTAAAATCCGGACACGGTGACACAACGGTCACGCACGTGGCTCGGAAGAAGAAGCGACACGCGCGAGGAGGCAAGGAAGGACGACCGGATCGATCGGCGGTACACCAGCGTCGCGCAAAGTGAAAAGTTAAACCTTGGAAAAAACTTCGCGCCCTCTTTCGTCGCGTCCTTTTTACGTCCCGAGCGCGGGTGAAAGACGTTTTTCGAGCCCGGCGCAAAGATTTATGATTGTGCAGTGTAGAGGAAGTTATGCACGCTTGGTGAGGGAAATATGACGAATGTTCGTGAGGAGGCGAGATGCGCGCGAGGGTTGATTCGATATAATTTGCGGTAATGTAATTTGGCGAATTTGTGTCGTTTGGGTCTTTGGTGTTTGTAGAGGTTTCAGGGCTTGTTGGTAGAGTGTCGTGTTTGGTGAGAAAGCGAATTTTGAATTTGGCGCCTTTGATTTTAGACGAACGTTTCCGTTTAACCACCAAACCAAATGTAAAAGAGTGATGATAAATTTGCTTATCATTCTTTTTTAAATGAATTAACACTTCTAACTCTTTCATGACTGTTTTTGCGATTGGAATTTTCATATTGTTAATAGGTTTATAGAGTGAGTGATTACCAAGTCATATTCAAAATTTCAAAATGCTTGCTCTAATAAGGCGAATGAGGAAAGGGAAATTTCGTTCAAATTTAAATAAATTCAAATATTGATCATCTATTTGTAATTCTCGAACTTAAATTGTGTAGATACACAATCAGTATTCCTATAAGCAGTCGTAAGAAACGGTTATTGATCAAATTTTACTATTAGCTACGCCATTTTGAATTTTAAACTATTCAAGTTTCGACAATTTTAGAAAGATACAATGTACTTGTTTTATTTTTATGTACTCCATCTTCTAATATTTTATAAGTTGTATAAATAAAGCAATAAAACGTCCAAGCCTGTCTGTGTTTGTTCTTAATTAATTATCTAATTCGTCTTTACGTTGAGTCGTTTCAGATGTCAATATATTTTTTGCGGAGACATCAATTTTTGATTGGTGGGACATATTTGTGATACCAGTCCAGGAAAGCAGGATTACCATAAAAAAACTCTATCAACAAAATAATTATTCGATTTCACTTTAGCTTACTCAATCGAAAAAAATGCTTACTGACAACCTACACCCACGAAAAACGTTATACACATCAACCCTCGCAAAGCACGAATCTCCACTCTAAAATTGCAAAATGCATTCGCGAACTTTTTCCGCTACACCTATATACACAACCTCCAACGCGCATATCCATAATTGAGCGCAAGCGCAGAAAAAAGAAAAAAACGCGCGAGAAAAATTTGACTTTGCCCCGCGAACTTTTTCACTCTAACGTGCCTCCTCGCGCGCAAATGTAAATAAGCCCCCCCCCCCCCTCCGACGAGTTGGCAACTTTGCTTTTTAGCGGGAAAACTACGCGAGAGGCGCGAGGAGGGCCAATTATTTCGTTTGCCCCTCCCCCTGCCCCGTTTTGCTCGTGAATTCTTACGGCAATTAACGTCGTCGAGTTTCCGCGCTGTCGTAAAGTACGTTTCGAGTTATGTGTCCGCGAATGTCTTTGTGCCCCGCGCTCAGTTGGAAACGACTGTTTGTTGAGAGGCTCTTCGCTCTCTCGTATCTGTGCGCTTGTTTCTGCGAGCCGTGATTGAGTAAGTCGAGAGAGTTGTGAGAGAGAGAGAAGAATTATATAAGATTTGATAAAGGCGATTGTGTTCCTCCGCCTTTTGTTCAGGGGAAGTCGGATCTTTTGTGATGGAAAGAATTTACGGTGAACCCTATTATGATTGTAATTTTACTTTATATATTGAATTGCAGATATGTCTCACCCTTAGCAGGACTGTCACGGCCTTTTAACTTAATTTTAGTGCAAAAAACAGCTCATAAGAAAGTAAAATTTATGCATATACCTCGAAAATTGTTTTAAATTACAAATTAAGAAATATAATTTAATAATAATAAACTTCAATACATTACTGAACAGTAAAAGTTGCCGTTATTCGCGGTAAACTTTACCGTACTGAATGGCAAAAATTATAATGAATAATATTAATTTTTACCATTCATGAGGGTAATTTTTCCCCTGAAGTTCGGATGTCCCACGTTTACAATCATTTTTACGGTAATTTTTATTAGAAAATTCTCTCTGTAGAAGTATTTTCGCTTACGTAAAAAATTTGATTCGTAGTCAGTTTTCAAATATGCTGAATTCTAAGTTATCACAGTTTTATTATAGGAATACGTATAGTATTCTATAAAAACCGTAGTTATACACCGTATCTGATACTTCTTTGCATAAAAAACCGATGAAACATTTTCACGCACAATTTTACAGTATCGCAATAAATATCTCTCAGCCAGATATATAAGCATACGCAAACATTATTGCTGACTTCTGTTTTTATTTTATTGATAGATGTGTGCGCGCGTATGCGCCGATGTTGTAAATTTTTTGCTCCTACCTTATGCATCGATATTTTATAAGTGGCGCTGTACGGGTATTTTTCCGGAAGTTCGTGCGTACATGCGTATCTATAAATTACCGATCTAGGCAATATTGAAAAGCCGTATAAAACCTCTACTGATACGGGCTAATACACACTTGTATAGAGAGAACCTGGTGTAGAAGATATACGAGTACTGAAATGCATTGAAAGTATAATCAATAATTATTATTTCCATCAGTTTCATAATAAATATTTACCGTTGTAGGTATCTTTTATATAAAGCTACTACTGTGTCCCATCATATTGAGTTTTCTTGAGGTATCAACTTCTGATTATTATTTTTTTTATAAAATAATGCGTGGAACGAATGGAGAAATATTTCTTATATGATTTAGACACTCAATGACTATTAAAAAATCGCATGAATAATTTTATATAACAAAAGGAATAATATATATATATGTGTATGTACACAAGACTAAACTAGCGTTTATGTTTATCAATTGTAGTTGAACCCTTAGTACCTCAGCAATCTTTACGAATCGTAACCGGACTGCATTTATATATTTAAAAAGAGACGAAATCTCAATACTAACTTTTTAATACTTCATTTAAATATAGATATTTGATCAGTCAATCACTATGACCTACAGTTTAGCAAAAAGCCACTTAATAACACTCAGTCGTATCAAGTTTTAAGATGCTTCACTTCTCTAAGTCAGAAACAAAAACGGATATCACCGAGTAGTCTCAACCACGTATCAAATGAAAAATATAAATTCTTCAGACGTTCGTTAGCTTAGACTAGGCTCCTCCTCATAACAAATGACAGCCCACACAATCCTAATCTATAACCAACGAATTAATGCACGCCGACCACACCATCTACGAAACGCATTCATCCACGCAGTACACCCCACATCTAAGATCCACATACATTATCATTAAACTCCAGCATCCGCAAATGATCGCAGCTATCATCGCGCCCATCCAGCTCACCCATCCCCTTTCCCAAATCTCCCCAAATCTTCCCACTGAACACCCACCCCATTCCTCCTTAATCATTCCCTCCACTCAATTCACGAACAACTGCACATCTATTTTATCGCTCGTATATACCCCTGCCGGCGATACACAGCACCAGAGCATCGAGCGAGAGCAACAGTTCGCGCGAAACTATATATATGTATATACCTGTATACACATCCAGAGCTGCAGTCGCCGCCGCTCGGAGAATGCCTTGTTTACGGCGGGCCGCAGTTGCAGTGCCTCTGGCTCTCTCTCTCTGTACGTATAACGCACTGCTGCAGTAGTGCAGCCACCGAGTTTATAATGTCATAACGATGCCTGCCTGTGTTGCACGCTGCGAGCTTCGACTATACTTTGGCTTGCCTTGCTCTCTCTCTCTCTCTCTCTCTGTGTGTGTGTCGTTCTATTGGGTAGGAGAAGGGTCTTTGTCTTTGTGCGAGCTGTAGCTGTAGGTATGAGTTGGTTTCAGCGATTTGTAATCGCTGCGCCTGGCAGGGTGTCATTTTCTTGGCTTGGGATTGTATTGATAAGGGAGATTAATTGTTTAGGGGGTGGGGTGGTTGCTTTTTTGTTATTTTGCGGTTTTTTGGTTTGGTTTGATAAGATTGTTATTATAGAGGGTAGGGCGGGTAGGTATGAAGTTGAAGTTTGCACTGTTGCATTGCAACAAAATTCGTAAATTCGTAAGTCGTTCCAAAGTCCAATCAAAACGCCTTTAATGTATTAAATATCGTTGGAAAACATGTTTGCAACATGAATACATAAATTTAGAACCCTTAAACTACCCCTAACTAGGGGTTGAAAATATTCAGAAATTGCACGTGCCTTCCTCGATTTTTTACGCGTACGCTTATGCGAGTCACGAACTTTTCTCTGCGGATTATTGTTAAACAACCCAAAATGCACTCCCATGAATTTTTTTGGAAAGTTCGGAGGAAAGGAACACTTTCAAAATGGCCGCCGTAAGTTTGTTGCACCTATCATTTATACTTTCTTGATTTTTTAGGAGTGTGCTTATGAGAGTCACGAACTTTTCTCTGCGGATTATTGTTAATCAACCCAAAATACAATCCCATGAATTTTTTTGGAAAGTTCGGAGGAAAGGAACACTTTCAAAATGGCCGCCGAAATTTCGTTGCACGTGTCATTTATTCTTTCTTGATTTTTTAGGCGTGTGCTTATGAGAGTCACGAACTTTTCTCTGCGGATTATTGTTAATCAACCCAAAATACAATCCCATGAATTTTTTTGTAAAGTTCGGAGGAAAGGAACACTTTCAAAATGGCGATTGTGACTTTGTTGCACGTGTTCTATAGCCTTCCTCGATTTTTTACGCGAATGCTTATGCGAGTCACGAACTTTTCTCTGCGGATTATGGTTAATCAACCCAAAATACAATCCCATGAATTTTTTTGGAAAGTTCGGAGGAAAGGAACACTTTCAAAATGGCCGCCGTAAGTTTGTTGCACGTATCATTTATACTTTCTTGATTTTTTAGGAGTGTGCTTATGAGAGTCACGAACTTTTCTCTACGGATTATTGTTAATCAACCCAAAATACAATCCCATGAATTTTTTTGGAAAGTTCGGAGGAAAGGAACACTTTCAAAATGGCGGTTGTGAGTTTGTTGCACGTGTCATTTATTCTTTCTTGATTTTTTAGGCGTGTGCTTATGAGAGTCACGAACTTTTCTCTGCGGATTATGGTTAATCAACCCAAAATACAAACCCATGAATTTTTTTGGAAAGTTCGGAGGAAAGGAACACTTTCAAAATGGCCGCCGTAAGTTTGTTGCACCTATCATTTATACTTTCTTGATTTTTTAGGAGTGTGCTTATGAGAGTCACGAACTTTTCTCTACGGATTATTGTTAAACAACCCAAAATGCACTCCCATGAATTTTTTTGGAAAGTTCGAAGGAAAGGAACACTTTCAAAATGGCCGCCGTAAGTTTGTTGCACCTATCATTTATACTTTCTTGATTTTTTAGGAGTGTGCTTATGAGAGTCACGAACTTTTCTCTACGGATTATTGTTAAACAACCCAAAATGCACTCCCATGAATTTTTTTGTAAAGATTGGAGGAGAGGAACACTTTCAAAATGGCGGTTGTGAGTTTGTTGCACGTGTTCTATAGCCTTCCTCGATTTTTTACGCGTATGCTTATGCGAGTCACGAACTTTTCTCTGCGGATTATGGTTAATCAACCCAAAATACAATCCCATGAATTTTTTTGGAAAGTTCGGAGGAAAGGAACACTTTCAAAATGGCCGCCGTAAGTTTGTTGCACCTATCATTTAAACTTTCTTGATTTTTTAGGAGTGTGCTTATGAGAGTCACGAACTTTTCTCTACGGATTATTGTTAATCAACCCAAAATACAATCCCATGAATTTTTTTGGAAAGATCGGAGGAAAGGAACACTTTCAAAATGGCGGTTGTGCGTTTGTTGCACGTGTTCTATAGCCTTCCTCGATTTTTTAGGCGTGTGCTTATGAGAGTCACGAACTTTTCTCTGCGGATTATGGTTAATCAACCCAAAATACAAACCCATGAATTTTTTTGGAAAGTTCGGAGGAAAGGAACACTTTCAAAATGGCCGCCGTAAGTTTGTTGCACCTATCATTTATACTTTCTTGATTTTTTAGGAGTGTGCTTATGAGAGTCACGAACTTTTCTCTACGGATTATTGTTAAACAACCCAAAATGCACTCCCATGAATTTTTTTGGAAAGTTCGAAGGAAAGGAACACTTTCAAAATGGCCGCCGTAAGTTTGTTGCACCTATCATTTATACTTTCTTGATTTTTTAGGAGTGTGCTTATGAGAGTCACGAACTTTTCTCTACGGATTATTGTTAAACAACCCAAAATGCACTCCCATGAATTTTTTTGTAAAGATTGGAGGAGAGGAACACTTTCAAAATGGCGGTTGTGAGTTTGTTGCACGTGTTCTATAGCCTTCCTCGATTTTTTACGCGTATGCTTATGCGAGTCACGAACTTTTCTCTGCGGATTATGGTTAATCAACCCAAAATACAATCCCATGAATTTTTTTGGAAAGTTCGGAGGAAAGGAACACTTTCAAAATGGCCGCCGTAAGTTTGTTGCACCTATCATTTAAACTTTCTTGATTTTTTAGGAGTGTGCTTATGAGAGTCACGAACTTTTCTCTACGGATTATTGTTAATCAACCCAAAATACAATCCCATGAATTTTTTTGGAAAGATCGGAGGAAAGGAACACTTTCAAAATGGCGGTTGTGCGTTTGTTGCACGTGTTCTATAGCCTTCCTCGATTTTTTAGGTGTGTGCTTATGAGAGTCACGAACTTTTCTCTGCGGATTATGGTTAATCAACCCAAAATGCACTCCCATGAATTTTTTTGGAAAGTTCGGAGGAAAGGAACACTTTCAAAATGGCCGCCGTAAGTTTGTTGCACCTATCATTTATACTTTCTTGATTTTTTAGGAGTGTGCTTATGAGAGTCACGAACTTTTCTCTGCGGATTATTGTTAATCAACCCAAAATACAATCCCATGAATTTTTTTGGAAAGTTCGGAGTAAAGGAACACTTTCAAAATGGCCGCCGAAATTTCGTTGCACGTGTCATTTATTCTTTCTTGATTTTTTAGGCGTGTGCTTATGAGAGTCACGAACTTTTCTCTGCGGATTATTGTTAATCAACCCAAAATACAATCCCATGAATTTTTTTGTAAAGTTCGGAGGAAAGGAACACTTTCAAAATGGCGATTGTGACTTTGTTGCACGTGTTCTATAGCCTTCCTCGATTTTTTACGCGTATGCTTATGCGAGTCACGAACTTTTCTCTGCGGATTATGGTTAATCAACCCAAAATACAATCCCATGAATTTTTTTGGAAAGTTCGGAGGAAAGGAACACTTTCAAAATGGCCGCCGTAAGTTTGTTGCACGTATCATTTATACTTTCTTGATTTTTTAGGAGTGTGCTTATGAGAGTCACGAACTTTTCTCTACGGATTATTGTTAATCAACCCAAAATACAATCCCATGAATTTTTTTGGAAAGTTCGGAGGAAAGGAACACTTTCAAAATGGCGGTTGTGAGTTTGTTGCACGTGTCATTTATTCTTTCTTGATTTTTTAGGCGTGTGCTTATGAGAGTCACGAACTTTTCTCTGCGGATTATGGTTAATCAACCCAAAATACAAACCCATGAATTTTTTTGGAAAGTTCGGAGGAAAGGAACACTTTCAAAATGGCCGCCGTAAGTTTGTTGCACCTATCATTTATACTTTCTTGATTTTTTAGGAGTGTGCTTATGAGAGTCACGAACTTTTCTCTACGGATTATTGTTAAACAACCCAAAATGCACTCCCATGAATTTTTTTGGAAAGTTCGAAGGAAAGGAACACTTTCAAAATGGCCGCCGTAAGTTTGTTGCACCTATCATTTATACTTTCTTGATTTTTTAGGAGTGTGCTTATGAGAGTCACGAACTTTTCTCTACGGATTATTGTTAAACAACCCAAAATGCACTCCCATGAATTTTTTTGTAAAGATTGGAGGAGAGGAACACTTTCAAAATGGCGGTTGTGAGTTTGTTGCACGTGTTCTATAGCCTTCCTCGATTTTTTACGCGTATGCTTATGCGAGTCACGAACTTTTCTCTGCGGATTATGGTTAATCAACCCAAAATACAATCCCATGAATTTTTTTGGAAAGTTCGGAGGAAAGGAACACTTTCAAAATGGCCGCCGTAAGTTTGTTGCACCTATCATTTAAACTTTCTTGATTTTTTAGGAGTGTGCTTATGAGAGTCACGAACTTTTCTCTACGGATTATTGTTAATCAACCCAAAATACAATCCCATGAATTTTTTTGGAAAGATCGGAGGAAAGGAACACTTTCAAAATGGCGGTTGTGCGTTTGTTGCACGTGTTCTATAGCCTTCCTCGATTTTTTAGGTGTGTGCTTATGAGAGTCACGAACTTTTCTCTGCGGATTATGGTTAATCAACCCAAAATGCACTCCCATGAATTTTTTTGGAAAGTTCGGAAGAAAGGAACACTTTCAAAATGGTCGCCGTAAGTTTGTTGCACCTATAATTTATACTTACTTGATTTTTTAGGAGTGTGCTTATGAGAGTCACGAACTTTTCTCTGCGGATTATTGTTAATCAACCCAAAATACAATCCCATGAATTTTTTTGGAAAGTTCGGAGTAAAGGAACACTTTCAAAATGGCCGCCGAAATTTCGTTGCACGTGTCATTTATTCTTTCTTGATTTTTTACGCGTGTGCTTATGAGAGTCACGAACTTTTCTCTGCGGATTATGGTTAATCAACCCAAAATACAAACCCATGAATTTTTTTGGAAAGTTCGGAGGAAAGGAACACTTTCAAAATGGCCGCCGTAAGTTTGTTGCACCTATCATATATACTTTCTTGATTTTTTAGGAGTGTGCTTATGAGAGTCACGAACTTTTCTCTACGGATTATTGTTAATCAACCCAAAATACAATCCCATGAATTTTTTTGGAAAGTTCGGAGGAAAGGAACACTTTCAAAATGGCGGTTGTGCGTTTGTTGCACGTGTTCTATAGCCTTCCTCGATTTTTTAGGTGTGTGCTTATGAGAGTCACGAACTTTTCTCTGCGGATTATGGTTAATCAAAGCAAAATGCACTCCCATGAATTTTTTTGGAAAGTTCGGAGGAAAGGAACACTTTCAAAATGGCCGCCGTAAGTTTGTTGCACCTATCATTTATACTTTCTTGATTTTTTAGGAGTGTGCTTATGAGAGTCACGAACTTTTCTCTACGGATTATTGTTAAACAACCCAAAATGCACTCCCATGAATTTTTTTGTAAAGATTGGAGGAGAGGAACACTTTCAAAATGGCGGTTGTGAGTTTGTTGCACGTGTTCTATAGCCTTCCTCGATTTTTTACGCGTATGCTTATGCGAGTCACGAACTTTTCTCTGCGGATTATGGTTAATCAACCCAAAATACAATCCCATGAATTTTTTTGGAAAGTTCGGAGGAAAGGAACACTTTCAAAATGGCCGCCGTAAGTTTGTTGCACCTATCATTTATACTTTCTTGATTTTTTAGGAGTGTGCTTATGAGAGTCACGAACTTTTCTCTACGGATTATTGTTAATCAACCCAAAATACAATCCCATGAATTTTTTTGGAAAGTTCGGAGGAAAGGAACACTTTCAAAATGGCGGTTGTGAGTTTGTTGCACGTGTCATTTATTCTTTCTTGATTTTTTAGGCGTGTGCTTATGAGAGTCACGAACTTTTCTCTGCGGATTATGGTTAATCAACCCAAAATACAAACCCATGAATTTTTTTGGAAAGTTCGGAGGAAACGAACACTTTCAAAATGGCCGCCGTAAGTTTGTTGCACCTATCATTTATACTTTCTTGATTTTTTAGGAGTGTGCTTATGAGAGTCACGAACTTTTCTCTACGGATTATTGTTAAACAACCCAAAATGCACTCCCATGAATTTTTTTGTAAAGATTGGAGGAGAGGAACACTTTCAAAATGGCGGTTGTGAGTTTGTTGCACGTGTTCTATAGCCTTCCTCGATTTTTTACGCGTATGCTTATGCGAGTCACGAACTTTTCTCTGCGGATTATGGTTAATCAACCCAAAATACAATCCCATGAATTTTTTTGGAAAGTTCGGAGGAAAGGAACACTTTCAAAATGGCCGCCGTAAGTTTGTTGCACCTATCATTTATACTTTCTTGATTTTTTAGGAGTGTGCTTATGAGAGTCACGAACTTTTCTCTACGGATTATTGTTAATCAACCCAAAATACAATGCCATGAATTTTTTTGTAAAGTTCGGAGGAAAGGAACACTTTCAAAATGGCGTTTGTGAGTTTGTTGCACGTGTTCTATAGCCTTCCTCGATTTTTTACGCGTATGCTTATGCGAGTCACGAACTTTTCTCTGCGGATTATGGTTAATCAACCCAAAATACAATCCCATGAATTTTAAACGATAGGTGCAACAAACTTACGGCGGCCATTTTGAAAGTGTTCCTTTCCTCCGAACTTTCCAAAAAAATTCATGGGATTGTATTTTGGGTTGATTAACCATAATCCGCAGAGAAAAGTTCGTGACTCGCATAAGCACACGCGTAAAAAATCGAGGAAGGCTATAGAACACGTGCAACAAACTCACAAACGCCATTTTGAAAGTGTTCCTTTCCTCCGAACTTTACAAAAAAATTAATGGGATTGTATTTTGGGTTGATAAACAATAATCCGTAGAGAAAAGTTCGTGACTCTCATAAGCACACTCCTAAAAAATCAAGAAAGTATAAATGATAGGTGCAACAAACTTACGGCGGCCATTTTGAAAGTGTTCCTTTCCTCCGAACTTTCCAAAAAAATTCATGGGAGTGCATTTTGGGTTGATTAACCATAATCCGCAGAGAAAAGTTCGTGACTCTCATAAGCACACACATAAAAAATCGAGGAAGGCTATAGAACACGTGCAACAAACGCACAACCGCCATTTTGAAAGTGTTCCTTTCCTCCGAACTTTCCAAAAAAATTCATGGGATTGTATTTTGGGTTGATTAACAATAATCCGTAGAGAAAAGTTCGTGACTCTCATACACACACTCCTAAAAAATCAAGAAAGTATAAATGATAGGTGCAACAAACTTACGGCGGCCATTTTGAAAGTGTTCCTTTCCTCCGAACTTTCCAAAAAAATTCATGGGATTGTATTTTGGGTTGATTAACAATAATCCGTAGAGAAAAGTTCGTGACTCTCATAAGCACACTCCTAAAAAATCAAGAAAGTATAAATGATAGGTGCAACAAACTTACGGCGGCCATTTTGAAAGTGTTCCTTTCCTCCGAACTTTCCAAAAAAATTCATGGGATTGTATTTTGGGTTGATTAACAATAATCCGCAGAGAAAAGTTCGTGACTCTCATAAGCACACTCCTAAAAAATCAAGAAAGTTTAAATGATAGGTGCAACAAACTTACGGCGGCCATTTTGAAAGTGTTCCTTTCCTCCGAACTTTCCAAAAAAATTCATGGGATTGTATTTTGGGTTGATTAACCATAATCCGCAGAGAAAAGTTCGTGACTCGCATAAGCATACGCGTAAAAAATCGAGGAAGGCTATAGAATACGTGCAACAAACGCACAACCGCCATTTTGAAAGTGTTCCTCTCCTCCAATCTTTACAAAAAAATTCATGGGAGTGCATTTTGGGTTGTTTAACAATAATCCGCAGAGAAAAGTTCGTGACTCTCATAAGCACACGCCTAAAAAATCAAGAAAGAATAAATGACACGTGCAACGAAATTTCGGCGGCCATTTTGAAAGTGTTCCTTTCCTCCGAACTTTCCAAAAAAATTCATGGGATTGTATTTTGGGTTGATTAACAATAATCCGCAGAGAAAAGTTCGTGACTCTCATAAGCACACTCCTAAAAAATCAAGAAAGTTTAAATGATAGGTGCAACAAACTTACGGCGGCCATTTTGAAAGTGTTCCTTTCCTCCGAACTTTCCAAAAAAATTCATGGGATTGTATTTTGGGTTGATTAACCATAATCCGCAGAGAAAAGTTCGTGACTCGCATAAGCATACGCGTAAAAAATCGAGGAAGGCTATAGAACATGTGCAACAAAGTCACAATCGCCATTTTGAAAGTGTTCCTTTCCTCCGAACTTTCCAAAAAAATTCATGGGATTGTATTTTGGGTTGATTAACAATAATCCGCAGAGAAAAGTTCGTGACTCTCATAAGCACACGCGTAAAAAATCGAGGAATGCTATAGAATACGTGCAACAAACGCACAACCGCCATTTTGAAAGTGTTCCTCTCCTCCAATCTTTACAAAAAAATTCATGGGAGTGCATTTTGGGTTGTTTAACAATAATCCGCAGAGAAAAGTTCGTGACTCGCATAAGCGTACGCGTAAAAAATCGAGGAAGGCACGTGCAATTTCTGAATATTTTCAACCCCTAGTTAGGGGTAGTTTAAGGGTTCTAAATTTATGTATTCATGTTGCAAACATGTTTTCCAACGATATTTAATACATTAAAGGCGTTTTGATTGGACTTTGGAACGACTTACGAATTTACGAATTTTGTTGCAATGCAACAGTGCAAACTTCAACTTCATGGGTAGGTGATTTGTAAAGAGAATAATAGAGCGTACTCCATTAGGTTGGCTGAGCCTTAGGGTATAGATACTATTATGGATTTTCGACGTGCACTATACTATTGTAGAACATTGAAATTGAATAATTTAACATTACATGTAATTTATTAACATTAAACATGATTTTTGTTCATTCTTGTCTTACATTTATTTTGACGAGAAAAATTTTCTTTTAAAATTTTAGTACAGATTTTTTAGCCTCAATCTTGACTAATGCTTTTCTTAAATCATTAGTCAAGAGGATAATTTCAAATATGTAAAAGAAACTTGCGGTAAAAACGTGCGAGGTACTATGTCATCTTCCATTGAACAACTGAGAGTTAAATACGTAATCGTACCCAAGTAGAAACAAACATGCTCTAGTCAGACACTCCCTTAAAACACACCTCCCCATCACATTTCTAACTCAAAAACATTCATCACCACCTCCTCCTTCCCCCAAACCACAAATTCCACCCAAAAAAAGCTCTAAACCCCAGAACTGATTACCCACCAGCTCGCCAACTAATTCATCTTTCCTCCCCGGTGCTCGTTAACAACGTAACCGCCTCCCCACCAAGAGTCTCAAACTTGGCCAAAGCGCAGCAGCAGCAGCAGCAGCTTCCGTCGATAAATTTGCGTCTCGGTTCATCGGTGCATGCTTCGATCTCTCCTCCGCTCCCTTAATTGTGGAGCCTGGGTTCAACAAGCTCCGGCTCCAGCGCGAAAATGGATCGACCTTCGGAACTCAACTCCCCCTCCCCCGCATTAGGCGCGCATGAATTACGCGCTCGCGAGTAAATATGCTTGTTATAGATGCATAGGTATATAGGAGTTATGGTGGGGACTGTGTTTCGTCGCGCGAGTGGGGCGCTGAAATTCAGTGGATGTGTAAGCTGATTAATAAATGTTGTATGGTTAGTAGGTGTATTATGGCGCTCGTGGTGTAGTGGGGGATGTAGCTTGGTGGGTGATCGTTCGTGGGGGAGTTATTGTAATGGGGGAGATATGTAGTATAGGGCACTGGACTGTTGTTTGGAAATTTGGTTTACAAGTAAAAGTGAGCTTTTAATTTTCTGTTAGATAGCTTCTATTAATATCTAGTAGTGTGCAAAGGCTGGATTTAATTGATAACTGTGTATAATTAAAATGTACGAAACATAGTGAAATTATGATTTTGGTAATATTAACCTAGTATCGGACACACATGTTTTCTAAACTAAACTAAATGTCTGTATTCAAAAAGGCTTATTCTTTAGCCAAGTTAAAATGGCTGAATGAAAAGACTCCTCGCTTTTTAGACTACATAAACAAATAATTTTTACCAAAATTTTTACTAAAATGGTCCCTTTTCTACTAATATTTCATTCACCAGTATAGAAATAATTTTTCTATTTTCAGTTGAAAATTGAGAGTACACATTCAAAATCCAGTTTTCCCCGCAATCAATACAACACTGCACAAGCCAAATCGAATTTACATCCAAAAAGCACCCGAGTGAAAAAACCCAGCACGACCTGCTCGAAAGCGCATGTCCCGATAACAAAATCAGCGCTCCCCGTGTAAACAAAAGCGCGGTCAAAACACGTCGAGTCCCTCGTCTCATCGACGCCGGCGCTTCATAATAAATAAATTGGCGAGCGAGGCCGTCGAAAATCCAAATTCGATATAAACAAAAACCGTATATGCGCGCGCGCGTCTATGTAGCAGACCGCGCGCGTGTGCATAAGCAAAAGGCCATTCGGTCGCGGCGCGTAAAACGCGAATAATGAACGCGAGTCGCCCCCGCCGCTGCCGTCGCCGCGTTAATTTAAATCTCGTGTTTCCGCGCCTCGTTAAAATCGGCCTCCACTTCGCTCTACGTGTGTGTGTGTCCTCCGCCGTTTTGGTTTTTGCTGTGTGGCGGCTGTCGTGTTGGGGGGGTTAGTTATATGAGCGTGGAGCCCTTTTTGCAAGCGGGAGGGACTGAATTTTCAGTCGAGGAAATTCGTTTTGTGCATTTAGTAGCTTGCTGTGCTTGTACATTTTAACTTTTATGGGTAATAAAAGTTTATTGCGAAGTGGGGTATTAGATTCATTGTCTGCTGATTATTTTACGAAGTTCAACTTTTCAGAATATTATTTGATATTCCTGAGTGTAGAAATATAATGCAGATTAAATTATATATTGATACGGATATTAATACGGCAATTGAGTCGTGAAGTAAAAATTTAAAAATGACTAAAACATATCTTATATATTTAAAATTTCCAAATGCTTTTTTTCAATTTCTATTAACTTTTTAGCATTTGTTAAATGTTCAGCTATTTTCAACTCAACAACTACCAATTTAGAGAAAAAAATTGTAAAGCCAATTTTTGCAAAATCTGTTAGAAATGAAAAGAGTTATCTCCTAATTACTCACTTTGATATAATTAGGGTGTATATAATTAAGAAGAAAGTTGCTCGACATTTTACATATACATTTTACGTAATATAGAATTACAGTTTTTTGAAGTTAAATAATAAACTAGCGTGAATTTCTACATTGCTGCCATTTTAAGAAGAATGTCGAAAACAAGTAACAATACGACCTGTTATTGTCATAATCCTATTTAACTTAGAAGCATCAAAAATGTAAACCTCAACGAGCAATATATGTCGAATAAACTGTTTTCTCACATTTTTACAACTGTTCTGTACACTTCTTAATGTTAATCACTCTTCGTCGCGCTAAAACGTCCAAAAAGTGTCAGTCATCCAGGCACTAACCTTAATCTGTCCATCTACCCCATGTAGATTCACTCCACTCCCTCAAAGTTCTCAAAGAAAAATCCCCACTCGGCCTACCAAAAAACACTCCTCGATCAACCTCCAAACCGAAAAGCCTGGCTATCATTACACCAGCCTGCTAATAAACTCCCGCTCCTCTCATCCTCTCCGGCTGGCGCTTTAGTAGCGCATCACTATCTGCCCACTCGCTCGGCGTACGGGGAAGAGGCTTAATAGAATACCACAATAGATCGATAATACTGGGGGGCTCGCGCGAAAGATGTTGGTAATCGGAGAGGGGCCGCGGCTGCACCGCGCGCGATGTCGCAGGAAGTGAGCTTCGGTTAACCTCCCTTCCTCCCTCCGTGTCGTCGTCGTCGTCGACGGAGAATCAATAATGTTTCCTCTCGCTGTCGCTCCGGTTTCTCTCGGGCTCTCGTTTTTTGCGATGTTTCGAGAGATGGGTTTTGGGTTACGGTGCGTTGTGCGGACGTTTTGCGTGACTCGCGAGGGTAGAGGGAGATTCGTGGAAATTTATAACGATATAATTATTGTTAACGTAGTGGGTTGGCGGTTAATTGAGTGGACATTTTTGCTCTCTCGGTGTTTTAATATTCATGTGGCTTGATTGATTAGCGGGAGAAAGAGGTGCTTTAACGATTTAAGGGTAGTTCGAATGTAAATTTATTACTATTTTAATATGTCGTTTGAGGAGCTTGGTTGCCAAGGGGTACAGGTGTCATCTTGTACTACTTTTTCGACGTTTCAACAGATTGTTTCTAAATGTATACGGCATAACACTACCCCGCAAATTTTTGTTTAGTACCAATGCTTTTACAGACTATGTAACATACTTGTTTGTCGCTACTCTATTGAAATGTTTAAGTACGAAGCAATTGAATAAAGTTCATGCAAAAAGTCATTTGTACCCTTTGGCAACTAAGTGCCTCGTATATAAATAATAAACTAGATAAAACAGAAAATTAAAAATCAAGAGAACACGTAGAGTGCATCTGATGTAAAAGAAAAACTGAAAATGCTGAGCCCAAGGGAAAAGTTAGTGTATCGTAAAATACGGTATTAAAATTTAAAATTGCATTTTATAGATTATGTTCTACCTATTGTGGAAAATTGTTTTAATTTAATGAGTTTTTAACTTTTTTAACCACTTTTTACAGCATGAAAATCTGCATTATATTGTAATTCAAGCGCTAAGAAATGTGAATATTCTAAGAAAATTCCTTGTACATAATTTAATCCTTATTTTTCTTACTTTTACCCAGATGTACGTAGGTAGATGAGAAAATATTCCATTTAATTTTTCAAAATAAAAAATACACATAAATAATGAAGATTTTATACTTACTTAGGTTTTAAGTTTGCAGTTTTTCAACGCCCTTACAAATCCTGCTTCTTACTTATTTACTTTGTTCACTTTATATATAGTACTTTTTATACTGTCATAAAATAAAGTTTATGGCCCTATTTTAGTCAGTATTTAAAGGGAAATCGGAGTCCTATACCTTATACACATTACCGACATTATCGACTTTTCATTTTATGCAATCAGTTTTTTCTTTAACGCAATTTTACGAACGTACGCACAAGTGATAAATAGATTGTGCGTACGTTTACGAAATTCGAAAATCATATATATTCACTGAATAAAACGGAAAACTGTAGTGTCGTTATCCGGAATCCTCTTAATTGATAATTTAACCTATTAATTTTTTTTTCAATTTAATTTATTTAATTTTATTTGTATAACATACCCGGGTATTGCTGTTTTATAATTTTGATTGCACAACATTGCAACATTGATCAGACTTAAATTAATCTTCACACCGATAAAATGTTATTCTCTAAAAAAAGTAATTTAAAATGACACAATAAGGAGCTTTAATAAAAGTGAAATTCAATCTTTATTTAATTAATTGAAACTTTCTACTTCTATATTTACTTAATACCTTTTTCATCACGTTTCAACACGGTATCTACACACCAAAACCTATTTAAATTGTATTATTATATTTTTACGTTGCAATTGTACATTTACAATCACAATCTACTAATTATATTAGAAAGTAAATAATAAAAACAATTCTTGACCAGATTTAACCATCGCTTCGATCGCATAACACTAAATATTACACACAATGACAACGTTAAGCAAAACATTCAACTTGTAGTCTGCAACGGAAGCTCGCCGTCTCCGGCAAGAGTGCGCGCTTCCTCCTCGAAGCGTCTACTTACATCGCGCGAAAATTTTCCGATCTCGCGCCACGACGACGACGACGACGAGCGCCCACCGGAGAAGACGCGCGAAGCCCCATACGATGCGCGCGGGAACGGACGTGACGTCATCGTATCGGACACTTACAAGACTCCGCTCTGTGTCTCTCTTGAGTGAGAGAGGGAGAGAGAGAGAGATATGGATAGTGGAGGGTCCGGGCGATATATCGGGTTACGTCGGGACGCAAAGCCCCGACCAAGATTCGCGAGAAGTTTCCCGGAGAAGGTTTGACGAGACCGATGAAATTTTTGTGTGTTTTGAGAGAATGTGACTTTTTAGTAGTAGTTTTGTTGGAAAGAAGAAAAAATTGTTTATCAAATTTAAATTTATAAGACATAATACGATAAACTGTACTGGCAAAATTTGTATAGCTACATTTTTTATTATCGATATCACAATTTTTATAGAAAATCGTATATGTCTTCAATGTACAAAAAGAAATAATTTTTGCAAAAACGAATTGCCTCAGTGTGGTTTAAATCGTATTATGTCGTATAAGTTTCAAATTGATATAACAGTACATGCTGTTCCAGAAGAATGAAATGAAAAATATTTCATGCATTCTTCAGTGACAGCTTTTCTGGAAAAACAGCGAAAGAACGCACGACTGCGCGAAATTGCGCTATCACGGATATTATATACCGTATTAAACAACAATCCCGCTGTCATATGCAACAAATTTACAATGTAAATCCCCTACCTCCGCAATCTCGCGGATTACATCGACGAGTAAACCTCAAAACGCTTGTTTTCGTCTGTTTTTCGAGAAAAAAAAAGAGTCGCGCGTGTCGAGTGTTTCTTTTCAATATTACAAAAATAAAAGAGAGAGAAAACGAGTGGGAATAAAACATAGCGTATAAGAAATGTATGTCAACCGTCGAACAAACAAAACTCCGCATTCCCGTTCTATTTTCAGTAACCTCTCTCTCTCTCTCTTTTGCTTCCCCCATATTCTTTCACTTAATTTTTATTATATCCCTTACACTGTACGTATATCCCTGTATATGTGTGTACGTGCTCACGCCTGGTAACCCTTGACCCGACCTGCTAATAAATTCTCTTTCTCCACACGCGCTTGGGCGCGTCTCGTGTACGCCTTTCTTTTATTTTCGTTCTTTCTCGTACTTTCTTCTTCGTTTTGTGTCCCCCTCGTGACTGTTTTTTCGTTTTCCATTTTGCATTTTCCTTTTTTTTCGGCAAGTATCGCGCGCGCGCACGCGTTTTCATTTCTGCAATGCAGCTTACGACTCATGCTGCTTACGCCTCGCTCGGAATTCAGGTCAAAAGCTTATGTTTTCAAATTTTACTGCGAGTTTTGCGCTTTTTTTTTATATATGAAAGTGTAATGCTTGATATTCTTGAAAGTACGTTCGTAAAATATAAATGAAAATTGTTGAAAGAGAAAAATTGCTAGCATCGTTACGAGCATGTTACTTTTATCATCTATCATATGTTAGCTTATGGAACGCGTATCACACCATATTTTTTGGTAACACAAAGTATTTAATTTTTTATATAATGATTATAGTGTACTATTGATTTTCATATAATGATATGGTACTTTTTCGAGAGAGTATTTGTCAAATTAACTCAGGACTTAATGATAGGTAATATGATAAATATTCTTGTAAAACAATACATTTTACACTTTACATTTCTTGTAAAGAAATACATTACTAAAAAAATTGTTAGTACAATATTTACAAAATGATTCTGTATAATGTATAATGAAATGTACTTAATAAAAGTCCATAACTACATGAAAAAAAGTTGTTCCAAAAAAATCGTGACGTCACAAGTGTAAATATTGTCAATTAAAAAAATATTTAGTTAAACCTCAATTATTTTTTTTTATTTCTTAACCAATTTTAATGTTTTGGGGCTTATTTTTTTCCTTAAACATTTCTCTACAAAGTTAATGGAAAAAATTTATAAAATAATATATTTGTGATTAAAAAAAGCAAATTGTTTATAAAATTTTACGCGTTTACTTATAAATAATTAGCTTTCTTTTATTACAGATATATTATTTTATAATTTTTGTTTTTATGCCCTATATCTAGCGAAGAACTCATAATCTTTTTCACTTTACTCTAATTTTCATGCGATAGGCTTTGAATTATTCAGAATCAATATAATATTTCCATCAGATTCAAGTTCATTTTTGATCCACGCAGAAGCTGATAAAGCTTAAAAAATTCATTACACATATCCAAATCCCAAGAATAACTTCTACATTTTTCAGCGTTTTTGACATCGTTTTCCATACTGGGAACCCAAATGCTTATTACCCTATACAGCAGGGAAAAATGCATTCGCCCTTTTTTTCGCTACTTTACAGCCTCTCGCAGCTCTGCTTTCACAAAGCCCCCGTCTCACCTTTGTTTATTCAACCCCCCATAAGAAAATGCGAAGACATCTGGGTGTTCACAGCATGCGCGATGTAACCCCCGCTGTAGCGACGTCTTTACGACGTATTTATGACGCTCAAGTCACGCGTCTCTTTTTCCTTTCTTTTTTCCACGCGGTGTTATGTGTGTGCACTCACGGGACGGAATTGCGCGCATGAGCCGCGAGAAATGCGTAATAAAGTCGCGCCTGGACGAGGAGCGATAACGCGAGGATGAGCAGTCGTAACGATTGCCTCTCTCTCTCTCTTTTTTTCTCTCTCTCTCTCTCACACACATACTCTCTCTCTCTTTGTTTATTCGTTTGAATATGAGAGGGATTATTAGATGGTGGGTGATTTTATTATTGCTCGAAGATGGCATAAAATTTGTCAATGTGCATGGAGTTCGTATATAGTTTCAGGTGATATAATAATAGTGTATAGGTTAGTTAAAATAATTCGTTATTCTCTGCTTGTTTATAGATAAGACCACTGAGAAAAACATATTGCCTGCACTACAAAATTCTAATTTTTGAAACAAAAGCATAACGTGTTGCTATACAACAGCAATACTGCTGTTTGGTTTCAGCATTGTACTCTTTGTTATATGTACGGTACAATGTAGGAAGCATTACTACTCATAAAGTTGAGACGTTAAAATTCTATAACCTATAAAAACTATAATGAAACAGAATATATACATACTATACAAAAATAGTTAGAGATTGATAAATTAAGTCCCGCACTTAAATAATCTGTCCTACCTAACAAATTCATTGATTAAGAATTAATTAACGGTTTCTTGACTTGATAATATCATGAACCAACCAAATTATATTACTCCTACAGCAATATAAAATAATCACAGTAACTATATGAAGTTTAGCTCGTGTACAAAACACTAATCATAAATGAAACAGTATGTACACGTATAGCTTCCGCAGCAATATCGTATTTATCATACTCCGTACAATAAATACACGAACGACACTCTTCTCTCGGTAATTTGACTGATTCGTTAATTACCTCCATCAATTCTTTCCGCCAACAGTAACCACCAGCACCACCAACGACTAATCATCCTCCGCCAAGGTATCGCAACTAAGTTTCCGATTAACGAGCCACCTATTAATCCACGAAAAGAGCCCCCCATACATCGATGATTTACCGGCCGCAATATTCTCCTTCAAATGCGCACGCACTCGCTCACTCCTCCTCTGTACAATAAAGCTCAATTTCCATACACAAATCACTCTCTCTCTCGCTCTCTTTGGTGCATAATAATAAGAATGCGCGGCGGAAATGACGAGGATAGGCCGCGCGCGATGTGGGCAGGACAATGTTCCCTCATCTTTTCCGTCTCTTCTGTGCGTGTACGTGTGCGTGTGCGTGCACGCGCGTTTCTCTTGATCGCATTGTCTTCCTTCGCGTTACGTTGCTCTTTGCTTCTTCCTTCGTGTATGTGTGTGTGTGCGTGCACGTACCTTTGTCTCTTTTCGCCGTTATCCTGTTTCGTTCCGAGCTCGTTCGGTCTTCCTTTGCGTCTCGGATTCGGATCGTCTTTCGAGAGTAATCGAGAAGATTCTTCAAAAATGCGTATTCGCTAACTTTAATTACTTGTTGCTAGGATTATGATATCTGGTGGTTGTTGAAAATTACTGTGACGAAAGTTTATAAGATAGTTATGTGAGCAAACCACAAGTATTGTTAAAGAACATTGATATTTGTAAAGAGAGTTATAAAACAATTTTAATACGCAGCTTTGTAATAAAAAAATTGTATTGAAAGAGTCGCGTGAAAGCTATGAATACAAACTTTTTTAATACTGTTTTTATCAACATATTTATTTATGCGATAAATTGCATATTTATCTTGAACAATCTTTGCTGTTAAACAAAAGACTTTTTTTATGTCTACGGCATAGCAAAGAAAATGACAATCATATTGCATGTATAAAGATTTTGGAACCCCAGGTGTAACAATTTTGAGACAATTTTAATGTATTACGGTCGGTATAAAAGCTCGAGCATTGCAATAGCGCGCCCTTCAGGCATTCAAAGAGTCGGTGTCTATTCTTTATTGATAATTTATTTATAGGTTAATCCATATTCTATTAAGTATTACATTTGAAAAATTGAATACCCTGGGAACCTTACATTACATTTATATAATATTTTGACACTATAGGTCTCGAAAATTGTTCGCTGTCAAAGAGGTTACGTTACCACTGCTTTGTTCACACAAGCGATGCGTCACAAAGGCATGTATCGTTTTATACAGCATGACAGTTTAGCAATGTATATCACTATTGATAGCTTACTAAAATTAAATGAATGAACACTCATCTATATCACACAAATAGCCCCAGCATCCAACCCCTTCATCCAAAATTTGCATTCTCTCCACCGCAAACTTCAGCCTCCACAATGGAGCCTCCACATCCTCGTCGACCTTAATTCACCTGCTGCTGCACAACGCTGACCATCGCCATATCTCTCTCGCTCTGCTCCTTTGCCGAAATAATTCAGCCGGGCGAAGCGTCAGAACTGCCGGCGGAACGTCTTAATCCTCCTCGCAGTATACCGGCCCTTTTGTGTCCCCGCGGCGAAAGCTCGAGTCGACGTCCTTGTACGCTGCAGCACGGCCCGTTGAGGTCCGCGGATGCGAGCAGGCGCCTCTCGAGCATCTTGCGCGATAATAAAGCTGGACGCAGGCAAGGGCTTGTCGCGTTGTTGACGTGAGTGTGAAGGAAGGAGAAGGAGGGCTTCGTTACGACCGGCTTGAGTTTCGAGAGAAATGTTCGGACCGGATTTGAGGTTATGTTTGTGGAAAGCTTGATAGGGAAGTTAAGGATGATGGATGTTGTCGTTTCATTTTTTGATGTTCATGAACAGAGAGGAAAAAATAATAACGGTTATTAGCAGGGGATAGGACTGATCGCTGGACTGTTTAGTAAATCAAATAGTAACATGACCAAAAAATGAACGTATGTAAAAATAAAAATTATTGGAGTTATGTCAGAAAGCATTCTTACCTATGTATCTTGTAATTAATCCTAAACAAAACATTTGGGTAACGAATCCTTAAATTTCTTATTGTATTTCTTATTGTATTTCATTTACTACACAGCCTAGTGGTGGTTATTTTATTACAATCCCTAGCAAAACAACGACTATTTTGTGGTTAGGTAAAATAATTCTGAAACCAAGTAATAACAAGCGATAAATTAGCGATTTTTATAAGTATCACTTGTGGTTCCTACTTTAAAAATCATTTCATAAAGGTTCTGATTTATACTAAGTTTTACGATCTGTGATAACGGTGATATAATTTATAAGAATGATTCGTGATAATATTCTGTAATCAGAAAACTGCACGAAAAGCGTTTTATAAGACTGCAGTGATTTATTATAAAAAACTGTACCCTGATTTATACAAATATCTATATATGCTTATTATACGTGATTGTATTCGATATTTTTCAAGTGTACCTGATATTTTTGTCAATCAAATAAAGTACATTCTATATTCTATACTAGAAATTTATGAAATATTGTATTATTTTGAATTATACTTGAAACTAATGATTTGTTGTTTTTTATGATTTCAGGTAAGACCACTAGATGTACAAAGGCTTTAAAAAACCAGAGTACTATTTCAACCATTTCAACGTGGTAAATATATATAGAAAAAAAATATCTTTCTTATGTTCATCAATGTTTATCCGGAAATCTACGTCAATATGAACCAGGGTTAGCGATTACTGCTGCGTATTGATCAATAGCATCTGATTTATATTTAGAGATTGAACCCATGGCGTACTTGCGTAACACGCTTACGTACTTATCCATCACGTTATGTACCCTCCACGATTCCGATTAATCATCACATTTAGACAAGCGAATTGATCGTACATTCAAATTCATTACGTAAATGATATTCGATTAATCCTAACGGGAGCAAATAAATGGGTACATCCGGGTCAATCAATTCTCCAGGTATAAACCTTATTTAATTATTAAATCTCCCACTTGATAATTAAGAAAAAACGACTTTAAACCCGTTAAACTATCCTTTACCACCGTAAAACCTCTTATGCAAACCGATCATCCACATATCCCAATAAAATCAAGAGCTCAGCAGCTGCGAACCAAAACGCGTCACAAAAGGAAATCAATGAAGTCCACCCCCAACAACACCAAAAAGCCACATCGCATACATAAGGCCTTTCGTGTTCATACGTCACGCGGCTAAAACCTCGCGAGTTACACCCCGCTCTCGAATCGGGGCTTTCGCACTGGCTTAATACCCAGCTCCGCGAACCCATTCCCACACTTTATCCGAATTAGCGCTCGCGCACCACCGCCACGGCACAAAAAAGAAGGTCCGAACAATTTGTGCGTCGTGCGCAACTTCTCTCGAAACCCCGATAAATTCGCGCTAGTTCCACCCGGTATATACTCCCGCACACACACACACACACACACACACACGTACGCGCGCGGGCTTGCTCTTGCAATCGCCGCGCCGGAAGACCAGCGACTAATCGCCCGGAGCTGGGGCTCGTAGCGCCGGAGCTCTCTCAAATATTTACCGAAGCCTGCCGCCCGTAAATCGCCCGTCGTCCTACGTGTTATCCTCCTCGATTGCTGCTGGACTCTCTCTCTATCTCTCTGTCTTCCTCTCTCTCTCGCACTCTCGGTCACTCCGCCTCCTTGTCCGAGCACGGGGCGAATATAACCTCTTCCCTCGTATGGCGCACGTGCACGTTATAGAGACGTTGTCCGCCCGCGTATGTGTGTGTGTGCTTATACGTGCGAGCCTTTGGCAGTCGCTGGCCACTTCGTTTTCGAGGTTAATTTTGCGCTACAAGCTCGAGGTGATAAACATAAAACTGATTAAAATGCTTTTTCGTTAGGTTGATTAGAAAGTTTTAGCGGTGTTTGATAAATGATTTAGTGTAGGTTACGTAAGGTTACATTATTTAGGTATGGTAGGTTATTTTAAGTTTATATTATTTACATATGGTAGATTATTTTAGGTTAAGCTATTTAGGTAAGTTAGGGTATGTTAGGTTAAGCTATGCAGATAAAGTAGATTGTGTTAGTTTAAGTTAATTAGGCAATGTAGATTATGTAAGGTTAAATTATTTAGGTAAGGTATATGATAAGTTAAGCTATTTAGGTAAAGTAGATTGTGGTAAGTTAAGTTATGTAAAGTAAGGTAGATTATGACTAGGTTAAACTTCGTAGGTAAGATAGCTTATGCTCTGTTAAGTTATTAAGATAAAGTACATTTATGGTAAAATTGATGTACAATAAGTCAGGTTAGTTGCTATCAAATAATAAATAAAACTTTCAAGGTAAGGAAATAATGTTGCAGAATCATATAACATGAGAATTAGTACTAATTTTTAGCGTTTCACATGATCCACTTCGCTCAGATTGCGTTATATCTCGTGATTTCAATCTAATTTGGCTTCTATTTGCGCGATTCCAATTAACTCTTTCATAGTTACCCCCTGTGTTTCCATCGCCTCGAGGGTGTACCTCTTGTTCACTGTCTCTCTCTTTCTTCTCGATGTACCGTGAGCGCGTTAATTTACTTTTTGTTTTCCTTGGTCGCGGACCAAACTTTTTCCATGTACTTCTTCTACCTCCTCGCTCGCCAAGATTTTTCTTCCCTCGTAATTGCTGATCCCGCGGGACAATTCGCTCTCGTGTCTCGTTTCCTTTCTCCCGTCACTCTCGCGCTGTATGAAGAAGTTTCCTTGCTCCGAAAATAAATTTCGAGAGGCTAAACTCTTGATGTATATATAATATCCTTTTTATCTCGCTTCTTCGTTCATCGCAGCGAGAATTTCGGCTGCTCGGAGGAAAAACGCGCATCGAATATTTAAGACTATTTTACGTTACTAAGTAGCTGATGGGTGGAATTTCGAAACTACGTAACTTTGAAACACAAAAGTTTTACTAACGATACTATATGATAATTATATAATATTACTTGTTTTTTACTTTTTGTGAGATTTATAACTAGTATACACACTAAGTACACCGTGTGGGAAATATAACTTGGAATATGGCGGGTATCTTTCACTGCGTGTTACCTGGGATTATCAAAAATTTATTTACCTCCTAATATCTAACCTTTCAAGATCTCAGTTTTTACTTATTCTTACTGTTAGGTGTATGTAAGTACGTTTCTATATTTTTGCAATATCCCCTATATTTATTATATAATTGTGTTTTTTAAATGATTCAGGATAAAAATATTTTCATGTTCCACTTCATAAATGGTTAGATTTATAGTTATTAACAAAAATAATGATAAAATTGCAGTATTTTGACAATATATTAACAAATATTACGTTTATTAAAAAATATTAAAATTAAATGTTATAACAATAATCAAAATCTATACCGCTCAGTTTAAGTTGTAATATTATTTAGTATTTATTATAAATACAAAATGTATTAATGGTCTCCGCAAGCTAGAAAATAATTAATTTACTTTGTAAACTTAACAGACATTTTTACCACAAATCAGAAAAATAATTCTCACACTATGCATTATACATTTCATAAACTTACGTATGTATGTACTCATTAAATCCTTATGTATTTTATCGAGGAATAGCACACCACGATAAATTCTAACCATATTGATTACAGCTAACTTATTCATTGGCAACTAGCAGCTCGCGTTCACGCCTCCCGAACAATACAAATAATTCGCCTCTATAAACCCTCAACTCGCTGCATTTTCCCCGCTACTTCATCTACGCATTCACATGCACGCTTCGCGCGTCGAATAAAGCTCCATCAATCTTTCTCTGCCCTTCCGTCCGCCGTGCGAAAAACGCCGCACGCGTCTCCATCCTCCCCGCGCGGCATTATAATATTCTCTGCGTCGCAGTCGTAAATTCCTCGACGTTTCTTATTCCCCTTCTTGTCGCCTCCGTTACGCGTACGCGTATACACTCGTGTGTGCTGAATCGGTGCGCGCGGATGAAGAGAACGAGAGAGAAAAGGACGATAAGAAGCCTTTTGTCGAGCGGGGTGGGCGCGAAAAATGCGAGCGAGCTGCAGTCGTCGTTTGTAACGATTAATGGTGTGTCTTCCGTTTATGCTCGGCTGGTGGGTTGCTTTTTATCCTGTTTATGATAGGGAGAGAGTGAATTTTTGAGGGGGTGTCATAAATATTTTGATGGACGTAGTTTTAAAAAATAATTTTTTATCAAGTATTAAAAAAAGTTATATATAATTCACATTTAATTTTGAATTTTATGATTAGTAGTCCGTAAAAATGAATGATTATACTTTTAGTATTATAACCACTAACGTTGTAAAAAATTGAACAAATATGCGCTTTTCACTCTAAAATTTTAATTAAATTATATTCAATTTCTCATGGTATTTTTTAATAAAAAATAATGCTACGTAATGATTATACTTTTAGTATTAAGAATCGCTATATAAAAGCTTACAAAAAATATGCTTCGCGTTTCTCTAATCTTTTAATTAAATTTCACGTCTAAATTGAATTTTTTTCCTCGTCCCACCCACCACCTCCAACTAACTTAGATATTAATTTAAAATTCCTCCCATCGCAGGTATAACGTTCATCGCCTAAGAAGATTATCGTCCTATTTTTGCGCTGCAAATTGCCCATCGCGATCCTTAACCTTCGCTACTGCTGCTGCTGTTGCTCCGCTCAAATTTACTTACTCGCGAGAAAAAAAAAACAGGGCTGATAGACAAAAAAAGGGTAGAGGCGAAGATTAGCCGATAACGAAGGTAGAGCGCGCGAGAAAAACGGTTTAGTTCGAAAATCCGTGATTAACTCGCCTTAGAATAACAGGCTCCGCGCATATAGCCGGTTATCGCTTTATTTAGCGGACACGAGCCACGAGGCTGGCTTAGGGCTGCGCTGGGAAAATTAATTCCGTTGGTTGGATGGAAAATATTGAAGGACGAAAATAGATAGAGAGAGGCGTAAATGTAATTGTTGCGAAATATATTATCGCCTATTTATAATTACTATAAAATTGGATTTTTTTCATTTTATTTATTCATGCAACCATTTTATGTTACAATATATTAACAATTCTTTGAAAACTGCAATATTTTTATACATGGCCGTAGGTAGATTATAAATTAACAAATTATTACATTGACATAATATTTTCGAATTTTATCCTTAAACATATCGTATACAGGTACTTCATAAATATATTACAAGTTTATGAGAATGAAGTCCTGTTATATTTTAATTAAATAAGAATGTATAATACTTGAGTATCTCTAAATGAAATAACAATAAATTATTTACGATGGCAGTAAATTTTAATGACTGTAAGTACACTTTCGAAAAATACATAATTAATATAGGTATATACGAAGGAAGTGAAAAGTCGATTGATCGATTAGACTTTAATGCGACATGAATAAAGTACAGTTCGCAGAAACTTTTATAAACCTATAAATTTCAAAGTTTACGAAGCTATTTTCAAGAGATATAACAATGAGCAGCTGGTATGAGTCTATTCAATTCATTGACCCTAAAGAACTAAATAGTTAAAGCTGGAAATTGTCGTCGTCAATCTATAGAATTACTATTTCAAAATCAAACGTATGCCTGCCTTGGTAGAAAAATGTCCACGGAAACTGGTCTAAAAATAATTTAATAGGCTCATTGACTGCTAATAAATATTTTATGATCTGTTAAAAAACTCGACCTATACTAGCCTCAAGTGTAGAAAGACTATGAACTTCTTAAAAACTGCTAAAAATATCAGAATGAATGAAGCTAATCTTAATCATCATGCAAAGAATTTAAATTAGTATATTGCGTTGAAATATTAGGCAATATAAATATATAATAAGAATAATAATGTACGAAAATCGATCCGATACTGACAAAGCAACAACAAAAACTTCGGTTCAAAACGAAGAAAACTGTATAAATGTTAAAAAAAGTTACATCTACATGAATCTATCCTGATGAGTGACCATAATTCATTCAATTATCGAAGTTCTAAATCAAACAAATCATTGCAAGCTCAATTTAAATCTGCGTCCAAATTCTCAGAAAAGCTCTACCCTCCACACAAAGTGTCACAAGTATAAGTAAAACTATCAAGAAATTGAGTATTTTGTACCAAAGCACTAAGTCGCGCAAGAGCATACACCAACCCTCGGCCAGTATCACTATACGCGGCTACCGTTCCTCCAGTCCCAAAAGCCGCACACACTTTGACGACACCCCCGTCCGAGCTTCTCTCACCGTGCACCGTCCCCGCAAGCTCGGACTCGTCTCCGCGTCTCTCGGCTCGCTTTGTCAAACCGCTCGCTCGCTCGCTCGCGATAATCGTTAACGCGCCACAGGTGTGCTCCCTCTCTGTCCTTCTCTTACGGTCCCTGTCCCAAAGTGTGTACGTGTGCGCGGTCTCGCACCGTCGACTTTGCTCTCGCGAGCGGAGCGTCCGTTCGCGCCACCTTTGAGCGGCGCGGCTGCACCGAGGAGGAGCTCTGGAACCGCGCTTTGGAAAGCTTGCGCGCTGTTGGCTTAATCTAGAATGGCGATCGAGGAATTCGTGTGCAGCGAGTGTGTGTGTGTGTGTTTGACGAGTTTGGGGGGGAGTTTGTTGCTTGTTGGATGTTTGTTTGGCTGGGGATGCGCGCGCGAGGAAGCGACGACGGGAGAGGTCGGAGAGACTTGAGAGCTTGTTTATGGGGCATTTGAGGGAAACTTGGGAATGTGTAGCTTTCGATCGTGATTGTTACATTTCAGAAATATATGGGAAAATGTAAGATGCTGGAATCGCTGTTTGAGACGTGCTAGCATTGAATAAAATTGAAAAAATGAAAGTAAAAATAGCTCTGGGAACCAAGAAGGATCTCCTTTTTTTAAAAGCCGTATCTCTTTCTTGAGCGCGGACCGCGAAGAGAGCCCGAAAAGAGTTTAGCTATTTTTTGAGCGGTTTTAACAATAGAGAAAAATGTAGAAATTTAAAATGTATTTTAGGTATAATCAAAGTGCGTAATACGTAGATTCTACTTAGTTTGTTCCGTTTAGAGCAGTGTAAATAGTAACCTCTGAAAAATTGAAAAGTTCTAGGTAAACTATTGTAATCAAGTAATCAAAAAATAAGTTATCAAGTATTAAATGCGAGTGTAGCTGTCAAATTTACTTGATTTGAGTCAATTATCACGTAAAACTAAAGACTGAACAGGTTCAATATAACCTCACTTATTTTATTAACTCTTTCACTCCGTGATATATCACTCGAATCGAATAGAAAATCTTGTAAATCTCTAGAACAATCTTATAAATCACTCGGACGATCCTGTTAATCACTTGAACAGTCTTGTAAATCACTGCAGCAAGTAAGTAAGTCACTCGAAAATCACTAAGAAATTCGGGTGACGTATATTAAAACAAAGTAATTATTTACTGTTTCCTGATCATGAGGACTTTAAAGTTAAAAAAATGAAAATTATGAAGAAAGTTAAGTTCCGGTTCCTATAATGGGTCGGTATTTTTACTAAAAGCATTCATTCAAATTTCTAGTAAAACAAAAAATTTACAAATATTTAAAAAAGCCTGCTGACCCAAAATGAATTGCTTTCGATTTTTTCTCAATCTATCTATTCATTACAATTCTTCGATCGATTACTTAGCAATTTTAATAAACCGCAAATTCCTCTCTATCCCACCGTCCGCGCTTATGAAAACACCGAGTAAACTCTTAGAAAACATGCAAATCAAACTCCTTACAAATTCCCGATCCCGTCTAATACTAATTGTCAGCGTCGTGTCCA
This sequence comes from Gastracanthus pulcherrimus, assembly GCA_949152435.1. Classification (NCBI taxonomy): domain Eukaryota; kingdom Metazoa; phylum Arthropoda; class Insecta; order Hymenoptera; family Pteromalidae; genus Gastracanthus; species Gastracanthus pulcherrimus. Next base: position 175,788,335 of record OX424573.1, on the reverse strand, counting down.
ACCGAGCGTGATGCATTAAAATCCCATTACAATCCACGTGCCGCGATCGCTCGTGTTCCCCCTAATTAACACAAAAAAAAGTGCGCCACCGGCACACACTCGTCGACTTCCTCTTTTCTTTCCTTCCTTCATTAAGTATGCGCTCTCGTGGTGTATACACGCGCGATGTTTTACGTAACAATCCGCGGCTCTCCGGTGCTCTTTATATCTCGCGGCGGCGCGGCGACCAAAACAACGCCGACTTCCGTGTTCGCGCGGAATACGAAGCTAAACTCGCTCGCGTGTGCGCGGCTTTTATCAAATATTTAATGCGCGCGTCCGCGGTGTAATGCGGAATTTATGCGATTTTTGCGTCCGCGCGTGTGTTTGAATAAGCGCGCAAGACGGCGGGTAGAGGTTACACGAGGACGCGATCGTATTGTAGTTTAAGCGGGGCGGAAAGAACGGAGGAGTCAAGGTTGCGAGTCGGCAAGGGGTCAACGGTCGCGCGATTGGGTGCGTGTAATTGGAGTTGGGAAGTAACTCGAAATTTTCTAGCTATTTTGGGATGTGCACTTGAAATAATATCTAAATATGTAAAGTAGTTATCCTGTTACTAACCGAGTCAAATGCTAATTTAGCAACTATATTTACGTACAATTATATTTTACCGATTTTACATGTATGAATTTTGATTAGTTCCTTGCAGTTTTATATAAGTATAATTATAGTATAATTACATATTTAAATAGAATGAATTACGTAAAGAAAATTATACTTTATAGAAAGTGGCTTTTCATCTTCAAAATCTGCAAATCTCATACGTTTTACATTTTCAATTTATTTTTATTATAACTAAAACACATTTTCTTAGTTTACAAAGAGTTTCGTTATTCCAAAATTATTGAATTTATTGTTGGTAAATAATTAGTGATAAATTAATAAAATAAAACATATTCAAAGTCTAGGTATTTTATAAAATAAAAACTGATACATTCCTCACGTAGACGACTAGTAGATTTTCTAAGACAAAAACCAACTACATAAAAAGTTTCAAATTTGCCATTTGCATAATTCATTCTATCATCTCAAATTAACAAAAATGCAAGACATAAAGAAAATACTTATGCATGTCGAATTTGTAAAATACATACAAATAGTTTGCATGATTTACTAGAAAGGTAATGGATTATAACTTACCTCAATTTTCTTTAAACCAAATATCGCTAATCGTTTACAATTACCTTTTCAATCACAACGCTAACCTCGTCAAAACTGCCCATTACATTGATTACTTAACCAAACGCACTTTCTTACCTCCGCTTAATTATTTATTTTTTCAAACCCATTTTCATTACGCAACCTCCTCTTACCCGCAATGCGCGAGCGCCCCTCTTCTTTCTCCCGCTTCTTCGGCAATCGAAGCGCGCGCCAGGCGCGCAAAAACCAGCAAGAAGAATCGCCTCTTAATTAATGAATCGCGCGGCACTTTGCAGCGGCCAGCCCGAACCTCTCGAACTCTCTGCCTCGCTCCTCGCGGAAACATTAATTACTTTAATGAGCTTAATAGAAATCCCGCCCCTCGTCGTGGATGCTCTTTTCGGAATTGCCCATTTCCGGCCGATGCCGGCGCTGATGCAGCTGGGCTGAAGGCTCTTTCTTGGCTGTGTTTTTCGCGATGGATTTTCGCGGTTGGGTAAACGGAAAACAAAGGGGAGGCGGGAGCTTTCGGCGCTGGATTGGAGCTTGAGTAGGTTCGTGAAAATGCGTTGGGCTTTGATGGGTTTGTCAGTTTTATGATCGAAAGTGGTGTTGAATGATGAATGAGGGGAGATTTCGGTATAGGTTTTTGAGTGCTAAATTGGAGGTGAGTTGTATCGTGAAAATTGCTGGGGCTTTCATGCGATTATCAGTTTTTGGATTAAAAGTGTTGTTGCTAGGGGTATGTCGAGGTTATTGTTAAATTAAAATCGAAAATCGAAACTCGAAACTATTAAATTCAGTTTAGGTAATCCAATATATAGTGAATTAATTTGAGATATAAACTATGAGATTGAGACAAGAATCTCTATTTAATTGTGTTTGAGATCCCAATTCTCAACTCAAAATTACAAAATTCAATATGACGTGAAAGTGGTTAATATTAATGATTACAAATATACTTTTAATCATTAATTAATAAAGAAATTTTATGCTGGGACATATAATTACAATTATTACAAAGTACCGAGTTTATTCTTTTTATAACATATATCAACTTCTTATACTTGTTATTAGCAATGTTTTAAAGTAATTATAAAATTAAAGATTACAAATATATTTTTAATTAACAAAATAACAGTTTTAGAACAATGAGTTTTCGGATTCAATAGAGTCCAAGATAAAATCTACAATTAAATCTATACATAAAAGTGTTTCCACGATTTTTATTTCTAAAAACAAATTTAAATAAAAATAGAAGCCTCATCACTTCAAACAAATCAATGAAAACTGTACAGCTTCCCATATTTTCACTTAACGACCCACCGTCATTCATAAAAAAACACACAATACCAAATACCACAATAAAAGCAAACGTTTCCCGCATGCATAATCACCTAAAGTACGGGTACTCCGACCACTCTGCCCTGCAAACACTCACCTTTTAGAAGGAATAACCTAAACGCCCATAGACGCAATTTAAAATTCTCGACTGCCGACAATGCGTCAGCCAATACCTGTAATCAGCTATTGCTCGCTTGTAAGCACCGCTGATTTCCACGAGCGTTGCTTCTATATATACTCCGCGAGTGTTTGTTTCAAAGCAAAGTTCAATAGCAGCGTCGCAGGTGTCGTAGAGTAACGAAACAAAAAAGAAAAGCAGAAAAACGACGACGGGAGAGGAAAATAAGGAATGAAATGTCCATCGTGTGCGCGGTCACGTAACTCGCTCTCTGCGCGAAAAAAGAAGTTGGCGCATCGTCTGGATGATTCATTCGGCTTATGTTCTTGTATGTGTGTATATACATTATAATTTGAAATAGAGAAACTTCACGGAGAAATTGTGAACATTTAGTAATTTTCAGTTGCGAGTTAAGTCACTGGTAAAACCAGTTGCAGATTTGTATCACTGGCAATTAGTACATGATGTATTATTTCTTTGTTAGTGAGCCTCACTATCTCATATTCTCAAATTAAGCGAGTATCATTTATCCTAAACAACTAAATTTTCGTGTTATTTAGTTACTAGAATTAATTTCTTTGAAACAGTGGATAAATGGATTGTCGAATAATTTCCCCCCTTTTCTTTTTAATCGCTGATCCTCTTTACAGAAAGATTCAAGTTACATGAAGTTTAAGGTTCTACTGGAGCTCGCGGCAAAAAGTTGTTAATTGAATTTTCCGATAAAGTTAATGCATGCGGCGCAGCAATAAAAAAAGTGAGCGGCAGCTTAACTTTACCACCCTCAACCTTTAGCTACATGTACTAACCGTCTCGCGAACTCTCCCCGCGGCCTGGAACTTGCGTGCACTTCAAAGGATTGATTATGGACCTGAAAGGGTTAATTTCTCAGAGATGTTCGCGTTAAGTTTCCGCTAGGGGGAAGGTGCTTAACTTGCAAAGTGCCTCACATTAACAAAATCACATTCTAACTAATTATTATATAAGGATATGTCTTTCACATAATACTATGTAATCCTATAAAATACGTATAATTATTATTTTCTAAGATTTATGCCTCTACATTTAACAATAACTAGATTTATGCAAGCACGCACTGACATAATTTTGAAGTGACATTGACTTATGACTTCTTTTAATGCGATTTTTACGTCATCTACATACCTACGTTATGAATACGTATTCTAATTTATCGCGATATTTATCAGCCAATCACCTTGTATTTTAAATGGTTTCACATTTTGCCATCATTTCTTTATTAGAGAAATTCATTCGTTGTTAAAATTTCATATCAAATTTATTAAAAATGTAAAGCAGTCTGTGATTTACTTGGAATAATACCGGAAAAATCGACGATCAACATAACCTTTTTAATGCAATATGCGCAAAAAGTAAAGCAAGAATTTCTGGAAAATGAAACTAATTTTGATTTATGTATAAATCCTTGTAACAAAGAAAATCCATTTCTTCTATTTGTTATTTTAGAGCAAATTTTTAATCTCAATTTGCCGGTTAGGTTATGTCTACTATTGAAAATGAGATTCTCAATAATATATTTAAAAATAAATAAACACTTAAAAATTGTTCTTTCCCGCACTTTTCCGTATCACTCAACCTACAATCATTCAAATCAAGTATAAATTACACATCCCAATTAATAAAACAACGTCCATTACAACAAACAACTATATATCCACCCGAGAAATACTATTTAATTCATGCAAAAACGTACGATCCTCGTACGACACTCCAGCAACTCGAACCCTCCAAACTTTTGCGCGCACCCTTTAAACATTCATCGCGCAGCCCGCACTCTCGACTTCATCAAACCCACCGAATCGATGCAAAAGAGAGAAAAAAAAAAGAACAAACGCATGCGTGCAATGCAAAGCCTCGGGGACGTTATCGCACGTCGCATCGGCCGGCCGCTATATGTATTATACACACACACCGCGCGCGCGCGCTTACGCGATAATGCATTCGTCGTCTTACGTGGCGACTCGCGACGAGCATCGACCGAATTGGAATAAATGACGGGGGCAGCGAGCGAATAAATTGCTTCTCGTTTTCTCGGCTCGCCGACTGAACGGGCGACTTTTACAAATTAGCCGGCACGAGCGGTTAAGTGTCGCGTTTGGTCGTTTGTAGGTTTGGGTGCGAGTGTCGCGAGGTGGTGATTAATTCTGGGTGGTTTAGGGGGATAATTGATTGATCGGGGATTAGATTGTTTGCCGAGGATGTATTGGAGGATATGGATGAGTTAAGAGGATCTTGATCTAGTCATTTTTAAGTATTTATGAATAGTAGAATTTAATTAATGAGTAATGAATAGCTTTATTCATTTATTGAGTATATCATACATTCAATTTATATTACCTTACTTAACCTAATTATTTAAGTGTTTTGTGAACGGTCTAAAGGCTTTTTTATAAATAATTTACAATTTTTTGTTATCGTTGGATAAGGTGTCGTAAGTTACAATTGCTCTAAGCAGGTCTCAGTGGAATAAAATTAATACAATCAGTATCAGATTAATTTTGAAAAGTCAAATGAATAAAGAATGTTTTTAGACTACAGTGTTTGTCTAGAAAGAACATAGAAAAACTAGCTTTTGTAAATAACATGTACATCGTTTATCGCTTAACCTACTATACAATCGATTTAATATTATCTATGAGAATTCACCAATACTAATTATAAGTGCGAATAAAGGTGAATAATTAATAATTAATGAAGGATTCCTTATTCTCTATTTTTTATCAGCAAATTCAAGTTGATTGAGCATTCCAATTCGTCATTCCACAATTTGTGTTAAAAGATTAGAACCACTAACATCGCACGCAAATTTTACCTTACGCGAATTCCTAGTCTCGCTAATCGTGCTACAAATATGGTAATGCACTCGTATCCAGAAGATAAAAGACCATTACGTATTCGAACGTAAAAATAGACCAGAGTTCAATGCCACCGTTTCAACGAACGTGTATCTCGTAACGCGCACTCTCCTTTTTTTTCAGTTCGAAACATCAGCTGATTAGAACAGCGCAAAAAAAAGAAACGAGCAACACAGAGAGAGAAACAGAGGAAGTGGGAAAACCACTTTGTCTATTCGTTAAGTGCAGCCTGATGTTTAATTCATAGGATCGCCACCGCAAAGTCATTCGTTCGATGGCACCGGCCTCTATATATCCCAGTCGTCTACTGCTGCTACTATACTAGCCGGGGCGCGCATTATGAATATTTATTAAATTCGCCGATTGAAAGTGCAACAGACCGGGGCTGGACTGTATGCGCGCGCGCCTCGAGCTGGTGTTTGCCTATCGGCTGTTGGCCCGTCGAAGCGTTTGGTGCGAGCCGTGCACGCATTGTAATTATACGATGTAGCTCGAGCTTAATGAATTGCCACTGGGAGGTATAGGCGACGGTTACGCGGAAAAAAAATATTGAAACGTACTCGATCATTGTTTGCGCAGAGATAAAAAACAAGAGTTCCACTGTAATTTATTAATGGACGGTAATTCATCATTTAAGTATCGTGCGTAAGAATAATCCGTCATCATCTTCGCTCTTCTTTAAAATCGATTCTCATCGTAGAATGTAAACTTTGCAATAATTGAAAAGTCACGATCGCAAAATCGACCGAGAAACGTCTCATTGAAGAGAAAAAAAAGAGCAACAATGATTGATTGAGAGAGGCGGTGTATATTTTGAGTTTCTTTTTTCGGGGTGATTCATAATTATCGTTTTCGTCGGAGCCTTCCGTCTAACGCCGACTCTAATGAAATCCATCAATCAGCCGTCCATCGATCAATAGCGCCGTGCTCGATCACTTTTAAACACGCGGGATTCGCCTGAAAAGGAAGGAAGAAGGGGAGAGAAAGCTCGACAACAAAAGGAGTTGAAGGAAGAAATGGAAGGATGCTGGGAGCTTTGAAAAAAAAGAGGTTAAGGCGTTAGCTGGGGATTAAAATTTCAATAATTTACAGGCAGAAAATTAAAATGTTATAATAGTAGATTCATTTTTAAAGAAAGTTTAAACTACTTAAAAAAGGAGAATATCTTTATCGAGAGCGTGAACCGAACATAATCTCAAAACGTCATTGAAAATCCTAAAAAAAGATTTAGCTTTTTTCGAAAACTGTTGCTATATAATAGTCTTTTATTTTAATCATGCTTAATTACAGTAAAAATAATTTTCAAAAGTAAGATATTTTAAATTATAATAACAAATTTGTGTTGCGATCTGCCAGATGTGTGAAATAAGTAATTGCATAGTTAGTAAAATGTAGCTATCTTCAGAGATATTTTAATCCGAATAAATAAGGAGAATTAAGTAGTTACAGACGAAGCACATAAATGACAGAGATATACCACGATGGGACATTAAGAGAGAAAGATAGATAGAGAGCTTAAGATTTAAATTTAGATAGCTTTATTAATACCCAGGGTTTAATGTATCAAAACACAATGGATTTACATACTAAACTACGTCGAATGTATAACAAACTTATCCAATTTCAAATTTTATTTATAATAACTAGTAAATATCACTAATAAATCAATTTACAAAATACTGTCAATAGTGTGGATCTAAATACTAACAAGTAATTTAATATCAAATGAAATAAGCTTGACAATTACATTCATAAATTAGTACTGGTAAGTTTTGTAATAAAAATCGTTACAAAAATTCTTAAACTCTTTTGAAACTCGTTACTATAAAACATATAATATAAAAATATGTAATAAAAGGTGTATACTCTTTCTGATACAAATGACGCCATTTATGAAATTCTTTTTAGACTATACAAACATTACCAAAAAATGGCTAATCATTGTCCGATGTCTGGCTTTATCTAACCTCAAAATATTCAAAACATCCCCCATTATCTTACATCTTCCACGCGCACGCACGTCACCAACACCTAAAAAGAATCCGCAAACTCATCAAACCTTAAAATCCAACAACCTCGTGTCACCCCTCCACCCCCTCTCCCACCCAACATCATCAAATATCCCAATACAAATCCCAGTGTCACTCCAACCTCACGCCTCTAAAATCGCGCGCGCGACACCCCTCCCCCTCCCGCGCGCGCGCGTGTCTTATTGTGCGCAGGGCTTAACCTTCCCGATCCCTTCCAACTCCAAGGGTTACTACGCACCCACACACACACACACACTTACATCCACAGCCGAGGGGGAGCGAAACGTACAGAAGTTCGCGCACCGGCGCCGCGCTCCACGCCCGATCAATATCGCGAACCTGCAGAGAGAGAGAAGGGATGTATATACTGTACACTGCGCCCCTCCAGCAGTCGAGGAGGGCTACAGCGAGAGAGAGAGAACTACGATCGATCCCGGTGGCGGTCGGCGCAGAGCGCAGCGCTATATAGGCGCAGAGAGAGAGAGAGAGAGAGAGAGAGCGCAGAGCGGCGCCGGTGACCTTCCGCGCCTGAAGTTCGCCGAAGTACACTGACCTCCCGCCCGCCCGCCGCCGCCGCCGTCGTCGGCGCTTTCCCACTCGCACACGCCACCCCCACTCTATCTCTCTCTCTCTCTCTCTCTCGGCTCTCTGCACGCATGGCGCAGGGGTGGAAAAATTGTTGCTGGGTGCACGCTGCTGCTGCTGCTGCCGTCCAGGGGTGGGAGGAGTTGACATGCCGGCGGTATTGAGAGCTGTATAGCGGAATGGAGTTGAATGGCTATGATGGGTTGATGAAAGGATTTTGTGGGTTTGCGCGCGTTGATTGGGTTGGTGATTGTTTTGATGCGCTAGATGTTGACTGATTTTTAGGTTAGTTTGTTTTTATTTCATTGGGTTGTAGGGTTGTTAGGAACGTGAGAATGTATTAAATAATACAAGTTTGGTGGCTCGTGCTTCTTGTCTTTTTCGGTTGTATTGGGAGACCGTGAAATAACGTGAATAACATGAAATTGGGAAGAAAGGTTGAGGAGGGGCTCAGTAGGGATTGAGGGAGAGTTGAGGAGGAGACAAGTAGAAATAACATAAATGAGATCCAATTGGGAATAGAGGTTGAGTTGAGCTTTGGAAGGAGTTATCCTTTTACAGAAAGGATAGGAGGAGTTGAGGAGGGGTTGAAGAAGGTTGAGGAGGGGAAACTCTTAAAACATGAATGGTGGAAGTGGCAATATATCTTTAATTCTTTATGGTATAAAGAGATGACTCTTTCAGCGATAGAGTTTAGTATTGCACCGATTTTTTTGCAAGTATCTGTACAAAATGTTTCTTTAGGTTGTTAATTACGAATCTGCAGTAGGATTCTGAAATTATAAATAGCCTATCCAAAATGGCAGAAAAATATTCAACAATTTGTAATTTTGTCATTTTTACCTTGAAATTGTAGTTAGTGACCTCAAGAGTCTCTGTGTATATTAGACCAAAACATTTTTAATGACTTCGAATAAAATTCGAATTATTTTTAAGTTGATAAAGTCCTTGGAATATCTAACAAGCATATAAGAATCCGAACAAAACCGCAAAGAAATAAAATAAAAAATGTTTTAACATGTGAGTTCCCACAGTACGCAGATGTATGGATAAATATTTTTATTTGTTAGAAACTGTACTAGAATATTCTATTATACTCGTTAATAAATAAAAATGTTTATCCATACATCTCCGTACTGCGGAAACTGTACTAGAATATTCTATTATACTCTCTAAGAATAACCAACTTTCAAGAAGATTTTTAGCTTGTCCCATGTTATCCTACTTTCGCAGGGATAATAAAAACATTTAATCATTTTCCATAAACGGAAACTTTAGATTGAATCTGACGTTATTCTGACTTTTAGAGAGGGTTGAACATTTCTGTCGTTCGGAAATTATTAAACTTTCTTCTAAACTAAACGAAATGTCACTTCCGTAATATCCTCGCATGTAAAATATATACGCAAACCATGTTAATAGTATATTATGACACTGTTGTGGGAGATGGTTTTCTACCTTGCTCGAGGGTTTTCGCACGAGCGAAGCGAGTGAGAAAATCGAGCAAGGTAGAAAAACACCTCCCACAACAGTCTCATACGATATTTTATAGCACAACAACCTCAAAATCGACAATAAAGTTGGCATTTTGAGGTTAGTGTGCTATAAAATATTATATACTCTGTTTCTACGTATATTCATTAATAGACTAATTTGTGTCTTTTATCTGATTACAGCTGACTCGCGAGATTCACGGACTAGTTTGAGACAACGTGATCGTCCAGGAACGGGCCCCCAAACACGGTAATTAATTCACACTATTTATATTATACAATCACTTTCTATTTCCCTCTTCCTAACCCCCCTACTTTACTCAAATTATTTTAATTTTACATCAAAGCATACATGAATCTAAACCAATATAATTACAATAAACGTAAAATCGTAATACCATCCACACATTCATCAACAACAGATCCATAATTACGACTCGACTGCGGAGCATTTAATATAAAATTCCAAGTCCGTTTCTAAGCAGCATCTCGTGTCGCGCGCTCTTCACGTGTAATATCATCACACAGTCTGCCGCAATCCCAAGATCGCGCGCGCATTAGTTACACCGTGCGTTACAGCCAACACAGCCTCTCGCACGCGGTGTATACGAGTCCGCCACGAGACAGAGCCGAGTGCAGAGCAGTTCTGTTAGCGTTAATCGCCTATACGAGATTATGTCATGAGATATCTCGGCGGCGGCGCGCGTATACACGCAACGTTCATTACGCGCCCGCGCGGAGTACTACACTGGCACGAAATTTCCGAGAAATTGAGACATGGGGGCTGCAGGCGCGCACGGCCCGTCGGATGATAGACGGGAAATTGATGGTGGAGCGCGTGGGTGGGAGCTAATGAGGAGGTTGGAAAAATCATCGGTTCATTAGGAGAGCGATCGTGGGAGAATGGGGGTAAAGCAGTGGAATTTGAATGGGACGGGGTTCGAGCGCGTTTCGTTGCTCTTTTTCTTTTCACGTTGCGGTTTTTCGCGCGATGGAAGTTTGATGCAAGTAACAAGAACATTGAGTGTTAATTCATTAGTTAATGAGATACTTAGACAAATTAACATTTCTACGAATCAGCGATTATTTCATGAAAGTTAAGACAGGATAGAATTATCAATAATACAGTGCTATATATCGTAATTTTTAAGTAAGAATAAGTATATTTATGTTTTGTTTACTCATTTTGAAAGTTGCAACGATAAATGGTTTATTAACCACGAATGGCTTTTTTGTTGTTAATTTTCTTGAGTGCGCTCTAATTCTACTTTTATGTGGCTGATGCGCTAGAAATCGCCTTTAAAATAGAAGCGAATGTATATTGCGATTTAAAAAGGGGGATTTTAAGCTTCTCGCAATTAAAGCGGACAATACAATTGAAGCGCTCGAAAAGGTATTAAGGGAAAGAGAATTACGCTGTCTGAACTGAACGTTAAGTATCCAGATGTCGAGCAGTCTGCTGTGCGAATCCAACTGACAAAAGGCGGAATAAAAAAATCTAATTTGCAAATGCATGGATAAAAGTAAAAGAGATTGTTTCTGTTTGATAGTTAATATTCGATATTTATTTTATGACCGGTTTTCCAAGTCTAAAATAGTATTTGAGGGAAAAATGTACACCGTGTTAATTATATTTTCTAGAACGGAAGAGAATAAGATTAGATTAGATAAAAGTATGGATTTATTTGGCAAACTAAGAAATAATGAAGCTTAGAACTGTTTATTTCAAAGTAAACTAGAATGTAATAATATTATATTATCAGTTAAAATTATTATTTATTAATATTTATTACTCAAATTACTTATATAGCATTGTTCTTATTACAGCGCCAGAGAGTTTGTAATGCTATCTACTGTTCACAAATATAGTGTTATACTTCGTGCTGGTAAAACATACTACTTTAACGCAATTGAACTGTACATAAATGTCAATAATCACATAAACTATATACACGATTGTAGATTTGAACGTATATTTATTATCACCGAGTTTTGCACGTGTACCCTTAACTATTTCTAATGTGATTATTATCAACTTTTCAAACGAATTTATAAACTATATTTAAAAAATCTAGCAATCTTTTAACATTAATGTACATAATATACAAACATAAACTAGATTACAAGACGCTAGATAACTGTTCTTCTCTAATGGAGTTTTTCACTATTATTAAAAAAATTAATCAATTATATACCTTTTGACAAAACAATAAGAGTAGTTCCTCTTTACTAAAGAATGAGTAATATATGTATGTGCAGAGTTTTTTATCTGCTTCCCAAACAAAGCGGAAACAATCATTTTTCCTCCACGACAATTCTACTTTTTGAGCATTAGCAAACAGCCGGCTCACACAAAGACACGCAACACATCCACCATCCTCTCAAAAACATTACACCGTCCTTCCTCATCAGCATAACCCCCAAACAACCCAAATCAGAATATACAACTAAGCCCATTAGTAAGCTCCGAGCTTTGCTCACCACTCGCACACTCTATCCTCCATCAAACGTCCGTCAACGTAACGAAGGAAACCCCACGACGTCCTCTCTCTCTCTCTCTCTCTCTCTCCTGCAATCTACATAGAGAAATATACATCGGGCTTAATCGCGCGACTGCAGCGGACACGCGGGAAATGAGAGCGAGCGCGGCGCGCATCGCCACGGGAAAACAATAAAAATAATTGCGGTTTATACGGTTGCCGGCTGCTGCTGCCGCTGGCAGCGTCGCTATGCACGTATATACGAGTCGCCTGGCCGCGTGTCTGCTGCCGGCGCTCGATCGATCGAGCGTCTAGTCTAGCCAGCTTCCCTCGCTGTCTCCCTCTCTCGATTTTCCTTGTTTTTGCTCCAACGCCGCCGCCAGCAGCAGCGTCCTTTTATATCGATTAGTCATCGCCCGCGCGCGCTCCAGAAGTCCACATACAGCAAGCCGTCACCTCTGTTCTCTATGTACATTCTTTTTTCTTTTTCTGAGTGTGTGTGTGTGTGTGTGCTGCATCGGGCGAGGGAACGAACGAGAGTGTCGCGCTTCTTCGTTGCTTCTCTTTTTGCGATTGCTGATTTGGTGCAGTGTGTTTGGGGCTCTTGTTTGAGAGGAGTTCGTGTATATGGAGAGATTTGGGAGTGAAATTTGTGTGTTGCTTTTTGGTCTTTGATTGGAGAGAGGTGATGGGGTAGGTTTTATGAAATTTAGATTTGGATCTGGGGAAAGTTGGAATTTCAACCGTTGACGTGTGTTAACGTGTTAGGGAGCGGGTGGTTTTATATTTTCAAGGAGTATTTTAATAAAGCTTACGTGGAAAAATATTTTCTTTCGTTGATTTCATTATTTTGTCAATCGGGATAATTTTCAAGTAAGGTAGTCCCGTATTTTCCTGCCTTAGTAGGATAGGAACTCATACAGGTGTTCAATTAGTGGATAATTTTATCTAGATACGAGATTAGAGAAAAAAGTATGGTTTTATTACAAAAATATTAGTACAATATAAGGACAACATGTAATAAAAGCCAGGAAGCAATTTCAAACTGGAATAAAAAACCGTATTTTCAAATATTTATCTTTGTCTAAAAGAATCTAGATACATGTTTATTTAGTTTAATTCAATATCTAGATTAATTATCTAATTAAAATACCAAACTGTACAATCCAATTTTTAATTATACAATCTAAATATAAATAATTTTGTTCAATGTTTTAATACGATATATTATCTCAATAACATTATCTAGATTAATTGTCTTTACTTATAATATTGTCCAAAAAAGTTTGATTTAAGAAAATATTTATGAAACTTTCTAGTCACTTATGAAATAGGTAATACATTATCTAAAATTTTAATAAATTTTTATTATTTACGACATAGTTAATCTGTATTTATATTTATCGTTTATTAAAGCTAAACAGTTCGTCCGCGCATTATAACAGGGTCCAAAATAAGAAAAATTCGCAGCTAGTAACAAACTTAAGAATATCCATAGCCGTATCGATCCTCGCAAGAATTAGTCATTCTAAACGCCATTAGCTCAAACATATTTGCACTGGTATCCTGAATCATAGTGTGTACTTTCCCGGCTGCTATAATTGAACTCGCTTAACTCGATATCTATAAAGTAATTCACGTCCACTTATATACCGCGCGCGCATCTTCGCCACGGCGCTCGACGCTCGCTTTAAGTGACACTCCCCGCTTCTACGCTACTCTCTTAATTTTAAATAGTGACATTTTCACTGTTTTAGCTAGTGAACACAATTCCACTTGCAAAACAGTGAAAATTTCACTATTTTGCCAGTGAAAACTGTTTTCACTAGAACAATACTGATTTTTCACTAGTTTCGTAGTTAATACATAAGTGAAAAACTAGTAAGGTAGGGATCGAGTTGGTATTTCATAACCTAATTTCAGTTGACATTTTTATTTCATGAACATTAATTATTATTTTTATTATGTAGTAACAAAATAATTAATCAATTAATTAACGAATAAAAATGGTGCAAATAATGTCTTAATTAGGATTCTGATCCATATTTCCAGTGTGAGAATTTGACAAATGTCTAAAATTATTAATTTTTCAAAATAAAATTATAATTAAATTCAATATTCATTTTTTTTTGTAACGTGTATACTAATAAATTTATTCATATCACCGAAAGCACCTTTTTATCAATATATTTATATCAGTTACATTCGCAGCTCCTTATATGAGTTATAAAATTTACTATACACAGTCAACCTATGTAGGCAAGTGGCGAAGACGTTGGACTGTTAACCTTGTGCACCAGAATTCAATTCCCCATCGTAGCAGTTTTTTATCACATGTTTAATTTATTTCTTATTTTAATATATATAAATGTTCAAATGAAAATTTAATACATAATTTAATATCTAATACATTTCATATATGATTAATATACACGTTTAATATAATAGAATTTACTGAATGATTAAATTTCACTATTTCGACAGTGAAATTTCACTGATTCAAGTAGTGAGAATTTATTTCACTATTTCAAATAGTGAATATTCACTGTTTCACAGTGAAACAGTGAATGTTCAGTATTTCATATTAAGAGAGTTTACAGTCGAAAATTGAAGTTTAATAAGTCCGTAGTTTAAATTAAAATCCCGGATTACTCTTTAAAGTTCTCTTCCGCCGCGGTTTATTGCTAAACTCGTATTTCACGAGGCAGCGTTAGAGGGGAAAGAACTGCGTGATCAAATTTGCGCTCCTTTAGAAATATTTAGATTGAAGAATATTTTCGTGGGATTTGTTTTTAATTGTTTGTTTGCAAGTTGTTGTCCTAGATAGAAATCTGAGCGTTTTAAATGCATAGGAAATGAATTTATGATTGAAATAAATAGAAGGATAATAATAAAACTATCTAGTGTATAGATGACGCAATACTAAGAAACGAATAAATGCCCAAAAGTAGATAAGGCCTTAGCACAGAAAGATTTTTAAACCGAGCATTGTGTGTCGTAGTTGTTTTTAGAGGTTATGTTTACACCTTAGTCTCTACGTCCTATTCTGATACATAATGTCCAAGAAATATCTCTTTTTTCTAGACTATTAATAATGCTAGATAAATGTTAAAAAACCGTTTCATTCACGGACAAAAACAAATTAATTTTAAATATTGGAATACGCACACTTTGACGTAACAATAAATTTCCTGTCAATGCGGTCGACCAATTTTTTACCAGACCAAAAGACACCATTACCGCCCATATCTTCGAGCATTCAAAGCATTTCTTTGATCAAAATCGCCGGCAATACACACAGAGACACAGCCAAGCACAAGAAAAACAAGACAAAGGCGTGCGCGCGCGCGAGCAAATAACCAGGTTACAACACGGCGCGATTAGAGGGATCCATCCGAGCGTGAAAATCGTCTATCCGTCTTTCTTGCTCTCCTCTCTGCGAGAGAAAGAGAGAGAGGGAGGCCGATATCCCGCCGACGTAAATGACTTTAATGATCGTTGGCGTTATTGATTTTGTCGCTCGTCCGGAACGCATCGGAACCACTTGTATACTCTTGTCTCTCTCTCTCTCTCTCTCTCCCTTCCTATTCGTCGTTCGTTTGCCGGTCTACCGGGTGTCCCTACAGTATCCTTGAAATACAGACAAGGTTTTTACATTACGCGAATTTGAATGCTTATTGAGTTACGCGCGAGAACAATGAGGCGCGGCAAAAAGTTTGAGGTTAAGTGGGAAAATTGGCGATTATATCGTCCTTTTGTGGCGCGTAAATGTAAAAATTCAAATCAGGAACGCGTAATCTTCCGCGCGTGTGCTGCCTCGCTAGTTTATTATCGTATTACGCAAAAGATCGTCTCTACCTCCGAGATAATCATCAAACTCACTCGTACAGAAATATATACCTATTTATACCTTGAGTAAAAATTAATTTCCTTCCTCATACATAAAAACCGCGTAAATTTCATTTCCAATCTTTGTCAACGTCAACGTTCCACCCACCGGTTAGTGTCCACACGCTGCACACGAATGTCAGGCTAATCATATCTCGTAAAACCCCCAAAAGTGTCTCTCTTTTTCCCTCTTCTTCCTTATGTACTTCCCGCGGTATAATCGGCGTGAAATATACGGCCGGCAATAAGGAACTCGACTTTCGTCGGTCGGAACTTTCTGTGTGCTTGGGGCCACCCCAAAAAAGGCCAGAGTCAAGCTCGTCAAAATTGCCGACACGCGATCCCTTGCCGTACATACGAAAACTTACTTTGTGGCCGTTCGTTCTTGTTCTGGATTAAGTTGGGGGATGTTGTTTGGCAATATTGTCTAATGAAGTTTTTTCGCTATGTATTTGGAAGGTAATTTACTTTAATGGAAAAATTAGTGCTGTTTTATGTTTTGGCAAGCTAAATGTTATATTAAAACAAGAATATTAAATTCTTTTGCTTTATTTTACTTTCTGTAAAGAAATGATGATACGATATTGAAACCCCTTCAAAAGCGTTGTGATTGTTCAGCAGTAGTTGCGATTATCATGTTGATGAAGTTTATTCAATAAACTAACCAAAATCAAGCTCTACAAAATCAATTACGTACGGAGCATACTTTTAGAAAAATGATAACATTTTACTTACAAACTTTTTTATTGTGAGAAGTGTGAATCGCAATCATTAAAGGCTAATTCATGGAATAAAATAAACACTCTCAAAAATTTATTTTTAACTTTTCCATTTGTTGTTTTAATACTTTAATTTTTTGCTGTGTGTTTAATGCAATATAATAAAAAATGCATTCATCTTCATTTATCTAAACCAAACAATCCTAAAACTAAAAAGTTAGAGACATTTATTATGAAATAATTTATCGGTATATCCGAACCATTATATTTTTAATTAATGGATGTGTACACATTCAGTATCTCCATGGTCGGAGGACAAAGATAATTATGTTGTAAAAACGAGTATCGATGAAATAGAAATCGTTGAAAAGAGAGATATTTCAGATAGATAAAAGCCTCCAGCAGCATCTGAATACATTGAAAAGCTTAATCAACAATTTCGAAAAGATGGATTAACCTCACAACTCGATGAGTTTGTTTTACGTTAAAAGTAACAATGAAATATCCATTCATTTTCATGTGTATAAACCCCAAATAAAATTAAATAATAATGATAACAATTATTGTCAATCCAAACATCGATAAAACAGAAATTTTCGACAATCAGAAAGAGCCTCTTTTTCCATTACCACCCAAAAAGTCACTTGTTCGCGAAAAAGAGAAAAGGCTTTATTGACACAGTGTACGTAAAGTATTAAAGAGTGTGTAAAGTAATTACTTGACACACAGTTTTTCACTTTACACACAATTTGGACAGAATTACAAAATTTTGAAAATTTTGAAAATTTAAAAATTTTGAATAAATATAGGACAATTGGTAATTTTTTTTAATTTAAAAATTTTTATATATTTTTTTTTTTTTTTAAATGAGATATAAGTATATTTTTTTCTTGGGGGCAAGCCGGCAACTCGTGCGCGTCAAACAGCACCCGTAAGAAAAAGTTCACTTTACGCACTAGTTGCATAAACTTCATTGAACGATTTAATCAAGGATTAAATAAAACTTTAATTGTACATTATCTTTCCAATGCAATGGTTTTACTCTACGTTTCAAACAATATAAAAAATCTACTCAACATCATGTCTCTTCAACCCGAAATTTCCATAAAACTAAAAATAACAAGCAATTTTAATCAATTATATCCCTATCAACGAAACGAAAATTTTCATCGATCAGAAGACTGCTGCCGCCAGCAACTGTGGAATCCAATAAAAGCCTTAATCAAAAATTAAAAGAAACGAACATATAACCTCAAATTCATTTAATCTCCATATAATTCACCGTAAGCACATCTTGGCAACTCTGTTTTGGCTTCAAGTTGAAATCTTCCTACCTCTGCACCAAAACCCCCCAAAACTAAAAAATTAACAAGCAATCTATTCTTAATTACAACACCACCGATAAAACAGAACTCTTCGTTCTCTCTTCCCTCTCTTACCCACATCCATGCCCACGTTTCTCTATAGAAAGAGAAAAGGCCGCGGCAGCCAGCAGATTGGCGCTCGCGCGCGCGCGTGACCCTGAACCCGCGAGCGAGCGCCGCGAGAGGCAGACTCTCCCAAGGTCCGCGCGCGCGAGCGAGCGTCGATATATACGACGACGACGACGGCGTCGTCGTACCCGGAAGAGATTAGCTCACCGTCGTGTGCTCGCTCTGCTCTCTCTCTCTCTCTCTCTCTCTCTCTCTTGTTTCATTAAGACTGTCGCCGGGCGCGCGATTCGCTTTTGTTTGAATTTGATTGGAGGAAGGTGGGATTGGGATTGGGTTGGGGGATGATGAGGTGAATTGGGGGGGGGGGGTTGATTGGACTTCTAGGGTTTTTAGGAAGGATGGGCACTGGGTAGGTTATATATGTGTATAACCATATGTGCTAGGTAGAAAATGTAGGAGGGAATGGTTGTTCATTTGGTTTGTTGATTTTGGATAGCTGATATAACGTTTGTAGATTGTTTAGATGGAATTGACGTTTTATGGATAAATTCATGATTGTGCCTGATATATACAGTTGCATTGTCTATCAATCAATTTATCATAGCAGAAAAATATTTGTAAAATTGTTTGATTAAAAGCCATGGGGACTCTAACATTGAAATATCTCTTGCACAGTGGTTCTCATTCATTACACTTTGAAGTTAAATGTAATTAAATATTAGCTTATGATTTTCTTCTTTACAGTGGGAAATTTTTTTATTTGCGTTTAAAATAAACATACTCCTTGTATTCCTATCTAATTATTACAAAAAAAATCGTCAGCTTCAAAAACTTATGATTATAATAAAATAAAAGTACTTCTGAAATCTCTATCTCATCATTACAAAAATAACTCGTCAGTTTCAAAAACCTACACCTACAGACACCCTTTCAAAATCCTTTTACACATCTTTTTACACTGCAGTTCCCGCATAAAGCACCATAACCTAAAAACTCTTCATTTCCCCTTACAACAAACAAATACTTCTTGTACCCCTATTGTAAACATCACAGTTAGTTTCCAACCCCCACAACAACTTTACAAAAACACCATAACCTCGAAAAACCTTCAAAAACCACCCACCTCCAGCCCCCACCGTCCATCTCACTCACTCCCTCCCTCAAACTCGTTATACTCCCGACTCCCTCAAAACTCCCAGCAGCAGGCCGGTGTGGGACGGAAACGCGAGAAGCGAAGGGCGATGCACCGCTGCCACGTTCTCCAGGGGACGCGCTAGCACAGCTCTATACTCACCCCCCCGCAGACGGCGGTCGATGTGCAGCGGCGGCGGCGGCGGCGGCGCGTCGCCATGGCAACGAGACGCCTGCCTGCCCGAGCTTTCTCGCTCGCTCACCCTCTCCGCGACGTGCAAAAAACGCCGCCGCCGACGCCGACGCTATATATCTGCGCGCGCGAACGCGGTGCATTCAACCGGGAAACCCCCCTCCTCCTACCCCCTACCCCCCTGGATCCCTTGTGCAATCTGCTCGCAGGGGTTGGTTTGGGATGTATTTTTTGGAGGTGGGAGTGGGCGGGGGGTGGTTTTTGATTTTGGAAGTGAGAGGGGGTTTAGTGATTGGGTGAAAGGGTTGGATAGTTGTTGGGGTTTTCTTGAGTTTCATTATGGGGGGGAATTATTTTTGGTGAATTACGGGTGAATCGAGCTTCTCGGTGGGATGATTTGCGTGTAAACCTGTCTTCAATTAATACGAAGTTTAAATTGTCTGATGTTTCTTTTTCGGACATTATAACAATACAAATATCATGGATATTAAGAGTATATTGAGTGCTCGATTGTATACACAACGGTCAAAATAACTTTCAATTTGGCGGGGATATTTCAATACGTGTTACCTGGGATAGCACTAGATTCACGCACCTACTAATATATAGCTAACCTTTCGAAATCCCAGTTAACACAAAGGAAAATGCCCTGCCATATTCAACGTTATTTTAATCGGTGGGTGTACGTAAGTATGTATCAGTAAGTATTGGCACGATTTCAATAAATGTTAAATATTTTTCTTTATTATTATTAATAATTAAAAATAATAGTTCATAAATAAGACATCGTTTAACAATTATTATGATGATGAATAGTTAGCTGAAAAAGACTATTGAACTCCTTACTCTATACCAGTAGAAAAGATAGGTCGTTTATCTTAAATTAAATAAAAAAATCGTCTTGAGAAAATGTTATATTCGAAGATTGGTAGATTATTGAAATTGAATTTTTATAAGGTTGAATTAATCCAATTGAATGTATATATACTGTTAATATCAACATTCAAAATCATCTGTCTCGATATTAAACTACTAAAAAATTAATGCAAGCAGTAATATTTTAAAATGCTTTGGAACATATCAGAATTACTTACAAAAGCATTTTAATTATTACAAGCGTAAATGTGATTTATGTGCAATCGAGAAAATGATATTGCTCATACTAATGCAATATTCAGATGTCGTTTTATTATTTCTGAATAGTAGCAAGCACTCAATGAAAAAGATCAAAATAGAATGTAATGTATATCTAATTTTCCTTGTAATTATTAACGACTATAAATTGCCATTAAAAACGATTTTTCTTACGAAACTGTCCGTTATTTCAAAGTAGAAGGAAATACACGAATGATTCCCAGCTCGATCTACCCTCCTGAAAAATTGAGTTTTCTCCATTTCCTTTAGCATCGAGACCCGCAGTATACAAAATCGCCGTTGCCACCTGGTGCCGGAAAAACTCATAAACATACCGCCATCCTCATAAAAAAAATTCATATCTATCTCGTTCCCTTACTTCGTCGTTCCCCTCTACCGATTCAATTCAAGTAACGAAATTTCTTATTTTAAAATAGAATTGTTATGAGAATATACTATATTGATAAAATATAATATTCATTTATGTATTTATTTGTTTATTTAATTTCATAATTTTTATTAATGTAACAGTACTCGTCCCGTATATAAATATATAAAAAATAAAATATTAAATAATTAAATTTTTGCTCTTTATGCAAAAAGAAATCATTTTGATTTTTAATTCAAAATGCAGCTGTAACTTTTAAGTAATAGCATCAATCAACGTATATTTGTAAGCTGGGAAAACCCTGCGACATAAGGCGTAGCTTAAGGAACATTTTATATTTAGCAACATTATTCGGCATAATTAATTAACAAATGGTCAAAACTTATTAACATTATTGGAAATAGTACATTTTAACTTGTACAACATATGCATTAATGTACACTGAAAAATAAAAATTGACAATAGCATACTGAAGACTAGTAAAACAATTTATTTAGAGTTAATAATTTATTTTTCATAAAATGTACTATTTTCTTGTAATGTTAGATTGATTCTAATGAAAACAACTATTTATTAATTCTAAATTGTTATTAACTTTTCATTGCTAAATAATTATAATTCAAATCTTTCCGTAACTATTACTATTACCAGCTTAAAGTACAGTCAAACCTACAACCACTATCGGTTAAAAAATTGTAGTCCTCTGAACATTTTACGTAATACGTCGAAGAAGAAAAAGTCCCCTAATAATCGCCTAAAATGAGTTTCAAAGAGAATTCCTCCAGTGACAAACTGAACTACTCCCTTTAGCACCATCACTGTCTTCTTACATTCCTCTCAATGCACTACACCTCCCCAACAACCAACCTCACCTCTAAATAAACCGTTCATCCTTCCAGCCTTCTCCTCTACCACCCACCCAGCCAGCCTCTACCTAGAAATTTTCAATCTCTCGTCCAGCGCCTCTGCACTCCGGTTATTATCCTCGCATCTTCCACGCGTCAGCAGGCCCTGCAGCCGTTTCCTCCCCACCACGTTTCCATCTCTCTCTCTCTCTCTCTCTCTCTCTTTCCCTTTTCCCGCCTCGGCTCGGCTTCTTCCTGTATAAGTCCGTCGTCCCCCCGGGGGCTGTGTGTGTTTCGGCGCGCGCCAGACGCCGCTTTCAAGGTCCCTCGTGCATGCGCGCGCGCGCAGTAGAGAGAGAGAGAGAGAGAACGGAATGGTGTAACCGCCGTCGACGGGTGACTCTCTCTTTTTTTCGTGGTTGTTGTAGGGATATAGCCGGGGCTGGGGCTGGAGCTACTTGTTGGTGTGTTTGCTTGCAGCTGTAGTTGTAATTGCATATTTGACAGCTGATAGCTGCGCGGGGAATGGGCGGGGAGGATTTTTCGGGGGCTTTTAAATTTTACAATGTCGAGGAATTTGTGAATTGCGGGGGAAAAGTCATGAGCGTTGGTGTACGTGGTGTAGTATTCCAGGTAGGGTAGCGGTAGGCGATCGGCTTATATAGTTCTCGATTATTTTGGTTATGGCGTTTGATGGCAATGAGAATAGTCTAATGTTTAATGTGGAGTTGTTTAGTGAGGACTAAGTTACTTTACTGTTTACTCTTTAAAGTTGAAACAGTGAAAATTCAGCAAACTGCGAGCGAAATAGTGACATTTTCAATGGCGGATTAGAAAATATTCACTATAGGGAGTTTAAACGTAACGTGCGACCGCTGGCAGCCATTTTCCACATATATAGATATAGTTTCCTATGTTAAAATAAACAACAAGCTGCTATGAGCATAGGTTTTCACTAGCGCCACCTCTGGCGCGATGGGTGTTTTCTTTTCCAATAACTATTTTAAAAAGTGGATTTTAAAATTTTCTGTTTCTTTACGTATACGTTCATTTGAAAAATATTAACCTTTATAGCCTTGAGATATAAAAACAAAAGTGACTATGTTGGGGAAACGTTACCCAATTGTCAAGAATTCATTACAAAAACGTGAGCACTGACGGAAGGCCAATGAATGTTATATTGGTATCTTGCATAATCTCAAATTTTTTTCTTTGCCGAACAGAGTTCTTGTAAGAAAAGTCTCATGAGCAAAGATTGTTATTCGTTTACAAATACAGATTATAATACCTGTACAATATATGAAGTATAATCATACGCTATTGCACTATTTATTATGTTTTAGTCGTACAAGTCAGTTCCGCATTTCTCATAGTTTTTTACGTTTATTTACTATAAAAATTTAGTAATTAGACCTAGCCCACGTTACCTACCGTTTAATTATTCTTTCTTTCCGTATAGCCAGAATATTACTGAATATATCGTAAAAATGGTACAATACAAATATTGCGATTAATCTAGTTCCTCTAAACTTTCATCTTTTCGAATTTCCACGAGAAAATGCCTTTTATTGACTCCGGAATCAATAAAGATCGGAAACTGACCATGTACGATATTAATCGCTATCCGATATCGAACGATCCTCCTTTAATGTATAAGGAAAGGCTTATTCATAGTGCTCGCGATGTATAATACGCGATACTTCAGAAGTTTTTTTTACGTTTATTGACTTCCTTGTTCAGACTTTTCAATCGTATAGAATCTTCTATATAATCCTTTGAATGGGAACTCTTAAGGGACATATTCGATCCGAGTAGATATTTATTGAAATGTAAGAGATCTTCCATATTACGGCTTGAAATTTTAGCATTAAATTATTTACATTCTAGGGTAAGGGAGGCAATTACCGTACCTTGCATCTATTACTGTACCTCTCGATATTTTAATTTGAAATTGTATAAAATCAGTCAGTTCATCGATGTAAATGTTTTATAAAAAAAAAACTACATCTTCATCGAGTTACTATTTTATTTTCTAATTTTATTAACATTTACAATTGCTGACTCTCTGTAGCGTAAGGGTTTTTTTTATATAAATCACTGTTTCACCAATTTACTTTATGATCTTAAAATGTTTCAAGTATAAATATCGAAGGGCACGCTAATTGGCTCTAGTATACGCTACACTATAATGTTTAATGTCACTATAAGAAAACTACCATAAACGTAATTAGAAAATGCTCTCAAATCCTGACATCCCGTATCGAATTCTTTTAAAAATCTCTCAAACCTGGAAATTCCCTTAAATCCGGAGAACCCTCAAACTTCCCCGTACAACCACTTCCTCCTTAACATCCAAAAATCCTCTCCCCAAAATCAAAGCTTCAATATAATCCCCGGTCTTTAAAATTTCCCCAAAAAGACACCCTCAACCCGGTATATATATATAATATCCAATTTTCAAAAATCGAAAAAAAAAGAAAGCGCGCGCGCGCTCAGAGAACGCCGAGAACGCGCGCGTAACAGCGCAATATTCCGACGAAACATCCCGCAATATTCTCCCTCTCTTCCACGCATCGCACACCATAGCACTGCACACCTATACCTACACGAATCCACTCTCTTCCTCTCTCTCTCTCTCCTGTCGGAACGAACGAACGAACGAACGAACCTTCCAGGCCCCTCACTCTCTCTCTCTCTCTCTCTCCGGCGCGTCCAAGGTCGCTCGTGCGAACGAACTGTGCGCTCTCCGTCTCTCTCTCTCTCTCAACCCCCTCCCCGGCACACTATAGAAAGAGACGGAGAGCGCGATAGAAGCCGACAGTTGTTGCAAACGGCCGGCGTGGAGGGAGTAAAAGGGACTCCCTCCCTCCCTCTCTCTCTCTCTGTGTTATACTACAGGGGTGACGCCGCGCGCTTCGAGGGCTAAGAGCAAGAGAGACAGAGAGAGAGAGAGAGAGAGAGAGAGAGAGAGAGAGAGAGAGAGAGCGAACGTTGGAAATGGAAACGCTTCTTTTCGAGGGGGAGAGAACAGAGTCGTGCCGCCGTGCGAGAGCGAGAGAGAGGGATAGTATACCACTACGTGTGCGCGCGCGCGGGGTGAAGCCGAAGCTGGAACCGAATGTTTCGTAAGATCTGTCCGCGCGGCGGCGCGCCAGTTTTGTACTGTACTCGGCCTGTGGCGCGCGGCTGCCTGGCTCTCGGCTCGCACACACTCTGCTTCTCAGACGCGCTCCACACGCATACTGCACGCTCACGCACACGGACAGAGAGTGAGCGAGTGTGCGTTGGACTGCGTGCGCGGCGGCGTCTCTCTGGTACAACTGTTGAAAAACGCGCGCCTTTTTTTAATACCGAGTTTTTTTACATGTATATATACGTATAGTTTGTTGAATAAGTAGTTGTTGGTTATTGAAAATTGAGAAGTTGGACGAGGAGTTGCTTGTGTGATAGTATATGGTTGAGAGAGGAGCTCCGTGAAGAGAGGAGAGAAGTTTCATGGTGGTTTAGTGGTGGTTGTTTTTTTTTTTTGAGTGCTTTTTGTATCACGAAGCTGAGGTGGATGACACGCCGGAGATTGGAATTGTTGTTCATCTAAGAAGGAAAACTGTCGGTTTTTAAAGGTGAGGTGTACATTTTTATTGAGTGAATTTACGTTTGGAGTATATATGCTTGGATGAAATTGTGCGTGTAAAGTAGTAACATTCGAGCGATAAACTTTGAGTAAAAATTTATTTCGGAGCAGCCTTTGTTTATCGTAATTAAGTAAGCTTGATTTGTCGAAAAGTACATATTTAAATTTCGGAGCAAGATTGCAAATTCGTTTGTACAATTTGAAACGCAACATAAATACGGAGCTGCCTTTGTTAAGGTTATGCCGCGCAGCCGGCTACAATGCCTGCATTGCATTTAACGTTTTTCTCACTGAATTTTTTCAATATTCTAAAGTAATTTGGACAGAGACACAATCCCTATAATCTACGGAATGTGCCTCTGGTCCAAAACTTTGGCAAACCTAAAAATCAAACTTAAAAATGGCTTTCGTCTATCCAGATGCCTCAAAACGTTTCTAATCGAAACCACTTAATACTCTAAATACCGTTAAACATAATCATACACTGTTGCCAGGTGACATTAAAAATATTTCAACCTTCCAAAGGAGAAATACCCCGAAACCAATTAAAATTAAAAATCAACGAACAATTTGAAATCCCGTAGCTAATCCAACCCGACTCCGAAAACTCCAAGAACCTTCAATCATCCTCAACCCCATTCCACACACACACAAACCGACACACCAGACACCTCCAATTTTCAAATACTCCTTTGTACCTAACGGTACTTTTCCACCAACCTTCCCTCATCTTCCAACCTCCAAATAACTAAAACCCAACAACAATCATCCAAAAAAACAATTCTCTCTCTCTCTCTCTCTCTCTCTTTCACCCACCACCCGCAAACTTCATAAACAACACACCGACGCTCGAAATCAATCGAAAAGCCCCCCCGAGATAGACAGAGATACAGCTATACCTATACCTATTATACCTATATATCCGCAGCGTACAACGAGAGCGCGCGTCGCGCGCATCGATCGAGGGGTGCACGCACCCTACACACACACACACACACATTCTCTGCGAACGCACAGATGCCGTATGCGTGCGCGCATATGTCCGTTATGTCGCTGGCGTGTGCAGCCGGCGCGCGCGCGCGCGCACGCCGCCTGTTTCGCTTTTCAAAAGAAAGGCCGGCATTTTTTTGTTGACGGCTGTGTGTAGAGAGAGAGAGAGGAGAGGAGAGCATCTGTTTTTTTTTCCTGCATTGAGGGGAGGGAGGAAAGGTGGGCCCCGATGACTTTCTTTTCGAGCCGCAGCGGCTATGATGGTTGTCGAGTCGTAGGTTTATGGGTGTTATGGGCCGGCGTAATAAATGAGGATTTGGGACGGCTGAGTGAGTTTTGGTGCGGGGAGGGCTTGTATTGTTTTAACGGAATTTTGGAGGAGGATGTTTGGTTTGTTTTTCGGTGAGGAGTGCTTTGGGTTGTGAGTGTCTTTTCTTATTGTTTTTGGCTGTAAGTATTAATCGAGGAGCTCTGGAATACGGGCATTTCTAGAAACGTTTGTTTGTTAAGTAGATGAAATAATTTGGAATCATCCGGGATCTATAGAATACTGATCAGTGGTTTGATTTTTATGGTTAAAATATTTTTACATACCAATGAACATACTTTAAGGATGTCTGTAAATGGTTAACGGGATCATATTGCAATAATTGATTTTTATCTAAGAATTATAATAAAATAATTAATTTAATTTAATCAATGTTATTATTACTATTAAAATAACATTCAGAGAAATACAGTAGCTTGAGCGATTACTCGCAATTCAAATGCTTCGTACGTAGAAAATTATTATAATTCTTCATCGAAACTGCAAAGTGTCTAGCTAGAATTCGTTGGTAACGCTAAAACAAAAAACTTTAATAAGTACTACGACGTCGAGGAATAGAATTCTAAATTAAATTGTTGTATGTAATGTGAGAAAACTACCGCGCGTCTAAACCAATTTTCCGCGCTATCTCCTGCCGCGCGCGCTTCCTTTCCGCGCTCCGAAAAGGAAAAAAAAATATGAAGAAATTACGTGGGCATCCATTAGCTCAGTGCCGCTGTTAATCATAATTGAGAAAGAAATACGGAGCTGTCGGAGTGAAAAAAAAGGAAGAGATACATTTGTATTACACGCGTATGCGTCGAGCAACAGTAAGAGTTTTCAAATATTCAAGGTGTTTCTTGTATACACGTATTGCGCGGTCACTTTTCTGAAAATGAAATTGAATTTCGGAGAATAGTCGGAATACAACGCTTAATGTTTTCTTAAATTCCTTTGAACAAAAGTATATGTGTTACTATGCTAAGGAAAGAGATCGCGCCGTCCTGTAACGTCATTTTGATTGGACGCTTCGTTTGATCGCGGTAGTATAAGAGAAAAAGGCAGTAATTATTAAGGTTTAATAATCATAAAATAGCAATAACCCTTTAATCTGACAAAAAAGACACATTTCTTTAACAACCCAATCAACGATATCTTTCAAATTTCACGTTATCCCCAGGATTTTCACTTTCGCGCAAAAACCACTTCGAACGACTTTTTCAACCTCTAAATCCAGTCGCATTCTATCGTGTCATCGCATCGAAATCATCGTCATTTTTTTCGTCAAAACCGACCTTTCCTTCCCCAACGATATATATATCTATACCCAGTGGCGCCCGGCCTGGGCGAAAACTGGTTTCTCCTTCTGTCTCTCTCTCTCTCTCTCTCTCTCGGTCGCGGAAGCAAAATGCGCGAACGTCTGCGGCATTTCGGACTTCTCGCTCTTTCCTGCCTCTCTCCCCGCGCGGAATTTCTCGCGCCGCGATCTTCTCACGGAGCGACCGAGTGTATATATATATATATATATATATATATATATATATATATATATATATATATATATATATATATATATATATATATATATATATATATATATATATATATATATATATATATATATTGGAGGAAGAAGATAAAGGAAGTCTTGGAGTTCGAGAGTTCGCGAGTTCGTAGTTCGAGTGCTGCATGAAGTATGAAATGATGAATTATATTGTGCGGTGATAAATACGAAAATTTGGGATAGAGGGTTGATATTGAAGTTGCCCCGCGTAAAAAAATTAGTCTGGCACTAGTCTGGGATTAATCTGGCTTAACAAGTCTGGGAGAAGTCTGGCTTAGGCCACTATGCCAGACTTATTTTGGAATTATGTCAAGATAACTCATTTTTCACAAGTAAATAATTAGAGTAGTACATTAATTATTAGTATCGACTAGAATAGTGAAAATACGTACTTTTCGATAAAATAGGAGAAAAGTTTTTTTACATATTGCAATCTTGTTTAAAATATGAATATTTGTAAAAAAGAGACAAATATTTAGGTTACTGGCAATTTGACATGACGCGATGCTTTTGATTTGCACATTTTGTCTAAAGTCTGGCATAGTGGCCAAAGCCATACTTCTGCCGGACTTCTGCAAGACTTTCGCCAGACTAATTTTATTACACGGGTGTCTTGGTGGTTATTTGTCATTTCAATCGGAAATTTTAAATTAGATATTGTTCATTTTTCTTGAGATGAT
Source organism: Gastracanthus pulcherrimus (assembly GCA_949152435.1). NCBI lineage: Eukaryota > Metazoa > Arthropoda > Insecta > Hymenoptera > Pteromalidae > Gastracanthus > Gastracanthus pulcherrimus. The sequence continues at coordinate 175,759,309 of OX424573.1, read as the reverse complement.
GTACGATAATTTTATTCATGACACTTCGAGATTGGATGCGAGTTGTTGCTCAAATAATTTACTGAAACATCTTGTCTTTTTCCTTGTAAGCGCTAATTAACCGGAATTCACACATTTTTTAAGGTATGTTTTCATGAATAAAAGAAAAATGTTTCCACGTTCCTTCTTAATTTTGTTTGTATGAGTTATTAGATATTAGTAATCATAAATCATAAAAGGTCATATTCCAATTTCGAGCCTTACTTTACCCATCTGTTGCCAATAGATTATATAGATTTCATTTTTCTTTTTCAATAAAAATAGAGCCGCATAGATAAAGTTCCTTGGGTATTCCCGTTTGACATATCTAGCCCATTAAAAATTCTCACATACGTCAGCATACTTGAAAAACAAAATGTAGTAATTTATAATGACGTTTCTCTCATTGCTAAGAAATTCATTTATAATTCTGTTTATTTTTTATCGAAATTTGTCGTAGAACAATCTTAAGTTACTGAAAAAGTATAGAATAATGAAACTTAACCGCACAAGGTTAATAGTATATTGCTCATCTAGGGACGTAAAGAATTGTCGAGTTCGTAGCACGCTATGGGGTCGCCATTTTACCTTCCACGGTGCGTATACTATTTTTCCTCACACCAGCACCGAAAATACACATTTCTCTCCAGGCGCCCGGGAGGAAAAGTGGTACTTTCGGTGCAGGTATGGGGGAAAAATGAACATACATTGTGAGAAATAAATAACACAATCGTATGCTAATTTTTGAAACAAAATAATAAATTCTTTATACATATAACTGCTAGTGAAACAGTAATACGCAAATACAACTTAACTTGTCTATACTCAAAGCTTCTCCCTTCCACAACCAAAAATACACACATTAAAATTAACAAACAAATGTCAACTCGCCTCTTACAACCACCCAGCACATCAAACACATACATTTCTCCCCATCCCTCGCTTAATAAAATTGATTCAGCTCTCTCTCTCTCTCTCTATCCTCGTTCGCCGCGCGGAGCATAAATAGGCGAGAGGTTGCACACAAGACTCCTAGAGGCGCGCGCGCGCGGTATATAAAGTTCCCGCGGGAGTAGGAGGCGGAGGAGGAGCGTTAACCTCCCTTATCGCGCGCTCGCGATCGGAATTCCTGCACGAAGACCCCGCGCGCGAATATCCTGGATGATTCTCTCTCCCTCTCTCGCTCGTAGCTGCAGCTTCAGCTCCAGCTCTTTGTCCTGTCGAGCAATGCTGCTGCTGCTGTGCCTCGTTTTCCGCCTTCGCGTGCATTACGCGCGCGTCGAGCTGGAGGTATAAAAGGTGGGGGGAGGGCTCGCGGGAAAATAGAGGTAGTGAGGTGTGGGCTGGCTTTGGTGGGATTTTTTGAAAATTGTGCAGGACGGGGGGTAAGGGGTTGTTTTGTCGATTAGGGTGACAGTGATTTGTAAGAATTTGAGAGTTTATCAGAAGCATGAGTTCGGAATTAGGTTTTCATTTGATTTGTGGTTAATTTTAACTAAATTTGAGAAACCGTGTAAGATTCTTAGGAAATAGTTTGTTCAAAGTTTTGTTTTGTTAATTTTTGAGAGATTTAGTTGGAATTTGCCGTCATTTTGAAAGGAATGTCTGAATTCATACTTCTGATATTGTGGAATTTTTTCAAAATTATGTTTACCCGGCTTTAAGAATTATTATGAAAATTTTATGTTTCTATACATTTTTGAAGAATTTGTATTTTAAATTATATTCACTGTAGAAGAACTTCCTGTTACATGTAACGGAAGCAAAAGTTGCTGATGTATATTAAATTTTTTAATGTTATAACTGAAAATTAATGTTACAATTACTGCAATTTAATACATAATTACATTAAATTTCATGAAATGTATATTAAATTTCTTTCACATGTACATCATTTACATTTTTGTTACGTGTAACACAAAAAGAATTTCAGTTTGTGACTGAAAAGTACACTAAATTAATGTTATTTTTTACAGAGTTCTTTCTGTACCGAAGCAAAGTACCGTCTTACTAAAGAAAAATCTGGATACATTGCACATTTTTAATGAAAATTTGTTGTATAAAATCTATTGTTAAACAAATACTACGTTTAAAATCACTAAAAAATTAAATAATGATTCTTATTGCTAAGTTATAACAAGATTTCTACGATTAAGTATTTATAAGAACAACAAAAAACGTAATTTAATTTTTATTGATAATTATTACATTTTTAATATAGAATCAGAAAGAGCGTACCTTCCTTACTCGATCAATTATTCTGCACTTACACAAACATTTATACCAGTAATTTTCTCCGTTCACAAGACAAATGTACTTATCCAGTCCTTTTCTCATCTCAGCAGTCCAAACCTCCACGTTCTTCACCATTATAAATTGCGCACCTCTCAAACCACAAATTCCCGAAAAGACTCCCAAAACACCTCAAATCCTACAAAACGCACCTCCTCACCTCATCTCACCTAGAAAAATCCCACGCGTCCAAAAAAAAACCCATACCCACAACGAATAAAAGAAAGAAAGAAAAAAAACGCAGCATAATTAATCCAACCGTAGAACTTCACGCTCCACCGCCGCCGCCGCCGTGTATACACCTCAACTCTAACGTTTCCGCGAAGCACGCGCCGCACGCACCTCACTCACTCCCCCCCCCCCCCCTCCACTTTTTTCTTCCATTTCACTCCACGCGCGCGACTTATCGGTCGGACTTATCTCTCCGCGCGGCCGCGCGAGAGAGCGGAACCGCCGCGAGGTGTGTGTGTGTATATATACACACGCGGACGAAATTGAATGCTAATTTTTTCACGGGCGAAGTCGACGGGTCGAGGTCCTCGGCGTGGATATAGGAGTGTGTGGCGAGGTTATATAGGCGAACGGTTTGCGCGACGAGCGAGACCGGAAGGGGAAGTGTTTTAGTATAGAGGCTGTGTGTGCTGGGGTTAACGATTCGTTTGGATTGTTGGTGCGAAAGTTGACTTTGCGTGGAGGTTTTTCTTTTTCATTGCGGTTCGTGAACTTGAGGTTTCTTAGTGGATGAGTGGTGCTTGGGGAAAATGGAAGTGCTTTTCAGTTTGACGATTTTGATTCCATTGGAGATATAAATGTAGTTATGTATTTGGAGTAAATTTGATTGGTTATGAAAATTCGTATGTTAGATATTTTGTATATAGTTTTAGTAACAAATTGTCTTGATTTTCTAAAAGTCGACGTCTACTGTGGTCATTGTGTTCTTTCGTGTGGTTAATTAAATAAAAGGTTACATTACAAAATAATCACAGAGCTTTGCGGCAACAATAAAAAAGTTATTTTATAGAGCAATTTGTCTTAAAGATTAACATATTTACAATCATCTTTGCACTTCTTAACTTCTTGAGTGTCAATGGCAAAGCATCTTTGCCATGGTAGATTTGTTAGTACCTTACTACGCGGGTAATTTCAAAGGATTAGATTTTTGGTCAACTTAGAATACTTATAATTTTTTGCTCGGAGCTAATAATTTCAATATAATTGGGACTAAACACAGCATACTTTTATGATCTTTTTAATGACACTCAAGAAGTTAAATAACCGTTACACTTCTAATTAAAAGAAAAAAAAAACTTGTTATATCACTGATCCTGCAAGAAAAGCTTTTAAAACTCCCCGTCATCTCGAACAAACTAGCCACAAAGATTCTCACAGACGAGTCGATTAGCTCACCTTGGAGACAATCAACCATCTACGCTCATAATACTCCTCCACTGATTCATCCATCCTTCCATCGAACATCTCTCCTTACCTATCAAACAAACAAAAAAAAAGCAATCCAAAGAAACAACTCCCGCGTGCAAAAACTCCTAGACATTTCATCCCAACCCGAGTGTAACAACCTCTCTTACCTCACAAAAAAGGAACCTCTTGCTTCAAGGTCAAAAGCCCCTCTCGGATCCCACGACAATTTTTCCTCCCGTGCACGCGACTCTCTCGTAATCGATCAGCGTCGAAAACTATAGCTGAGGTCATTAACGATCGCTTATTAAGACGAAACGAACGACAGGACGTAACGCTGAATCCAGCCAGCATATAGCTACGTCACGATTTCCTTTGTTACACACTCACCTGGCTCGGAATATCACCGCGTGCAATGAACGCTCGAAGCGAAGAGAAGGAGGAGACAGAGAAAGATAAGAGAGAGAAAGAGGGGGGGGGGGGGGGTGGAGAGGAGAGGAAAAGCCCGCGAGAGTACAAAGGAGGAACTGGCTAAATGGTTTGCTTGGATTCTCCGGCTTTGTAGAGGTTAAAGTACCAGTGTGCTCGGACGGAATTGACGATGAGTAGTGTACTGAAGTGCGCGTTATGAGTTGCGGGTAGGCTATATACCGTAGATGGTATTCGGTATGAGTGTAAATATTGATTTATCGAGCGGTTGGTATTGTCGTTTATTTCACGGTTATTGGCATTTATTCGTTAATGTGTGTAATTTTTAAGTTTATATTATTTTCAGAATTTTATACTCGTTTATACTTATTCTGGAAATATCTTACATTTATAATAGAAATTATAGTTGTTTGAATGAAAATAAAATAAGGTTACAAACGAGTTATAAAATTCAATTGAAAGATTGTCAAAGCGAGCCAATGACTGTTTAATTCGATGTTTGATTTGAGATAAATAACACAAATGGTATACCAGTCTAAAAGTAATGTGTTTACTTTTTGACAGAAAGGTAGTAATAAACTTGTTCTCAAAATTACCAATTCTAACACGAAGCTAAAAACGTCCATGTAAAAATGACACATATCCCAGAAACAAGTTTCTAAATTACTCCAGCATCACAGTCAACAGTTCCAAAGCACCCATCGCGCAACAAAAACCTCTCTCGCCATGTTCCCTCCCTCCTAACAAAAACGAACCCTGCACACAACTTCCACAAAACCCATCAACCATCCTTCACACTCTCTCCCAAACACTACATAAACCCACCCACGCAATGAATTCTCTCGCAACACGACTCTATCCGTAAAAACTCGAATCTCCCGCGGTATCTCTCTCTCTGACATATAGTTCGTCGACCCCCGCAGCACAGGTCGACTAGGCGATCGTGACCTTGGCAGAGAACACACAGAGCCAGCCAGTGAGAGAGGCACTCAGGTGAAACTATATAATACACTGCCTCGAAGCCCCGCGCGCGTATATACATACATACACACAGCGTACGCCGCTCGGCGGAGAACCGATTTAATTAAAGGGTCGTGCTCTCTCTCTCTATCTCGCGTGTACGTACGTACGTATGTATGTATGTATGTATGCGGGAGGAGGCGGATCGAGGATCCCGACGCTGGGCTGGCAGACGAAGTCCGTGGATATCGGTTGTGTGCGCAGGCACGCGAGAGCGATTTGACTGAGCGGCGATGGTTGGCCAGCGCGCGCGCGTGAGGCTTGTGTTTATATAGGAAGCGCGGAGTGAGTGAGTGGTGCTGGTGGTGGTGGTTTCGTTCGGCTTTTCCGGGGAAAAGTTCAGGGCTGCGTGTGAGCTGGCTCTCGGTGGTTTATCGGATTGACGGTGTCGAAGGACCATGCAGCGGGTGGTTGGGATATTGTGTTTTTTCTTTTGCGGGGAGGAGGGAGTTTTGTGTGATTGGGGGGTGGAAAATATCGCGGGCAAGTGTTTGAACGAAAGGGTTCTTACATCGGTCCAAGAAAATTAAGATTTTAGTGGGGAATTGTTGTTTTGAATTGAAGAAAATATAAGTTTCTTGTGTAAAACCATGTTTAGAATATGCTTGAGATCAAAAGTGTGATGGTGTAAATAATGTATGCTATATTTTGTTTATTTTACTATATATACATTTAGATTTATATCGGGCTTCGCTTGCATTCTTTTAATTATACACTTTCGAATCAAATTTGACCCAATAACCGAATCAAGTTGACCAGTAGGCATCACACTGGCAAGTTGGACGTCAGGACTTTTTTTAGAATGGAAAAATTATCTATCAAAGAAACAAAGTAAAAGGGACTCTTTACAGAATCTTCGATATGTAAAAAAAAAACTTTCGATTTGCTTATTTGATAAAATAATAGTGAAATTGTTTTAATAAGAATATATCGTTACGTCTTATTCCGTTAATTACGCAGTTAACGTATTACTTTTATAACAGTATGTTTGCAAAATATATGCTCTATCAATTAGATACTTGTCCATGTCTGTCCACAGTGCAGTTGTAGAAAAGCAATAATAAAGTTATAAATAATAAAAATATTTTATGATTGATTAGAATTCAGTGTACAGAAATAAAATAACATCGTGATTGATATTGAATTTGTATAAAATAAAAAATGAATTTAAACGTCGTAAAATAACATGAAAACCGAAATTAAATGAGAAATGAAACCCTTTCTATGCCAGGATTATGAAAAAAATATAGTCACTCAAAAGTTTTATGGCTTTTCATTTTCATAGTCATGTACAAAAAAAGTTATTTCATTTAGCCACCAGAAAGAATTGAAATAAATCACTGTCGTTCAAAATGAAAGTTAATAAAACCCTACACTTTTATACAGTTATTACACTATGATCCAAAATTTATAATACGAATATAGCGCAAAAGCTGAAACTTAACAAAAATTTACAAAAACTTCAAAATAATTTAACAAAAACTTACAATTTTCAACCAACACCCAAGATTCTTCATTTTCGAGAAAAAAACTAATATATCCCATAAATCTCGCGGCGCAATTTCAACCTCCCCCTCCACCGCGCACAAGCAGCACAAAGGCTCCACAGCTCCGCGCGCTGCTCCGGCTCGCTGAGCATGTACAATTTCGCAGGCCGTGCACCGGCAAATTTTTCATAGACCACGCTCCCAAGCTCCCAGCTCCGCGAGAAAAGGAGCAAAGAGAGGCTCGGGAGCCTCAGCGAGCGTAATAGTAAACAAGATGAGCCTGCAGCGATTACGTCCGTGGGAATTTCTCCGCGCTCTCGACTATTACACCGCACGGTGCACTCCACATACACACACACAGACGCGTGCGTCACAATTTTACTGTTGTGCTGTTGTCGATTTCATCGCGAGCGCGCTTACGTGGCGACTCGCTTCCTTGGAAGCTGGAGCTGCGAGTATAATACGCGAGAGCTCTTGGAGTCTATATTTAGACGGCGTGTAAGAGAGAGAGAGAGAGAGAGGAGGTGCAGCGTGATTGATGATGAGTCGATCTCGATTTATTCCGCGGCTGGTCTTGATCGCGTGGAGAGTGAGTTGGGAGTAGGTATACGTGAGTCGAGGTGATTCTGGTGTACAGGCGTACAGCGTTTTATCGGCCTAGATTTAAAGGGGTATTAGTGTGGATTTTTTGTGGGTAAGGGAGAAAGGGATGTTGTAAGGGGATTTAACTTTTATTTTGCGTGTAGTTTTTTGAAAATGTAGGATTTGAAAGCTGAGTTTCTGTGATTCATCCAAAAATTTCCTGGATTCGGAATGAATTTGAGAAGTTTATTTTTGGATGAGAAGCTCCATCCATTCTTGGAATAAAAGATGAAAATATATTTTACTTTCGTACATAGGAAAATTTATTATCGTCTCGATCTTTTTGATATTTGAGTGTATTTTCCTCTTTAAAATATATATGTAATGTATCTCATATACGAAGGTCTAAAGAATTTTCGAACACTGTTACATCTTGGGTCTAGCGCATGAAACAGTTGAAAAATTATCCCTTTTTAACTAAAAAGTACTGATTTTAATAGTAAAATTCAACTCTTCAGAACAAAAATCAAAGTTCACCTAGAAAAAGAATAATTAACATTATTAATTATAAAACCCAAATTACTCTGACTTTCTAAAATAAACATTAGGAAATTTCATCAATCCACTTGCAAATACCTCTCCCACCATCAAAACATTTTTCTCCCTTACCATCTTATCTCTCCTCTGCAAACCCGAAGGTCAATCCCGCTGTTAAGGGACGTGCTCATTACACCGCTCCCTTCCCTCGAACAGAGCGATTATAATAAAGCCAACCTTAATTCGATCTCGAATCTAATGATCGCCTCACGTTTGTATTTTTATCCCGCTACCAGCGCAGGCTCGCTACGTCGAGCTCGCGCTCGTAAACACAATTACAGAATTGAAAATACACGCTGATGAGCGCGTGTGTAATAGCCACTCGCTGAAAATACCCTCGCTGGTATATCGCTCGTTGATATCGAAAATAGACGTGCTTTAATGCTGTTGTCATTTGCCGAGGATCTTGAAAGTTCCTAAATATTTTCGTGTGCGGGATCGGGTGGATGCAATGTTTCCGTGGCATTGAGCGGTCGTTAGGTGGATAAATGCTGTGGTAATAAACGGGATCGGAATCGATTCAAGTGAGAGTTTATAAGGCTATCAGGATCATTTTTATGATTGTAGGATATAAGCATGAATGTTTAAATTTGTATTAGAACTTTATGAATGAAATATGGCATGATATATTATAACAAATATTGTTATAGTTTAATATTTGCCTAATTGAATATCATAGTGTTATTAAATTATATAAGCTTTCAGTTGCATTATCCTAGTAATGTACATATTAAGCACCACAATAATAATTAAATATAAGCAAATTAAATCGATCAGATTTAAACGAACACCAACAAACAATATACTGTATTCAAGTTACAGCTTTAATTATGTATTTTCATGGATCAAATTTAATTATTATATTGACATTTTTCTTCCATTTTTTCCTTTATTATTTTTTAATTTATAATTTATAATCTCTTGTGGTTGTATTGGTTACACAATCTACGCCAAAAGTGAGTTTTTCAGTTCAAAATTGTAGTAAATAGTTTTGCTTAGTACTTTAAGAATCATAAATCAAAGTAAAATTAGGAGTTTCACGCTAAACTATTATTACTCGGATTATAATTATTCGTAATAACTTAAAAAAAAAATGAAAAATTAGATGAAACGATTTTTCGACAAGTACCTAGTGATTTTTTACCGTTTCTCCATAAAAATCGCTTGTTTCTAATCTAAAAATCGTTTTTCTTTGTCACAAATGGTCTTGTTTCTACCAACAAATAAATAAACCTGAACTAACCCGTAAGGTTCAAAGACCGAACTTTTGGCTTGAATCGTAGAACCACGAGAACCTCAAACCTCTGCATCCCAAACACCAGTCAAGTCCAAAAAGCTCTGAATAGATGGCTCCAAGCTAACCTCGAACTGTTATCTTTGTGCTTGCAGGTATGCCGGTTGACTGAAGATGGCCTCACCGACACCATCCCTGGAATCGCGCGCGAATTCCCTCGGTTCCCTGGCCTCGCTCTCGCCGCTGACCGTCTCGGGCAGCTCGCCACCCGCCTCCGACTCGGCGATCTGCGACGTCGACAGCTGCGACCTGTGCCTGGACGCACCGCTGGCCAAGCCCGGCGACGCGCCCTGTCCGCGCTGTCGCCTCGGCGCCGGTGGCAGCAGCGTATCCAGCGGCTCGACCACCGCTACCCAAAACTCCACCACGAGCTCCTCCTCCAACTCCAACAATAATACGAGCAACGGCGGCTCGCAGAGCAACGGCACCTCCGCCACCCAGAACAACAATCCCCAGACGACGATCAACGGCGGCGTGCGCTGCACGGGCTGCAAGTCCACCGAGTCCGACGCCGTAGCTCGCTGCTTCGACTGCGCCAACTTCCTCTGCCCCAACTGCGTCATGGCCCATCAGTTCATGCACTGCTTCGAGGGCCACCGGGTCCTCAACCTCGGCGACTCGAAGCTGGCCGACTCCAGCGCCGCCGGCAACGGCCTCGAGCCCAAGAACGGGGCCCAGACCGGCAGCGTCGTCCAGAGCCTGGTCGGCGGCAACTCCCTCGTCATCAACGGCGGCACCAACAACGGCGAGAAGGCCCTCTTCTGCCCCAGACACAAGACCGAGCTCCTCAAGTACTACTGTCGCACCTGCACCGTGCCCGTCTGCAAGGAGTGCACCATCTCCGACCATCCCAGTCCGCTCCACGACTGCGCCCACATCTCCGAGGTCGGGCCCCAGCAGCTCGAGTCCGTCTCCAGGGCCGTGCAGGAGTGCCGGGCCAAGGCCTCCGAGATCCGATCGGCCGTCAAGGCCGCCGACCACGGCGCCGCCCGCCTCCAGGTCCAGTACCACAAGGCCCAGAACGAGATCAACGACACCTTCCAGTTCTACAGGTCGATGCTGGAGGAGCGCAAGCAGGAGCTCCTCAAGGAGCTCGAGTCCATCTTCTCGGCCAAGCAGATCTCCCTCGGCGTCGTCACGCAGAAGGCCAACGAGATGGCCGACAAGATCCAGCAGACGTGCGAGTTCGTCGAGAGGCTGACCAAGTACACGACGGTGACGGAGGTCCTCATGGTGAAGAAGCTCCTCGACTCGAAGCTCCAGCTGATGCTGAGCTACACGCCCGACATCAGCAGCCAGTCGGCGGACCTGGAGTTCGTCAGCAACTACCAGGCGATACAGGTGGGCGTGAGGAACACCTTCGGCTACGTGCGCAGCAACAGCGAGAACAACGCCGGGCCCAGCAAGCAGCCGCCCATCGCCCGGCCCACGGCCATGAACAGCGGCAACAACGCCGGGGGAGGCCCCGCTGGCAACGGAGGCAGCGCCGGCAACAGCAGCAACGCCAGCAGCGGACCCGGAAGCGCGGGCAGCCTGGGTGGCCTGCTGCTGGACAGGCCCTACAGCAACGGCCTCATCTCCTCGGGGTCCAACTGCCCGAGCACCTCGCCCTCGCCCTTCGAGACCACCGGCAGCGTCATCAGCAAGCGCTTCTCCTCGGCCAACAGCCTGGGGCCCTTCTCCACGACCATCAGCGATCTCAATCTCAACGGCATGAACAATCCCTACGAGAAGTGGAGCAACGGGGGATCCGATCCCTATCCGGTGAGCGTCACCAGCAACGATCACTTCCCGATGCCGGCCGCGGTGGCCGCCGCGCAGGCGGCGGCGGCCCCCGGCGACGCCGTCCTGGACCTGACCTCCAAGCTCATGCCCACCGCCGCGATATTCCCGCTCAAGAGCCAGATCAAGAGGCAGAAGATGATCTACCACTGCAAGTTCGGTGAGTTCGGGGTGATGGAGGGTCAGTTCACGGAGCCCTCGGGAGTGGCCGTCAACGCGCAGAACGACATCATCGTCGCGGACACGAACAACCACAGGATCCAGATCTTCGACAAGGAGGGCCGCTTCAAGTTCCAGTTCGGCGAGTGCGGCAAGCGCGACGGCCAGCTGCTGTATCCCAACCGCGTGGCGGTGGTCCGCACCTCGGGGGACATCATCGTCACCGAGCGCTCGCCCACGCACCAGATCCAGATCTACAACCAGTACGGCCAGTTCGTGCGCAAGTTCGGGGCCAACATCCTGCAGCACCCGCGCGGCGTGACGGTCGACAGCAAGGGGCGCATCGTCGTGGTCGAGTGCAAGGTCATGAGGGTGATCATCTTCGACCAGGCGGGCAACGTCCTGCAGAAGTTCGGCTGCTCGAAGCACCTGGAGTTCCCGAACGGCGTCGTGGTCAACGACAAGCAGGAGATCTTCATCAGCGACAATCGCGCCCACTGCGTCAAGGTCTTCAACTACGAGGGCAGCTACCTGCGCCAGATCGGCGGCGAGGGCATCACCAATTACCCCATCGGGGTGGGCATCAACGCCGCGGGGGAGATCCTCATAGCCGACAATCACAACAACTTCAATCTGACGATCTTCACGCAGGACGGACAGCTCGTCTCGGCGCTCGAGTCGAAGGTCAAGCACGCGCAGTGCTTCGACGTTGCGCTGATGGACGACGGGAGCGTCGTGCTGGCGAGCAAGGACTACCGTCTCTACATCTACCGCTACGTGCAGGTGCCGCCGATCGGCATATAGAGCCGCGTGCAGAGACAGCGATGACGCGCCCTCTTCTACGCCGCCAGGACGTCGTCTACAGCTTCGGTCTCGTCGCCAGCGTCCTCGTCTACGGTGATGCTGGCCAAGAGGGACTGAGGGAAAGAGTGAGAGAGAGAAAGAGACAGAGGGACCGACCACGAGCACATCAGCCAAGCAAACAAAAGTGTGTTTGTATCGTAAGAAAAAGGAGGTGTCCTCTCGTTTCTCTGCTCCGCTGAATGGGAGAGAAGGAAGATCGTACAGCTGGCTACTTCGGTCCCACCACCCCCCCCTTTTTGTTTTTCTTCTTGTGTGTATAGTAATGCCTTTTCTTGATCTCTCTCTCTCTCTCTCTCTCTCTCACTCTCACTCTCTCTTTCTCACTCTCTCCTTGGTTCTTTTCCTTTTTTGTGTATTATTATGTAAGTGTATTAAGGAGAGAATATATTCTCTTCTCCGTTGTGCGCGAAAGCTTCAGCTTCCTCCGAGAAGGTCACGGACAATCTATAAATGCGAGTGATTTTTTCTTCCTGATGGGGGACGGCTGAGGACGACACGAGATGCGCGCGTTGTTATTCTTATTATTCTACGTACGTACATACACACACTAATGGTTGTTTTTTGAGTATAGAAAAAAGATATTGTGCGCGCGCTCGAGAGGGAGAGAGAGGCGAATAATAATCGATGCGAACGATCAAATACACAATTACACACACACGCAGGCAGTTCGAGGAGAGCTGGCGAGGACGAACTCACCAAGTGATATATATATAATACGTATGTTAGATGTATATCGAGTCCATCGAATTATTAGGCGAGAGAAAAGGCGAGGAGAGAGAACGAAAATTTCGAGGAGACCCGAGAGAGAAAAATTTGTATTGACTTTTTTGTTTTTTCTTGTTCGAGAGACAGAGAGAGAGAGAGAGAGAGAGAGAGAGAGAGAGAGAGAGAGAGAGAGAGAGAGAGAGAGAGAGAGAGAGACAAAGAGAAAGGAACATCCTCTACTATTAACTGCGAGAATTGGAAAGGGACGGAAAAGAAAACGAGATAAGAGAGATGAAAAGATGTGAAGAGAGATGATGATGAAACAGACGCGCGACAAAACTTACTTGTTAATGTTGTTATAAACTGAAAATACTGTTGTTGTTGTTTAGTTGTAGAGCTCGCCGCCGCTAGTCACTTTTCCCCCTTTCCCCTCTTCCCCCCACCCATCTATTATACCCTACTTCATGAATCCTTGAACCCCCCTCTTCGTCCTTCATATTATTGTCATTACTTCACCTACCATCCCCCATATCCAAAAAAAGAAACGAAAAGAAAATTCATCCTTTCGGAATCTCTCCTTATTAAGTGTAATCTCTCTTTTTTCCTATGTGTGTTTTTTTATATACTTTGTACGTTTTATTTTTTCTACGTTCTGTTGACAACTTGACTGTGTACTCGAGGCGCGTTCGATTCTCGAAAGGCATCGATTTATAAGTTTGAGAGAAAGAGAAAGAAAAATGATGAAAAAGCGTGTGAAGAAGCGATGCGAGATTTTCGAATTTGAAACGATGAGAGAGAGAGAGAAAGAGAGATAGAGAGCGAGAGCGAGTGAAAGTGAGAGGCAATTTAACTCTATTATAGTGCGTTGTTTAGGTGGCGATTTTGTTGATATTTTTTTATTAATTTCCAATTCTCTTGCCTCGGAAGAATTCCCAGCCCCCGACCACGATGAATCCGGGCTACGTCAAGTTTTCGCATGCATCTCCTCTGCGTGCGGGAGAGAGAGAGAGAGAGATAGAGAAGCAGAATCGAAAGCGGGAGAAAAACAAAAACGGATAAAAGACCGAAGTGACGTGGGGTGCGTTGATGATGTTGTTGATGATGAAACGCGGAAGAATGTCAGTTAAGGAGATTTTTCCCGTACACGTGGCTCCTTTATTGCACACATTTTTTGCATTTGTAATAACAATCGTCGTTAATTATCGAGCCCTTGTAATTACGATCATTCGCACCACAACTATTATCACTATTTTTTATTATTAATATTATTATTATTATTATTATTATTTCTTATTATATTATTATATTTTTATTATTATTATTAATATTATTACTATTTTTTATTGTACGACGTAATTAGTGCTTTCTTGCGTACGTTCGCATTTAATAATTATTAGTTAGTCTGTACTCCTATTACTTAGTCATAACCGACGATCGCCAATTTACGAGCGTAAAACCGAGAAAGAGATATGTGTGAGTATCAAGCATGTGTGGAAAGAAACTACTCCCGCGTTTATGTCGTTATTATGCGAATGTGTTTTTTTCTTCCTTTACGTTGTTTTTACCGTCGCGACGATCTAGCTAAATCGAAGGAAAACTATATAATTAAATGGTCTCTCCTTGGACTCGACACACGGGGCTATATATCCGCGTTTAGAAGCGCAACGAAAATGTGCATTTCCCGCATTTACAAGTGAATCTTCTCGAACCGCGCCGCTCTGTCGTACTTTTTTTATTGATGAACTACTAGATTTTTCTTCTTTTTTTTACGTAACGCGACCGACTCGATGCGTGGTTATCGATTGTTTGTTTGTTTTTTTTTTCATTAAAACTCCCTCTGTATCTATATAACAGTTTTTTTGTACTGTTTGTGCGAGAGTCGCTCAGTTATCGACTGCAAGAGTCCCTTGTTTAGCCTCCCATTTGTACAAAAATTGTTGTGTTGTGAAGAAAAAAAGAATTCTGAGCGTGACGAGCGTCTAAGTTAGTATTATACGTATTAAATTAAACTAATCTTTGTTTTTATTGCGAAATCGCGCAAATATCTCGAACAATTTTTAAACGAACTTTTTATATAAAAACAAGGAGCGAACATGGAATTTCTTTTCTGGCGCTTGGTGACAATCAAATAGAAACAAAAAGACAAAAATTACGTTCGTCGAAGTGGTAAAATAGAAAATCAAAGATTACCAGTAGTTACACGTTCGCGAACGAAAAATCGATAATAAGCGGCTCCGACACGATTTTGAATTTTGCGATGAAGTAGAACGGGAAAAAGAAAACTTTTTCGTTCTTTTTCGAATAAAATTAGCAAAGGCGGATGAGACAGGAAGTAGGGAAGGAAGTTGAACCCCCCAGTATTACGCGCTCGTTCGACGTTTTCTAAACTCTCCAGAACCCTTTTGTTTCTTTCGTGCGTTTCTTTTTATTATTATTAATCTTATTATATCATTATTAATTAATATTATTGCTTAGTGTTAACCGAAAAAAAGGAATGAGAAAGAGTAAAAAAAAACGATCGTACGAGTTCGCGGACGTCGTGCTTTCGTCATCATTATTATTACTTCTTTTTTATTGAGAAAAACAAAAACGTAACTTTAAAGAGAAAAAAAAGAGGCGATCGTTCGAATCGCGTGATTATTATTTTTTCTCCTAGACACTGCGAGATCGACGAAGCTCATTTATTGTGTACGATCCTCTTCCTCCAACATCCGTTGTGTTTTTTCTTCATTAATTATTATTATTATTATTAATATTATTATTTTTTTTGTATGATTATTAGAACCATTCTTTTTTTATTATTATTTTTTTAGTAGTTTCGTAGTCAAGTAGTAGTGAGTAACGAATTGTACATCTTTCACACGTAAGAGTTTATTATTTTCCTCCTACGCCTCTTTATTATTTTGTCTGTTAACTAGGTTTTTTCCTCTCTTTGTTCCAATTTTTGTGTTTTTTTTTAGTTTTTTTTTCTTTTCCGTTCATGTTTCTCGATGATTTTGTTTTCCGAATGTAAGTTTAGGTATATAGCGAAGTAACAAAAACAAAAAGAAATAACGGTCTCTAAGTCGATCGAAATTCTCAGTTGCACCGACACACACCCGCACGATCGAGCGTGTTCGCGCACATAAGTATTAATTAACACAAAACGATAAGATTCCTTCTCTTAGTTTTTTTTAACGACTATTATTAACTATTATTAACTAATTATTAATGTTGGATGGGTCACGCGTCATTTTTTACCGGGCTCAAAACCCGCGTGTCGACTTCATGCATGTGTTTTTTCCTCCCTTCTTTTTTTTTTATTACCGAGCGATTCAACGTCGCGGCTCCATTTATTACTGTATCAATAATTTACTTATTCAATTTACTACATATCGATAACTACTCTCTCTTGCGCATCCATTTTTTATTATCACCCTTTGTAATTAACTATACAGTTTTTTTTTCTCCTTCTTTTTGTACTTTTTCGCCTCCGAGCGGAGAGAATTAACAAAAGACAAAGCGTCACTGCCTTACCGCGCGCGCGAAAGAAGCTGCGACTTCAGCGAGGATCTTCGCGTTCCGTTGTTGTGTTTTTTCCCTTCTTTTTTTTTTTATTTTCTCGGCGAGAAAGGGGCGAACTCCGCGGGAATTCGCCGTCGCGTGCAGCCCGCGACTTTCGTCGACTCGCCCGATCGACGCGTTGAATGTATATGTATATACCTGTGTATACAGAGTACGGAGGGGACGAAAGTTTTCGGCGGTTCTCGCGAGAGGACCTACGGAGACGAGAGTCGCTTTTTACGTCTGGTTGTACAACGAAGCTCTTTCTTTTTTGAGGGGTGTCTGAATCTAAGGCCCAGCAATTTCACATTAAAACTTACTTATTCACGAAATTTCTTGACAAAATTTTAGTTCAAAATTATTGTTTCTAGAAATTTATTCAAAATTAAGTTTTCTAAAAGTTCATTCCAAATTATTGTTTCTAAAAATTTATTCACAATTACTTTTCTAAAAATGTGTTTAATTTGTTTTCTAAAAAACTTTATTTGTAATTACTTTTGGTGCCGTTTGCTTTGGACGCACTTTCGAAATATTTACTTTTGATGTGATGCTGCGAGCGATGCGCTTCGTCCTCCCCTCAAGAAAAGCCCCGGGGCTTCGGCGTCACTTTATTTACTTGCCAAACGCGCGCGCAGCCATGTACTTACCCTTGACACCGTGCACTAGTTAATTTTTAACTCTCATTTTTTATACTGCATACCTATATAATCTTAAAGAAAAAAATGTGCGTGTGATCGATCGAGCGAGGCGCGAAATTTCGCAAAACTCAAAAGAAGCACGGCAAAAGCTCGTAAATAAAACGCGTTCCCCGCTTTTTTTGCCTCAACTGACGAAAAATCAAAAGGTTTAATTATAACTAAAAAAGTCGTAGCGTTGTGAACAAGAAAAAAAAAAGAAACGAAAGATCTCGCGTGACTCTCGTCGGCTTCTTTCCCCACACATCGATTTCCCTCGATATTCAACTTAAAGAACAATAACGCATAATGCAAACTCGAAGAGAAACCGACGCGATTGTGCGCCTACATAATAATAAACTGATAATAGAATGATCGAAACTTTGTTTCCTTTAGTTTTTCTTTTTTTTTTGTATAACAAGTGATAGATAGCTCGAAATAAGTTTCGCCGAACTGATTTACTATATACAATAAAACTACTACCGAACGTCTCCTCTTTTTTATTAACTACTTATTAACTATTGATTAAATGCGCTTATACACTCGTCTTGTACAAACAAAAAAGAGAAAAGTTGAATGCGATGCGGAACGTGATAGCGTATGCGCGGATGCACAATGGAACAAAAAAAAGTAACAATTATCCGACGAAAATGACAGAGCTACAAACACAGTGTACAAGATATATAAATGATTATCGTTGAGTAGTTAGGGCGAACGCGCAGTTTACGGATACTGATAAGGCAGGAAAAAAAACAAATCGTATTTTTTATTAATTAAGGATTACTACTACTACTACTTGTGTAGAAGAAAATCTCAAGACACACACACACACACACACACACACACACACACACATACACACACACGATTACACTGACACACACACATACTCACCGACCGACAAATCGAATGTACGACGGATTTTCCGGTGTCGCGTTGCAAAAAAGAAACAAAAAAGAAATAACAACACTTCGAGAGCGAATTTTTTCTTTCATAACAATCCATTCCACTCTTGCCGATGGTTGAATAATCGCAGATATATGTATAAAAAAAACGTATATATTTTTTTTACTTCTTTCCTCTCGCGTCCTATTGTTGCGTACACAAAACTGCGTGCGGTTTTGTCTCCCACCCCGCCCTCGAAACGACTTCTTTCGGCACTTGTACACCTTCACTCCCCCCGTTTTTCTTTTTGTATACGTTTTAGTTGAGAAAGTGCGAGCATGTTGTTGCGCGTGATGAAGATGTGCGTGCGTGTGTGTGTGTGTATTGAGCGAGTTTTGAGGGATGATCCGAGATCAATTTTGTGTGGAGAAAAAGAGCGTAAGCGAATGTACAATGAAAGAAATAGTCGAAAAAAAAAGTATGAAAGAGAAAGAAACTCTCCGGAGATGAGGATTCATTATCGAATACGGATTTTGCACACGCGACACGATAAAGGGAAAATGAACGCGAAACACTACTGTCTCTCTTTTGTATGGTTTGTTATGTTATTATTTTAAATGATACAACCCAATTGTTCTTAATTTAAATGTAAAGCGTATTTTTGTTTGTTTTTTAGTTATTTTTTTGTTGTAAAATGCTTTTTAATAATATTTTCAGTTCACATTACTTCACCGACTGTGTTTTTTATTTTATTTTGTATCTATGTCTGCCTTATTTTTTATTTTGTTTTTTCCTGCTTGCAATCCTTGTATCTTATTTATCTACATCCTTGAACCTCTATCCCCCGAAAGAAAAACCATCTGCCCTTTGAGTTCCTATGGCTTACAAACAAAAAAAGACGAAGTTCTAAAAAGAAGTGCCGGGGATCTCGCTGCCAAGTATAGCGGCGCGGACTCTTCGAGAATCCAAAAAATGGAATCAATTTTTTCTCTATGTTAACGAATATAAGCTTCGAAGGGTCCAATAAAAAAAACAAAAAACAGAGTAAAACATTCCACAGCAGCAGCAGTAAGTAGTATGTACACGAAATACATTGGCTTCGAGATCCCGGCGCGGTTCAAACAATAAGATAACCTAACGATTCGATCGAGGTGCGTCGTTCTGCAGCAGAAAAAAAAATTCAGTACTTTAACATCCTTTGCAGCCTCGGACGAGATGATGATGAGAGAGACGACGATGAACAAAAAAAAATACAGAGAAACCTCCTTCGCCTTATTAGCGAGAGCAAAAAAAAGAGAAATAAAAGGTAAACAAAACGTGTCTACACATTCCAGGTTCTATATAGTGATCGACGAGTAGCTGTGTTTTTTCTATGTAAGCGTAAACAAATAATTATTAATAACTTAACGATACTCAAGCGAATTTTTAAACTATAATAATTCATAAACATACTGTGCGTCGTACGTATACATATATTCTTCGAGAGAAAGAGAAGTAATGAGAAAAACGTTATACGTTTCCTCTTGATTATAAGTATTGGCTTCTTTTCGAGTAAATTCGAAATCCGAAGAAAGCGTATGGATATTCAACGTGTTCAAGCAGAAATTCCGACGTGGTCTAGTCGTGGAAGAAAAAACAAATGTTCTCCAATACAAGTATATGGCAAAAAAAATTGTTTATCGCGCTGCGAGTTAGTTATAACGAGAATGACAAAAGGAATATTTTAATTACACGAGATGATGAATAAAAAAAGAAAATGAAACTGAGATGACTATAATTTTTATAATAAAAGAGACGAGAACGAATTTCTGCTCGAACTGGAGATGACAAAAGCGCGCGAAATTCGAAAGAGGAATTACCTATTATAACCGTTGTTACGAAAGGAAAAAAAGAAAGACTATTTTTCATTTCGCCCTTGATTTCACGAATTTCGTTATCGGTTAGCAAAGAAAAAAATGCGTTGACGAACACGAATAAAACGTTGTTTTACTTTCACATATCACGGAACAATGAAAAAAAAAAAAAAAAACGCGCGCGCGTATAAGACTGAACTCAAGGGAGAAACTTCAACCGCGATCCTTTTCGAATTTCGCGGGCTCTAAATTCGAACTATGATATACAAGCAAAATGTCCGCGAAATTTGCCCGTCGACGTTCCTGTTTTCAAGTGGAAAACGACAACAACAACGACGGGCAACAATGAAAGAAAAAAAGCTTTTCAGCGCTAAAGAAATTTTCAATTAAAGTTCTGTGTTCGCGGCAAATGAGAAAACGCAGTTATATAACGCAGGGGGCTGAAAAGTTTTTTTTTATGAAGGACAAAGGAAACGAAGCCAAAAAAAACGAAGTCACCGACGTCCATTCGTCAAACGCGCAACAAAAAGTAAAAAAAAAAAAGAAGAAGAATCGCATCGACGGAATTCGGAGGCTTTTCACGTTTCACATATCACACAATTGTTAAAGCTTGCGGGGACGAAGAAAGCAAATTTCCTCGATGCGCGCTTTGAATATAAATATTCTCACACATGCATCGATCGTTAAAAAACGAGTAAAGAGAACAAAAATGAAACTTCTTTTTTTTTTAAAGAAAGCGTTGAATGGACGTCAGCGGTTTCGCGGGGAAACGCGTCTCTGTTAAAGAGAGCTGGTTATTATTTTGAAGAAGGTAATAAAAAGGGGCGAATCATTATTGTGAAAAATAAAATGAAACGAAGTCGTGATACGAATATGCTAGTCGTGTGTTAAAAGAGAAAAAAAGAAGTAACGGTATATACGTTGATATATATCGAGTGGAGAAGATGTTAGAGAAGCGGGGAAACGAGCGGAAAAATCGTTGTATTATCCGAGGCACTCACGTAATTAATGTTACACACATACACACGATGACGATGACGACGATGATGTATAAGTTTAACTCGTATAATTCTTAAGGTTGATAAGGTGTAATGGAAGCAGAGAGAAAAAGAAACAACAACAACAACCAAAAAAAAATACTGAAACACGGAGGTAAGGGAAGAAAGGAAGAAGAGAAAAAAACGGCGCTCGGCGATTGATTATACTGGTTATTAAAAGTTAAAATGACAAACCAAAAAAAAAACAAGTTTTTAGGATTTAGCGTTCGGATAGATGACACATATATTTTTGTACGTTCGCAAAATGCGCGCCAAAAAAAACGAGACGAGTCGAGGGTTATTACGAACGAGCGTCCAGCGTTTTTTTCTCTTCACGGAGTGGGGATGTACTTTCTTTTGAGTTTAGAGAGAGCGAAAAGAATTGTCGCGGATTGCGAGCGTCGACACGATCGTTCGTAATTAAAAAAATAAAAATAATGCACACTATTCTTCCCGGGCCCAAATAATGTTATACTTGTGAAAAAAAAAAATTGACGAATAAACGAAGAGATGAAAAAAAAATGCGTAAGGGGAGGATTTGCATAGTTGATTACTATTTTTAATTATTATATTAATATTAATACCACTTCGTACATTGTATTGTTGCATGCCTAGTTAACGTATTAAAACAAAATTGAGCGCGAATAAAACACGCCAAATTCGGTGGTTAAGGTTTAAGGCGATCGATTCTAAGGTGTTAAGGATCTTATTAAGTATTAAGGAGATTAAAAAAAAAAACCAAAACAAAGAAACCTCTTCGCTTGTAGTGCGAATAATCGTTTTCGTTATTTTCTAATAGTCACGTAAGAATAAAAAAAATATCTTTAGCGCAATCAAGCGCTGAGGAAATAAGATACCGGATTAACAATTAAAAAAAATTCAACCGGGTTGACGCGATAAAAAACGCAACGAGATTTCGAGTGTTAAATCGGAAAAGCGTGCTAAAACTCCGGGAAACTTGAATTTAAAAGCCCAATCGAGACCATTGAGAGGCGCCATTACGAGAGAAAATCCAAGCGGTCACGAGGATTTTATCGATAATGAGCGTCCAAATAAAAAAAAAACATTAACAAAACACGACATCGAATTGAAATCGACCTTGCACTCGAAGAAATTCGAACGATCGCGTAAAATGTTAAAAAAAATTCGAAGTATAAAACAATTGTTAGGCTTCTCGAAGCCGCTAAAAATAAACTTGAAGCATCAGAGCGAGTGCAAAAGTGAGAGAGAACACACAAGAATTAAAAAAATAGAAAATAAAGAATATAACGAGGCTATCACTCGACACAAAAACTTATACTTGCATGCTTTGAACACTTTGTTTCCGGTAAGACTGACAAATCAAACTATATAAAAAAAAATAGATGAAGCAGAAAATAAAATAAACCACTGGAACGGTGAATTGCGCCTTCCACAGCCCGTCAATCAAACGCGATGGTACAGTCGTAGTCATTTAAGGCAGGGAAAGAAATGAAAGGTAGACAGAAAAGCTTCCGAGTGCAGAGAGCAGCAGCGCGCAGAAAACGACCGATCAAATCGAGCCTGACCTTGAAACCAAAAAAAAAGACTAAAGGTGCTCCAGGGATCGTGGGATACTTTTCGCGCGCGAGCAAGTTATATGTGATGAGAGATTAGCGTTATTTTTCTCGGGGAAAGCTAAGGAAAAAGATGAAAGATAAAAGATGACAAGAGAAGCGGGTCCGTCCATGGATGTGACTACCAAAAACCTTTAAAAAAAGAGAGGGAGATACGTGGATGAAAAAAGGAGAAAATAAACTTTAAAGAATGGTGGGGAAAATATAATTCCTTTTTTTCGCTGTTTTCGCTGCGTCGCGATGTGATGCGCCGTTATTGAACATTATTGTATATCACACACATGTTGTTGCACAAAAAAGTTTCTGTTTTAACGGAAGGAAGCTGTGTTTCTCGTCGCTTGATGTATTTTAATGAGAGGGGAGAGAAAAAAGAGAAAACATAACGAGACGACAATATAACAAAAAAAAACAATTATCTAATACCCGGTCCCTCGTGTAGTGGCTGCTCACTGTTGAAAAAAAATAATAAACACAATTACGTGTGATAAAGGAGGGGGACGTCGATCGTTGGTTCTTTTGTCGCTCGAAATAACGAACGAATAAATAACACGACTACGGCGAATTATATTGATATAACGAGAGACGCGCGGCGTTGGCGGAAAAAAAATCCACTATAAGTGTACAGTCTTAGTAGTAAATTGGATGTTAACAAAAAAAGTAAATGAAATAAAAAAACTTATGGTAAACTCTGTAGAACTTAGGAAGTTTTTTGCTCGTACGTTCGAGATCCGAGGGCGCGTTGAGAATCGTTTTTTTTACCGTTTTCCTCTTATTTTAAAACTATTAACGATCGGAAAAGATCCACACATTGAAAGTCAAGAGAAGTTTTCGAGGGTAGAGGGAAATTGTTGATCGAGAGGGTTTTACAAATAAAAAAAATTCCGGAGATGAAAGATTACACACTTTTACTGAAAGTAAGAAAAACACAGTAGCCTGAGGTTAAAAACGTCGAGTGTTTTTTCGTCGGCCATTTCGTGGTGCCGCCCGCCATCTTGTTATTAAATTTTAAGTGTATACTTATACATACATATTATTATATATAACGATTGAATGTCTAGTCATGGCCTCTTGAAAAAACCTTTGCTACTTTGTATTGTGTACGAAAGGGTACACATAAAAGATATATTTAAAACTAACAAAAAAAAACTAATTATTACTTAATAATTACGATAGTCAGTAGGCGTAAACGGTAAAGTGATATATTCGAATATATCATCGTAACCATTTATTATATTATAAGTTATTGATACTATTTATTATTGCTACATTTATCGTATTGATTATCATTATTTTTTTGTCATTAAAAAAAAGTCGACAATTATTGTTTACGGTCGAGTTGCGTCATATGAATCCTACGAAGATTGCAAATTTTATCGCCAAAGCCACTATATTAAACTATTTATTATTATCTTTATTATTATTGTCATTGCTATTATCATTATTGACATTATTATTACTATTATTGCGAACTCTATTTTTCATTGAAATGAGAGAGAATGAAGCGAGAGAGAAACAGGGAGAAGAAATTCATTAAAAGATGCGAGATACAGACGCGAAGTTACATTTAAATAATTTATTTTTTATTACCACGTAAGCATTGTCGTGATTCGTTCCGTCAAACCTAAACTCATATCTAATTGCTAACTTTGTATACATGTATTTAAATATTTATTATTATTGATAGCGTTTATTATTACCTAATTATTAACTATTATTATTGCGTGATGTGTACGCGAGGTACATATATAAGACATTATTACTTGTAAGATTAAGGAAGTTGATGCAGAAATAAAAAAAAATGAAATTTTGCTGCAAGCGGATTTAAACCGAACAAAAAAACAAAAAGCGCGTTGTTTGACGAGTTTTGCATTTAAGTAGGAGAGCAAGAGCGTGTGAATTAAAAATTAGAAGAAAAGAACAAAAAAAAATGAAAGCCACAAACAGTGCGCGCACAGTAAGGTCGGATTGAGATATGTATTTTTTTAAATTTTCAACATAAACAAAGAATTAACAAAAAAAAGTGACGAAGAGACAACTCAAAAAAAAAAACACACACACACGGGGGGCGAGAAGAAGAAGAATAATCGAGGAGAACAAAAAAGACACAAACCTGGGAACAGAAAAAAAACAAACTATTTGTAGGTTTATAGATTTACCCGCACGCGCACGTGTGCGCGGCTGTAGGTACGAGCGGAATTTCGCGCGCGCGACAGGAAGCCGGCGACGGAACGCGAAAGAAGGAAGACAACGGAAAGAGAAAAAAAAGTCGAAACACGACGTTCCGAAGAGCGAAAGAGAGAGAGAGAAAGAGATTGGTAGCGAGGCTAATTGCGGCGCGAAGGGAGAGAAAAAGCGAATTGAATTGAAACGAGACGGGAGAGTATATAGCGCGAGGGAGGGAGAAAAATGCAAAACAGAGCAAGAAAATTGAGCGCGCGAAGAACGTGGGAACGACTGATTGGTCGAAGCCCGACGAGGCAGTCGATCGTCGATGTTGTCGTTCTGTTTTTTTCTTTTTCGTTCTTCCAGGTTTTTTCTTCTATCCTTTTTTTTTTACGTGTTTCCACGATTGCGAGGCGGGATGCGACGACTGATTTTCGCGATCTCGCCCCCTTCTTTTTTCGACTCATTGTGCGTTTCGTATTATAAGTTTTATTTTTGTATAAGCGACTCTGTGGAGAACAATAAACATTTTTTAAAAACATACACCGACTCTGTTTGATCTTTTTTTTTTATATTTTTCGTTTGTTTGTTGCATGCACAAAAACATTGTATACACAAAATAATCATTTATTATTACGCAATGATTAATTAATACATTTATCATTTTTGATTATAATTATTATGTACACTTTTTGTTTATTTAGTTCCGTTACGATTATTATTTGTTATTTTTGTGTCGTGCTTCGACCAAAATCAGTGCACACACCAATAAAGAGCCAAAAGAACAGGTAGAGACTCAAAGAAAAGAGCTGGAAAGAAGGCAGTAAATTTACTTATGGCAGCTTTTTTTAAATAAAACCGAGCGAGAGTAAGAACGGCGTTTTAAGAAAGTATATAAAATACACAGATGAACAGGACGGACGAAAAGTACACAAGTATAGAAGCAGACAGTTGAAAAAAAAGAAGAAGGCAGGTGATGGGCACGTCGCGAGACGCGTTATACACAACTATATTAAAGTATATATATATATGTATATATATATATATATCTTCATGTCAATTACTCTAGGGAACATCATACCGATAAAGCTAAAAAAAAATAATGAATAAACCTCGAAACATTTTTCGCGGGATATGTCCGCAGTGCCGGAGATGATTTAAAGAGAAAACTGGCTCTTTTTATTAAGCTAAAAAAACTAAAGAAACCATCACACTTTCTTGTGAAAATCTTCAGCCGCCTCTATACACTGCTAACGTTATTTATAAACGCGCTTCGTCTCGATCTTCGTTCTTGTGTCACCCATCGACGAGTCGAGCTGAAAGTTCCACTTTTGCTTGTTTTCGCGCCCTTAGAAGATTCTCTGATTTAAAAAGAGCATTGCATCAACCTTCGATAGAGTCTATTAGCGTGTTCTCTACTTATCAGTTCTTAACGGTTCCGCTTTCAAATTCATGAATTAAAGATGGAAGAAACGAGGAGAGCAGTAGCGGAAGTCTCTTGGGAGACGACATAAACGTTCCGTGGACCAAGCCAAGATTTTCGCGCGCGCGCATTTCTCATACATGCCTCTATACTGCAGTGTGATACGCGCCAATTTTTTCTTTTTCCCTCTCACTTTTCCGACTTTCAATCTGCGGGAAGTTCGAATTTCGCGCTCGACTCGTCCGTGATGGAATAAGGACCGAAGGGGAGAAGGCGCGCGCGAGAAAATGTTATAATCCTTCCTTAAGAAAAACAGAAAACTCGAGAGCAAGTTTGTAGAGAGAGACGCGAAAAAAAAATGTTTTAGTAGAGGGACTAATACGCGCGAGCTTTCTTTTGCGCACTGCATTTTTCGGAGGGTGGTAATCGAGCCATGTACGACTAAACGGTCCTTTTTTTTTACTCGACGAACTGTTTGCTACTTGTAGCGATGTCTTTCAGAGATCGTGTAGGCGTTTTTCGACTGCAGTAAACTGTTTTTGTTTGTTCTTATATTATAGGGTATAATCGAGAGCGAAAAGCGACTGTTACGCGTCTTGAGGTTATAGATTAGGCATTAGGCGAGCGTAGAGAGAAGAAGAGTTAAGCTGTAGCGATATTGATGTAATTAATTGAGGAGAATCGGCGAGTTATTTTTTACCGATCGATCGTGAACAATAAACTTGAACAATTTTTCAGCTAAAGTAAGAGTAGCTTTTGCGATTTAAGTATTATATTAGATATACATTTACGTTTGTTATTCGTGAAATACAAAAGTCAATTATTTCGCGGTAAAAGGTAACTTGGACGGTCTCGGAACTTAATCCAAACATTCTTAACGTTCGCTTTTCCGATACATCTAACTTAGCTCTAAAGGTAATTTTTCACGGCGAGATTTTTCACGAACTTTCGCACTGCTACACGCTCGATTTCTCGATATTCTTAAGATTCTCTAATTCGCACCAACTTAATTATCTTTAAATCTTGATTAAAGATCAAAATGTATCCGTTTGAATAATTAATTACTCTAATTTATCATGAAATTTTGCATAAAGTACAGCATTGTAAAACTACAGCATAAAACTAGCTACAAAAATCACCGATTTCCAATTACTTTAAAATTCTGCAAATCACATAATCTTAAACCTTTCAATATTGATAAAAAATCTACAATCAAATTATTCATATAAATATTATACTCTTCAATCATAAAATTGCGTATATAAATTACACAAACCCTCTCAAAATCATAATCAAATCACCACACAAATCACCGATTTTTAATTCCATTTCAAATACTTCAATTCACACAATAAAATACATAATCATTAAACTTTGCAAAAACTACAGCTCCTCAAAACACCGACAAACGTAACTTTCCCATCGCCCCAACATACAAAGTCCACTCTCTCTCTCTCTCTCTCTCTCTGTCTGTCTCAAAGATCCACTCCTCAACAAACTACAGCATTTCCCCGGGAAAAATGCCATCGGTCTCGCCCGGCAGTCCGACGACGACAAAGTACACTCGTCCGCGTTAATTCCAACGTATTACCGCCGCGACGTAACTTTCCCCCCCGGTGGTCATTCGCTCAGCGCCCGTGAAATGACAAGACAGAGAGAGAGAGAGGGGGTCGTGCGACTTTGCACCTCTTATGCGCGCGGCACGCAGGAAGTCGTCGCGGCGTTTCCGCTGTTTGCGCGCAGAGCCGCGGTGCGAAGACAAGTAAGAAGAAGTTGAGGAATTTGAAATATTTCAGGTGGTTTTGAGAACGCGGTGGAAGAGCGTACGGTTGTAAGGTTTTTTTGAAAGGAGGATGGTGGTAGGAGAATTTTTATTTTTTGAGGTGAGACTGGTTTTTTGACGGTGCGTTTGAGCGCGTCTGTAAAGGAAGGAGGATTTAGTGGTTTGTTAATGTGCCAGCTGGAAAAAGAAAAGATCGATGAATTGTTTCTCATTTTCAGTTGGTATTTTAGAAAATCACCCTCAGACACCCTCAGACACGCGCTGACGTGCTGTTGAAGAAACCAGCCTAAACGTACACTTATAAAAAGACTATTATTGATATTAAAACATTTTAATATAATAGCTACAATATGAACGTTTCTCTCTAAATTTTAATCAGAGACATTCACTGTGAAACAGTGCCATATGCTCAGTAATTAGTATAGAACTCAGTGAATTTCACTGATTCAAATTTAGAAAGTTAAAACCATAACGTGTAAAAGTTAGTTTTGCTGCATACATATGTAAATATCAATAATATCATTTTCTCAGTGTGTAAAACCCAAAGCGTAGTTTAGAATGTAAGAAATATTAAACTAAAATAAACAATTTGTGTATTCTACTAGAAAAAGTTTCATTAAAGGCTGATGAATTTTCGCTTTAGGCTAAATACATGGAAGTAGATGAAGGTCGAGGTTAGTCAGACGCAAATTTAGATTCCATTCTGTAAACGTTTCCTTTCAGTAAAATAGTTACATTTATTTTTGAACTTGATATTATTATATTCTAACTTATGCTATTTCACACGTTAACCGCAAAAACATAATTTTCGACTCACAACCATTGTCATCCATCCTAGATCTATGCAAAGCTTACTAATTTGCTTATTTTCCAATTATTCAAAATATTTTAATACACAAGCAAACTTCTAAAAAACCTAGAGAAAACCACACTAAAAACCAAAACATGTAAAACGAAACAATCCACGCAATTCCAATCACAATACAAATGCAAATTCCCGCGCAAACTCCGCAAAAAGAAGTGTAAACGCACGCCGGCGGATAAGATAAGCAAGCAAGCGAAAAGAAAAGAAAGAGCGCGCGCGCGCGCGAAGCAACGAGGAAGCGCGCGAACGAGCGTGTAGCGGCGCATTTACGAGGGAGTGTAGCCATAATACGTAGGAAGCGCGTGGCGAGAACGAACGAAGAAAGAAGGAAAGAAGGAAGGAAGGCCCCTCTTTTGTTTGGGCCCACCGAGCGAGACGATGCATGTGTAGCTGCATGTGTGCAGGCGCGAATTTATATGAGAAGGGAGAACGGTACCGGGGATTTTCGAAAGAAATTGGATTGAAATGTTGACTTTTGTGACAATCGAGTTGAAGGTTTTATTGTTTCTGATAGATATTCACTGAATTTACAGTGTGCCAAAAGTTATTAGTTGATTTGATGCATCTACAATTTTAATTGATTGTTTATAGTATTTTACAGTATTACTTGTATTAATGGTAAATTGTTACGTTTACGGTACCTTCTTCCTTTGAAATAAGTTTGCGAGATGACGATACAAAATTAAAAAACAGCTTATCGCATGAACTGAACGAAGGAAATGGAATACGAATTAAACGATCGAAACTAAGTAGGATCAGCTTGAAAGGGAAGTTAATAGAACGCGAGGATAAAAATTAGAAATTGGAGAAAATCGCACAATGCAAAACTACTACTCATCTTCTTAATGCGCCGAAAATATTCAGCAGAAGAGACGTTTCTCCTCTTGCGTCGCGAACTACTCTTCATTACTTCCGCTACTTATTTTCGCTTTGTATTTTCTATGGATTTACTTAGCGTGAAGAAGAAGAAGAAGAAGAAGGAAAAGAAGCAGCAGTGCGAGTTCGCAGAGAGAAAATCGTGGCGAACACAAAGAAATGAGGAAGAAATGTACCTCCTCTCGAACATGCTTTTCCTCCGTTTTCATTACGACGAATTGCGATGAGAGTGAAAAGAAAACTGGAGAGGATTTTATAGAAAGTAAATAGCAGAAGGGTCACAACGCTACGACAATGGGACTTAAGAAACGAGGGAGATGCACTGACGAGAGAATTTTATATTGTTGATGCGGAGAGAAGCGAAAGAGAAAGGGATTATTTTGCCCCGTGGTAACGATTATATTGTCCGATAAATACAAAGCTAACGATTAACGATTTAACGATATAGACTATTAATTATATTATTCGTATAGTATACCGGTTGACATGAAATAATAACGATAATACGTGTATTGTAAAGTGTTTGTATTTTTTATTTGAAAGAAAATAGATACTGCGTTTTGCTCGTGTTGAACAATTTACAGTGGTTCGTGTTATTGAATTACGGCGATGTAACGAGAGAAAAAAAATGGAAATTAAAATAACGACAGAAACAGATGGAAAAGGGGGGGAAATGAGTGAAATAGATTCCCGAGAGTAAAATGAAACGGTCGATCGTGTTTTATCCTCGCCACGATTATTGTTTTAGCGACATTCCAGTAACGTAAACACGAAAAAAAGAAGAAATCGCGTTAAAGTTCGAAATCTATTTTCTTCCTTTTATACATGTGTTAAAGAGTGTGAGAACGAGTGATAGAGGAGAGGGTGGAGGGATAATAACTTTGTTATATGAAAGACAATCGCTGATGAGCTCTGAATTTTTTTAAATGAAACCGATTACCGTCTCTCATTTAACGATTGAGAATTTCGACATATATTTTATCTTTCTTACGAGCGATTCTCGCGCACTAATGTGTAAAAGTTTAAGTTCACTTAAAAAAATTGAGAGTATGAGATGAACGGGAAAAAAATTACGAGGGAAAAGTATAACGGACCGCTTCGAAGAATTTTTTTCCAACTCAATGACGCGAAAGTTCTCTCGTTCGAGTGCAATGAGATTACATCTTGAATCGAGAGAAACTCGAATCTCAAAGCGAGAACAAAAATCGATTCGGAGTGGGTCGGAATTTGTGTCAAAGTACGAGTATTTCGTTAGGACGAACGAAATGTTGATTATTAAGTAAGGAATCGATCGGGGGCGAAACCAAAAAACACGACCGACCGCGCTGATTTATTGAGTAATTGACGTTTGATCTCGAATGCACCCTTAGAAACGCACTCATAGCATAAACACATACATATACACACACATACAGATTCATCCTGTCACATCCAAAAATCTCATAAATACAAACTTATACGCACAAATCACCATAAGTACACATACCACGCACACACATTCACACACACTTTTCCATATACTTTTATCATTTATCTATATTTACACACATAAATATTAATTATTTTTCATCACACACACACATTGTATTTAAAAACTGCGAGACTCATCTATGAAAAAAAAAATGTTTTATGAAACGGACTGTGATCATTGCAATCGTTTTCTACTCTCACGCAGGCTGAATTATTAGAGACGAGCGAGCGCACATCCTTTTACCGACGGATAATCCGTGACTTTGTGTACGTGCGTAGAAAGTACCAAAAAAAGAAAATCCTTGCGCGTAATACTATGAACACGTCCCCTTAATGCGATCGTTACGTGGTCGCGGATTATCCCGACGTTGGACTCGTGCGTCTCTGAGCAAAAAGAGAAAAGGAAAAGTAGGAGATTAGTTGTTGCTTACGATGAATTATTGAGAAAATAAAAGGAGAATCAGGAAAGAGTTGCGTACGTCGAGCGACAGATTAAAAAAAAAAGGAAGGACCTTTATATTGTTAATGTTAGAACGCGAAAGCGATGAGAATAATGAACAAAAAAGGAAAATAATAATGCAAGACTCAGGATACTAAAGATATACATAAACGATGCATGCATCTTCAAAATAAAATCCATAATCTCATACACAAGTGCACGTCATCACGTTTACACGCATATTCTCACACGTATACACAGACATACACACGAAATGTAGACGCAAAAGAGGAAATAAAGCGATTAATTAATTACGGGAACGCGTACAAAAGATGAGCACAATGGTTAAAAAACTAAGCGATAAGTTCGTAGAGTTGAGTAGTTGAAAACAGATAACAGAGAACCTTTGAATTAAATAAACGGCGAGGGTAGGCGATGATGAATTATTCTGAAAAAAAAAACTCGAGAAAGTATAAAAAAGTAGATAAGGGTGTGGGAGAGAGGAAATAAAATTATGAAACACTTGAGAAATATTTATCGTGTGATAACGCAAACAAAGTTGTTGGCTCATTCTTTTATTTACAACCACCATTATCATTATTACCGCTGCTGCAAATTTTCTTATTTATATCGATACTTTAAACTAATATATAAAGCTATGCGTAAGGTGTAATAGAGGACGTAGGAGTGCGCAGAGGAAGTTATTCGTAAAATGAAACCATACCGCACAGCTCCATCACCCTGTGAAACGATTTGTCGCGATTATTCGTCGAAAGTTCGTCGTGTCTCCGATTCGCACCTGCGACGATACGTAGTGTATAGGCAGGTTCGTGAAAGTCGAGGAAAAAAAAGGTTACCAGTATGACGTTTTTCTTTTTTAAATGTTTCTTTTTTGTTTTTTGACAATGTTAATACTATACAAATATATTCACTTGTTTCTCAAAGCATGAATATTATCAAATAAAGGATGCGATTTGTAAAATCGCAATTGTTCGCGATTGTTTATATAAATATAATCTTTTTGAAAATACAATCAAATTTTTTCAGATCTTATAGAAAGAGATTTAAAATTAGTTAAATATTTTGTAAGTGAAAAAAAAAAATAAAACAATGCAATCAACGAAAATAACGTTAATGAACGATGTTTCTTAAAATTTATAAGGATATTTATTATAGTACGATAATTTTTCTTGAAAAGAAATTTTCTCCAGACCTTTTATTCAACGTAAATTTTACATAAAGAAAAATAGATGAACGATAGGACAAACAGCGTCACGACTAATAAATAACAAGCTATAATAAAGTAATATTTTTCTTAAGACTATAAAAATAATATTTATATAATAAATAGAAAGTTGAAAAGTGTAATCGCCTTCAAAAGTATTTTTCTTCGTATTAATAATAGCTTGATAAAAGCTTATTTTTCTTAAATATTAAAACACTGTTATAACAGCAAGTTTATACATAAAATACAATTCTAAAAAGAAGTAAGAAAGACTATCTTTTTTACTTTATAAAAATAAAAATTTTATCGATCTAATGTTTATTTTGATAATTTAGAAGCTTACCATCGCAGGTGCGAAACACAATCGAACTCACGAATATTCGCCCATCGTTTTTTTTTAAATCTCTCGTATATATGTGTATAGAAGTAGAAAAAGGGAAGCAAAAAAAAGAAATATAGGTGGAAAGCGAAAGAAATGCCCAAGACGATAATGACGCTAAGCTAATATGATTATCCCATTAATCAATAATTAAACAATAAACGACGATAATATAATTGGAGGAGGAAATCCGTGTCGAGCTATGGTCTACTTAAAGTTTAACGCTGAGGTGTGTGTGTGCGAGAACGAGAGTTGAAAAAGTGTTTTTGTGCGTGAATGCTAGTGGTGAAATATACCGCATAAGGATTTAACACTTGTAACGATGAAAAAAAATTGCATAACGATAATAACGCTGTAACAATGTTATTAAACGACTTATTGCACGTAATCCGTTAATGTCGTCTTTGTAGGTAGGCTTTTTTCTTCGAATCGACGAGTCTAAGAAAAAAAACGAGAAGTAAAAAAAGAATTGAAGAGAACTGTAACTGAACACCAAAACTGTAATAATATTTAAACGCCTGCTGACGATTTAATCCGCATATTTCTAACGATTAAAAAAAAGTAATAAAACAAAAGAGTAAACCGCTAATCTTATCAGTGTCCGTATTTAAACGAAGTTAAAACTGAAGAGCTGTAATAAATATTGAAAAAAAAAGTTGAAGAGGTTTGACGATGAAAAAAAAATGAGTGATGAGAGGGAAAAGGGTTTCGTTAAGCCGCGCGGGCGCGCGCGCAACTCATGTTTTGCGGGTTGTGCGCGACTTTCGACGCGTTAATTGTTGTTCGATGCAAATCTTATTTTTTACGACACTTTTTTCCGCTTGTTCGCCGCAGTTTTTGAGAGTGATAGAGAGAGAGAGAGAGGGAGAGAGAGAGAGAGAGCGAGAGAGTTAAAAAAAGCCCGATAAGAGCGAGATTTTGATGCGAGTTGCGCCGCCATTGTCGGACGTGTTGACGTTTTCATGCGAATGTTGCGCGACGCAAAATGAAGCGGATGAAAAAAAAATTTGAGAAAGATAGGAGTTTTTTCGAGTGCGCGATCGAAGTAGTTTGTTATAATCGAGCGATTTTTAAATAATAATGAATAAAAAAATGGTAACGATAGGCATAAACTTTACACACTCAGAAAACGTTATTATCGAGCATTCGAGGATAAATTGCACTTGTTTACTTACTGAGTAATTGAGGAAAAAAAGATGCGAGAAGGGAGAAGTAACGGCGTTGAAAGTTGATTAACGGATAAACTTTTTGCCCTCGGACGATTTCGATTTTATATATATTGTAGCTTTGATGGTCATCGCACACACGACACAACACACCATAAAAATGAAAGAAAGAGACACACGATGAACCGTGAGAATGCGGAGTGAGGAGATTTTTTCTACTTGTAGCGAGTAACGAATTATTCGAAGGCTAATGTTGTTTCGCGTATAATAATAAATGATAAAAAAAAAATGAGTAAAGGATTTACCAATTACCATCACTTCCAATAATTATTATTATATTAATATACTGTGTCAGTTGTATAAAAGAAAAAGTGTATTTTCAATATTGAACAGTCTTACCAGTCTCAACTATTTCTACTGAAACACGTACAAAGATTAAACAATATTACAATTGATTTACACGATGTTAGATTCTTTACTTTAAGCTTCTACACAAATGGAAAAAAAAATAAAAGAGAAAAGTGAAAATGAGGATAAGCATTATACGAAAAATCATTGCAAAATGTTTTAAATATGTGTTAAATATTTTAAATATTGTGAAGACATTTTTTAAACAATAAAAGTATTTCAAACAAAAATATACACGATACTTAGATACGATTTACTTTTCTGTCATCCCCTTTATTTAGTCGCTTTTTCATGTAGTTTTCTTATTTTTTTATTCAATTATATTTTATATTTTATTATTTTATTATTTTATAATTACATTATATATAAATCTTTCAATTATTATTTTGTATTTCTACAATTATATTATTATAAAATATTATTACGTTTGATAACATTAATTTTCATTATTATTTATGTAATGTATACATTATTGATTTCCGTAGTATTTTAAAACTTGTATAATGCAGATTGAACTGCTTTAATTTTTTTATTGTAGTAATTTAATAATTAGCTCAAAATTGAATGATATAATTTTATTTTATTTCAGTTATATAATTATTAGTTGCTTTTGTCGAGAAGAAAATGGAGCTAAATAATTAAATATATTCATGGATTACGTCTTTATGTAGCTATTATGTTACAATGTTAATTTCTGTTTTTTGTAAGTATTCTTTACATTTACATAATTAATTTTTTCATTTTTATCTTCATCAACTTAAACGTCATTCCAGAATGCTTATTTTTACCATAATTTTTTATAAAAAGACTTTCTTTTGTATACATACTAAGGTGCATATTTTACACAGTAAGCTTTTTTATAAGTTTCTTCATCGCGTAGTAAAACTTTTTGATAAAGGAGAAAAATTCATTAATTAATTTAGAAAATTCTATTGTTCAAACCAATTCAGAAAACAATTTACGTACTTTTTAGTTCCGCATTTTGAAATCTACAAGTAATTAGTTTTGTTCACATCTTTTCTCAAGCGTAAGAAAAATTCATTAGTTTCATACAATTTTCGTTTTACTTTCTCCGTTAAAAGTTTGAAATTATGATTAAAATATATGCTCATACAAAAGAATATACACCATTTCTTCTTCAATTATTGAACTAGGATAATACCAGTTCTTTTTCAGATTATATTAAGCTTTACTTCAGACATTTAATCGATCATAAAAATTCTACAATATTATTCACCCATACATTTTTCTATAAATTAACTTTATTCATTCAAGCTTTCGTGCATAAAAATCATCGACAGCCACCAATACTCCACACAAATAATTTCCATACAAAAACAAATACCCGGAACAATTTTCCAAAAGCACAGTTAAAACACCACCAAAAAGAAGCTCCATACAAACTTCAACCAGAAAAAGAAAATCTAGCGCGCGCTTCAAAGGCGCAAGCTCGCTTTATGATTCAGCCGTCATAAAGGCGAAAGCTCGAAAGCACAGCTTATCGTCCGCGCTCGCGATATCAATAGATCGATACACACGCCTTGAAAAAAGCCCGGCTTGTTGTCACAGCTGTGCTGCAAGGCACTCGAGGGTCGTTTTTCGCTCTCTTTGCTTTTTAGAGAAGATTTCGTGTATATTTATTGAGATATTCAGCGATTTACAGTTTGAATTTAAAATTTTTTGTTATTATCACGTCAAAGCCGAGTAAATTGATTTTGGAATAAATTTGCTTTTGATAAGGTTGATTCTTTAATGATTAATTAAGCGGATTCTTTTAAATCAGATATTTTTTATCTGGAACTTTCGTAATTTTGCTTTTGTTCACAAAACACTGTTTATATACTTTTTGTTTACACACAAAACCCAAAACTCCGTTTTTTATGAATCTTCTGTTTAATTAAGCAGAAGATTTTAAATTCAAATAATGCGCAAGCATCCAATTTATGTTCTTTTATTCTGGAACTTTTTACATTTTTCTTTTGTTCAAAATACTTGTTAATCTTTGTGTATTTTCAAATTTTTCCATGGTAATATTTATGTCCTTTATTCTT
This sequence comes from Gastracanthus pulcherrimus, assembly GCA_949152435.1. NCBI lineage: Eukaryota > Metazoa > Arthropoda > Insecta > Hymenoptera > Pteromalidae > Gastracanthus > Gastracanthus pulcherrimus. The sequence goes on along the minus strand of OX424573.1, from coordinate 175,722,829 downwards.
GAAGGCTGGTAATTGGTAAACCGTAACTTTTATAATAATGCAAACAAATAATACAGGTTTTCTGACTGATAACAATAAGTATAATTGATTTCTTTACGATGTTCCTTTTTGGAATGAGCATTCTTGTAGAGTTGCAAAATTTGTATACTTATAAAAGTAAACCAAAATATGAAACAAATCGTCACACGGACCAAAACTGAAGTCATTCCGCGCCACAAAGCACAACAACTTCGACTTCCATCGACATTCTCGCGGGCCTCATCGTATTCTCTTCTGCAAATAAATCCCTCCGCAACTGTCGCTCGCACGCTTGCCTGCACGAGTTGCCAGATAACAGAGAAAAAAGCATTGCAAATTAAAAAAAAATAACAATGCACCAAAAAACCAACATTCTAAATGAAACAATTAAAGAGAAAAATAAAACCACCTCCGCAGCAATCATTTTTGTATAAATTTCAAACAATCGCGCAAGACTTAATAATAATAAATAACAAAAGAATACTCAAAGCTCAAAACTTGTTGAAACGTGGAAATATACACACCGCTGATGAAAAAAAAAATTGTTCCGTCGAGCTTTGCACGTACTTAGACATTTCTCAGCTTGTAAGTGTTTTTTAGAGATTAAGTGATGCAAAAGCGACGAAAAAAAAAGTGAAGTTGACGAGGAGTCTAGGAAGTAAGAAGTTTTCGGCTGATTTGTTATCGATAGGGCGCGCTCTTGATTGACAAATTAAAAAATAACGATAAGCAACGGGTGCGGCCCTTGGTATAATAATTTTATTTTTTCTATCGCCAATCTCACGGTAGTTAATAATCATAATACATAATTGTCGCTGTAACTATTATCGATTATACGTCATTATTAACGTAATACTCTAAAAAAAGCGTAATTTTTCGTACATCTAAAATTAAGCATTGACATAAACATTTGAACGTATTAAGCATAAGCCAAGTTATAACTTTTTCTTAAGGTACAGTAGTAGCTCGTGCAGCATGACATATATAGCCCATAAGCGCATCCAGCTGATAATGTGTGTGTTTGTAGTTTTTAACCGATAAAAAGCTCGTTATTCATTATTATTATATAATACAAGTGTAAGCCATCGCAATTCAATAATTTGTATATCACGCATATTACATACAGCATAATCGTTATTCGAAATTCCCGCGAGAACAAAAAAAAAGCCCGCGAAATTTCGAACGACATTTATTAACGTGCATTGCCTATATACCGCATACTATACATAATATACGCATATATAAAACTTCGTATTACGTATAAGAATACGAGCGTTCTTTCTTTGCGTTGGTAATCGTTTGGTTACTCGATTTTGCGTCATCATCGGTAGATAACTTAGTGCGGCGATCGTTTTAGGCGCGCCGCGGACGACGACGTGTGTAGCTTAGCAATAGTGGTCGTAGAAGTAGAGAAAATAATAAAAATAATAAAAAATCCTATAGAAACAGAAATGAAGCCCCCCACCCTCACGCGCATCTTTATCCGCATAATAATGTTCCCCTTCGCGAAGAAAAATATAGTTGAGAGAGAAACGTGGAATTTTAACGTTGTTGAAAAAGAGTTTAACGGTGGTAATGAGAAAGAAAGAGAGAGAGAAAGAGAGAACCCATAAACCGGTACCGATATTATATACATAATATATTTCTATGTGTGTGTAATAATCGACGAGATGGAATTTTTAAAAGTTGTATAACCTCCTATAGGACACTCTCTAGAGACCCTAAAATTTACATTCTACGGCACCGAGATTGAGATTTTGCATGGAGGTTTGTTTTTTCAGTTTGAAAAGCGAAGCTTCTTGTAAGGTCTTGTTTGTCACACCTTTTTGCACCAATTTTCAATGTCTTTTGCTATTCGGGATTGATTTTTAAGGGATACGTACGTCTACACTGAGAAGAACAATATTACCTCTTTAATCATGAAGCTATTATTAAATAAATAATTGAACAATATTATTCCATTTTACTTAATGATATGTAATATATAAATAATCATTATTTATTTTGTATTAAATTATATATCTGAAACAATTTCATGTTGATTAAGTAAATATTAATTTTATTAATCATGAAATAATAATTTTATTAACATAATAATACACTAATTAAATTATTCTGTTTTTCACTTACAATGATGATTGAATTTCCAGAAAAAGCAGTTCGAATAAAATTTATGATATTTCTAAATTTCTAATGTAATATTTTAATATTATAAACAAAATCACTAAATTTAACAGAAAAAAAACCTTTACTTCAAAAGCACGTTAATACAATTCACCTCCGAGTCACTCTTATTCTCGCTGTAGCCGGACAATCCCGTTGCGCAATATCATCCATTACGCAAGCACACCGCGCACGCACGCACTTTGCATTACGCACACGCGCGCTCCTCGAGGAGGACGAGAGCTCCCCCCCTCTTTTCTTCATTCTTTTCTCTTCTTTAGTCCATTGGGAATACTGTTCTTTCGCGAGTCCGCGGATTTTTAGATTTTTACATAACGACGGCCTTTCGAGAAGAACGCGTACGAGAGTCTTTCTCGACGAGCGCGAGCGATATATAGTTTTGAATCGCGGTATTGTAATAGGACGCGATGGAGGTTTGGAGCGGGGGAAGGCAATACTGTTACCGACTTTTCTTTTTGTGTTTTGTGGTTTTAATTTGGTGGTAGGATAGGGGAGAATACGCAAAATTGATAGCTGTATGGTGTAGGATTATTAAAAATGCATGTAACTGAATGATGGTTCTACGCAGCATAGATAATCTTTTCTATAAGGAGTATATTGCAAAATTGAATTTTTGTTAAAATTTTTTTTTATAATTTTCGTTTAAATTTTTGTTGAAAGTTTTGCTTTAATATTTTCGTAATAATGTGTTTGTCAATATTTTCACGATATTTTAAAAATTGAAGTAGATAAAAAGCCAAATTTGGACATTTTTATAACGTCACTGCACCTGACAGTTTTTTTTTTGCTTTATTGGACTGGCGTTACATGACAAATATACTCTATCAAGCTATAACTTTTGTCAATTTAGCGTTTTTCTATTTGGAAATTCAAAAAGAATTGTAAATCAAACTATGTTCTCTATTAACTTCAAAAGTATGTACCATTCGAGAAACCAACTTTGTATTCTTCCCTATTATACTCTGCATTTTCAAAATAGCTTAGATGGAGTTTTGAATAATTAAATACAAGAATGCTGTATTTAATTTTGAAAATTTAATTAAAAAATATTTATAATTTTTATCAAAGGGTTTGTGCTATTGCTTTATCCTGAAATGAATTCCTCATAGAAATTAAATGAGAATAAATTTGCATTCAAAAAGCGATGAATTTCAATATTAATGCAGTGAAATTTCGAGAAAATTGAACCTTATGCACATGAATTATAATAAAAAATGTTTTGCTTTAATATAAGACTAAATAGACAAAAATGATTCTCGGTTCCGTTATTGCTTCCTATATAGCGTCGAAAAAACTTAATAATTGAGAATTATAAAAATACACGGTAAATATGGGATGTTCTGACGTGACGGAAAAAAAATGAAACGGTAAAATTTACCCTTATTCTCGGTAATTTTTATCATGTTGCCGGATAAGATTATGATCAATGTACGTTAATTAATTTTTACCCTATACCATGCTCACTTTTCCCCGTCAAATTGGGTAAATCCCACATTTACCGTACTATTTATGATAAAAAAAATTATTCGCCCCTAAATGTCTATCATAAAAAGCGCACCATACTCTAAAACTTCGGACTCGATCACTTCTACAAACCACGTACATCCCTAATCATAAGTAACTTTTACCAAAAGTTTTTGTTTCCTCGATGTAGGCCACCATAAACGCGCCTCGTGCATACAAATATAATCCCACACTCGTTGTTAAAAGATTGCATACAATACATAGCAACCCCCGATGTTGTTGAAGACCAAAGCTAAAAGAAACCCAAGGTGCATAATAACAATAACAACAACAAAAAATAAAAACGCGGCGAAGAAAGGAAAGGTAAGGAAGGAAACTCGAGTCAGACGAGTCTCTCTCCGGCGCGAATTTTACGAGGCGCGCGCTGGGCAGGAAAAACGCAATAAAAACGAACGCGCTCGCGCGCGTTTCCGCGACGGTGCATGAAGCGAATCGCGCGAAAGGAAAAAGGACGAGCTGAGAGCGAGATAAGGCAAAAGAGGAGCAGTCGATATAAAAAAAAAGAGAAAGCAGGAATAAACGACCTCCGCTTTTCATTCGACTTCTCTCGCTGTCCGTGCTTCCTTCTTCTTTTTCGAGAAAATTTGCGCGCGTGGTTTACGCGTGGAAAGAGCGATGTGCGTTGGGTTGAGTGTGTTGCTTTATGCAGACTTTTCGGTATTTTCTTGTGGGTGTTGCTTCGCGGTCGATGTTTTCGGTAATGGAAAGTAGTGATTATAGCCAGGTGAATATCAAAATGTCTTTGTCTTGTTTGTGAAATGTATAACAGTGTTGAGGGATTACGTGAAATTTTAGGCTTGGTAACAGAGCCAAAAATAAAACAAGCTGAAATGTACTTGAATAACACTAATTGAGTTATATTTAACCACTTATCGATTATTGTTAAGCTTATAAATAACGTAGAGGTACTCGAACTAAAGTTATAAATTTTATAATCAAATCATTTACTCTTATCATTCGAACAAAGTTAATTATTATAGCAGTTTTATTATCGAACATTTAAATACTTTTAATCGATCTCTAATATATTAAAAATAATAAAAATCTCTTATTAATATATAATACATAATACACAATAAATATGTAAATACTACGTTACAACAAAATTCATTACACTCCCAACCCATAATAAACTTCAATTTATCACAATCACATCTCCTTCAATTCGACTCCACTTCAAACTCACGATTTCTATAACAATGCCCACCAAGTCTGCATAACGTCGCACGCGTAACACGCGACAGCTTCACAAGAGAAAGACCATCGTCAAAAGAAACGCGAGAGCAAAGAAAGGTATATGTACACAGACAAAAGCGCGCGAGTGCGCCAAGATTTCCGCGAAATTCCTTTTTTCCCTTTCAAAATAAGCCCCGCGTTACACTCTTAACCCCCACCCCCCTCTAAGACTGACTATGTATCGTTTCTTCGCTCGAACGTACGCGACGCGCGCGGCAAAAACTGTATACGTGTGCGATATGCACTTGGCGCGATGCCTGATGAGAAAGAGAAATAAGAAGAGGATGTTAGCGCGTACGTGGACAATATGAACAGTTTGGCGAGGGCATCGCGGCGTTTTGCGCGCGCGCGGCGGAGTGTGCGTTTGAAACAAAAAAGGAAACAAAAGACTTCTCGATCTTTCGCATAAGTATAATGTGTACTTGTATACTAAACGCTCTTGAGATTTGAAACTTACCCGGCTGTGGGATATATAAACGTTTTTACGCGACAAAAAAAAATGAAGGATAGAAACACTCTTTCAGCAGTTCAATGGAGACTTCTTATCGCGTGAAAATAGGCACTTTTGGATATTCGTGAAATGATTCGCGCTCATTCTTCAAGTTTGGGAGAGCCTGGTGAAGAAAGCTTGTTTGTAAAAGTTAAAGATACAATTGAGGTTTTAGTCTTTTTCATTATAGTTAGTTAACTTGAACTCGTAAGACTTTGAATTTTTACATCAAGTTACTTGTTAAAGTTCACTCACACATTGCCTTAAAAAGTAACGTATGATTACAATGGTGAAAATATATGATTTAATTGAATCTGCTTTTAGTGAAAGATCGCTTCTAGATTTTACCTAAAATATTCAACATTATTCTAATGAATTCAGCAGTCACATTCTGCTATGTAAAAATGCATAATTTACTAATTTACTACATTAAGAAATAAAAATTACATTCATTCACCGGAAAGTTTATTCGCAAGGCTTTATCTCGATACTTCACCTCTTCACTTCACACACCCACACTATCATATATAGAAAAGCTCCACACGTGTAGAATTACTAATACATCCTCGCGCAATTCGTAACTATGCACTGATCTCGACATTGTTGTCTCCTCTGCAGCAGGTTGGCTCGTGTTCCAATTTAATTAAAAAAAAGAAGAAGAATGACAAAATGGTTGAAAACAATATTATTCTGATATATAAGCTTTTTTAAAAAGGGCGAAGCGAACGGACGAAAAAAATAAAGAAATAAAATAGAACTTTAAATGAAATAAAAAAACTGTTATGATTCAAAGCACCAAGAGACTACGTCGGTTCGCAATATAAATAGCGTATAGTAGTTCATCAGGGATTATTGCTTTTTACCGTGCGATATAGAACAAAAAAGAAATAATAAAATGGCTCTAAAATATGACGTATAAAACAATGTATGTACAATGAACACGCGATTTCGTACTTTTTGGAGCGGCGATGTGAGGATTGAGAGAGGCGTTTAAACTGTTACATATACGTTTTTTATCGAGAAATAAAAAGCACAGGAGAGAAAGAGAGTACGTTAAAAGGTGAATCGTGTGAGTAAGTAAAAAAAAATTATCTGCAAACAAAAATGTAAGACAGCTTTGAAGAGTTGATTTTTGTACTGTATGTGAGTATAAAAGTATTACAGAAAAAAAAAGACACACTCAAACACACACACACAAACACAAACAATACTCTATTACTTGTAGTCGTTGGTCGCGCGTTGAGTTATAAGTCGACGAGTGAAATGTTGAAGAATTCATACAGACAAATAAGAGTAGAAAAGTTGTAGCAAAGCAATCGCTCGAGAGAACAAGAAAAGAAGGAAGGACGTTCTTAGGAAAAGAGGGGGAGAAGTGATGCCTCTGACGACACGAAAGCTTTGAAGATTTAAAAACTCTTTTGGCTTGGAGTGCAAGCGAGAGAGGAAAGGTAAAAGAGAGAAGGGTTAAATGGGAAAAGGGCGAGGAATCATAACGAGAGAGTTTTAGACGTTAAAAAAATAAAGGAGGAAGGAAACAATGATAGCTGTGTATAAAAGAAAATTTCGATGCGAAACTTAGGCATTCCAGTACGTAATGCGATATTATACATTGATAAAAAAAAATAATTAATTCTAACTCTATTCTATCTCTATATTCTTCTACCGATTATATTTTTCTATTATATTTGTACGTTGAATTATAGACTCTAATTGACCACAGGCGTCGTGCTATTGCAAAATGATCGCGCTAAGAGCGAGGAAGAAAAAAAACGATGAACGCGCTTTATTCACAAAAGTACATAGTTAGGTGCACCTTTTTTACGACTGAAACAAATTGTGTGCAGCTCCGTTATAACTTTTATTGCGAGATCGTTGAAAATGGACGGTATTTTATTTTTTTTTTATCTTTCAAAAGTTACTGCCGGCGTTGCCGATTGAGTGAAATACCGAAATCCAATCAAAATCAGAGTTATCCGTGTCGTGACTATCGAGTTACTCGACGTCACGCCGAGCTGTTATTCGATGAAGGGTGGAATATTTGAAATCGCATTGTCGAAGCTAACCGAGTTTCGTTTTACATTTCAAGAATCGTAATGAGATAATAAATATAGTTGTTCATTGCAACTCTGAAAATGTTGAAATTATGAATAATATTTGTTGCACTCAATCGACAACGAGGAAAATATACACTAATTTTATCAAACACGAATTTTCTATTTTATCTTATTGAAATATACTTGCATGCAGCGTTCATCGATATTGGGGAGGGCAGCAAATTTTATCATTCCGCGATTTAACCACGCGCAAAAATAAAAAAAAAACGAGAGAATGGACAACAGTACGACGTTTCGCGCCAAACTATAATAGAACAGAAAAAAAAACTAAGATACGACCGAGAAATAAAAAAAAAAAATAAAAAACGTCTGCTTGAGCACTCCGCAAAAAACTGTTACTCTTGTATACCACTTTTCCAGATACCCTGTGCGATTATAAAAAAAAAAAAAAATTTTCCTCGTCCGAGTTGGAAATCCGCGTCTTTAAAAAGTTAAAAAAAAAAAGAAACGTGGAGGTATATAGGGTGTAATTTACGCATCTGTATTCGATAAATCAAACTTTCGCGTTACGGATCTAAAAGGAAAAAAAAGTCGGACGAAGTAAAAGGGCGAATTCAGAGAAATGAAAGAAAAAAAAGTATCGATTTAACGATATACTTGTAAAACGGTTAAGGAGACGTTGGGAGTTGCGGATAAGAGTACAATACTTCCTTTTTATCATTCGCGAGATGCATGACAGACGAAAAGAAAAAGCGAGGACAACGTTTTTGCTCTGTTGTTACTCCGTTTTCGATCGTCGATGAGAGCCAATAAGGAAAAAAAAAAAAATAAAGGTAATCCAGCCGCAGCTTCCAATCGTCGATTCACGTCGTTTGTTTGGTTTTTTATTGTCAGAAGTTTCTATTTTTCCATAATATTATATACGATAATAAGGGACGAATATTTACTATATTGAATAATTATTAAATAATGAGAGCGATGGATGAATTAAGGGATAAAAAGTACATGTGTGTGCGAGCGCGCGGTATTTTGGAAGTTACGCGAGCAGCGGTGAGCGAAGTTTAAACAAGGAAGCGCAATTGTAATCTCGTACAGGGTGACGTGAGCGATTACACGTTGCGCGAATTGCCGCTATTATTAATTATTATTATTAATGAATAATTATATTGCGAATATCATTAAAAAAAAATCATTATCATTGCATTATGGATTATTATCGATGAACTGCGAAGTATGTACTTATTATTGTCATCGTGCTGAAGCGTCAACAATACCAACGTTTACTGCGTACTTTTATCGAAGTTGAAGCTCAAACACTTGGATAATCGTACGGAAAGACACGTCGAATTTGAGTCGCATGTTAAAAAAAAAAGAAAAAGAAAATAATGCAGTCGCAAAGCAGCGAATTGGCGAGAATGACGAAAACGTGAAGTTGTATGAGGAGCGAAAGTTTGCGAGTTTGCGAGTGCGCGCGAGTATATTAGAATATATCAGAAGAGGGGAGAAAAAGACAATTTTTTTCTTGTTATGAACTAAGTGTGCCTAGTCAATAGAATATATCTGGTCAATTTTAATATTACATATATATATATATAAATATTATATATTATTACGATTGTATTATTTAAAGAAACTTGGTACCGTATAATGATAAAATGTGGAAAAACCTATCGGACTTAAAACGCAAAAAAAAGTATAAAAATAAAAAATAATGATACGACAATGATTGTGCTGTGTTGTACTACGAAATGTTGGCCTGTGACTTATATTTGTAGCTATATACAATACGTACATAAACACAATATATCGTAGGTTGTGCCATTTTTTGAACCGTCGATGAGAGAAGAGAAAAAAAAACGCGTTACATCGCGAAAATGTTTTTGCGACGAAACGAGGAAAACAGAGTCGCGAGCGTTCGGCCAATGATGCACTTTCCCGTGAACAAAAAAGAGACTGTGGGCAGACTAAAAAAAGAGAGAATCTCCATGTTTTTCAGCTCTCGTCGACGCGAAATCGAACGTAAAATCCGATGTACAGCATACGCGCACACGCGATACTCTTTTCTATGAACGCGCGTGCGTGTTCCTTTTTTTTATAGCGAGGCAAGAGTGAGACAGAAAGAGGAAAATGAATCATCCGAGTTCCCCCGGAAAACCTCGAAGAATTTCACGCGAACTCGTAAATAACGAGGCAGGCGAAAAAAATGCCGATAAATATCACGGGAAAAAAGGGTTGCGTATTTGCTTCCACGGTAAATACAACTGCTACACTCGTGTATAATGTCAGTTCACCGAGCAAATATAGCATTCGATGCGAATCAAAAAGTACGCGATTAAACATTTATGTCGAATAAAATTCTTCCAAGTTTTCCGCGCGTCGACGGGGGCTGAAAACTATACACGCTGGAAAGTTTGCTCGAAGGTAAAATAAAAAAAATGAGAGAAGAAAAATAGAGCGAGGCACGAATATTTTTTCTATATATACGACTCGAGATATCCAGCAATCCCCTCCCCTAATAAAACTGACCCCTACCCCTCATTTTCGCGAAGTTTTTTCGCACTTCCTCCCCATTTCCTGTTCACCTGTTCCATCTCCCGCAACGAACGATAGTCGACGATGGAGTAAGAAAGAAAAAAATAATAAAAATAATGAAACTCACCCTGTTACTTACGCAAAATCAAAGATGTTGACCGATTACATGTTGGCTCGCGTCGCGCCCGCGATAACCGTTAACATATGAGCGATGTGATTGAAAATGAGAGAAAACGATGAAAAAAATAAAATAAAATAAAATAATGAACAAAAGTGAAGTTTTGCGATTGTCATATCAAGGTTGGTTATGTGAATACGATATTAAGAGGGCTATTTATTTAGGATATGTACTAAATGGTCTGTTTTAATGTGTCACGGGCTACGCGTACTGTACTATAATATCTAACAATAAAGTATTTTGTTTGCTTCAATGGTGTTGGATTTGAGTGTTTTTTGTACCTTTATATCCTGTCCTTACAATTTAATATTTTAGGACTATATTAAATATTTTTTAGTCATTTTTAATAAATAAGCTTTATTCTACAATTTTAATACTTTAGTATAAATTCTAGAATTTTATTTTTAATACTTTAATTTTTATAATAAAAAGAGCTTTTAAAGATTTTTTTAATTAAAGAGAATATTATTTTACATAATCAATGCTGCAGCAGTACATATTTTAATGAATATTTATTTTCATAAAAATAAAGGTAAGTGGATTCGATTTTGCATTCGGTAGTATATTTCAGAATATTGAATGTTGAATAATATTACCCCCTTTAGAAAAGTTCTGGTTTTATTTAATTTTTATTTTTGTTTTATAAAATTCTTCAATTAACCGAGTTTGAATTTATCTGATTCTATACTTATTTTTCTGATCATTGTTTTAAATTTAATTCCAACTCCAAAAATACCATTTTATAAAGATAGGAATTTAAAATAAATGGCTGAATACGTACGTGACTGAATACGTTGGCAGGTATAAAATCAATTTCTATGAAAAAATAATATACTATTTACTATATGTATATATACTCCTATGTGCATAGAATATAAAAAAAATGAATACCGTTAAATTTCCAGCCATAGATTTCTATTCATCCCTTGACATCAGCCTGAATGTTACCGATTTAAAAATAGGTTCATCAAATTTCTCCTTTGTATTTCACAAACCATTTATATCTATTGTTTGCATTCATAAATAATACGAGACACTATTATAAATTGAAAATAAAGATCGACGAATCATTCCCCCTCAGCAATAAATTAATAACACATGAATATTTCAAAACAATACCAACCATACAAACCATCCTGACCCAAAAAACCCATTCCTTATCAATCCTGAATCATTCAAATCCCACCTATCATTCCCTCCCCCAAAGAATCAATCCCCATCCTCGCACTACCTACCTCCTCCTCCAAACCTTCTACCATCAGCCATACATCTCCACCTAATTTTATTCATCACCACCTTCCCTCTCAAAAGAACAAGAACCAAGATCTCGCAAAACAACGCACACGTACATCCAAACGACGCACGAGAACAAGAAAACACAAGCGCTCGTCTCCCTTCGCGAGAGGGATATTATGAGAAAAGAGCCTCGAAGTTTCGATTTTCCCGGCCGCACGAGTGTATATACCCAGCCTTATAGTTTCGTGATTAATCGTGGAAACGAGAGGAAGGGAGAGAGAGCGCGGGGGGAGTTGCGACCCTCGGCGAGGAGAAGAACGACCGCGGCAGGCAGCGTAGGTCAATGGCACCGCGCGCTCTGCAGGCTTCGAGCGATGCGTGGATGTTATAGGTATGTACTGCGTTGCGAGGATGGTGAGATGGGAGTTGATTTAGTTGATTTATTGTTAGGTGGGTTTGTAGTGAATATTTCAAGTGTCTTCTTTTGGGACTTATTTACGTTTTTGGTTTGTAGGGGTTTGTATGCGTGGTTGTAAAATAAAGTTATATGGAAATTAATGCTTCACTGACAAATTAATGTAGTTGCTGAAAGGCCTTTGTATGATTTATTATCAGGCGTTGTAATCAAATCTAGTATGCATGGAAAATTATGAATGTTGAATAACACAATTCTAAGACAAGGCACTTTTATAATATTGAAATTTTCCCCTATTTAATTGTAATTCTTTTTCTTCTTATAGTTACATGCTTGATAGTTATAACATCACAGTTCAATACAATAGCTAGGTAGTATGATTATTAATTATTATGCACTTAGCTTCATGAAAGTAGGCTGTTGTAAAAAATATAAGAAAAAATTATGTTAATGTTTTTCATGTCTCCAATGAAGTTAGCGCCAAAGAGTGTTCTATCCAATGAAGTTGTAGTATTTCAAAACAATTCAATTTATGTTATTTACAAACAAACGAAAGAATACTAAATCGATAAAAGAATCAATATTACTAAATAATTTTGACGTCTAATATATTCATTTAAATTCTTCCAATTCTTGAAAAACATTCCTGTCATTTAAAATAGCATTCCTTACACTACACTCTGTAATAAATAATCTACTTATTAGTTAGTCAATAATTAAGCAATGATACACATCATCCAAATCCGTGTTTACTAAAATACTACCTGCGCATCCAACAAATCCCTTTCTACAGAAACTATTAAAACAAAATATTAACCCGAATTCACAAAATCTTTTCTCCAGTAAGCGAACCAAAAAAAGTCACACCCACCGCAATCTCCCTCGTCCCTCCCCTCGTCAGCCTACCCTCTATACACACATACCCCAGCGCGACACCGCGCCTATAATTGAAACGTCGCGCGAAAGCTCCGCTCTCCAGCGATGTATGTGCCTATACGCTTCCTCGCCCCTGCGCCCCGTGTTGGTCAACGCCCTTTGTTTATCGCCGTGAGAGCGATCGCGCGCCGCGCGGCCGAACGCACGTCGACTCGTACTACTGGCCGAGAGATATAGAGAGATGAGGCAGCGCCAGTGACGTGCGTTCGAAGGGTTTTTACTATGAGGAGTCCCGAAGGTTTGTCTTGAAGAAGGATGGGATGTATTTGGATTGTTTAGAATTGTAGGGCAGTAAGTCCATTTTGGAAATTTTGTAAGTGATCGTAATCCCCGTTGACATTAATCTCGTTCAAAAAAACTGTACAATTATTTTTGAGTAGTTGATTTTGTAATTCGTTTGGAAATTCCATTGCTTACATTTCTTTGTAAGTATTTATGTGCTTCTATAACTGAATTATGTAGCATGGATCATTTTTATGTTCTACCAAGTGATATATAAAATTAAGGCATAATGACGCATGTCGCTGTGTATTAAGTATTGTAATCTAATTTAATCTAAAATAGATTAATCGATTATTTTGTAGTAAATTATTAATAACAACACCGAAATTAATCCAAATATTATGCTGTATATATGCATAATAAATTTTAAAATTATCACGAACGTTTACAAAAGCTTTTTCACCGTGATTCTGAGTAACCAATTTAAGCAATGCTAAGTTTAAATAATTCACGATTGAATGATGTAAAAACGATGACTAAGTCATTGTGAGAATTACAGCTATTGCCGTTACATACCTGACTCATTCTACTTAATGGGTTTAGATATAGCGTTCGGGACATGTAATCAATACTAATAGTGTTTCTTTTACATGTAAAGGGGGTCATCAAATATTTTCAATTTCCTTATCGTATTTTAAGTTAGTTCTTGCACACCGTTACTTATTCTATTGGTTCTTTATTGAACGTCATAATCTTTAATCTAATTTTAGTTCTTAAAGTGCACAAAAAGGTAAATGAAAGCTTTATTTTTGATCTTACAAATAAGTATATAAAATTAAGATTTATGAACAATTTTAAAATTTTTAAGACTGTTGAAAATTTTTATATTTGCGCTTTTACGTTAATTTTTATCTTCATGGTCAAATAATTGCTTAAGACGTGCAATAAGCTACAATTTTGAATGTAATTTTCTAATGCTCGATACAACATACTTTTAGTTTTATCTTAAGAATCTATTGGGCAAAAATATATGTATTATTCAAATTGATAAAGCAACGTAGGGGAAACTAGGGTAAAGTGAACATAGTAATTCTAAAAGCTAAAAACAAAAAATGTATTTTTCGGACTTAAAACATTACTTTGTAAGTTGCACGAGAAGAAACTTCTTACATTAATAAACATACTAGCAACATAAAAAAAGTCTTTTATTAGGTTTAATATTATTTAGCTATCTTTAAAAAATACCAGTTCTTTTATCCCGGGCCTTTCAGGACGGCAATACAATTAGGCATAAATAATAATTTGTTGTAAAAATAATAAGCATGATTTACTTTACCCATGTATTTATTTCCCCATCTTTTCCTATAGCAAATAAGTTACCGTTACCGACTCAGTTTTGTAAAAAAATGTTATTAAAATACTTTGTATTTCTTTTATTATTATCTTAATTATTGCTTCATCAAATAGGAAAAGAAATTTATTATTATCTTAATTATTGCTTCCTCAAATACGAAGCTTTGTAATAGTAAAAAAAGAAAAGTTTTGTTAAAAACATGTAGAAACATGTTTTGAGATATAAGGAATCAAAATACACTATTTTTAGAAAACGTTCGTATGAATGTGTGTGTGTGTGTGTGCGTGCGTGTGTGTGTGTGTGTGTGTATGTATGCATCTATATCTCAAGTAATCCACGGTAAAATTTAATGCTTCAGGGCTCATTTTTTTTAAACGGAGGGGGCACAATAATAATATTTTAAGTTTTTCGAATTTGTTCTTGTTTTTTAGCGGTTTTTCGACTTTTGGCTTTTAGTTTTTCGGTTTTTTTGGTACGTTAGAAATAATATCATGGATCTAGTGAAAATGCATTCTAATCACCAAGTTACAACCTGATTATCCATCGTGCATCACCTTTTACAAACTAATCCATCCAACCTTCTCCTCCTCCTTTGATAGCCTTCTCTCACAGTCCGGAAATTTGATTAGCGCGCGCTGTCACACATCCTACACGTCCTCTCTTCTCACTATCTCTCTCTCTCTCTCTCTCAATCCACCCACTACTATACCTCAAGACACCTAGTATCGAGCTTTCACCGCTCGCGAATCATTATATACATCAAAAAAGGACGAAGACGCGACGCGTCGGCCGAGCACCGCGACGATATCGTCCTGGCAATCAGACACGTGTATAGCTCGCGCGGATACGGGACACACACGCGTAATCAAATATTTGCCGCGTACATGGCGACGTGAGGAGAAGTAGGAGGAGAAGCTCGAGCTGGAGCTCGTGCCAAGTTTTGCGGCGCGAGGGGGTTAGGTAAATTTAGGATGCCGGGTGGAACTGAAATGTATAATAGTAGTTGTGTGGAGAGGGAGAGGCTGTTGCGCCCGCTCGTTGTTGATATTTGGGCCGTGGGTTGTGGGGCTTGTTGAGTTGGATGAGGGGTTTATTGATGGCGGTATGGGGTTAATTGACCGATGTGTTTTTTGATTAAAAATTTGAGAACAGTTGGGGATTGTTGTTAAAATGAATGTAATCCCGACTCAACCGTAATGACCACTTTATTACCTGAAGAGCGGGAGAAAAGTAGCATATAATTCCATCTTAGTAGCAGAAATTAGAAGGAAAAAATGCATCCAAAATACAAAAGCAATAATTAATATGACATATTGCTGAATATTTTTATAGTTATCTTTTTTAATTCGATTCACAAAATTGCAGAACGGTGAAAAATAAATATTTTTATTATCGAATAGCTCTCATAACTGAAGATTGTTTTCTCTATTATAATTTTCAATTTCGAACATGTTTAAATTTTATTTTCTAAAATATTGAACTTTAGATGAACGCCTACATAACTTCTATTAATTATTATGAAAAAATTATAAAAATAGCTACTATCTTCAAAATAAGAGTCTATAATAATTAATTATGGGTATTAAACTTTATTTCATTATGCAGTATCAGAAAACCTCTATTAGAGTTACGTAAAAATCCTTAATTCAGAGATATAACGCTCTTTCTATCAGTAGAATTGATATACCTGCTGTAGACACTTGCCCTGTTTACAACCTGCTTATAGATGCTTTTTATATTTGTGAAAACTTGATGGTGAAAAAGACAGTATTCCTATTAAATTATAATTAGAGACAGATAATGCGCACAGATCTATACATTGATATCTCTTAAGATATGCAATCATTCTAACCGATGTAGCTGCTGCAATTACAAGAAAACAATTATTTAACATAAAATTTACTCGTAACTTAAGAATAAATAGTGAAAAAATTATAAAAATAGCTACTATCTTCAAAATAAGGGTCCATAATAATTAATTATGGGTATTAAACTTTATTTCATTATTTAGTATCAGAAGACGTCTATAAAACTAATTTTTTTTGCACTGAAATCTCCGAAAATTAGCAAGGCATTATTGTATTTGAGGTGGGCATATTTCACCAATCTTTCTTAGGTTGCAATTATTTTTTACATTCATGTATTTTTGTGTTTAAACAACTATGTAGGTTAAATGGGCTGCATCCTTGTGGAACTATATGATACCTTTGAACATTGTCCTTTGATATTAATAATTACTATTTCTAATTTTTCATTCGGTACATAATTCTATAATTATTACAATATCATAACAAATAAATATCAAATTTTACCATAAACTAACCAGTTTTTACTACAAATACGTTACTTTTTATATAAAAAATCATGTATATCCCAAAGACGACTCAAAATTAGTAAATTTCGCAATACAACTTACAATTCTAGCTAAATAATATTTCCAGTATCACGCACGCCTCTGCCCAAGTACCTATGCTTTCCTATTCTTCTCGCACGTGTACCATCCCAAAAACCTACAACAAACTTCAACCGCAGCCATTCCAGCAGTAAATTACGACACCCGCCCCGGCCCCAAAAAGGTCAACCACCGCTTCTTCCACAAGCCTACAAAAGAGCGCCGCGCGGTATTATCGTCCACCCCTACACACACTCACACACACACACCACACACACACGAACCTTCATCCTCCCCCTCGCCATACATTACTCGCGTTCCTTCTCTGTTTCTCTCGGTCGATTTGTCCGCGCACCAATTTTTCCCTCGTCGCGTTCATCATCGGAGGTCCCCCCTTCTAGAGAGTTTTTCGGGGTAGTTGCGAGCTCACGTACTCTCCATTTCTCGAGCTGGCTGGTGACGGACTTGGGTAGAGTTTGGGTAGAGTTTGTTTAGGTCTGGTACGGGTGTTGGATCTCTTTGGGTGCTTGATTCCGGGGGTGGTCTTATAAAAGGGTCTTTGTTGAATTGGAGAGTCGAGAGAAAGAGAGAGGTTCGTATTTTCATACGGCGTGTGTGTGTTTTTTTTTTGGAGTTATTTTTTATGAGGTGACGGTGGCAGTTTTCGGTGATACTGGATTATTTGTCTTTGAGGATGGATTTTGTATGAAGGGCTTATGTGAGCATGATTTTTCTTGGGTGCGCAAGGTGCTTGTTTTATTTGTAGGACGATATATTTCTCTTTATATGCTTTTCAATATTTTTTGGTGAATGTGTGTGGGCACTGTTAAAGCGAAATTATGAGCATTTGTTATTTATGTCTGTTACTACTGATTGTCGGTTAGCCAAATAATTCATTTTAAAACGTATGGTATATCAAGATCAATATATTCTTAATTCTTATCTTATTTGCACTTTCTCGATCAAACTATCTTTTTCGAAACATCCCTCTGCAAAATTTTAACATGTGTTATTTTATCCACTTGTACTGGATAAAAATCGGCTATTCAGAAATGATATTTGAAGGAGATAGCCGAAGATAAGTTTAATTTAACACAACGAATTTATTTTGACAAATTTATAACTTTTATTGTCGTCCACATTGTTGTCTTCTGGCATAGAGACAATTTTCGGATAAAAATTACCGATAGGTTTAATAAAAATTAACATGATTTACGGTGAAAATTAACGTTATTCATCATAATTATACCGAAAAATATGACAAATTGTACAATGAATTATCACAATTTTTACTATTCATCCGGATAATTTTTCCTGTGAAGTTTGGATTCCGACATTCACAATGATTTTCACGGTATTTTCATAAGAAAATTTTCTCTTAGCGACCGCCAACCACTTTATCATCCATTAGTTCCAAACAATCACTCCGGTCATTCTTGATACGAAAAAATGCAGCAATCTTGCGTATATATTACAAAAAAATGATTGTATTGATATCAATAACTTCGTGTCCGCTTACGAACATCTACTTTTTTAAATACAGAAAACTGTTTGAAAATATCCCAATTAACAATCTTTAAAATCATAATCTCCAAAAAAATCCCCCGTTTCAACTCACAATTGCAATTTACAACCATTGCATACACAACCCCTTAACTCCTCGAGTACCAAAAATAATTTTCCTCCCAGCAGGACAAAACGCACTAACGACCATCTCCACCGCGAACGCTTACCCTTCAACCGACTCATCCAAGCCCTCTCCGTGCCTCGCATAACGTTCACAAATCTCGCGTACAGTACATACACGCGCACACAAAGACCAGCACGCTCAGGCCCGCAGGGTCACATTTTTCCCGTGGCCGCGCGCTACCCACATTACTTCTCGCTTTTGCTCATCAATCTCTCTCTCTCTCTCTTACTCCGCGATTCTCTCGATGTATGTACCACTTCTGCGAGTGTATAAGGATGATCGCGTATATACGCGCACGCGAGACACTTGCTGATAGCGTACAGCGGGAGAGCTATACACTCGACGCGAGCTCTCTAGCGGGCGTCCCCATAAAATACCCGCCGTTGTAGTCTGTTTCGGAAGGGTTCGGAGCGCAAGGTGTATGGGGAGAGAGCGAGAGAGCGAGAGAGCGAGAGAGAGAGAGAGAGAGAAAGAGATATAATATTTATTTGTAAATATTTACAAAAATTTTTACATACACAGAGAGAATTTTCTGTAATAAATTACCGTAAAAATCGTTGTGAACGTGGGATATTCTGACTTCATGGGAAAAAATACGAGTACCTTACTGAACGGTAAAATTTACCGTACTGAATGATAAAATTTACAATGAATAACGTTAATTTTTACCCTTCAGTAGGGTAATTTCCCCCCTGAAGACAGAATATCCCACATTTACAATGATTTTCACGGTAATTTTTATCAGAAAATTCTCTCTGTGTACAATTTTACATTTTAATGTCACACGTTATCAGTTTCTTAAAATTTCATATCACGTCGTTACTTAACTAAAATAAATTGCACATAAGTATGTGAAGTCAGGTACATAAAGTATTGCACTTTGTTGTCAGTTATAAAATTCGTGTTTTCTAAATCGTACTTATTATACCTATCAGTCGCTTGAATAAAATTACATACATGCATTAACAATCGTTTCCATTCATACTAATAAATACATGCATACCTTTTAAAATTGTTTTGTCAAATTAATAATTAAGAGAAAACATAAATAAAATACACAAATACATCAATAAATTAGAATTTTAACGATACAAAATAAATTAACACAAAAAAATTAAACAAATGAAAAGAAGGGGAATAAATGAACATCAATAAAACAATTAATCTAAGCATGCGAGATATTTCTTGACCGCCACCTTAAAGGCCCTTAATGATGGTAGCGTACGAGAGACAGAGAGAGAGATAGAGAGAGAGGAAGAGAGACAGAGAGAGAGAGACAGAGACAGAGAGAGAGACAGAGATAGAGAAAGGAGTAAATGAAGATTCGTATAACCCACCGACAGCGTAGATACGATATCCGTGGGAGAGTGGTGTAAGGTGGACACAAGCGAGATTAAGGGGTGGATGAATAAGAAGTGCTTTAAGAAGCTGTGAGAGTAAATTGATGAAATTGAAATTTACGACTTTGAATTTTACTAATTGAGAAATTAATAGTCGGCTATATGGTTTTAGTACGTATTGGCATTGATCAGGGGAGAAATGATGTAGAGTTCAGAAATGTATATTAATCGAACAGTATCTTTTTGGGAAATACTTTTTCATTATGAAAATTTAGTGGCATTTTGAGAATAATTGGATTCAAAAATTAATTTAAGGAGCATTTTTTTATGTTTTTATGTGTATATTATCCAGAAGTCGTAAAATAATTACAAATATGCATACATAACAATTTAGATTTTGCACTGGCTCATGCTCGTATGTTCGGGCAAAATTTAAACTAATTTTGCCTTTTGTATTGGACTAATGTATCATTTGAAAGTTAGTTAACATTTGTTTCAATAACTTCTCAAGGTATTCTAGATTTTATTTGAAACATAAATGAGTTTTAATATTGTCTAAATATGAGTATTTTTATAATTTTAAGTAATCATAGTTCTCGGTCAGTAAAACTCAAATTTCTCACTTTCAATTTTATGGCCAAAATAATTGGAATAAAATCTTGACGTTCCGTAATATTTCATTCTAATTATTTTTGAAGTCGTGGATAAAATATCTGCGCGAAACGTTGTACGAACTTTTAACCAAGTAGTAACCATCTTTTAATCAAAACGATAAATTATTTGAATGTAAGTTTGGATTTTACTTATATTTATAGAAACTTTTATCATTTTTTATATATATATATATATATATATACCCCTGCTCGCTCCGCTCGCCAACCCCCAAAGCATCATGAAATTTTTTGTTTTTTAAAGGTTTTCTATTTTTCCACAAAAAATTTTATTTTTTATTATATTATACTATTTTCAAATAATATTTACATTAAGTTGCCCTTAACCTTCAGCCAATTAAAAAAAATTTTTTTTTAATACTGAATATTATTTATAAAGTTATTATATTTTAGAAAAACCAAGAAATTATTGATAAAAACAAAGAATCAGAAAATCAGTAAAATGGAATAAACTGCACTGATATGTATAATGAATAAAACACTTTATAAATTTATAAACATTCACAATTATTATTATAAACCATTTTTATATGTATAATATGTATATAGAAAAAAAAACAAAAATAAAAAATAATAATTAATAGAAATAAGTAAATGAGGAGGGCATGAGGAGGGCTGGGAGGAGGGCTATGAGGAGAATACAAAGAGGAGGGGCGAGGAGGGCAAAAAATAAGATCAAAATAACGTCTTTTTTGAAACGATATTACCTTGTTTTGAGGAGGAGAATGAGGAGGGCAAAATGAGGGGCGAGGAGGGGCGAGGAGGGCATAAATCTTATAAAATTTACAAACAACTATATAATATAGGAAGATATATAAAAGCAGATCTTACGGCACTCACTTACAGAAAGCTGTTACACCCCATAATTTGAATTACTTAACTACCCTTTGATTGATTATAAATTGCATTAGAGTTCACAATAATGCACAATTACTAAGCATTACATATGAAAATATACTAAAGCTCCTACAAATCAGTGTCACAAGTCCAGTTTCTCTAACTGTTAAAACACACCAATAAACGCACTTTATACCTTCACTTACAAAATATCTCATAAAAAAGAGACAAACCCCCAATCAAAATCCTATTTCCCCAAAAACACCCTATACAACCTCACGACTCAACGAGCGTCAGACAAGCGAGTCGGAGCGTTTCGCGCGCCGGCCCCGCGTCGAAAGCCACGTTACAGCTGTAACACGTAGGCACATAGGGAGCTTGAGCGGCAGAGCGCGCGAGGGAGAGAAAGAGAGACGGGAGAACCGGCGATCGATGGAGCGCGTCGCGGCGACGGCGGGCTGTTGCGCCGATGTGCATCGCGCGTCCGCGGAGTCTCTTCGATGTACATAGGTATGGGTACCGGCTGAAACCGTCGACGATTGATGATGCAGGCGCGACGCCTCGGACGGGGCTCTTTTAATTCTGCGGTTTTCGTATTCTCAGGCGTCTAATCGATGGTTTTCGTTGGTGATTGATCGATTGATTGATTATGGTGTGGTCGAGGTTTGGGGAAGGATTTGGGGGAGATGCTTGCTGGAATCGATGAAAGTGATGTTCGGCATTATTTATTTGTTTGTTTATTTGTTTGTGTATTGTGGTACAGATACGTGAATGTAATTATAATCTAACCCTGAAATTATTTGTAAAGAGATATCTAGTTGAACACGATATATCTGCTTATTTGAATTCTTAAACAGTTATGCAAGTGCTTGTATTTTTTAAGAAATGTTATATTTATCATGTAATCTTAAATAATTCATTTTAAGCTCTGAGAGGAAAATTGTATTTATTATATTTAACGGAGAAAATGATAATATATAGCGTCGAAATATTCACGCTCTCTCATATATATTAGTAATCAAGAGGAAATTTAACCACTTACCATTAGCCACTTAATTAACAGTACCATTAAGAAACGTAATATTATGAGTGCTTTTGGGACATTGTACGAATTCAACTACAGTAGTACGGTAGTAATTCGAGATATCCTGTTTAGTTTGCAAGATGTTTATTTTATATTTATGAACTGTGTAAGAATATATTCGGAATCAAGAAAAGAGACAATTTATGAACTGATTCCGAGTTCTTTTAGATATTTTAAGAGTTCATTTGGAAGTCTGGTAACAGAATACATTTAGAAGTCATAATTGTGAACGTTTTTAGAATTCATTCGAATTATATATGCCATCTGGGCACATTAGTGATATTATTAATATTACTGTAAATTCTATACACCAGAAATTTACAAAATATATAAGTATAATTAGTACTTGATTAGACCAAATTATGAAAGTGATTCTTTACAAGTACTTTAAACGTTATTACATTAATGCAGTTCAGTGATTGATCATGGTAATACGTTCCGCAGATCAATATACCTAGGTATAATAGAAAAGAAAACTTTTCATAAAATGTACATTTTTATCGACATTAAATGTATAGGTAGAGAAGGTAATAATAAATTAAAGCCTGTGTCGAGACAGCAAAAAGAAATTGTATGGTATATCAGAAATGTAAAGAGGTTTTGAATCAATTTATAAAATCGTTTTACCAAACGTCATGATAAAGTAAAGGGAATATTCTGGAATTTAAGACCTTTTTTATAGTTAGTATATAACAATCTGAACAAAATTGTTTTCAAAAATTTTACTTAGTTCTCATAGGTCTCATGATAAATACCGAGCCCTAAATCTGAACTTACCAATAAATAAATTATTTTATTCCTAACAATTTTTGTATTTCAAGTTTTCTTCAAACCCTCAATCCTTTCCATATATTCCGAAGTTCTGCTCTTTTATACACCTCTTATATCTTAGTAGCATTAATATTGACTCGGTCTCATTGACACATTTAATCGGCATCGCGAAAACAACCACTTATCCCATTTTCATCAGTATACACGAGGGGCCCAAAAACGCTTGTTGTTCCATCCTCCTCTTTTCTAAACAATTTTATTTTACGTAATACCAGTACTTCTTTCTTCTCTCCTTATTGATGCATTATACATATTTACATATCACCAGCATCTATCACTCTTGCTCCTGTCACCTCCCACACTCTTTATTATCGCGACTAACAACGTTAAAGAAATCCTCCTCCTACACATACACACACAACCTCTCGCCAATCTCAAGCACAACGCTACGGAACAGCAATAAAAACATCGTCGCTGCGAAGGAGCCTACAGCGCAGAGGCGCGGACGCATATCCGTCGACCCACCCACTCTATCTCTCTCTCTCTCTCTCTCTCTCTCTCTCTCTCTCTCTCTCTCTCTCTCTCTGTTCGTCTCATTTTTCTCGTCGAGAGGTATATAGCGGCTGTGAAGAGCACCGAGCGGCAGTCGGTGCCGTTGCGTGCAGTAACGTCCTTTGGCGCAGAAAGGTGGATATAGTATAGCGGAGATGCTTAGAGAAGAGAAGAGACCATCAGGGTGATACTGCAAGACGAGGGAAGAGGAAACGAGACGCATTGAAATGCATGAGGTCGAGGAGTTTCATTCGTTGCGCGACTCTTTGACGATGATTCTTGTAGGGATATAGCTCGAGTTTTTTATGCTGTATTTGTGTTTTTTCTTTTTTGCGAGAGAGTCTTGTGTATGGATGGAGGTTTGTTGATGTTAGGATAGATTAGGATTAAGTAATTGAAATAATGGCTTTGTTGGGTGAACATAATAAGGGTTTTGTAAATATAGATGTTTTTAAAAGTGGACTAATGTTAGAAACTTCTGTTGTAGAGGTTAAGGGGATGCGTCAGACCTACTTTACCTGCCGATAAATGTATTCGAAAATTTCGCCTATCTTAAAAAATACGCATCAGAATCAAATTTCCTTTTCAGGGTCGCTTTATTTACGTAAAATGCATTATGCATAGCGGAACACTATATAGCTACAATATGAATTAAACGGTCTAAATACTAATCCTTAAGTAAAAGAATAATTGTATTCACTAAACTTAAGACGCAAATTAACTCTTCATTTTGTACGATTTAGTGAATCGAGGAATGAAATGAAAGGGTCAGGAAGAACCGCGAGCGTAAGAGAATGAAGAAAATATAGCTAGATGGAGTGTGGTAGGTAATTGGTTAGGGGAGGGACGTGGGAATAAAAATTATAGTGAAATACACGTATGGTATATATATATATATATATATATATATATATATATATATATATATATATATATATATATATATATATATATATATATATATATATATATTCGAAGAGAAAGAAAGAGAGAATGGAAGGATTTAGAAAGTAAGACAGGAAATACTGTAATCATAGGAGGAATAGGGTAAACGGATGACGTTGTCTTTTAGCTAAAAATTATTTGTCGTCTTCACTTAATCATATTTATGTAATAATATTGTTTGATAATTATATTAAAACCATAGAATAACATGCATAGTCAATATCTGTATATCATAAATAATGTATATAAATGATTTTTGATACAAAATGGATATTAATATTTAGTTACTGCAATTTATATTGATATTGATATCGCTAATGATTGAAATTGTGACGCGCATCGCGCGCCTATAACTCCTAGTTGTATTAAGAAATATGAAAAAGAAACTTGTTTATTTAGCTAACTGTAATGAAAATTAATACCCACTGTCGCCAAATGAAAACTAAACCTGCATCCCTGAATTACCGCCTCACGCCCAAACCCATCAGCACCGTACACCAGCTCCACGTGTCTCCCGCTATTGCGTCCACGCGTATTACCATCGAGTCACGCTGATTCAGCTTTTCTATACTTATCTTGCACGCTCATACGCGGACTCGCGAATGATTAACGCGCGTATCCTTAATCCGATTGATGGTGCTTCGTTTACGTAAGGCTGGTGCCGAGATTGTCGCCCGGTCCAGCGGGCTCGTCCTTGTCACTTGAGAGGGGGGAAGAGGGTGCAGGATTTATATAACGCGTGGCTTTTGGTGGAGTGTGCTTTGAGGTCGATTTGATTTGGAATGGCTCGTCATATCCGAGTTAGTTGGGGGATGTATTTATAGGTGAGCTTGATGAATTGGGTAGTTGTTGGTTATCTGATGGAACTTTGATGGAATGCAGCTTTTCATTTATTTATTTATTTATTTCTTGATTTATATACTTCTTTTATATATTGTAATATATAAATATATTATATTTTTGTATATATACATCGGTAAATTTAAATATATTTTTTTTTAAAGTTTAAAAATAGTTTTGTAAATATATTTATTACGATTATCTCGACGATGATAAACATCGATATATAAACAAGTATTTTTTTCATATAGTAAAATAAATATGTTTTTTATCTAAAAGTCAAGTTGTATAATATGACTGATTTATTTTTATGTAGTAAAAAAGTGAAATTATAGTTACATAGTAAATGATCAACTTCTATTCATATGTCAAAAGTATTTTCTTAATTAACGATGAAGAAGTTGACATGTTTAAAAATTCAGTTTTATATCCTGTCTTTCTTAACAAAATTATTTTCACTAAATCCAAGTCTATAAATATGATCATTACTATAGAGTAATTATTATCCATAATGTAAAAGCAGATAATAGGCCTAATTGAATCTAAGGGTATGAAGTGGACTGTTGTTCGGCAAAGCCAATTCAGGGCAATTTAATATCTTAGTTATAAGTTTATAAAGAAATTGTAGATCAATAGAATCAAACAGTGAGCTTTCGCCGATTCGCTGTGCTCCGATTTATTTTCAAACTAGAAATTGATTATAAACTCGTTTTAAGAATCTTCTTGATTAAACTGTAATTTCGATGTAATTATTTTACTTCATATTTATAAATCAGCTATTTTTGTCATAAGAAAAAGATTAAACTGCACTGTCTTACCCAACTCGTCGTGTATCTACTTACACAACTTTGCTACTACGCAGAAAACAAACCGTTGATAATATCAATACTTATACGTACTTACACCGTTCGATGCTAGATTAATAAACTTCAAAACTCATATTACACTTAATCATCTATAAAAAAATTTCAGCTACACGTACGTCATCGCAGCACCAAAATCGCTGTACGAGTTTCAAACCCTTCAAACTTACTAATAAACCGCTCCCTCATCCTCATCCCAACACCAAACAAAAAAATATACCCTCCCCCCAAAATCTCATCTAAGAAACCCCCATAAAATCGCAACCCTCTATAAACTCGTCACTCGCTCTTTGTTTTCCTAGCCGCGCCGCCGCCGTATACAATTGGATCCTCGGCCGCGCGCGTCTCTTCCCTTGTACACCTATAGGAAAGAAAAGTGGAAAAACTTTGATGCTCCGCGGGAGCTTCAAGGCCGAGGCTCGGGGGGCTCGTGCGCGAAACTCGGCACGAAATCTCATTCGCGAGGTTGGAGGTGTGCGCGTGTAAAGACTGCTTTTGCATGGGGATGATGGTGCAACTTTGGGTTGCGAGTCGAGCGTGAAAGTCGCGCTCGGGGATTGTACGGTGTGCGGTGGTGATGTGTAGTTGGGATGGCTGGGGATGTTGTGGGAGTTGTTTTGGTGTTTTGTGGAATGGTAAACGGGTGAGAGTTTTCTTTTGCGGGATGCGGTGTTTCGTGGTGGAAGTAGCTTTGTTGGAAGCTGGTAATTTTTGAGAGATTGCGATAGAAAATTTTGACATTTGATAAAGGCAAGGAAAACATTGTTATAAAGACGAACAACAATAATATTTTTTTACAAATACTATAATTTGAGAAAAATTATTATGCTTGTATTGTTAAAAATTATTGACGACTTAAAAATTTTTGTAAATAATGAATATTGTTAAGGCAAATATATTATTAGCATTTTTCTTACAAATTTAAATGTAAAGTAAATGTTTCTAAACAAAAACTAAGATTAGGTAACAAATACATCATCTGAATTAAATAACGTCTAACTTGCAAAAAATTGTATTAATTGTTTAATTTGTTTAAAATTATTATTATAAATATACGAAAACATTTTTAAAACTGTCAAAACCTATTATCATTCCTGTTTAATTGTTCTCTATCAGTTGTAGAAAAAAACTGTAAATTGTTATTTGTAAAAACTGTAAAATCTATCAAAAATAGTATCAATTTTTCAACTGTAAGCGTTACAAATTCATGACTTATTTTATTTAAACCCAAAAAAGCAGAAGATAAAAGTAGTTTAATAAAATTTGTTAATATTCTTAACAAAAGTTAAAAAGAGAGAAAATGTTAATTATGAATGCGAATTTAAAAAAATGTTAAAATCTGTTGAAAGTAATTTAAAATTTTAATAATGTTTAATAAATTTGTAGAATAATAAATTATGTGAGAATGTAAACCTGCTAAAGTTATTTGGAAACTATTGTACTCTGTATATAAATGTTTAAATTTGTTAAAAATATTGAATTTTGTGTAAAGTAAAATAAAGTAAATAAAATTAAACAGTTATTAACAAATTTTAATAATTTTCTCCAAGTATGTATAACTTTTCGCGTTTTCCGCCAAAATTGGATACTTTTTGACAAATTTATTTCTGCCAGAGTTGATTTGAATATCTTTTTCATAAATTATTTTAAGAATATAATTTAATTTTTGTATTCTATAATATATATTTTTGTATGCTAAGTAGTAATGCTTAATCGGATGCGGAAACTC
The DNA here is from genome assembly GCA_949152435.1 of Gastracanthus pulcherrimus. Taxonomy (NCBI): domain Eukaryota; kingdom Metazoa; phylum Arthropoda; class Insecta; order Hymenoptera; family Pteromalidae; genus Gastracanthus; species Gastracanthus pulcherrimus. Next base: position 175,694,736 of record OX424573.1, on the reverse strand, counting down.
CCCCAAGAATGTACACACGAAGCCTAAGAATTTCAATTACTCACTACATAACCAAACCACCCACCCATCCCGTCATTAACCAACGCAAGTCACCCCGCAAACAACACACTCTCCACTCTACACACGACTCTCAAGCCAAAAAGAACCCATACACCTACACTCCACTCACCTCGCTCGAGCTTACACCTACACGCGTCTCTCGCACCGGGATCGATCCGCGCGTGATACACCGGCCGATGATTCATCGGGCAAACCGCTCGCGCGCGGTGAATCAGATCTTCAGTGGAGCGAGGTCGCGACCGGAGCGATCGGCAGCACCGAGCGCGACCGAGAGAATCAGGAGCAAGGAGCTCGGCCGCGTGCCCTGGACCTCGGATGGATCATCGCGAGGTTCCCATGTGACGCGGAGAGCGCGCTTGGGATGTGTGACGTTGCGCGCGAGGTCTGTAAGAATGAGGTGTAATAGGTGTGTAGATAGCAGACGCGCACGTGGTTGAGGTGGTGAGTGGTGAGGAGGCGGTGAGTAAGCGCGGATGCGGAGGAGTGGAATCGGAGATCTTGGGTATTGTAGTAGCTGTGGGTTCCAGGTGTAAAGACGTAAGTCCACTTTTATGAAAAATAAAATTACGTTTCGAGCGATTTTGGTATTCTTACTTAGGATGTTTCAGATAAAAATGCAAGAAATGCACGTTTTGAGCGTTTGCAGTTAAAAATGCAAGAAAATTACGTTTTGAGCGATTTTAATATTCTTACTTAGGATGTTTGCAGATAAAAATGCAAGAAATGAGGTAAGTGTAAGAATAAGTGACTGTATTTATGATACTGTTTGTGATTTTTTTAACATTGCTTTAAATGGAGAATAATAACTTTAAACTTAATATCTCAAAAACACAAAAAGTGGACTTGTCGGTTTTTGTGTTTTTTATGCCTTTTTATGTGTTTATATACGTTTCTTATGACCTTCGCCCACAGATATGTAGATAGCAGAATAGACTCATGTAGTTTATTAATATGACAAATCACTGTTGAATAATTTTTTGATTAGTTTATAAAAATGTTTCTTTAGAGAAAATCATTGTAAAACTTTCTTTAACTATAAATACTTGATAATCCTTTATGTTAACATATAAAACCTCAAAATCTTGCCTTACGTATGCGTCACAATTTACAGTCAGTGTTAAATACCTTATTTATTGAAGGAATTTTGCGGTGTTCAAAAGAGAACGCTACGTGATTTTGTGAACGAAATTTTTTTCCTGGGTTATTTGACTTCTTTTGACATGTGCTAAAACTAAAAGCACTTTAATGTTCAATTTTAATTTTTTTAATTAATGATCAAAGTTTTATAATATTTGAATTAATAATGATTGCTTATTTAAGAAAACATGTCTATGAATTGATAAAAAAAAGATATTTCTTTAAGGGTTTGAGATTGGTTTGTCCCTTTATGTAATTATAAACATATTGAATGTTAAGGGGTTTTAAATACTCTGGCCAATCTACGAAAGAAAAATGTCACTATGGCAATAATTATACTTGAAATTTACGCGATTTCCTGAACTCACTTTTGTCAAATCGAACAGCAATAACGGATATTAATATAATAAAGAGAAACTATTCGAAATATTGATGTCGTTATGTTAGGAATCGGGAATCCCCAGTAGAAATAATTTGTTAACAAGGTTTGGCAAAGTCAAGGAAACTCATTCCACATACATATATAGCAGGAAACATTGTAAATTCAATATTCCACAAAAAACGTGTTATGCTCAACTTGGTTAAAATTTACGTATTTTTGACAGATCATACTAAACTTAGATTTACAAATTTTGCGTATGAAACTTAGCGTTACTTTGGCAAATTCTACGAAACTTTAGTCAAATTTTCAATTCGCTTGAATTTTTGAGTCTCCTAAACTTTTCAAAAGATAACCAACAATCCAGATCCCAAAAAATCATTCGTAACAATCTTTATAATCTGTTCAAAACTGACTAGTTTAACAAAACTATCAGCAAAATCTGGCTATATTTGACAAACTTCGACAATAAGAATAAACACACGTTTATCAAATATTACAGCAAAGTTCGACAGACAAATGTTTCCCTAGAAACGCCACAATACTCATTCACTTTTCACAAGTCGAAAATGAAACCAATACCTCACGCTCATAGTCATCTTAATTTGAATCATATTCATCGAAATTTGAATAAAAATGCGAGCTGTAGTATAGCGTATACAGAACCGCGATCGCTAGCGTCTCGTCGACGTCGCACCGTTCGCAGTGATGATCGCATAATGGCGAGCCAATGCACTTTTTTGTTAAAGCTAAAGTTAGTAAATGATATACGTGGAAATTGTGTGAATATAACACGTAGATACCGTTAAAGATTTATTTAGAGCTTGAAAAAAAGCACTGAATTTTCTAGGTAATGTCTTAAAATTATAATTTATGCATTATTCATTAATTTTAAAGCAACGCAACATTTGTACTAAATATCTGGCGACTCAATAAATAAGATTTTACTTTTTATAGTTAAATGTTATCTATTATAACTATAAATATTATGAGTAGTAAAATCCTGAATACAGGACTCATTATAAATACAAATAATTCTTTTTCGCAGCGTACAACATCGACATGTTCATTTAATCCCTTGCCCTGCTGCATTTAAATATATCTCGACTTTGAATTTGTATTTGTAAGCAGTGATCTGAAAAACACAGAGAAATGTTTATTTTCGACCAGCTTAAAAGAAATACTTGTTTAAAAAATAGAGAAAGCTTTTGAAGCTGAAAAGTACGATAAGAACGTATGTTCAAAAAGGGTTCATCTGTTTCGTTCGGCGAAATTCGGACAATCCTCAGTCAAAGAATAAAAAATGCGTGGATTATGTATGCGCAAAGCGCATTTAATACTAGCGTCTGGATAGTTCCGACTATTTCTACTTAAAAGAATTCTTAGATACGCTACTTTAAACTCATAATCCTATTTTTTCTTTTTTAATAAAACAAAGATACGAAAGTATGTCAAAAGTCGTTTACAAAAGCTCTTTCATAGAAAATGCTTTTTATGAAAGAAAATAAATATTTTATATAATAAAAAGTCATTAGTTTTAAAGTTTCTGTTTACGTAAAATATATGAAAAGCATTCGAAATTACCCAGTTTTTACTTTAAAATATTTTCAAAACATTTTGTATCTCTGCCATTTAATTGAAAAATATTTGATTCATATAATGTTAAAAGTTTTCTTTAAACACACATTTTACCATTTTTTCATAGCTCTCTTTAGTCGAAATTTTAAATACTAGCTTTAGTTGGTGCTTTGGCTACATTTTAAAAATGTCGAAAGTCTCTGTAAATAATATATGAAAGTTTAATGCGCTCTTTGCAATTACTCCATTTCCACATAGAATATAAAAGTCACTTTAACAACGCATATAAGTAGGATTCTAAATTTTATTTCATAATACAAAGAATTAATTTCCGGATTACTTTCAAGAAACTTACGGTTCACATTCGCAAGCTTTTATCCACTTACCTTAGCTCACCTTACTTTCTTAGCATTTATTTACCTTACATCTGATCAAGAACACCATACCTTATCACGTAAACCAAAATATAGACGATACAGAAAACTTTGAGTCATTTTTGAGTGAATCCAGCATGCTAAATTTTATTTATGCGTGTCTTCTATCTCGCACAAATAGTCCCAAAACTCCATACTCTACATTCAAAGTCAAGAAATAAAAAAGCTTCGAATGAAACATACATTTTTTACAACTCAACATTGAAAAATCACCTCACCACCCTAAAACGCTCTCAACGACTAATCCAAGACCTTCCACTCCCAAAGGAAAACACTCACCTCTCACTAAAACTCCAAATCTCTCGAAACGCAGAAGACGGGACAAAGCGTAAAAGCCAGCTCGAGAGTGCGTCAAAATCCCATTGCAAGAAATGGTCTATACGCACGAGAAATGGTCTATACGCACACATCGCATTTTTATACTTAATGCGCGGGAGGATGAAAGATCCATGCATGTATGAGGTGTGCGCACGTGGAAAGCGGCTCGTCGCGCGGCAACAGAGATGCCCGGGCACCTCCTGGGAAATCAGAAATGCGTCGCGCGGATTCCTGGAGGCATCGGCTCTCGCGAGCGCGCGCGATTTATCAAGATAATGCGTACAAGGCTGCATCTTCGTTGGCAATACGTCGATCAAGTGTTTTATTCGCGAATTGAGCGTGTATTTAATTTTCAAAGTGGTTGCGAATAAATTGTCGCCATTGTTACGAAAGATTACTGTTTTATTTTACGAGGATGTTCAATGTTGACGAGGTTATCAGGAATTGGCATGCTGCATATTTTCAAAAACTGCTGGAAGAAGTATTAGATTTAGGCCATTATTTATTATCACAAATAATTTCTTTCATATCATTTCTTAAGTACTTTTTTTCATTTATTAGATTACGAATACTCTTGATTGTAAGTATAAGAAATTTAACATTTTTAAATTTAAATATCAGCAGAGATTTAATTAATGACATTGGCTTCTTCGATAACTTGCTACAAAATAATACATTATTAAATCACATAGGGGGTAAATTGAGTCGAAAATAAAATAAATATAACATCTTTTCATGGAATTAACTCTGTGTTGCCAACATGTATTAATTTAATGAATTTGTTACCTAATCAATTAACAAATTGCAATAATACAATTATACTGTTTGTAATAACTAATTACCATATTTCAAACTTTAATTAAGTAATTTTGTATTAATTGGGTTTGACATAAATTTAATTACTATCACCTAGTTTAATTATAACTCTCTTCGACTATTAAAATATACAATAAATATATTAATTAATAAATAAATAAGCTTTTTAAAACATTTAATAAAGACCTTGTTAACTAATAAGAATATTATGCATTTAAGTAACTATACATTAATTAAATGTATTTCATAAATTAAAATATAAAGTGAAATAGTATTTAAAGAAATAAATATAATAATGACATTAGTTTACACAGCTTTATTAAAGCGATTATTGTAACAAAATGTGATAGACACATGTCTATTCCAGTCACAACAAATGATGGGACAACCTACAGCCTCATAAATAATCATAATCATAATAATAACAATATTATTAATAATTAGTATTTACATCCAGTTGTCTTAAGTTAATAAAGTTCATTTATGCCTAATTCCATCCTTAAAGAATCTCTAAATCGCAATGCCGGATTTCTGGATGCTTTTTCTGCAAAAAAAAAATTAAAAGTTAGCTTAGAAAATAACACTCAGAACCATTTACAGCAGTAACAGTGCTTTATTTACCTTTAATTTTAACTCAATTCTGTCGATTTCCCCACCGAGCATATCGACAATATTTTCTCCGTGCTTGAGTAAGAATGATTCAAGCTCGTCAATGTTTTGCATTTTTTTGACCTCCTAAAATAAAATAAAATCAAGTAATGTATTCACACTCTAGAAACAGTATTATTATAGCGTTTTATAGCGTTCACTTCAAGTCGATACGAGTATCTTACCTCAAGCATCGCGTTCAGATCGTGCTTGTCCAGATAACACCTCGTCAGCTCTCGACCATCAAAGTCAAGCTCGGCTTTGTATCTTACGAGACTGTTGCCCATATCAATTCCTTTGACGTCGTGGATTGCTCGTACCTGTAATGGTATACGAAATACTTCATAAAATTACAAAAATCTAAGATTTACTGGAGAGAAACGTATAGTAAAATATAGTGTATCGTCCTTAATTTAAAACTCAAGGAAAAGGGCAATTTTTTCGAATTATGTTAGTTTTTCGATTTATAGAGGCATACTATGCCTTACTCAATAAACACTATATATGCAACACAATCACTTGCTTAATGGTATTATTTTTATCAGTAATATGTTAACTTTTGTATTTGTATTTCATGCTTATAACGAGCCATACGATTTATAAATTCATACGAATTATATTTTGATTGGGTTAGGAAATTTTCTAATTATAGGAGTGGAGTAGCAAATATCGTATTATAGAGACTAAAATATTAGTATTATGTACTCCGACTGCAGGTCTAGATTCTTAAAAAGAATAGAATTATCATCTTTTCTTTCAAGATATGGAGTTTTTCTGAAGGGGATGTCATTGACGTAAAATCACAAAGTTTTTCGAGTTAGGGTGGTTCGAATTATGAAAATTCCCTTATATATTGTGTCCTGAAAATTAGATAACAGTTATATATAATTAAAAATGAGGAGCGTCCGAGCAAAACCGGATATGTAATTCCATTTTTCGATTTTCGCACAAATTAAGGTGGCTCCGTAACGTAGTCCCGTATATATGGAACACACAATTCAATATCAATTGTCACTCAGACTAATTCAACTAAATATATGTTATAATATATGAGAAATAATAACAATACGCATATATATATACATACAAAAATACACTCGTTTTACTTATTTATTAAATATTTTTTATATTTGACTGGCAACCGGGTATTTTTGTTAAATAATCGGAATCTATAATTAAACAGATACAATCTCCTGGTGATTGTAAAAAGAAATCATGGGTTTCAATCTAGTTACAGGCATATTTCGCCATAAGAGCCCATGTTAAAAGTTCTATTTTGAAACATTTTTTTCTCTTCAGTTTACCTGGCAACCCCACCCAACCAAAATTTTAATAGAATGTACAAAGCGCACACTTTTAGTGGGATTCTTATTTTTTTATCAATAATGGATTTTGAAAAAACGATCGAGCCACCTTAACTTTTTTTATGAATATGTTCATATTAATTGCAAATAATGATTTTTATTTTTATAAACAGTTACCATTAATCAAAAAGAAACAATAAATTGCAGTGCAGAAAAATTGGACAATCAGTTTGAAACAGAAATGATTTTACTAGTTTTTGTTTAGACATTTCTCACTGTATTAAGGACGTTCGCTGGCTACTCGATTTATTATATAATTGCTTTAAATTTTGATAGAATGTTATTAATAGTATCATCGATGCACCGGCAAAACTGTAAGAGCCATACCGGCACCAAAATGAAAATATTCAATGTCAAAGTTGTAAGTCTTAACACGTAAGGTAATATAGGTTAAGTGTGTGTTAAAGAGACATTTTAATTTATAACCGAAAAATTAATTATATATTTTCCTGAAAAACTAATATATTGTAAAGAATTATTATCTATACTATATAACACAAAGAAAACTATAGTTAGCCATCCTCATTCAAAGATATGGCTAAGTAAACATTGTTGCCTGTGTTTTTAGTATGTCTATATTGTGGTACAGTCTGTAGAAAAGTTTATACCGCACTTGAGTTTCTTACCTTATTTCAAAACTTTTGGGTTGCTTTTAATATTTTAACATATAAATTGAAAACATCAAGTTATAAGTAATTTTGTTTAATGATGATTTGAAATATAGATTAACCTTTTAACCTTATTGTTACCGATGAACTACCTTAAGTATTTAAAGTAAAAAGTCACTATCGTAGTACATTTTAACTTGGTTAATAGATGGAATTATTATGAAACTAGTTAGAGTAAAAAATTACTTTTTTGCGAGATATTCACTCTATTAAAATAGCTACCAGCATGTATTAACTATGTATTCAATGAAAAGGTGGAATTTCCACGAAACTGTTTTCACCAATAAGACGACTGTTCCATGAATTCAACTTTTCACTCTCAGTCGTCATTTTTCACCCAAAAACAAAGAAAAGTCACTCTACAAACTAGCCACTCATTCCACTCTAACACCTCGAATTATCTCAAATTCACCCTTTCCAACCTGCACGTCCTCGGGTACCCACTAAGGTAAACGTACCAATGATCGGACAAGTCCCTATGATCGGACAATGTTGAAAATAAGTAAATAATAAACAATGTTGATCACCCCAGATCTATAGACTAATGATCGATTAAATGATTTTTATACTTAACGTTACGAATATTCTTTTATCTAAAACTGTGCTTAGCTATGAGCAACTGTCCGATTGTTGGGTTTAAGCGTCCGAGCATTGGTACGTTTATCTTACACCCTCCGGTACTCACGACGCCAGACCAATCCTCACCATGATATCGGCCTCGAGTTGGGCGTTTATCCTGTCGAGGTTCTCCTGGGGTATGCTCTGGCCGACGAGGGCCGCGACGTTCGTGTAAATGATGAAGGAGGCCACGCCGCCGAGGAGGCCGCCCACCAGCAGCGAGCCAATCGCGTCGAACACCGGATTGCCGAGGTAGGAGGTCAGGCCCATGCAGCAGGCAGCCACCGACACTCCGATCACCTGCGGGAAGGGGAAAGAGTCGCAACATTTCAGGATTTAATCGTGGATGGAAACAAATAATGGATTAAAAATGAAGGGAGTCATTACTTAGGGGGGTTCTTTTGTTTTCTGAATGGAAGAATTGGTTATCGGTATGTTTCGTTCGAAAGAGTATGTGTTTAACCCTAGAACACGAACGGAGGTCTGTGAGACACTACGTGAAATATTTTTTCAAATTTCAGGAAACAATGTTTCATTGAGACACTTTTATATGTATACAGTTGTAAACTGGAAGTTCTGACAAGAATAGTACATTGTGCAACTGGGGGGGAAATTGGAATTTTTAGCGAGGATGATGTTTGAGCACCAGTGGGAGTCTCGGGTGTCGTAGGCGTAGGCGCCCGAGACTTACACGTTTGCTAACCATCATCCGAGTCTGAAAAAGTCATTTCCTTGTTACAAACCGTGCTCTTTTTAATAAGGGCATGAATAGGCCCTTTTTCGTGCAAGGAAAAGCGGATGGGGAATTGGGCATTACGAGTCGTCAACTACACGAATAAAAATGAAAATATTAATTATTTTTCATTTACTCTTAGGTTTTATATTTTGTTATAATAATACAAAAATTTAACATCAATTAATTTTTCTTACTAATTTTCAGAATTATTCAAAATTTTTAAGAATCTTTAAAATTTACAAAAATTATATAAATTTAAAAAATTTACAAAAATTATATAAATTTAAAAATTTACAAAAATTTTCAAAATTTAAACAATTTACTTGGAAAAAATCACTTTCCCGCTACTCAAAAGACGCTCGAAAAGTTTAATTTTCCATTCGCTTTTTTGGCATGAAAAAGAGCCTTTTTCATGCACGTATTATAAAAAATTACTTTTTAGTTTATTCGAATTCGTTGAGTTTAAACAAAGTTACAGCTATTTGAATTTCATAGTGCAGTTACTTTTTACGTTAATAGTGTTCTAGGGTTTAAAAAATGATAGAATGTATATTGCACTCCCCAGAACAATATGACAACTCACAATTTTTTCAGTTTGATTTTTGCACATAAAATGGTTCGTACGAAAAATAAACATACCTTCATACACTTCGAAAATTAGTTGAAAAATTAAAATACAATTTAAGTAAATAATAAAATTTAAATAAAATCATGTAAAAATTGCGTTACTTGCTTAGTATTACAAAAACAGAGAATACGGAGTTGTCATAGTCTTATTCTTTTGGGGATATATTATTTGTTATAATGTAATATTGTAAATATTCTCTGGACAAATATGAATCAATTTTAAATATAGATGAAGAATACAGGAGTACCTATATATATATATATATATATATATATATATATATATATATATATATATACAACAATATCAATATAACAAATTGTTGCATATATACAACAACAATATAACATGCAAATGTAAAGAATGGAGTTTGTAATCTTATAAAGAAAATTAAGATTTAAGGTTGTGACTCATTTAATTTAAATTAGTTCAGTCTAAGATAATAGTACTGACTATTTATTGTATTACAATAATTCATTAAATTGTAAACTATAAGTCCGTTTCTGGGACGAAAGGCTGAAATAAAGAAATAATAAAATTTTAAAAATAAATAATAAATAAATTTGATATCTAACTTTGTTAATGGCCCTCGAACGTACCTTGTGATAAATAAATAAATAAAAAAATAAAAAATAAGTGTGCACTGCAAGGAAAAGCAAAAGCTCCAACAAACCTTCTTCAAGGAACAACAAACCTTCTTCCTAACATTTACGACCATCAACGAGTGAATTCGTTTCAATTGGTATCAAATAAATATACCATACAAACGAATATATCTGTCAACTACTGCGTACAATTCAAATACCCGACGAGTTAATTCGTCGATGGTCACATTAGTGCTATAACTTACTGCGGCGAAATCTTCCATCAAAACAACATTAACGGATGGATCGTGTCCATTCATTACGTACTCTCGAAAACTCTTTTGTTTCTCGATAGCACCTTTCTTGATCGAATTGATGGCGACGAGCAGGGTCGCCCCCTCCGAGACCAGCGAGCCGCCCAGTATGAAATAGGCCCAGTAAAACGACTCCACCGGATTCGGAAACAGAATTCCGTGGATCCCGTGATACACGGACAGACCGGTTCCGACGCAAAAAATTCCAACGCCGGAAATCAGCGACGAGACGTACTTCATGTTCGTGTAGCCGTACGGATGGTCAGAATCTGGAGTCTAAAGGACATTCAGAAAAATGTTTTTTTTTTTTCTAAGCTTGAACATTTCTTATCCATGAAGTTGTATCTCAGAGATACAGCTTTTGAAACAAAATAATACAATTTTTCTAATTTAATGATTTATTTATTAAGGGGCCAAGACCATATAGATATGTAGTCATTAAATAAATATATTAAATGAGGAAACAAAGCAACGCTTTTGTTCCATGAAACGAAGAAGGCAAAACTATTTTTTGCATCGGAAAAATTATAAATAATTAGTTGGAAAGTAGATTGCGCGGAAACCGGCTTAAAGCATATTTTTCAGTTGATTCGTAGAAAAACATTATTACAATATTGACGATGCAAAAAACAGTTATAAGATAAGCTATTTTTATTATCATAAACCTGTAAATTTCTACTACAATTTTTGACAACACAAGTTAATTTCGAATTACAATTATTTTTCATACTAAATTGATTTATTCATCATATCTTCGATGCTAAAAATAGTTTTGCTTTCTTTATGCTATGGAGTAAATAATCTCCTTGATTCCCTAAATATGTATAGCATTATAAATTGATATTGACTAAATCTACCCTACTTGTGATCCGTTAATTTTTTTTTTCATGTTGATTTATTCCTTCAAAATATAATTATTCTTTCTTTTAAGTTGAGATATCATATTTTAAAATGTGTTTTTGAGACGGATTTTTTAAACTGTATTTCTAAGATCCGTCTTTATCTATAGAAGTCATCGATTTGAATTTACTGCTCTGGAATTGTGAACAATTTATACCTGAACAGACTTATGTATTCCATATGCTAAAATCAGCTGATTGAAAGTATCCGCGGCCGAGTGAATGCATTCCGAAAACATACTGTGAGAACCTGTGTAGATCCATGCGAATAGTTTAAATAGGAAGTTACTTCCATTTCTGCAAAAATTAATAATTTATTTTAGTTTTAATCTGATATTTCAATGGCATTACTTAAACTATAAATGAGAAGTTAATTTATTTCTCAACTTACATCACAACAGCTGTTAAAACAACTTTACCAGATCTACCAAAAAGTCCTTCTTTTTCATATGCCTGATTTTGACTTCCAACTTCGCGTCTATAGTCCCTTAACCTTTTTTTAACGGTGAATACATCTTGAATAAAAAATAGAAATATTAATTCTGAATCTTGTAAAATGAATTAAAGTAAATACGAAACCTTATTTACTTTGTTGGTAAGTTTTTCTCTCCAGTTCCTTTTTCAGTAGCTCCTTCAACATTGACTCTCGAGATCCCCAGACTTCCAGTGCTCTAAAAACAGCATATCCTTGTTTCAATTGATCAATAATATACTGCAATATGCACATGGTAAATGTAATTTGAAATAAATCTACTTACTTTGCTTCAACGTCCTTCCTCCAGTATACTGTGATCGGCGGTTCAAATTCATAAGGCGATCTTCTCTTCGTTTTAGGCAGAGATTCTAAATCAGCTTGTTTAAGCAAGAAATCAGACATTGCTCTGATAGGTGTTATGAAATTCCTTTCTAACGATGACGCTGAGAGATCCACTCGTATCTTTTTTTTTGGTGGAGCTGTGCAATTAGAATTTCATATTTGAAAATGAATATATTTCAGAGAAATTAATAAATAATGATAATACGAAATAAGATAAAAGTACGATAATAAACATGGTCATTATGACTTAATAATAAAAAACGTTACGTTTTTTTGCTGCTTCCTCTGCTAAAGCCTTTTTCTCTTCTTTTATAGTCTTTTCCTTTTTCATTAACTTAATATCTTCCTTTTCGTTTTCTTCAGTAACAGGAGCCGTAGACTCAATATTCAATACACGCTGTTTTAATTTTCCTAAATTTTCTTCATTTAATTCAACTATCCTATCTGGGACTTCAACATCTACTTGTTTTGTTGCCTGCTTTTGAGCCGCTTTTTCCACCACCTCAGTTTTGCCTTTGGCATCGTTGGAAGCCAACCTTGAGGTTGCACGCATCCACCTTGCATCGGCATGATTATTATGGCAAAGTTTTGAAGAATTTGATATCACATGAATAAATTTTTGCTTAATAAAAGTACTTGTATGCCTTTTAGCGAGTCCTATTTGAAATATGTAAAACTGCTCTCTGCAACAGCCATTCACATTACGACGAATAAAGCTTAAGAGACTATAGGAGCGATGAAGCATTTTAAACACCTTACGTTCGTCTGTAAATATAAACAATTTAATGTATTGAATAACTTTAAAAACATAAGAATTTGTTATTATACAACTGACATTATTAAAAATCATTACATTGCATCTAACCTATAATAGAGTTAAATTGATCAAGCTATATTTAACATATTGTAAAGTGATGAAGTCGTTAAGTGGAAGATGTATTAAAGTTTTCTTTAAAAAAAGTGTCATTGCATTGTTGCACGAATGAAATCATCTTCAAAATTAGCTTGATTTTGCGTATAAAACTGGAATATTGCAATCCTATTAAAAAACAAAATATTACCTTATTAAACTTTCTCACGGTGTTACATGCATTTTAAAATAAACCGTAGTATTCAAAGTTTACACATAAGTTGTAAATCATTTTAACAAACATAAAAAATTAATAAAAAAAATACTTTTTCACTCGGCTTGACAGAAACCATGTTGATATTCTGATTTTCACAAGCACTGTCAATAAAACAGACTTTGACCTTCAAATCATACAAGCCCGGGGACCGGGCTGGCCAGCTGATGAGAAACACCTCTCCAACAGATGTCTCCACTTCAATGGCGCGTAAATTTAAATAATCAATGCAGGTCAATTGTCATAAAATTATATATGTACTTTGCTAAGAAAAAGCATTCGGTAATTGCTTTTAAGGGGACGCCGGATATCTCTGTCCTTATCTAATTGAGTTTTCATTTATAATTTTAAGAAAAATAATTTTTCTGAAAAAATAATAGTTGTCCCCGCTTCATTTTATAGTAATCTAAATATATATCCAAGCTGGTTTCATACGATTGTTTTGCTTTCGAGTAAACTTTGACAAACTTAGTATGTAAAGGTTAATCTCCACGTAGTTGGCCCTTTTAGTGTGTCAAAGTTTTCTCGAAAACAAAACAATCATATGAACCCAGCTTGGACATATATTTAGATTACTATAAAACAAAGCGGGGACTAGTATTTAAAAAAAAAAAAAGATTTCTCTTAAAATTATGAATAAAAACTTAATTAGACAAGGACAGAGATATCCGGCGTCCCCTTGAACTATTAGTATTATTTATTGAATTAAAATGATCATTCTTTTTTTAATTAATAGGGTTCAATAAAAATTAACAAGGCTGCTACTTTTCAAAATGTTGTATATTGAAAAAAAGAGGAATGTTTATAAGGAAAATCCATTTTGTTTTATTTATACATTTTGGCAGTTACACGAGTATAATTTGTATATTTTCTATTGCATATCGATAGTGGATGTAATACTTAAAATTCGTCCAATTTAAAAAAAAAACAAAGAGGGCAAATCAAAATCGAAACATTTTAGAAATGTACGGCCGTACGGGGGGTTTAACGAGCGGGATATTTCAAGAAAAAAAGTAACGTTTTCTTCGATTTTTTTTATATAAATAAAAAGTAACAAAACAATAAAGAAAAAAAACGCTGTTTTGTTTCTTTATTTCTCAGAACAATATCAAAAACTAGATTCCGTCGCATACGAAAAGATATAATAACTTTTTAACGCTTATTATTTTTCTTTTTCAAAAAATAGAAGAACGAAATTTTACACAGTAAAAATCGTAAAAATTACGCAATCTACCTATAAGCACTTCCTTTAAACTTGAATTTTTTTTAATTTAAATATAACTTAGGAGCTCCGTATTTACAAGTTTGGGTTTTGTACATATTTAAAGCTTGGCAATTCTTATTGTAAAATTATTCTTTTTTTTTGTTGTTTTTTGTCCGCTTTTCTTTTCTCTGCTCTTTCGTAAAAAAAAAAAAAATTTGTAAAGTCTATCGGTTCTGGTTGTTGGCGTGGGGTGGCTGCTTGTCCGCGAGCAGCACCGTCATGACGCTACGCAATTCCTTGAGCTCGTTCATCAGTATCTGCTTCTGGTCCTCGTCGTGCTTGCGCTGGATCTCGAACTGCTTCTCCATCCAGGCGTGGTGCTTCTGCTGCATCAGCTCGTCGTGCTTCATCATGCTTTGTACGGCTTCCCTGAAGAAAAAGAGGAGTTCATTAATTTCACACGTTAATTGAAGACTCGTTTGTGGATTGTAACTTCTCGTAGCTGTACTAGCCATACTGAATAATTTGGATTAAGTTAATAATAAACGTATGGCTGTGGCTTTTCGGAATAGCGCTCGGAATAACGACGCATGTTCATGTTTCGCGTTCTAGAGGTATTCGAGCTTTAATGGCTGCTCTTATGCGCTAGATCAAAATATAAAAGATTATGGAAATTGAAATGACAGTTGCTGAACAAGGCATTCAATTTTATGTTAATCACAGTATCAATTTTAGAAGATGCTCGTATTTTATTCGAGAAAGCAAGCAAAAGCATGGACCATTATGAACAGTCACTATTTCAGAGAAGGAGAAAACGTTAAAGTTAAACGTAATTAAAGCTAAAAAATACTAATAACAAAGAATATAATATAAAATATTACTTTTTTCATATTTTAGACGCGCTCTGAAATTGTTACTAGCTTTTTGAGTGTTGATGTAGCAAATGAAAATTGACTTAAATTGTCTTTCTTGCAATAACACCATTTGATTTTATAATTTATACAATTAACTAATAAACAAATGTCTAAGTAACATGAAGTTTTTTGTAAACTAATTTATGTTAACAATTATGTAACATAATAAAATCTCATAAAATAAAAAAATCTATTGAGTCATTTTTTAATACTCAGATTATTTTTTTGCATTCCTTATTTAGAACGACAAACATATACAAATTTGATGTAAAATGTGGTGAATTTTCAGCAGGATTTCTTCTTAATTAAGTTACATCCCAGCTGGATTTGACCGAATGTATACTAAGTCTCTTTTTAGCTGAATTTTGTAATAGATATTTTTTTTACGTAAAATGAACAACTAATATAAGAATTCCAGCAAAAAAATTCAGCTGGAGTAGGAATTGGATGTCCAGTTTAACCAATTTAATTAGAATCTATTTCAATCCCGGTAAAACGGATAGAAACCAACTCACAAAAAAGTCATTTACGAAAGCCACAGGTGTTATTAAGTCTGTGCAGAGGAAAAACTTTAAATTTTAACATTAACAAGGACAGTGTCAGATCTCCCGGAAACGAATTTTGATGAGACTTCTGAAAATGTTTTCTAATATCTAAAAAAGGGATGTAAAAGGGTCCCATACGCATTGCTTACTACGGAAAATTTTTAAAACAGTTTTAATCTTTTGAAATTTTAACCAGACCAGATATTTTAATTGTTTAAAATGTATGTCGATAACAAGGATTCTTGTAAAAATGTTCAGTTGTTGGAAAAAAAAACCGCATACTATGCCCTTTGTTTTAATATAAACATTATCTGGTTGAATTTTCAAGAAATTCTGTTATTATCTGGATTCAGAAAACGCGTTTGAAAAGTACCCTGTTGCTCCCCCTTAAAACCTGTTGTTTGCGATGAGGCCTTGTATTAAAGATATGAGCTATTATTTTATTCCAAATATTCATTATTTTAGTAAATAAAAGTACCTCCTCTTTTGATAATAAATATGCATTTTTTCAAGCTAGGAAAATATTCCAAAAAGAAACTAATCATCGACGGAAAGATCTATAATTTTAATCTTGTAACCTTTGGAATAGACAATTTGTTCTATAGTTATAAGCAATCAAAGATTTAGTGTAGAGAATACATTGAAATTGCCAGAATTGCCAAGATTAATAAAGCCTGGAAATTTCACGTACTTCTTCACCACTTTTAATCGTTAATAATTTCGTAACAAATTTACACTTCTTAAATCAAATCTCTTTCCGTCAAAGTTTACATTCTCTCGTTTCACTTCCCAGGCGCAAAACCGACTTCCTTACAATCAAAATCACAGCTACCCTTATCCCCCAAAACATCACAGATACATCTCAGATCTCAAAATCCCGCTCCCACAATACCAAACCACAACCCCTCCTCAATTTTCCAAATCCATTAATTCCTCCCCCCCTCCAGTGCCCTCGCAACAAATTCCACTCACTGAATCGTCTTCGAGATCTTCGCCTCGACGCTGTTCCCCGTCTTCCTCTCCTCGCAGACTGCGGCCTCCTCCCCGGCGCTCCCAGCGTACCCGCAGCACTCCTTCCTCGGCGTGCTCGTCCCCGAGGCCTGCTCCAGCTTGTGCAGCTCGAAGTCCTCCCTCGTCAGAGCCTTCTCCGTCGCCAGCTTCAGTATGTCGGCCCGCTCGACCGGCGAGCTCATGCCCGAGCTCACGCTCGTCGCCGAGCTCGCCGCGTTGTTGTTGTTGTTGTTGTTGTTGAGGTTGCCGAGGGCGCTGACGTTGACGCTCATGGGCTCGATGTGGGCCGTTATGTGGTTGACGCGGTGGTTGCGCTGGGCGCCCGCGTCGCTCGCGACTATCAGCCGGACGAACTTGGTGCTGGCGTTGGTGCTGTTGGCGATCGTGCTGAGGGAGGAGGGATTCATGTCGACGGGCCGCAGGAGGAACTTGTTCTTCCCGGCGATCTTCTCGTCCTCGATGATGCGGGGCTTCTTGCTGGGGGGCGGACCGTCGTCGTCGCCGGAGAGTACGGTTGTGTGCCTGTGGAAGAGAGATACAGAGAGTGAGTGGGTGAATGGATGAGGTGCTGGTATTATAGGGGGGAGACGCTGGGGTATCGCTTGAGGTATGGGTATTTTGTGTCGTTTGCTGGACGAGGCTGGCTTTTTTGGAGCTTTGGCATTTGAAGTTTTAAACTATGGCTTGGTAATATTTTCTTTTTCTTTTTAGGGAAGTAAAGTGATTTTGGCCTAACAAAGGACAGCAGTTCTACTGTTTGGATAATATTTTTGAATGCTTTACCAAGGAGATTACACTGATAAGATAAACATGTGTAAAAGACAATAATAACTGACATTTTTCAATAAAAATTAGTGTTCAAGGATCGCTAAATAAGTATACGTCCAACAAATTTGAAAATTTTGAATTGGTGTTAGATTAGTGTTAATAAAATGTTTATTATTAAAAAAAATTAATTAATAAAATTTTAATTAAGTTGATAATTTTAATCATTGAAAAAAATTTACAAAAAAATGATAATTTTTCAGGACATTGCAGATATAACTCTGAAACTTTTAAGACAGGTACTTTATATTGGTAATATAAAGTATAAAAAAAACAGCCTTTTAATCCAATGGATTTGTAGCAGTATTACGTAGAAGCTTTTAATTGATTGGTTCTGTTAATTTTGTTTTATTTAAAAAATATAATTTTTTAACGGAAATTCAAATTTCTTTTTTATTTGTCCTCCCCTTTGTTAATTTAAATACAAATCAAAATTCTCTATATAATGACGTTTCTAAATTTTTATTTTTTTTTTATTTCAGATAAATTGTGTAGTCGGAAAGTTAATGGTTCACAGATTTTCGGAGCGCCGCGGCGATTTATAATCTCTGGACAGCATAATATTTTAGCTCCAAACAAAATTTAAAAATGTCTTCTATTGAATAATATAGTCGATAAACTTCAGTTTCAGAGACATATTAAACAGTTTCTTTTTATAGTAGATGACACAAAATAACTATACTCAAAGCGATGCCAGAGTGTTGTCCCACCATCAATTCGTGACATTCTTAGCAACTAATTAATTCTCTTAAAATTGTAAGAAAGCTTATTTTAAAGGGAGATACTACGATAAATTGTTATTTTTGCTATTATTACATATTTATTTTTGAATTTAAAAGAGAATCTATCTGATCCACATTAAACATTTTTCAAAATCGTTTCCAAGAAACGTAAATAAATTTTCAACAAAAGACTGACAAAAAATATACGAAACGTCAAAGTTTTAAGGCTAGATTTAATCAAAAGAAATCGTAATAAGTAAAAAAATAAATAAGTAAATATATAAATAGGTACATAATTAAATAATTAAATAGACAACGAAAGTAATTGCACCAGTAAATGAACATTTAAATCCAGTGAATGAATAGGTTACATGATATTTTCATTCGCTTAGAAGGTTTCTAAATTTTACTCTAGTGTAAAGACCGATTCTAAGGTTTCAAGATGAGGAAAAGCAAGTTGTTATATCTTAGAGTTATAAAACGATGGATCCTAATAAGAAAAACGTATTTCGTGTGCTACGATTAGAAAAGACGTTTCTATTTTTAAGGTTACAAAAACGATTACAAAACAGGTTAAAATATAACTTTCACTTCTTCATGAATATTATGTGATATAAGATAAATATCTTTGATATTAAACGTAAGATATAATCAATGTTATAACTTTCAGTATTAAAAAGAAGCTAAAAAATAACAAAAAAGGATGGCTTTTTTAATTGGAGCTCACGAGATACGTATTTCTTATTAAAACCCAACGAAAAACTGATTCAATATTTTTTGAAATAGTGTTAATTACTAGTGTATTCACAGTGAAACTGTGATGCAGTCAACCTAAATAAATAAATAAATAAGTAAATAAATAAATAAATAATTAAATAAATAAATAAGTAAATAAATAATTACTTAATTAAATAAATAAGTAAATAAATATAAATAAATCATACCTTAAAATCTATCTTCTAAAATTTTTAATAATTTTTGTTGAAAATGTTTTTACACGTTTTTAAGATGATTTTGCAAAACCGCTCGCAGGTGTTAAGCAATAGCTTTTGTAGATCCAAAGATAAGTAATGAAAATGGCTAAAATAACAATTTTCATAGGTGCCTCCCGTTAATCTAAGATAATAAAATTTGTATTTGTAAATTAGATTTTAGTTTTAACTAATGTTGATAGTTGATTAGAATCACAGCATGATTATTACAAACATATAGTTAAAACATTAAAAAATTTGTATTACAAAGGCAAACTTTCATTTGGTAGACAAAAATACCATTCTATGTGTGGGTGTGTTGCTCGGCGTTGTATTGTTGTAACCGGTACAGCGAATTTTACTAGTAATAATGGCAGCAAATAATGACATACGTTGTAGTCGAATTCGCAGGTTGCAGTAGCCGATCCGGATCCTCGTACTTGTAGATTTTCATATAATCTATGTCCTGCTCCTCGCACGTCGTCGTTACTTCTTGGTCCAGAACGACGTTGTTTATTATGGGTGGCACGCGATCCTCGGGGAGCGTAACGGTTTTCGGCTCGTATACGTTGTCTTCCGGTATTGTGCGATTCTCGTCCCTTTGGCTATCATTACTAGGAAGAGTGGCCAGAATGGCGTCTTCGATAACTTGCTCTTGCTCCTTGTTGGATACTGCGCTCAAGTTACTGAAGTCGAGGGTTGACGAAGCAGTTATACCGTCTTCATCTAAAAAAATTAATCGGTATTATGAATAAGAAAATATAATCGATTGGGTCGGCTACTCGTTTTCAGAAATTTCGTGAATCTTGAAAGTAGATAAAAATAGTGAGATTTAACAATTTTATAGCATCATTTTGTTGATCCAGTATCCTTCAAACTTATAACAAATTCATGTCACTTTAAATTAATAAGCTATAATTTTTGCAAATATCTATATTTTAGTTTTAAAGATTAGATAAGATATACGTATTGTCTTAGATACTCTAATCAATTTTATGTATACTGCTTATAAAATAAATTTTAGTAGTCAACCCTATTATTTGTATCATATCAGAAGTGAGAGCTACTGAAAATTAATTTGACTTTTTGAGTTTAAATTATTTCATTTCAAGTAACGTTCACTTCTGATATTCATAATAATCTTTTGATAACTTACCAATAATACTTTCGACAGGAAACCAAGTGTCTATACATTTATTAGGTATCACAGTGACCTTGTCGTTTACTCTACTTTCGTTAGACGAGTTGCCAAACTTTATGTTCGTGTAGCTATGATCGAATAATTTTGATGTATTCAAATCCAAGTTTTCCGTTAAGAAATTTTGTATAAATTCGTACCTTTCGTCGGAAACGGGCGTATGAAAAATATCGTGTAGTTCATTGTAAAATGGACATTCAAAAATATCTTTTTCGGTGCTGTCCTCGAGGTTGCATCTTAGATAGGAATTCTTGAGCAGGTTTAACTTTTGCTTTATCTGCTCAGCAGTCTTATAGTAACCAACTTCACTCAGAACCTTCATCAATTTTTGTAGTTTTTCATCCTCTAGACTTTCATTTGAATGAGTTCCAGAAGTCAATTCTCGAACTGTTTTTAGAAGAAGTTTTACTTCTTCCTTTGACCAAATTATACCTGAAATGATATTTTATTTATATTTTATTTAAAGTTTTTTTCCATTTTATCTCAATTACCTAATATTATCTTACAATCAATAACTATACTTATTTAAGAAAAATCTTTATACTGATGTTATTTTAATGTAATAATTTTTTTGTTACATATGTATCTGAAATCTATTTTAATTTAATGTATGTTATATTTTCATATAATTGATGAGCATTATACCTTTAGTGTGGTTCTGAGTGGATTCTTTATCATTTTTATGAAACTCCAACAATTCAAGAGAATCTTTATCCGTATCACTTGATACATTTGACAGATTCATCATATCATGAGTGAACTG
The DNA here is from genome assembly GCA_949152435.1 of Gastracanthus pulcherrimus. Taxonomy (NCBI): domain Eukaryota; kingdom Metazoa; phylum Arthropoda; class Insecta; order Hymenoptera; family Pteromalidae; genus Gastracanthus; species Gastracanthus pulcherrimus. Next base: position 175,673,461 of record OX424573.1, on the reverse strand, counting down.
TCGTTCAAACAGTTTCCTGTATAAATTATAAAATGGAAATCGCTGCACTTTTTCAGTATCTGCATGCGTTGTCTGCACACTGATGAAATCTGTTTTCAACTGATCTAGTCTATTAATAATTTGCTGCTTAGATCTACAGTAACCATTTTCCGCTAGACTCTGTCTCAGATCTTCAGCAGCCTTATCAGTATTATTGTAAGCATCTTCGGTAATATTTAAATCCTGTATCAAAGTTAAAAGCACTATAGTCTCATCAGTAGACCAGGAATCATCAGACCTTATCTTCCGTTTCTCCTTTAAACGACACTTTTTGTACTCCCTTCCCCAAAACAAGTCCAGGCATGGATAAAACATGCACTCAGTAGGATTTTCATTATTATCGAAACCTATCTTATAATCTATGTACATAGTCCTTAAATTTATCAGTGCATTTTTTACTTGTTCTGTACTTCTGTCGAAGCCAGCACTTTGCATGGCTTCGGCAATCATTCTCACAGCGACTGGAGAGAAAAAGGTAAGGGTCAGTTCGTTTTTCAGCTTCATGGACTTGATTGTGTTAAGCATTTTTTGAACTTCCCCTTTTAACCAGTCTATTGGATCACTAGGAAACTTTATCAAACAATCGTCTTGACTGTTGGTATCATAGTCTTCCGAATCAATACCATTCGAATTGCTTGCATCCCTATAAATATCACGGAGCTCTTTGTAGAATGGACATTCTTTCAAGACACCTGACACTACCTTTTGTCGTTCGCAAGCTAAAAAATTCTTCCTCAAGGTCGTTAGCTTCAGGTGCACTTGTCTTTCAGTTCGATTCCATCCTTTTTTAACCATCAATTGGCTTAGTATAGTGGACATCTTGTTAACAGAGTATCTGGTAACATAATTGTTCTCCTTTATCATGCTCAACATGCATGAGACTTCTTCTGTATCCCAACGATTTACTACTCGTCTCTTATATTCATCTTTTGGATCATAATCTATAGTCATAGTGCCAACATCCGTGGGTTCTAGTAGCCCATAATCGTCCATCGTTAATAATGGTATGTTTACCATTGATACTGATTCTGGAACAAATAAAATTTGTATTGATATAAATATAGTTATAAACCATTACACAATAAATTGTAATTAACAGGAGGCACTTGTGCTATACATTTCACATACTTAATGATAATTACAGTTTCACACTATTCTTAGTGAATTTCTAAATTTACGAAATTATTTTAGTGTAACACCATTCTTTAAGCTACAAAGAATGGCGGCTCACCAAGAATATTAGCAAATTCTAAAACTAACCAAAAATAGTAAGAAACTGTAATGTTGGTATACAGCCTTCTCTTAAGAGGTTCTCTTTTTTATTTAACCACTATTCACAATGATTAATTGTAATTAATCATATTATAATTTTTAAACAAATAAAATTAAAAATACACATGTACAAAGCACAACCACTTATTTTTTAAACTATGCAAACACATTACAAACATACTTTAGTATGTAATTTTTTAAATACTTTATGTAAACAATAAAATATTAATATTAATTTATGAAAAACAATTACTTTAAAATATAAAATAAATTAAAATATTAAAGTTTTAAAGAATGTAAAAACTTTGTAAAGCATATTTATAGTTAGTTTTCTTTTATTTATTGTTTTTGTGCGTAGTCTAAAGTTATAATGCTATTAAATACCAAATAAATATTGAGTACATTAAAATGAATTTATAATAATATAAAGAAAAAAAATCATATTGTTTCTTATAAAAGCATTAGTCCTTTGAGACCCAAATTAAATCTAGTCATGGTTAGCACTTTTTTAAAATGTATTTTGAATTGTTACAGTCTAAGAATTAAATTTAAGTGATTAAAATAATTACTTTTTTTAACATTTTTATGTACAATTATGCATATAAACATAAATAATTATATAAATATAATCCTAATGTTCTGCATGATTCAAGAATTGATTAAATTGAGAATTCAAATCATATTCACTATTTAATTTTTATTTATATGTTTTTCCCGTTATGTCCATTCCAATGGACATCCAGCGGTAAAACTATTTTTCCAAATGTGTCTCTAAATAACAACTTTTTCGTAAGAATGTGACGTCACCAAAAAGTAACAAAAAGATGACTTCAGGTACGATTTTGTTTCTTATGCCTATGAAAAAGTTGTTATTTAGGGGCACATTCAGAAAAATGGATTTACCGTTGGGTGAACGTCGAGTCTGAAAGGGTTAATTTGAATCAAAATATGTTATATAGTTAAAAGAATTGGCAGACATAATGTTACAATGTATGCAAAAAAAAGAAAATTTGTTTAATAACTGAATATGACAACAATAATAAATTTGTTAATACATATGTTTTTGCATTTAACAATCAATTATCTAGTTAAGAAAAATTGAAGAAGTAGGTATTACAATTACAAAAAATTAAAATTCTTGTTTAAATAAACCAATATGACAGCGATAATAAACTTAACAGTATTTCTCAAGCAACAATTGTGCAGTTAGAATAATTGAAGAAAATAACATGGCAATTATAACATATGCAAAACATTTTTTTTTACAACAATCGAGCATGATAATAATATAGCTTACAATGTTTTTACATATAATAACCAATGAGCAATGACAAATATTACAATTACAATGTATGCAAAAAAGTATCCTCAAAATGAATATATATACGTTACAATAAAAACATTGTAACATGCTTTTAGACACAACAGCCACCGTGCAGTTATCAAAATGAGAGAACATAACAGCATCGCAATTCCAACGTACGCGCAAAAAAAGAAAAGCAAGTCCATAAACAAAGAAGCACGACAACGACAACAAACGCACCCACTACACGCCCTCAACCCAGCAGCACCAAACAACACACGATCCGCAAGAAAAGCGCGTCCTGGCATCCAGGAAAGCCTCCTATCAATCGACTCGCGAAAGTAACTTCCCCGACAACCACATGCTCTCTTTCTCTCCTCGCGCACTGCACAGGACACGAGCCATGCTCATGGCAACAGCGTATATACACACACAATTACATTCCTACTTATTTCAGAATTAATATCGATCTAAAAAAGCGACACACACACACCCTCTCCCTCCCTCTCTCTCTGCCTCGCGTCACGCGCGAAAATAAAACCGAGGCACAGCACGCGCCGCTACGTATAATAAGATATTCACCATTTTTCAATCGAAACGCGCGTTCTCCGCGCGCGCGCGCGACGAAAATACTCCACACACAAGTTACACTGTGTCTCGAGGCCTCCCTCTCTCTCTCTCTCTCTCTCTCTCTCTCTCTCTCTCTCTCTCTCTCTCTCTCTCTCTCTCTCTCTCTCTCTCTCGAGGGCCAAGGGCGTGCAGCTGCGAGACTATGTGTGCAAGCAGCCAGTCCTTTTTGTTTCAATCACCACTTGTTTCCCCGGGAAAGCCAAACACACGCAGCACCGTGGCCGGAGAAAAGAAGAAGACCACCACCACCACCTCTTATTATTATTATTAAAATACTCACTGGGTTGCGCCGAGAGCAGCAGCGGCGGCGGCGGCGGCGGCGGCGGCGGCGGCTGACACACGACTGCCTATATATGCGCGCGCTCGCGATTTAGGTTAGATTATCGGGAGGCGCGCGGCGGCCCGCGCGCACACACACACACGCCCAGCGCCTCATGCGGTACTATTATCAATGGTGCGAGTGATAGTAGTAGTAATAATGATAATGCGCTCGAGGCACATCGCGGTTGTTGATGTATGCGCGATGCGTATGGACGCCTGCTTCTCCTTCCTGACGCGGCGTGCTCCTTTTTTGTTTAAAAACTGTGTGTGTGCCGTTGGCGAATCGCGGGTGTATATATAGGTGGGTTGTATACACACTTTTCCTGTGTGTAAGTTTGACGTGCGCGCGAGAGGGCCGACTGGCGACGACTGACTAAGTAGCGCGAGCCGCGAAGGAGAACGGCTTTGTAGCCGTGGTAGGTGGATTGCGAAAAGTGACGCCCGCGTCTGCAGCGGCGAACACTATGGCGAATGGCGAATTCGCGCCGAGAGAGAGCGGAGAACGCCGAGGTAAGGAGGCGCCATCTGTAAATACTGTGCGGCGAGTTCGTAAGAAGCTTATGTCGGTGGGGGAGAGGAGGGGCCCACGTGTGTTGGGTTTTAATAGTTTTTCGGGTCTTTTTGGTAGGTATAGGTATGGTTAGAGATGTAATATCGTGTTGGTCAGGTGGAGAGTGCGGAAATGAGCGAAACTTTTCCGAGCCGGCGTTTTTGATACAAGGATTGCAAGGTGGCGTTTTCTTCGTGTGTTATATTGAACACAAAAAACGTGTCTTTTGTTGAAAAGTTTTTATATTATGAAAAGAGTACGATGGAAATTTATTGCAAAGATTTGAGAGGATTAGCAACGTGGAGGGCAATGCCCAGTGATATTTCTGAGCCATTTTCGGTTTGTATTGTAGGGGAAAATATCATTTTGTAAACAAAAGGCCCACGTATAATGGCCCGTCTGCTAAGCTTCTTATGGACTCGGTCGCACATAATTTGTCAGATGGCGCTTTTTACCTGCAGATCACGATATAAAGAAAGTTCCCGAGTACTTAGCCTGGTGTTTGTAACTCATTAAGGGGAGGTCGGAGCTTACACGCAGTTACGTTGTTACCGACAATTTCGTATTTTTCAGTGTTCTCATTCAATTTTTATTCTTTTTCAAATATCTCAGTTGTCCGGTGTTCCTTAGAAGATTGAGAACGCCGGACAACTAGAGTTTTTAATTTTTATGAACAATTAAATTAGAATAATGTAAAATTCAATGCAGAAATCTGTACCCGCTCAGTTGCTGATCCTACACCTGTACACATTTATACGTATATAATATTTATACCAGTCGCTTTAATTTACATTAGAAAAAGATTTATTGCTATATGAATTCATTGCCTATTCCATGCGTAACGCGCTTCCCTTTTAAAGAGGATGATTTTACAGCCGGAGCTTTGTCGAGTGTTTGTCTATTTAATGTTTTAATGCCTAAATAAACCAATTTAAGATTTGAACAAATACTGCCGAATTCAGCCGCCGAATGACGCTGCGGTCTGCTGCGCAAAGTATGGGTAGTGTGATGACCCTGCCCGTTGGATCCGAAGTGCAGGTATATAGCGTGGATTTACGGGCGCGTAATTTGAAAGTGATTAAAATGAATTTGTCTAGATTATAATTATTATTATATTTATATTATTAATGTGAAATTCAAGGAATGCTTTTAGTAGGACATAAAAGGAGTCTAAATAAAATACTTGAGTTTAGTTTAAAAAAGGACTTAGCTTAACCGTCTAAGTCCTTTTATATATTGTCAAGAATGTATATATATTTTCAAATACAGCTGAATGCTTTCGCGTCTCGGGCAGGACTGCTGCTCTCTTCTCCTCCCTGCTGATTCCAAACTCCGCGCTCTGGTGTCGCTCTCCTTGTCTCCACCCTCGCTCTCTAGTCGTGGCCAATCAGCGAAGGTCAAAGGGTAGCAATCGGGCACTGCGTGTAGGTACGTGCTTTCTCTCTCTTTTCGCTCTCCGTTTCTCGGTTTCCCACGGCTCTTTTTTTATGAGGGTGTCAAACCATTCAAATTTCCCGCCGAAATTCCTAACCTCAAATTCTTTAACAATTGATTACAATTAATAAATAAACTAAATTATGAAAAACCAAGACATCATTGCCCTCCATAATACAATTATCTACCCCTGTGCGAAGTTTCAAGCAAAAACTTCAAAACATCTACGAATGCCATTTGAACGAAATTTATATTAGTCTATATTAGTCTAGACTCGAACCTTCAAATTTCGTTCGAAAGCCATTCGTAGAGGTTTTGAAGTTTTTGTTTGAAACTTCGCACAGCGATAGATAATTGTATTACGGAGGGCAATGACCTCTTAGTTTTTCATAATTATACTTATTCTTTTAATTAAAGACAATATTTTATAATTCTCGGGTCAGTAAGGTAGGAAGGATACAAATTGACTTTGACACCCCTTTATGAGCACACGTGTTTCTGCTCGTGTACTTGTTGTATAGCTGTTTCGACCGATGAAATGCACTCAGCTTTCCGAGCTTTTCTTTGGAAATTTATGAGAGGCCTTTTGTGTGCATCGAGCGAGAAATGCGCTGTTGGTTTTCTTTTACTTATTATTTATGGTCTTGTTTACTTGTGCGAGCCACTTAGAATTTCGTTCTGTTATTTTTTTATTTCCTGTCCGAGCCTTTACGCTATCGAGTGATTTATTTGAGTAACGAATTTCTAGAGGTCTATCTACTAAATTATGAATGCTATGTATTTTGGAGTTACTTTCCAATTTGAATATTTGCTCGTTTCGATGTATGAAATTAGCGAATACGCCATTCGCAAGTATCGTGACGTGTCATTACGTCACAGATGTATACAGACAAAGAGCGGTGTATACTGTATAGTGTCGCGATCGCGCCAAATTCGCGCGTGTGCACCTGTGTGTACTTTTGTGTCTTTTTTCCCCTTACAATTAATACATCAGCCTGTTTATTCGGATTTATTTTGCGTACTACCGGATGATGAGATTTTTTGGAGGTGATGCTTGCAGATGAATGTGAATGTGCTAGGGATTTGTGTGTGTGTGTGTCACAGTGGTTATGTATAAATAAGTAGAGCGTCCAACGTGGAGCTTTTCAAGCGCGCGTGGTTGGACGGATTGTAAGTATATAGTTGCTGAAATTGAAACGCGCATGCGGCGAGCTCCATCCCTTGGCGAGATGCGAAATTGCGTAAAGGTGCAGTTAACAGGTAGTAATCGATTCATTTGAGAGTAGAAAAAAGGAAAGACGTGGTTGGGTTTGTTCTATACAATTGCGAGGACTCGTCGTTTTCTTTTTCTTTTGTGGAAATGTATTGTAGACAGGAGGATGATCAATGAGAAAAGTTGGAAATCTAATGAAAAAATCTTTATAGTTGCCAGTTGGATTATATAGTTTTTCATTTTTTAAATTATTTTTTGTAGTTTTTCACTACTTTTAATTGTTTTTTTTTAATAATATTAGATTGATAGTTTTTCATTATTTTTTTATACTTTTTCATTAAGAATTTTTTCAGGATTAGTTATTACCCCGGTAGGGTAAATAGCTTTATATAGAAACGTTATCGTAATGAGTTACGTGTAAAGCAAGAAATGTTGCAAAAATGTTGCCGAACGCTTCAGCAACGTTTCTGGAACTTGAGTTCTATTTATATACTTATACAATTATTATTAGAATAAAAAAACATAATTAAAAAAAAGTATCGATTTTTTTAATCAGAAAATTACTTTTATTCCTAATTACCGTAATTTTACAGAAACCCTATTGAAAGGATTCTTTCGTTGAGACTTCATTTTTACGGTAATAAAAGAAAAACTTAGAAGGCACAGGGGTGCGTTTGGTACATACGCGCTCATTCCATAACCCATGCAGTATATATATTACATAGGTTGTATAGAACGAACGCGTGTGATGTATGTATATTGTATACCGACCGCTTATAATCGAACGCACCATAATAATTGCATATATATACCCCGCAAGTAAACTGTAAACATTATTTAAACAGCGTAGGATACACCGAAGTACCCGACAATTCGGCTAAAAGCACACCTTTACACACGCGTGGATATATTCTGATCGAACGTTTTTAAAATGACGATTTCAAATCATTCGATCAGAATATATCCACACGCCAACTGTACAAAAACTCTCTCTTGCCGGGGCGCTCGCTCTTTGATGACCGTGAGCGAGATATTCGCACACCATCTGCCACCACTTTTGTTATTCTCTTGTATCTCTCTCTCTCTCTCTCTCTCTCTCTCTCTCTCTCTCTCTCTCTCTCTCTCTCTCTCTCTCTCTCTCTCTCTCTCTCTCTCTCTTCCGTCATCAGCGAGCGACAGAATCGAATGTAATATATATATATATATATATACACCTATACATACCTACCGCGTGTAAACAAAAAAGGAAAGAGTGCGCGCGAGTGCGTTGTTTACTTTCTCGCGTGTAACAGCGGCTTGACGTGTGCGAGATGGTTCCGCACGTATAGGCTAAATGCCGATGCGCCGCATGCAGGCGCGTTGATACAACATCCCACATACAACAAATTTTTGCGTTACTCGCTATTATACCTATTAGCCAGGGTGCAGAGCGAGGGAAGACAAATAGAGCTCGAGGACAGCTCGCGGTCGTGGTGGTGCTGGACGAGAAGCGTGCGATAATTACCTACCCACCTTGTATCATGTCGAAGTTCGCCAGTTTCGACAATCCGAAGATCTCCGCGGGGACGGCTGGCTTCTCCTTCAGGCCCATATCGCCGTGAGTTTGGGGACTGTGTTTTTTGTTTTCTTTACTTCCTTTTCCTGCCGATGGGCGAGTTTAGGTTGGGAATTTGTATTTTGGCTGTTTGGTTTGGATTTTTTAAGAGTGGTCATGGCCTAATTGCGAGATTGTTACTTGGATTATTTCGTTTTTATGAACTTAAAGTGTAAACGTGAAGATTCTTTTTGACAGAATTCGATTTGATAGTAACGTGTTTCCTTTTGAAATGATTTATTGTTCGAACGTCTAAGTAACCTAAAATTTGATCAAATTATTTTGTTTATGTAAAGATGTAATAAATTTGCATTTCATGTTGCAGATAGTAAATTAAATACTTTTAACTTTGTATGATACTTAATACTTATATGGTGGCTGTTTATATAAGTATAATGTTATTTACATTATTCTTTTATTTTTATTTTTTATGATAATTAACTATTAATGTTCATAATCTTGAGTAAAATTCAATTCATTTTACATACTTAAGAATTAATTTGATGGCAAAACTATATATTTAATAACCTCAAATTTGATCTAATGTTTTTATTTATAGTTAAGAAAAAAAAATATACGAATGAATCATTAGATAGCAACCTACTTCAAATAATGACTCTTCTATAATAGTCTCACTTTATTTTTCAAAATGAAATAAAATTAATACAATCACACAGTAGACACATTTTGAAAATCCAAATGTACAGGAATTATTTTTATGTATTTTTACGTACCACACAATATTTATTTGTATAAGTAGGAGCAATATTATTTGATGATAATTAAAGGAATAAACTATTAAAATGTATGTATAGACCAGACGTAAATAGCTAGATTAATGTTACCGAAATGCATTTTGTTATCATCAAATTGTTAGATTTAAGTAATAGACTTTATTAATATCTCAAGTATACTTTATGTATTTTTATGTATTACTACTGCATAGTTTTTTTTTATGCCAGACTCATGTATTCTCTGTGGCTGGTTTTTGAAAAATGAGTAATGAATATAGAATCATAATCATAATAGACATTAACATTTTTATTACTTTTATTTATATCATATATAACATATCCCTATTTTTTCAGGTCTGCATTCACTTTCAAACCTAATGAAATAACCGAAAATTCAGGATTCAAGTTTACTTCAGATAAACCTTCAGTATTTAAATTTGGGAATCATGAAAGCGATGTCAAAAAAGAGGATGAAGCAGGATTTAATTTTGTCTTCACCTTACCGAATTCAGGTAAAAACTTATTAAGTCTTAAATTAAGTGAAATATTCATATATAACAGTGATTCTACAATTTTTTCTTTTATAGATTCTCTTGCAAAAAGACCAACATCCGAAGCGTCAAAAATAGAAGTCTCTAGTTCTGATACAGAAAAAGATTCTGTGGATGTAACAGAAATAATGGAATCAAAATTGAATGAAAACACAAAAGAGGAAATAAGTCCTCTACAAAAAGCAGAAGATTCGAACGAAAAAAATATGGATGAGGAAGATTCGAATGAGGAAAATCAAAAAGCCAATGGAGAGAAAGAAAACGCAAAGTCAGATGATCATTGTGATCAAGAAATAAGTGTGAAAATGTTGCTTATAGAATTCAAAGAAATGATCAATGAATTTTCAAAAGAGCGAATGGTATACGAAAAAAGAATCACAGCTTTGGAGAAGAGAATAGAAGTTCTTGAAAATGAGAAAAAATTGGAAAGCGAAGATGAGAGAAACAGGTAGAATATAAAATACTGTTTAAGAAAAAGTATGATTAAAACATGATACAAATAAATATATACGTTTCTTCTAGTTCAATAAGTAAAATTGATGAAAATACTATCGATGTATGCACGAATAATGCAAAAGAATCGGCATTAACATCGCAACCCATAGGAATGACTCCATTTAATTCATCTCAGTCTACTATTTTTGGGTCTGCACCATCGTTTGGTTCTGCTTCTGCAGTGACACCAGCTAATTTTGTATTTGGAGCCACAGCATTCCCAAGTACTTTAGCTAAAACTCCATCAAAGAATGAGTTGTTTAATACAAATACTCAAATAAATAACTTTTCTCCTACATTTGGCTCTTCAGGAGTACCAGCTGGAATTATTCCTTGTGGAACCAAAACAACTACAAATGGAATAAATGCAACAAGTCTAGGAAACACTAGTTCATTGTTTCCTATTACACAAATTAGTAATGGTAATACATTGTTAAATTTGACCATACCTGATTTTATAATATTCAAATAGGAAATTTTATTTTATTCTTAGCTTTCATAGTATGAATAATATTGAAAATTGAATACATAGTACCAAAGCATTATTCAAATTTCTTATATTATTTTTTTAATATACATCAAATTCAATATAATTTAAAATATCATTTTATCTCTTTGTTACATTAGGAATGTTTCCTAATAAAGAAAATGGACGATTTGGTACATCAGTAAAAGTAAATAATGAAATTGTGTAAGTATAATGTTAAAATCAATATCTTTATATTTCGAATTTAAAAACAAATATAATAAAATTAATTTCAGGGAAAACAAGGAACTTAAAAGACCAAATAATTTGGAACATCAAAATAATCAGAAGATAGAGGAAACACTAGGATTAAATCATTTAAAGAAATCACTTGAAGAGTCTTTCCAAAAAGCTATGAGAGACATTTTTGCAGAATTCAAGAACACCTTAGAAAACGAATATAACAAAAAGAATGATAAAGAAAATTCGTGAGTTATAATAACGTAGTAAATAACATTTTTGTAAAAAGCTCAAACAAGTAAAATAGTTTTTCTTATCTAGTTTTTAAAAAATTATTAATAATATTTGACAGTATTTTGATTATATAAGTTTCAAAGATTAGATAAATAATTAAAAATAAAGTTGAAAATCTTCTGTTCTTCTTTGTTAAAGAGTAATATTATTAAGTATTGATAAGCAGTCGATTTTCAAAAAAAGCTGTTTTACCTTAAAATGTAAGATAAAGTTTTTTCCTGCGTGGTTGACGTTAAATGATTTTGAGTCAGAAACAGTGTGTATGCGTGTAAATTTTGTATCTAAGTGTAAAAGTATATAAACAATCGTTGCTATTTATTGCCAAATTCAATTTTATAATGACTTCATAAATGTTTTTTCATTAAACTTTTTCAAAGAGAATAAAGGTGTTATTAATTTAGCTTGGACCTTCATTTACAGTACTGTATAAAATTTAACGAAACGTGCACATTTGAAGACCGATAAGGGTGCGTTGATAATATTTTTTTATCTGTTTAGGTAAAGTTAGTTAATTATTTTTTTAATCATGATTTTTAATTTAACGATGAAAGTTTTTGCTTCTGTGACATTTCGGTAATTCTTTAAACAAATTCAATGATCCTATTCAAGAAAGAATAAATATATTCACGTCTCAGTTCGCTCATTCACTCAGTGTGCTTATCTTTATTAGCATTAGTGCGTGCAGGTACAGTTAATGAGGCATGTAAAGCGTCTGTCAATATATATATATATATACCCTTGTATAAATCGAGGTTCATCGGTTTATTGCGGTAGGACAGTAAATCATGCACCTGTTGACGAATATCGCCTCAGGTTGACTTTCCAAAGGGTCTGGTACTGTGGACGATGGATTTTTCACCTAGTTATAGACAGTGTTCATGCATACTTATAATCATTTTGAATATAAGTAGACTCATAAAAAAGTATTGCGTTTCATCTTTTAAGGTGGGGCTCTATTGATTTTTCTAAATCTTTCGATTTTGTTTTTTGCGAAATCGATCGACAACTTTTTCACCAACTTAGAGTCTCACTAGTATAGTAATTATTGTATTATGCACACGGAAATACACTTTTTTCTTCCTAAAAGCATTTTACTTATTTTTAAAAATTTTTATTTATACCGTAATTCTATTAAAAAAAATGCTGTTCATTTGAACAAGAGAAGCCGTACAAACGCCATACAAATATTATTTTTCATTACATTGGTAATTATATCTAGACATACTTTGTGAATAACATGAAGTAATTCTTTTTATTTAAGGTATAAAGAATTGAAAAGATTGTTTTTCAAGACTTGGAGTTGAGAGGACTGGAGTCTGGAATGTTTTAAAACTATAAAAATGTATTTAAAATTTTAATTATTCAGACTACTTAATGTAAATTAATTTATTCAAATTATCATAACTTCATTCATATGTGACATCTACCTAGTCTTAAAATATTCCTTTTATTACAAATTTTAAGAAAAATTAATAAGAAAAATATTTTTTTTTGTAAAAAATTGGTAAGCTACGTCTTAATGCACTTGTAAAAATTGTATTTAATTTCTAATAGCTACTTTATTTCGATGTGTAAAAGAAAAAAAATCAAAAACTTAAAATTAGCCTATTATATTACACAAACAGAATGAGCCAAATATAAAGTATTTTTTTATTTGCATGACAGAAAATGAGGTCCCAATTAATAATCGGATCTCAGATTTCGAGATTGGTATGTCCTTGTGTCTCTGCAGCAACTCACCACATAAGGTATGGGCGATATAACGACAGATCGATCGAACGCAACGTTTTTTAATTAAAAATAACGTTAAAATTTTGACCCTTAGATGCTAACGTGGCTTTATTCTAGATAGATTCCCCCACATATTTTTCCACTATAATGTCTCTTTAATCTGATTCTTTAATTTTGAAGTTAGAATCGTAATCAGCATAATAAGTACACTACATTTTGAGATTCCCTTATATTTCAGACGGTGTCCCGGTTTGTCCCAGTAGCCCATCATAATGACCTTTTACATCTTTATGAATCCTGCTTAATTTTGACTTGGATCAGAATCGCAATCAGCGTTCTTGTAACTATATAGGAGAGACTGGGGTATAACGGGTCACTAAAATGCAATGACCCATAGAAATTATAAAGTGCATAATTAAAAAAAACTAAAATAGCATTTAGTTATTATCCAATATGAAGAATGTTATCATATATTGAGATCAGTGTTTAATGTTTCTTTCCAATATTAAAATGCACTTATAAATTACATCGAAAATAGCGATTTAAGAAATAGTTGGGGTTTAACGCCCCCACCCCATTGGGGAATAACGGGCCAATGTTACAAACTTGCTGTTAAGTTATGGGTACCAAACAGGGTTGGCCTTAATCGATTAAAAACTTAATTAGGTTAGACTTCAATTGAGAATTAATGGGTAATTTTTAGTTGAAAGTTGTTTTAATTAAGAACTAAAATTAATTCTTTAATTGAAAAATTTCTAATTGACAATTAAATTTAATTTGTAATTGAAGATTCTTTTAATTATCAATTAAAATAAATTCTTTAATTGAAAATCTTCTAATTAACAATTTAATTTAATTTTTAATTGAAGATTCTCTTAATTAACAATTAAAATTAATTCTTTAATTTAAAATCTTCAAATTAACAATTAAATTTAATTTTTAATTGTAATATTTTCTAATTAAGAATTAGATTTAATTTCTAATTTTTTATTTGAGAATTAAATTTTAATTTTTAATTAAATTTCATTCTATTATGAATTAAAATGTTAGTTCTTAATTGCAGGTTCATCATATTAGAATTCTTTAGTCAAGTTTTCTTAATACAAGTGGACGGTGGATACGTGTGTAGGTACACCGGTATAAATACCGATTTTTATTATCGTGCAGATTTCTTACTGGCCAAGTCATCATATTCATATGACCCATTTGAGCATTGGGGTCAATTTGACCCAGAATCATAAATATATTTCTGGTATATTTTCTTTCATTTTCTGGTATTAGAATATGCGGTTATGGCCTAGGGTCCATTTGACCTCAAGTGTCACGAATGAAGGTAAATACATAATTGAACATTAAGAAAACTACGCGATAACAAAAACTGATAGAGGTAAATATTTCACACTAGCACACACATAGTGGTGTGTGTATGAATATGTGGTTTGATGAGGGTGTCGGTTGATGGATGGATATGTGTGGGTCGGTTTGTTAGTGGATGAGTGTGTGAGTGAATACTTTGTGCGTAGGTAGATAGATGTGTGAGTCGATGTGTGATTTAATGTGTGGGTGGATTAGCGAATGGATGCGTACGTGGGCGGATGGATAGGTTAATGAGAGTATCGGGTTGATGGATGGGTATACTTGTGGCTGGATAATTGTGTCGATATATAAGTGGATGATTACATGGATGTGTGCGTGGATGGATGTGTAATTTGATAAAGGTATGGATTGATGGATGTATATATTTCAGTACATGGGTGTGTTTGTTCATAAATGTGTTTGTGGATTAGTGGATGCGTGTAGTCCGGTCGCTGGAATGGTTTGAGTACAATTTTTTGTTATTAGCAAATCGGTCACATTTTTTGTTATAAGCCATTTTTTTCTTTAAAATCACGTTTATCACAATTTTGTCTACTTAATATGTATTTTATATAAATGAATCTTACTCTTTAATGCTTTTTAGTACAGAGAATCTGAAATTATTGACTACTAAGTAAAAAATAGGAAGGCATAGTAAGCTATCAGCAGCTACATCAAAATTATACTTCACCAAGGTAAAAAAACTGCCAGGTAACAAAAATCGATATTCATCTGCCGGCACACTTATCCACCACGATTTATAAAACTTGACTTAAATATTCTAATTAAAGAACCTACAGTTAACAACTAAAATTATAATTCTCAATTACAAAATCTTTCAATTAAAAATTAAAATTTAATTATCAATTACACAATTTTTCAATTAAAAAAAATTAATTCTTAATTAGAAAATATTACAATTAAAAATTAAATTTAATTCTAAATTAGAAAATATTACAATTAAAAATTAAATTTAATTCTCAATTAGAAACTATTACAATTAAATTTAATTCTTAATTTATAGAAGCTTCAATTACAAATTAAATTTAATTGTCAAATAGAAAATTTTCAATTAAAGAATTAATTTTAATTCTTAATTAAAACAACTTTTAATTAAAAATTAAAATTTATTGATTATTTATAAAATAAGTCGAACGATATGATTTTAAGTAATGAATTAAAGATACGATATAAATTATAAGACACATATATTATAGTAAAAATATAATGTGTTTTTTTATAGTATTTTTTATATAAGTATACTTGTAATTAGTCAAAAACTACTGAAGATTTGAGGTTTTAATTTAAATATAACAATATTCGATAAAGTTTGAATGTTGTTAAAATATAATAAAAATACATTCATAATTATTCCCATTCAAACTTAATATAATTGTTCATTATTCGATGTTCACACGTAAATATACTTTATTCAATAACTTGTTTATAAAGTTTTAAATGTATGTAATTAAAAATATAATATATTTATGTATTTATACGTAAATAGTTATGAATGTTTAATATGTAATAATTTGCGCGTAAATAAAGCAATATTCAATAACTTATATTAGAGTTTGAATGCTGTTATGAATATTATCATAACATGTTTATGTTACTATACTATACACAATTTTTATTCTAATAAAAGTTTCAATGTAATGTTAAATGTATATAGTTCTCTAGTATAACATCTACATTACATTAATATCCCAAATAAATCATGAAATTTATGTTTTCATTAATTTTTTCATGCTTGCATAATTATGTGAACGCTTTTGCGATTAAATTTATTTTCTTTTATTATACATGTATGAATTTATTCGATAATGAAGTGTGCAAATAACATACTTAATATGTTTTTTATGGTTTTAACACATTCTGACTATCCGGATTGCGATTTTTCCTCGTTATTTCACCATTTTTCTTGATTATTTCAAAGGGGTTATAATCTTTCATAGTTATTTGTGTTTGATTGTGTTGCTTTTATTAGACGATTTTATTCCACATAAAAAAAGATTCTCAGCTAGCATAAGTTTTATGATTTTGATACGGTTTTATGATGTCAATATTGGTTACTCCGCGTTTTTTTACTATTTATTATGATTATTTCAATGGAGTACATTTCATTATTTTTTGTGTTTCATTTTGTTACTTTTAATGAAAGATTTTATGCTACATAAGAAAAACCGCTGCTACCAATTCATTTGTACTTAGCGTCCTCAAACTAAATTAATTGTTCTAATATGAAATTCGTCTTATAAATTAATTTTAAATTGCTATATTTTTTACAAATATATAGCTTAAATTAAATAAATGGTTCCCATATGAATTTCTTTATTCAAATAAAGATACCCTTTTTTAAATACCTCTATTTCTTTCTTATTAATATCTCAAAAGGTGTGTTTTTTATCATTGATTGTTGTAAAAAGATAAATTACAAATTATAAGCTTATGATAAGAAATTGCATTATTGATTTTAAAATATCGTAAATAGAAAAATCGTTATAAAACAAAAACGAATCGAAGAATTCTTTTTCTGATTTCGTTTTTGATAATTTCAAGCTCTTTCAAATGCATAATCACTAAATTGATGATGTTATTTCTATGGTATTAAAAAAAGAGCGAAAAACAAAAGCTCAAAAACAAAAAAAAATGATCCGTGAAACATTAAATTTAACCGTTGATTACTCGAGATACGGTGCTACACATACACATACGTACACACACACACACCCACATACACACACACAAACGCACGCATACACACTCACATCCATACGTTTTCTAAAAATAGTGTATTATGATTTCAAATTGCCCAAAACATATCTTTAACAGGTTTTTAAGAAAACTTTTTTTTACTATTACAAAGTTTCCTTTAGAAGGAAGCAAGCAAATTTCAGCTAGCATAAGTTTTATGATTTTGATATGGTTTTATGTTGTCAATTTTGGTTACTCCCCTTTTTTACCATTTATTTTGATTATTTCAACGGGCATATTTCATTATGTTTTGTGTTTCATTTTTTTTGTTTTTATTGGAAGATTTTATGCTACATAAAAAAACCGCTGCCACGAATTCATTGGCACTTAACTTCCACAAACTAAATTAATTGTTCTAATATGAAATTCTTTATACTAATACACTTTCATTAAGTTGCTCTATTTCTTTCTTATTAATATCTATTTATAAATGTATAGTATACAATAACCTGTTGCAACGCCGTTACCCTAAGCGGGTCCTGGGCGTAGTCGTCCAGAGCGGACGGGTGGGTGCCTATCACCACTACACAGCGCGTCCTCAGGTTGCGGATAGAGGAACGACCCCTGAGAAAGAGGTTAGCTGCGAATAAAGCGAATAAGCAGTCGCGGACAGCCGATAGGCCCAGGCGTGGGTGTGATGAGCCCGCACTGGCGAACGCATTCATCTAGAAACACTACGCAAGCACCGCAACAACTACAAACACTATACAAAATCTCCTATCTTACTTTCTTCTTCTACCTTACTCTGTAATCTATCTCTTTTACCACACATTTCAAACAAAAAATGGGCCAAAAATCCTGCTGTCGTGGAGGATGCGGGAGCGATGACAACTGCCCTGAGAGGGGATGTGTAGAATGATTCGCCACCTGGTCTTACATGGCAACGAAGCCAGCGAAGGCGCGCTGCCTTGCAGGGGGGCGTTAGGATACGAGAATGAAACCGAGTGTGTCTGACGACGAGTTGACTGTGTCCTCGCCAAAGTCAGAAAGCTCTCATACTTAGTTCTAGGGAGGTATGAGGGTTATCACCCCTAGACGGATGGACTCACCTGCGATCGGAACAGGATCCAAAACGCGCGGGTTTAACTTACTATCATGGCTCAAAGAAAACAAAACCAAACCAAAACGAAAAGAAACTTGAGGGTAGGAACCTGGAATGTACGCAGTCTACACAGAGCAGGCGCGTTCCGGGAAATCATAAATGAAACTGAGAGGTACAATTTAGATTTGGTAGCAATACAAGAAACCCGATGGAAAGATAACGCGATGCTAGGATCCGGTAACTTCACCTTTTTATATGGGGGCGCGAGCGGGCATTCTCTAGGCACCGGATTTCTTGTTAACAAAAGCATCATACATTCCGTTAAAAGTTGCAATTTCGTGAATGACCGACTCTCGTATATCATCATCGACGGAGCGTGGTATAATTACGTGGTTATTAACGTCCACTGCCCCACGGAGGACAAAGAGGAACAAGTCAAAAATCTTTATTATGAAACTTTAGAGCAATTAATCGACCAATTCGCGTCTTACGACACCAAAATAGTAGTGGGGGATTTCAATGCTAAAATAGGGAGAGAGGAAATGTTTAGGCCCACCATAGGCAAAGAAAGTCTGCACGAAACCAGCAATGATAACGGTATTATGGTCATAAATTTCGCAGCCGCAAAAGATCTTATAGTCAAGACCACGTGCTTCAAGCACAAGGATATACACAAGGCAACGTGGACATCGCCGGATGGGGCCACGCACAATCAAATCGATCATTTTCTTATTGATAAGAGGCGCCACACGAATGTACTCGACGTAAGGACCTATAGGGGGGCGGATTGCGACTCAGATCATTATCTCGTAGTGGCCAAATTAAGAGCCAGATTAGTAGCCGGTCAAAATAGTAAGCGAGCGAACAAAGTAGAAACCTTTGATATTGGAAAACTACGAAGCGGGATAGAGCGAATCAAGTACCAAGTAGAAGTTAGCAACCGATTTCAGGCGCTCGAGGAAACGGATGAACAGACGGGAGTAGATGACGATCCGAACAGGTTGTGGGGGGCTATCGAAAAAACTATAAAAGGGGCCGCGAACAAAGTACTGGGTAAGAAAAAAAGGCCGAAGAGCAAACCATGGTTTGACGAAGAGTGCGAACTCTGGTTTGAAAGGCGCAAGAAGGCTAAATTAGATAGTGTACACAATGAAAGCGATAGGGCCGTAGAAGAATACCATGAAATAAGAAAGCAAGTACGTGTGATTTACAGAAACAAGAAGCGCGAGTACCAGAAAAATGAAATTAGAAAAATAGAAACTAATAGTAGGGAAAATAACCCGCGCGAGATGTACAAAGGAATAAACGCTATTAGGAAGGGTTTTCAGAGTAGATCGCAGTTAATGAAGGATAAGGACGGGAACCTCGTGACAAGCGAAAATGAACTATTGAAATTATGGAAAGATTATTTCGATAAGTTATTAAACGTGCATGAAAACTCCGAGGAAATGGGAGACGAAATCCACACTGCTGAACTCCATATGGACGAAACGACCTACAAAGAAGTAGAGGCCGCGATCAAAAAGCTAAAAAACAATAAGGCCGCAGGAAACGATTCTATACCAGCTGAACTACTTAAATATGGAGGCACCGCGCTTACATCTAAAATTTTCTATCTAGTATGTGCTATTTGGAGAAATGAAACAATACCAGAAAATTGGAAAGAATCCATCATCATACCGATCTTCAAAACGGGAGATAAAACAGACTGCAATAACTACCGGGGAATCTCACTTTTAGCTACCTGCTACAAAGTTCTGTCAAACGTAATACAGGCCAGACTCACACCATTCGCGGAAGATATAATAGGAGATTATCAGTGTGGATTCCGGCGCAACAGGTCAACGAGCGATCAAATGTTTACCATAAGACAATTATTAGAGAAAAAGTGGGAATATTGCGAAACTATACACCAGCTATTTGTGGACTTTAAGAAAGCGTACGACTCTGTCAAACGAAGCAAAATGTATGAAATCCTAGTGCTCCTTGGCGTACCAAAAAAACTCGTAAAATTAATTCAAATATGTCTGAACGGAAGCACTGGAAAGGTCCGAGTAGGCGGTAATGTATCCGAATCGTTCATGATACGCGACGGTTTGAAGCAAGGTGACGGGCTTTCAACGGTACTCTTTAACCTGACGCTAGAGCATGTTGTTAGAAAAATGCAGGCTAGCGAGCTAGGCGCAACACTCAACGGAACAACGCAAATTTTAGGCTATGCGGATGACTTGGATATAGTGGGAGATAATGGTGAAACGGTGGCGAGAAATGCGGAAATCCTTATAAATGCGGCTAAAAACACGGGGCTAGAAGTGAGCGAATCGAAAACGAAATATATGATCATGGAGAAACTTGGCATTCGTGAAGCAGAGGGGGATCTCAGAGTCGGAAATTTCACTTTTGAAAAGGTTAGAGAATTCAGATATTTAGGTACAACTATAAATGATCGAAACGAAATTAAAGCCGAGATTAATAAGAGACTTCATTCGGGTAATGCCTGCTTCTACGCTGTGAACAGATTACTTAAGTCAAAGCTACTGTCGAAAAATGTCAAAATAAGGATATATAGGACTATAATAATGCCGGTAATCTTGTATGGGTGCGAAACCTGGGCGCTCACTAAAGCGGAAGAAAATCGTTTTAGGGTATTTATCAAAGAAAGATGAGGAAACTGGGGAGTGGAGGAAACTACACAATGACGAGCTACATAATTTGTACGCGTCACCAAATATTAACAGAATAATAAAATCACGGAGACTAAGATGGGCAGGGCACGTGGCAAGAATGGGCGATGATCGTACAGCAGCGCGCATAATGAAAGGAAAACCGAAAGCAACGCGACCTCTTGGTAGACCTAGACGCAGATGGGAGGATAACGTAAAATCAGACATAACTGAAATTGGGCGGGAAGGCGCGAAATGGATGGGGTTGGCACAAAATAGGGAAACGTGGAAGGCTTGCGTAGATGAGGCGATGAACTTTCGAGTTAGAAATGCCATTTAAAAAAAAAAAAAAATAGTATACAATAACAATATGCACCTGCTTTTTATGTGCAATTTTAATCACTTTACATGAAAACATAACGTTCTACTCATTCTAACGTTAGATTAACATTTTTAATTGATAAGAACTACTTTGTCTTGTGCCAAATAATGAAAGTAGTTACCATTAAAAACATAAGAATGTTTACTTTGCTCTATATAAAGTCTTTTAAGTAAGTCATCAATTATATGCAAATCTATCGATATTTAAAAAAAAAACATATTACAGCTTTGTTATAAATCAAAATATGAATTAGATAAATGTATTTTTCTATCAATTTGTTAATTATTTATAACGCAAATTGTAAAGGGAAAGAACGCACAAGACTGCATACAAGCATGAGAAAAGTCAGCTTTTCCTCTCCACACACTGCACCCTTGCAAGTTCTCGCTCTCTCAGCCCTCGCGAGTATAAATAGGACTCCGTACATGGGCTGTGGGATCCACTTATCTATGACCACCCTTAGAAGTCAGACGTAGTTGGAATCACTGTAGCATCTGTTTTCTTAAATAAATTCTAAATTTAACTCACAAAGTAAGTTTGGTTATTATCCATTTTCATATTCATTAAAAATATATTGAATTAAGGGGGCTCTCTGGTGAAAAATAAAACTTCCGTAGCTTTAAGGCTAACAAAATAATATTTACATGACATATTCATAATGATATTGATTGATAAACAAATTTTAAAAAGAATTTATCTAATAATATTGAAGATATTGAGAATAATAGATTTATTTTAAGTATAATTAGGTTGTACGGTAAAAGTTGTTGGTGCACATCACAATTACATTTATTACCCAACATATTTGATAGTATTTTTGACAATAAAATAAATTTAAGTTAGCTGAAACTACCAATTTTTACTCAATTATATATTTTTTAAAAATAATAAATATTTGTTGCTTACAAATTGTTAAAAATAGTGCATATTTGTTAATAGAATCATTTAACATGAGCATTGTCATGATAATTACAAAATATTTCAGCTAACTGATGTTTAGAATACTTCAAAGGACGTATGCTAAAAGTTTCATCAAGATTGGTTATTTTTGTATGCGCCAACAACATTGTGAATATTGAAAACTTAAAAAATGAAACAACAGCAATTAATTAAAAATAATGAAAAATGTAGCATCATTTTATAATACGTTAATACAAATTTACCAAACTTTATTGTATATATAAAAATAAATAAAAAGCTTTTTCACCACACTGCGCGTAAAGTGCTGACTGTACGCCCTCTCAGCAGGCCGTACAGTACCGCATGGACTGCCTAGGGAATAAAGTGACTTGCGCATGCGCGATGCGCCTTTTTCCGCTCTCGACTGCGTCTCGAGCGGTAAAACAGCGCGTCGCGCGTACACAAGTCACTTTACTTCTAGGCAGAGCATGGGGTACTGTACGGCCTGCTGAGATGCGTACAGTCATTTCTTTACGGGGGTGTGGTGAAAAGTAGTATACGCACCTCTGGAGTACAGTAGGCAAGCATGCACTGTGTGAAATGCCGACCTCGCTTCGCTCGGTCGGCAACGTCACACAGTGCGTACATTGCCCACTTTACTCCCTTGATGCATAATGTACTATTAAAAGAAAGTATAGATCATTGTTAACCTAAAAAAACTAAAAACCCTTACGAAAGAAGCCTGCATGTGAACCTGCATGTAAATATGCATGCAGACCTCTATCTCTACCTGCATACAAATCTGTAGACATACATGCATATGATCTGCAGGTGAGACTGCATAGCGGTTTGTATGATAACGTGTATGCAAGTGTGCATGTGGGCTTGCAAGGAAATCTGTAGAAAATTCGCGAAATACCTGCATGCGAACGTTGATGCGAACGTGCGTGCGAACCTGCATTTTGTAAAAAAGAACGAATTTCTATGTCGTACGATAACTTGAGTAAAAGGGCATTATTCCTTTTGAAAAATTCCAGAAATGTAGCTTTTAACTATCTATTGGTTGAGTTCTTTGCCTAGATCATGAAGACTTTTATTTTTCAAGATATTTGAAATCATGTTTTTTTTTAAAAAATTTTTTTTTGATTGCTTACATCTTGAGAACGGCGCGGTCAGTTTTTGCAACTGGAGCTCATTTTTTTCATTTTTCAATGAAGATTCTGAATTGAAAAGAAATTTTATGATTTATCGTCCCGTTTTAGTTTTGCAAACGATTTCTTTGTCTTACGATATTCTAAAATCGATGAGGTAAATTATTTTAGTATATTATAAATAAATTGATTGTTTTGGTATAAATGCATTTGAACGACCATAAAATTACATATCTTGGCTGCTACGAAATTTTTTATAAGCTAATTCCCTTCTTTCGTTATATTTACGAAAACATCATTTTTTGTTTAAACGATATCTCGAGAACATATGATGGAAGCCCTTTAAAATTAATTCAGCTTAAAAGGGTAGCTTTTCGCTATCTCTTGGCTGAACTCTTTGCCCAGACTATGAGGTATTTTATCTTTGAAGACTCTTGTATTTTGTTGAACATATGAAATTAGAATAAAAATAAAGCTTCCTCGATTCGTTTTTTTTTTTTCGTTTTCGTTTTCGTTTTTATAACTATTTTTCTATATTACAAACAATTAATGATAAAAACCCACAATTTTTAAGCTATTAATTAGAAACAAATATATCAATTTAAAATTAATGTATTAGAATAAAGAAATTTATATATTGGAACAATTTATTTAGTTTGAGGAATCTAAGTGCCAATGAATAGGCAGCGGTTTTTTAGAATTGCCAATACCCGCGATATCTGTGTTAACATGCTCCAAGTTAACCAGGATCTTTAAACGATTTCTGAGTAATTAATAGATTTTACCGCTCAACCGTCGCTATAGAGTCTTCAACTGTTAAAAACAGATTTAAGCTGTTTTTACTGATTAAAACAGCAGATAACAGTACGTTTCGATACGTGTGACCTATGTAGTCCCTTACAGCACGGCGTGTATTAGCTAAACGCCGTGTTATGAAGGACGACTTATGACACGAGTATCGTATACTATTATAGAACTGCCTCCCCTAAGTCCGTATTGTTTTATGGTGCGGCGGGGGATTAAATTTTTCATTCGGAAAAATACAATGAAAACATAAGGTGCGGATGCTCTGTAGCAATAAATCTGGTGCGGTTCCGATAAGTTGGTAAGTGTAAATCCCCTGTTGTAACGTTGGTGAGTGCGGGGCATCCATCTGAGTTTAGTTGTACCCGCATGCGACTGTCAAGCACTGAAGTAACAACAACGATATGTTATATGATTAACCAATTAACAAACCAAAAATACTTATGATACCGAATATGACCTGATAAAACCATCAGGAAATCAACCGATTTCGTATTGATTCGGATATGACGATATGAAACACATTTCAAAATCCAGATGAAATCGTATAAGATCATAATATATAGGTATATTTACAATACAGTCTCCTAGGAATTCCCTTTACGTTTATTTAGTGTCAAAAGGTTCTTGCATAAACGTTAAGACTTAATCATTTGCTACTGTTTGCTGATAATTAATCACCTACTGAAAAGTATGGAAATCATAAGGGACGTTGTATGTACAACGGCTATTACCCTTTCTACACCTGAGCTTTAAACGAGAGGATATTCAACTGAGTTCAAGTACAACTGGACAAAATTCATTAAAGATTGGCATGAAGTTAGTCACTATAATGTATGCAACTTATTATTAGATATTATTTATTAAAATAATTTTATAAAAAATAGATTGTTTTGTATTTTAGTCAAAGATATTTCAATATTATGCAATTAAAGGCGATTTGCGTCTCATATATACTTTAATTACGGTCAATAAACACGTTAATAGTCGCTTAATTTTAAGGTTTACACAACTTAACTGTTGTGTAGTGTAGATGGTACGCGCTTCATCTTTCTAAAACATTGAAGTTCGCTTAGCCCATTTCTTCCCAAGCGGCCATTTTATAGTCGATTGGTTTTTTGCCTAAAACCGCCATTATGAAATTTTCTAACGGAAATTTCAAAATTCTGACTTCAGAATCGGAAAGAGCGGACAATTTTACTTCAGAAAAGTGCTATTGGTTATTATTATTTTTTGTTTTCGACAATTTTTTAGGCGAAAAACCAATCGACTATAAAATGGCCGCTTGGGAAGAAATGGGTTAAACAACCTCTTGCTTAAAGCTTAGGTGTAGAAAGGGCATATGACGTCAGATATGAAAAAGCCTAATACCTACCTGATTTTCAATTGGAAAATCTGTCTTATTGTGGTTCTTAAATCATATTATTTTTAAATTTTTAAGTGTTCATTAGAAAGCATTATAAACTTTCTTAAAAGTATATGCATTTAACTCCATCAAGTACTGCATGTCGTATTTCATTAAAAAGTCGTCCCTAATTTATTGTATTTCTATACGCTATATATTTTTATTCGATCACTTATCATCAGCGATTTAATATAATATGACCTAGTACTCGACGCGGTTAAATAGAATTACTTTTAAGAAAGTTTAAAAACAAGAATTAGCTTGCGGTCCTGATCGTACCACATTACCCGCTTCAAAGAATCGAAACTCAATACCCAATATAACGATATACCTGTTTGGATCTTATATATGTATATATATATGTGTGTGTGTGTATATATATATATATATTTTTATACTACTATTTCCTGAATCGTAAAACCGATTAAATTAACATGAAGTACTGCAGAGTAATTTTCAAGATTAATTAATATTACAGATAAAGTTCACTTGAATAATCACAATATAAACTAAAGAAACTTGAGCTCATTCAAAAAAGGGATTATTACATTCTCCGAACTCTCCTATATTTGTGCTATGCTCTTAATTACAATTTTGCAGTAAAAAACGCACCAAAATAAAATGAAAAAAGAGATTAAAAAATAAAAAAGTAAGTTAAAAAAATGAAAAGGTTTCATATTGGAAATGGGATTCAATTTCGGCCAATGCACGCAAGGTGAAATGGTGATTCAATATACAATATTTCATGGTGTACAATAGTACAGCTCAGATACAGATCTGAATTTATTCTCATTTGTATACCTCGTTCTAAAAAAAGTTATGACATTTTAAAAATGTGTCTCGAAATTTAAAAAATCTTCTAATTAAAGAAAAGTTATTAATTTAGCAGTTACGCTGTATTGTAAATCATCGATTTAAAATTCAATATTTATTTTTGATGATTAAAGAACAAAGTAACTGATCCATGTCGCATTTATGTGCCTCTTCATATACTAAACTAAAACGTATAATACACAAATTTTAAAAATGTGATGCATTGAAAAAATTCAGTCTTTACCATGGCACATATACAATATTATCTAAAAAATGGTTCGGTTCCACGTATGATAATATCTTATTCTACATAAACATATGAACTAAGCGGCTTTTGCGTACTAACTTACAAATTTTAAATATTTAGCTCGCTTAATAATGTATTATCGAAAAAAATAACCAATTTAGTGTACATAGAGGCCATATCATATGGGCCAAAAATGCCGTTTCGTAAAAATAAGACACGGGCTTTCAATCTGTTTTTTTTTTTTTTTTTTTTTAATTTAACGTCGCCATGTTTGTGCTCCCATGTGGTGCTAATCGACGACGGGGGTCTGCCGTGTGTTTGTAAACAAAGCACATGTAATTTTTACAGAGGTGCTTGTATCAATCGGCAGAGACTAGGATTCGAACCCGGATCACCGGCGTGGGAATCCGACACTCTACCGACTGAGCCGCCGCAGGCCCCAATCTGTTCATAAACGGCCTTAAAAGTGTGCCCACGAATTTTCAACTATGTGCCTTCAATTTTTATTTCAAAATTTGTTGTATGCAGAAAGTTAAAAGTTCGGCGGATTTGCCCATATATACTATAAGTTAATGCTTAAACGATTGTTCGAAACGTTTATATTTTAACTGTCACAATATATATTAATATTAATTGGAGCTACTTTTATGATTTCTAAATTTTTGAAATGGATAACGGTACTAACGAAGTCTGTATAACAACATATTTTGTGTTTTACAAAATATATGTTATTTCTGGGATAAAGTAGGATGGGTTTATATTAAATAAGATTAACACAAACAATTAAAATTATGATTAAATATATTAGAATAATAAAACTCTTAAAATATATAACGAAATCTTCTAATTAGCTAGCAAAACTATCGCGTAATATAAAAATGTAAAGGTACTATAGCAGAGGGCTAGAGTGAAGTGAAGTGACACTCTCCCAGTCGCTCTCTCGGCGGCACCCTCGTATCGATCGGCCCGCCGCTGCAATCGGCGCTGCAACGCACATGGCCCTACCGACGACTGTCGTAAAAGTACGAAGTAACCCGAGCGCGCGCCTCACTTCCAAATAATATGAAAAACATAGACACGAGCATAAGCATGCGGCGCGATTCCTCCCACGGCTTCTATCTCTGTAGCCTGACAGCCACAGGTCAGCCTTTAGGCTTTCCCATGCTGAAGTTACCTTCACTACGGAGACAAGCTCCCTACGAGGTCAATCATAGTCTCAGGGCGACCACAAAGTCGCCCCTAACTAAGGGCCTGAAGTCAACGAATCGCACATGCAGATTCGCGCGAGTCGAGAAACAAGCCGCGGAGGAACCGTCGCCATGCTCTCACTCCAATAACTCATACGTATAAATTACATTGTATACGCGCGCTTCGTACACACTTCATGCTTCTTTAACACATGATATTTCTATCCGTAACAATATATGAAGATATTTGAAGTATTAATACTATTTTTATACGTGTCTCAAAATTAGTCATGAGCATAAAATTAGGATCTATAGCTTGAACATTGAAATATCAATTAATTCATTTACAAAGTTGCAATGATTCTTAAATGGCATATAATTTTTCAATTCTGTAACAATTGGAAAATAATGAAATCACAAAAGAAAAGTGCCCACCTTAGCCCCATTTTCTCCTACCATCGTCACAGGGAACAGTCACATTCCGTGCACATCACATACATATTACTTCAGTGTAGAACTTCTCTTACAGTTTAATGTTACCGACAGATGTAGTCAAGTACCTTATACACATACGTTTTCAACTAACGACAAGGATTTGACATCCTTTGGATGGCGGATTTTGCTCAACTTAATTACAGAAGATACTTTTTTGACCAAAAAATAAAAATACATGTTTCAATATTTTTAGTTATAAATGAACACATAAAGAAATATTAAGTAGCTTATATTAAACTTCAATTACGTATCTTTTAAAATCTCTCTCTTTCTCAGTCAATTTGCATGCAAGATAAAGTTGATCTGATGAGCTACTTTTCTGATTAACTGGAAATACGATAGAGTCCTTACGCATTGAAAGCTAACCTCAAAATTTTAATCATACGAAACTTTTGCTAATAACTCTTTCTAATGTTATTTTACAGTAAGATTCGGAGTTGATTCGTGTAGTGATTACTATAATGAACCGAGCTGTACAAAATAAAGTCAGTCGGTCGGAATTGTAGCTTCTACAAATAATTGGAAATACAAAATAGGTCGGATGGCCAAAGAGGGGGCGGGGCTCTGACATTCCCTGTATCATCCGAATGATATCACATGCTTATTTAGAAGGGCCTGGACATATTTAAACTTGTTAAATTTAAATTTGTAATCCAGCAGGTGCATGCTTGCACCGTGTCACAAAACAGCCATATTTGGTTCCGCTTTATAAGCATAACAATGCGCGTAATCCAAACATGTGTCACAAAAAATATGCTATAAATATACTATTTTACTATTTTTAGATTAAGTATACTACCGATGGTTTAGTTACAGCAAATTCAGGAATTCGGAGCATTTGCCAGAGATTGTAGCAACATTTCTATGTCATTTTCTGTGGCCAGGTACTAGGATAAACGAACAAGCACGCTAGATGGCGACTTGACTAATTACTGGCCAAGCGGTCAGTTATCGGGCAAATGCGATTTTTATGTACCAGTACATAGCCAAGTTAATATTTATTGAAGAAAACAAATAAATATCTAATTTTGCTTTTTATATCTATTGTAAATGTTCTTAAGATTCTATAATCATCTTTAATTAAGCAGAAACACCTTTTATTAATATAATATCGTCTTAACAAGTGTGCCACTTTCATTAGTCTTAGCGTAAGAAATCTGTTGAGATTCATGGTGCAGGTAACTATGATATTTCAGACAATTTTTTTAATGCCTAATATACAAAACTACGTAGCGAAATTTTTTATACAAGAAACTAAATAGTTAAATAACAGTAATTAGAAGATATACATTTCTAATTTTATCTACAAAAATTTTTAAAAAATAAAATAGCCGTTAGTGGCCAGGTACTGGGCAGTGGCCAGTCATTGGTATATCAAGCTTAAGTGCATTTTTTTCAAAATTGAGTTTACGTCGAAATTTACATGTTTTTGTGACCCTTTTTCATTATAAAGTCACGTGAGGTTCCGAAGCACACATGTACGCTCATGCCATCCAAGTGCATAACCACTTAATTGCTCTTTAAAGTATGTTATGCCCGGAATAACCACTTAACTGCATCGTTGACTCGAAAAACCACTTAATTGAATCGTTGACGGAAATATAACTAAACTTAAATCCAGGAGAAAATAAGTGACGAATTAAGTGACCTATCACCTGATGTTTCGAGGTGATATATTATCTAATTGATTACCTGAATATTACCTGACATATATCATCTGATTTTAATTGCCATATGAAATCATAATCTTATTAATCAGCTAAAAACAATTATTAAGAAAAATAATTATTAAAAATTCTATACATGTTCAAATATAAATACATATATCTGTATTGCTCGGCTGATATATCACGTGATTTTCATCTCATTCACTATCTGATTTATCATTAGATTCTTCGAATTGGTAAATCATTTTAATTTGTGTAAAATAAATGTGATAAATTTATTGATTATTATTTCAATTGGTCTGTTTAAAAAAATATTTGTAAAACAAAAAATTGGTCAATATAAGATTTATAACGGATAAATCTCATATTCACAGCTACACCAACAAAAAATATCAGGGAATTAGACATACATGTTACGTATTAATATGTATAAGAAATTGTATAGAAAAGATGTTTATAATGTTTTATGAAAATTTTTTATTTATACTAATTAAACATTAAATTTCTGTTTCTAAAATTCATTGTATATTATTTAAGTAAACTATTTAAGTAATATAATTCGTATGCAAGTCGCAGAGAACAAGTATGCGCTTTTCGCAGAAAAATATTTTACAATATTAAACTTGTACATTATTTACAAAAATCTTTAAATTTATTTTTCAAACTGCGTGCGCAAAATAGCTATTATATAATATTTTTATAAGGCAACAAAGACGCTAAGTCAAGAATGGACATAAGAGCCACTGAAATATTCAGTATTAAAAATATTATTACGAGTGCGAATCGCCGTCAATCGCCAATCCGCGAATTCAGTCGCCAAATAGAGTATCTAAGTGAAAACTTTGAATTTGAAAACTCTCTAAATTAATTTGAAGTTCCCGATCTTTAAAGTACTCGCAAATCCGCACGGTCACGTCGAAGGGCACCACACCGGCGAAAGCCCGCTCGTGCAGCAGCCTCTGGTACTCCCCCATCATCCGCAGTCTCCTCAGCCCTCCGCGAATGTTCAGCCCCAGCTGAGCCGCGTAATGGGGGAATCGCGTAGCGGTAATACTAGCCGTCAGGGCACTCCTCACTCACTCGGCACGCAAACACCGCACCAGGGAATTAAACTTCCTCGTCAGCACGTCGAAGTACGTGACGTTGGACGAGTCTCCGACTTTCGTCGACCTCATTCCCGCCAGTTCCCTGCTACAGGACTCGTACATGTCGCGGGTCACATTGCAGCGCCTGATAAACTCGATGCATTCCTCGAGGTCGAAGGCGTTCTGCGCGGCCAGAAGGGCGACGCGCTTTAGCAGGTGCCCGAGAATCAATCCGTCCTCGATCCAGCGGCTTCCCGTGGACGAGTTGAACTTCACGGCCATGTGAAGGGTTCGTCCCACTGGTCGTCAGAGGGCCTGTCCCAGTTGTCCGGAGAGGGCCTGTCCCAGTTGTCGGGGGAGGGCCTGTCCCAGTGCTCCTGAGAGAGCACCTCGTCGCAGTCGTAAGCGACGTCGTCGCCGCCAATTTGGTTTGGTAGCGGATGAGCCAGGTCTGCGTCGTTCATCAGCAGCGCGCTTAGCAAAGGCACTCCGGAGTCGGCCATGTTCTGCTTCAGTGTAAGCTAAAAAAGAAACAGTTCGATTTATAGTTTTACATTTTTTCTGCTCGAAGAAATAAGACTGTGTAAAGTTTTACCTTTAAAATTATTCACACAGTAACGGATGATCAAATAAAAACGTGCGCGCGCAGATGTAAGAACCGATCGCATCGAGTCCTGCTATCGAAGTGAATTGTCTGCTCGCTTTCAAGCTCAGTCAAAGTCCCTTTCACCCCCTCCCTCTTTATTGCCTACCGCCGACGCGGCGGCCACATTAAGGCTCGAGGCCCAGAAGGGTGGACTTTCGCTCCCCCACCTTGCACCCGTTTACCTGGCGAGGTCTGAACAGCCTCGGGGAACAATTTCCCCGAGCTGAATGCTTCACGGCCACGGATCCGAACTTTTGCTTTCGTGCACGTAAAGACGACTTGTGCAAAGCGGAGGGCCCAAAATCTTAGTTAAAAAAATTATGACCTGCAATGACATGCCAGGGTCAGGCGTTTATCCAGCAAACTTGATTAAATATTCGAATATAATATTCGATCAACAATTCATCTGATTACTTCGATTCTCCTCTGCCGTGGAGCTCGCGGACTCTTCCTTCTTCAGCTAAGACTCGCCACTTCTAATCTTTCCTATTTTAATCTGCCGCGACAATACTCGAACTCGTGTTATACCGAACGTACTTATGTTATAGAATTCGTACATGATATATTCATTTAAAAATTAAACTTTATTAATCTAGGGTAACATACTTCCTTATAAATATTAATTAGATCGAATAAAATTAGCCGCTATTTAAACAAAACATTAATTTAAATTTACATAAAACATTAATTTAAATCTACATAGAATATTTGTTTATGTTTACATATAATATTAGTTTCAATTCAATACAATTCGTAATTATCTAGCTGTAGTATATCGCTTTTACATAATACGCACTTCGACGAATATACATTACATACGCTGCGATGTTCACTCGGACATTCATTCTCTCATACCTATATATTCACAATCTCCGGAGGTAATAACATTTACCGTTTTCCCTTTGAAACGAAAAGAGAAGCATTTCGAGAAATCGGCTGCATGTTTGTACATTTCACACGCGTGCCCAACCCCCTTGGCGTCACTGTCGATCTCCTGGCACGCTTTTCTAACGGAGAGCCTAAATTGAGGGGCGGTCATTATGCGACGATTCGGCAGTGCGTAATCACCTAGTAGTATAGTTTTCGCATGCCGACGCACTCGTGCTATACTAGAAAGAGGAAAGGTCGAACTGCATTATTGTCGAGACGTTTCCCCAAAATTTTATTGTAGTCGGCACGCACCGGATTAGAAAGCACGTTTCCTACTTTTCAAATGTTTCCCCGAGATTGTATTACGACATGCGGTTTTCTCCGCAATGGTAATGTACAGTCTTCAAAACTTCCCGCTATCCGTAACATCTATAATACTTATCAATAAATAAACTTCCTTTTAAATAAACGTCAATTATTTTTACACTACCTAAACCAAGATTATTATCATTAAAAAAAATTTTAATCAGTAAAAAAACTAAAGATAATAAAGTGATCACAGGGTGACATGTCTTAAAAGTGGTACTTTTTTAGACAATTTAAGACACGAAATATTTGGGAAAGCTTAAGCGATTTTAAGGTTATTTTGAGAGCATGTAATTGGACGTTTTTGAGCAGATTTAAGATTTCATTTTTATTAATTTTAAGACGGATTTGAGATTTTTAAAGATGTTGGTAAAAAATTCAATTTTTATGTATTCACATAACTTTTTACACCTTTAACCTTAAGATCTAAAAATTATGTTGTGTATTTTGATGATTATTTGCAAGAATTTTACCGTTTGTTCTGAGATTAAAAAATTTTGGTCTGCTGATTCGACGTGGAATATCGCATATGTAACTTGCCGGAATAAGCGCATAAGATACATGTACCGGCAACTAGCCACTTAGTAACACGAGGACAGTTTATCTAAAATATAAAGCATTAAAATAAAATTTAGACCTAACAAAATTTGCTTTTTGAAAGATATTACTATTATCTCTCAGTTAAAAGCGGAAAAACAATATCCGCTTTCGTCAATTCGGATATGTTACTGTATTATGACAGTTTATCCTCCGAAAGAGAAATTAATGCGAAAATAACATCCAAAAGAGAGGAATGTCTGAGCAAAGAAAAAGAATATATATTTTGAATGTAAATAAAAGATAAGAATAAGTTTTTATTAAGAAATAATGAAAAAATTATATAATATCGTTTCGGCTCCAGTACTTTGCCAGTGAGCCATCGTCAGAGCAATGCTGGCAAGTACCTATTACATACGCTAAGTAATACTCCAGAGTTGGTCATATATATGGAATAGAAATGATAAATTTATGTATGGATATAAAAAACTTGCATCCATTTGGTGATAAAACACGGAATTATAAGGCATATTTGTGTCCTGGATGTTATTTTCGCATTAATTTCTCTTTCGGAGGATAAACTGTCATAATACAGTCACCTATCCGAATTAAGGAAAGCGGAATGACAAAAGTCCGTTAGAGTAGTATATATGGGTTTATAGATCGTGGAGTTCAATAGATTCTCTTTAAAAAAAATAAATAATATAAATAAAAACGTTACAGAGTTCGATGTACCAGTACATGGCCACCCAAAATCGACCTGTCCCAGTGTCCAACTTTTGATGTCCTAGTAACTGGCCATGACTTTTATAATGTTATAGAAAAATCATCTTAAACGTTAAAGAAAAATCATCTTAAAAAGAAAAGGTATTAAACGTTACTAAAAATGCGATACAGAACGAAATATTTTGGAATATTTAATAATACAAATCTGCGTAAGGTAGTTATTTAAGGCTCCGGAGGTTAATAAATGACGACTATTTGTTTGTAATTGTAAGATAAATTATTTATTTTTCTTATTTATTATCCATTTATAAAAAGAACCATGGCGATTAATATCAACATGGAGACCTAAAGTATTATTAGACGTATTTATCTGCCATCCGTCACAATTGTAAGTCCCAAAAAATTAACTATCGTTTTTCCTTTAAGGAAATGAAAACAATTACTGATTTTAGAATATAGATCACTTTTGATGAAATCTTTCTTATTCCGAATGTCGAAAACTTCCTTAGACAAGGACATCAGAAGCCGACGGTCACTTAATAATTTTAATTAAACATAGTATAAATGTGTTGGCATTCAAAAACCTTACAAGTATGAATGATTTATTTATAGTTGAAAAATAAATAAGGACTTATGAACTATCCACCTACCTTACCGGCTATTTACGCGTATACATCTATTTCTATAATAAATAAATACGAACTTTGTAGTTAAAATTGAAATAATAACAACAATAATAACAATCACAATAATAATAAGTAAATTAATAAAAATAATATTACCATTTATCATATTAATTGTTATAACTAGGATATTTGACCCAATTACTGTACTCTGCATCGATTATTTCACCGAATAACTTTATGTCATATTTTTTTAAATGCAAATATCGAAGGGCACAGTAAATATCGAAGAGCACAGTAAATACTTTCAAAACAATAATAATAGTATATGAACATGAAAACATTAATAAAAAAATACTTTAATGTTAATAAAAATATGTGATAATTTCAATATAGAGATCTATATTGCTGACAGGTTACGTCAATATTACTTAGTAGATGATAGGAAATACTTTTTCTTGCTTACTAAAAATTAAGAATTCAGACAAGATTTAGGTACGAAAATCCTTTATATCCCGTAAGAATCATAACCTTAAAATAAAAAAGCGCGGATCTCAGTGTGACCCGCACAATACGATGAAAAGACGCCGAAACCGGGTCTAAATCGGGGCTAACTTCCGTTGGTCCAAAAATCGGGTCGGGATCGAGGCTAATCGCGGGGACACTCTGAAATTCCTTCACGGGTATACAGTAGAATGTATATTCTACCTAGATGCAAGCAATAGTCTCGCGGAATGCCTACGCATTGTTCTAGATCAACCTAGTAAAATATAAAGAAATGCATCGGCCCCGCTTTTCAGGGTAAAAAAGTGGCCACGGTCGAGAGTAGAATAAAATACTATATACGAGGGTAGTTCAATAAGTCTTTAGAATGACCAACAGATGGCGCGCGAATCGCTCCAAATCATCTGTTTTCAGTCAGCACCACTCCCGACTAGATATATGGTGCAGTCACAGTCCACATCTTCTGAGTTTACGTGTTTTTATAACCAATTGAAAAAAAAAATTGCTTGTTAAGAAAAATGGAAAAAAACGAGTTCAGAGCGGTAATTAAACATTTTCATTTAAAGGGTTTAACTCCATATGAGATAAAAAATGAATTGGACTCAGTTCATGGCACATCTGCCCCTGCCTTAGCAACGGTTTATAACTGGGTAAATGAATTTAAGCGTGGTCGTACATCAATAAGTGACGAACCACGTTCAGGAAGGCCCGTAGAAGCAACTACTCCCGAAATCATCAATAAAATCCACGATATGGTGTTGAAGGATAGAAGATTAAAAGTGCGTGAGTTAGCTGAGGCCACAAGGATATCTATAGGTGCAGTTGTTTCAATTCTACATGAAAAATTAGGCATGAAAAAGCTATCGGCAAGATGGGTGCCGCGTTTGCTCTCAGCTGAGAATAAACGCAATAGAGTGGTCGCCTCTGAGGCTCTTTTGGCGCGCATAAGTCGGAATCCTGAGGAATTTTTTCGTCGATTTGTGACTGTGGATGAAACATGGATACACCACTACACTCCTGAGACAAAGGAACAATCCAAACAGTGGATTTCCACAGGCGAACCAGCTCCAAAGAAGGCAAAGACCGTAAAGTCAGCTGGTAAGGTTATGGCTACAGTTTTTTGGGATGCACGTGGAATTATACTTATTGACTACTTGGAAAAGGGTAAAACAATTACTGGTGAGTATTATGCATCATTATTAGAGCAGCTGAAAGTAGAAATGAAAAAAGTTTCAATGGCTAAAATTGAAGAACTAAAATTCGAATTGGTCGAACACCCACCGTATTCACCAGATTTAGCCCCCAGTGACTTTTTCTTATTTCCAAACTTGAAAAAATGGCTCGGTGGACAGAGATTTACGGACAACGAAGACGTCATTGCCTCTGTAAGTGCTTATTTTGAGGAACTTCCGAAAACGCACTTTTCTGAAGGATTAAAAAAACTTAAAAAGCGATTGACCAAGTGTATAGAGCTCCAAGGAGATTATGTTGAAAAATAAAAAAAAATTTACCCAAAAAAAATTGTTTTTATACTTTATTCTAAAGACTTATTGAACTACCCTCGTACAATAAGGGGACGAAAGTAAATTTTTGCCTCTGGTGATTATTGCACTCGCGAGAAGATTTTTCCCTTGGGTGATTACTGCACTCGCTTCGCTTTATATATATATATATATATATATATATATATATATATATATATATATATATATATATATATATATATATATATATATATATATATATATATATATATATATATATATATATATATATATATATATATATAAACAATAATAAATTAACATATTTCTGGAACTTTTGAATTTCAGAACAGAACTAGAAAGTTTATTCAATGTCTTTAATAACTAATTATTAAAGAAATAATTAATTAATCATTACGTACTTTAAGGGGGTAGGGCTGGACTAGACCTAACAAAATAATTTTTTTACGAATCCAGAAAACTTTTTATGTTGCAAGCAATCATTCTGAAAACTCTTAAGGTGCATTTTTATGGTGCATCTAATTTTTGGTGTCAACTACTACGTACTATTTTTTCGCGCGCTTTCGCATTTTTGATGTTAAAATAGTTTAATCATTAAATCTTAATCATTAATCTTTTAATCATAAAAAGGTTATCTAAATAAAAAATTTGAAATTTGTTAAAAATTAATTTGCATTATTAGGAAACATATTTAAACGCTTACAAACCATTATTAATATAAAATATTACGCTTTAGGAATATCATATGCATATGACAGTGAAATAATTTATTACAAAAATAATAAAGTTAAGGGGTTAGGCCTGTGTAAACGCCTAAATTTTAACTATTTTTGTGCATTTTTTTTTACAAGATAATAAAAAGCAATCGTTCGAATTTTTTTATATGTTTTTAATGACATCCTATAGTGTACAAACAGTTTTAAGTGTATTTTTTTATGTTTTATTATTTTATTTTACGGCCAAAGTGGACATCCAAAAAAAGGGCAGGTGGATGGTCATGGCGATAACGGCAGTTTAGGTTGCCTGAAATAAAAAAAATTTTTTTTCATAAAGGCGCCATTTGGTTATTTTTCAATAAAAATGACTAAATTTGCTACCTGCGAGAATGACAAGCCTACAGAACAATA
The DNA here is from genome assembly GCA_949152435.1 of Gastracanthus pulcherrimus. Classification (NCBI taxonomy): domain Eukaryota; kingdom Metazoa; phylum Arthropoda; class Insecta; order Hymenoptera; family Pteromalidae; genus Gastracanthus; species Gastracanthus pulcherrimus. Next base: position 175,635,736 of record OX424573.1, on the reverse strand, counting down.
ATCCGTTCGAACTTTTTATTTCAGGCAACCTAAACATCCGCTATCGCCATGATCAGCCACCTACCTTATTTTTGGATGTCCACTTTGGCCGTAAAAAAAATAATAAAACATAACAGAATAAACTTAAAACTTTTTGTACACTATAAGATGTCATTAAAAACATATAAAAAATTGGAACGATTGCTTTTTATTATCTTGTAAAAAATAATTGCACAAAAATAGTTAAAGTTTAGGCGTTTACACAGGACTAACCCCTTAATGTAAACATTGGGATTCCCCTATAAAATGTCATGTGGTTGAGTTGACGCAAAATATTTGACGCATCATGAAAATCTACCTTCATGCTATAAATACTGAAACATAGTAAATTGCATGTTACATATACACTAGATTGTCCTATGAAATCCATTTTATATTTAATTTCAAACCCTTAAAGTGAAATTAGGTTTATTTTGATAAAAAATGAGCCTATTAATTTTATCAGATTTAAAAAAAATCTTTTAGAGTCGCTGTATTGTTTTTTATGAGTGATATGTGCTATTTTATAGTTATACATTTTTATTTTATTTACATTATTAGTCGCAAATACTACTAAATATTGGAATCCTTTCATGTTGATTTAAGTAACTATTACATTTTGTTTTAACCTTAAATGCAATGCTAAGGGGTTTTTAACCCCTATAATTTAAACAAGTTAGTGTAATTTTCACTTTTGAAGACCCAAGTTATGGGAAAATTATTTTTACCCTTTATGTAACGCGGCAAAAAGATTGTTAATATAATGATTAATATTTTCCCACATTACAAAAAATATTTTACATTTTTTATACATAATTTTTCAAGGTTAAACGTAAAAAAACGTGAATTTTCTAATAATTACATACTTGTGAACGTTAATTTAGTACAAATAAATACTAATACATAGCAAATTTATCAGAAATACGAGTAATTTTTACATAATCTCTAATCATAGTCTGTGCTGTAAACATATACTTTGACTTTTATTTTTATTAAAGCCTCCCCACGTTACTTATAACAGGCACAAATGGGCAACCACATTGGGCGGTTGACGGCATTAGCACGACGTCAATTACCGAGGTGTTGAGGTAGCAGGGTCTTCGGGTGACTGCGAGGGCAACCCTGACGGCAAATACGAGAGGCCTTTAAAGTAAAAATTTATGGTAGAAAGCTGGTCAACAGGATAACAACGCCAGAAGAAACGGTCATAAAAACAGGAAATTTTCCGTGGGGGCGGAGATGAGATGGGAGCGTACTTGAGGGATATCGCAGGCGGGATCGCTGATCGATACACTCAAAAGTACGTTGGAACTACAGCAGGGCGGTGGCCACTGCCCTCAAGGTGGCCATTGTCCCTGTAGGATACCCGGAGGCAAGCCTTAGCGAGGACGAAGGTAAGAAAGTATCGGCGTCCCTTGATGCGGAGATCGATAGTGCACCCGACGCAGGCTACTTCCCGAGTTACTTCGAGAATTGGTTTCTGAGAGGGGCGTAGAATTTTGACTGTAAGAACTAGAACGATAAGGCATTGCTGGCGTTAAACGTCAGCAAATGATCATGCGGGGAGGGCACCCAACTCAAGGTTATTGAGATTGGGGACCTTGAGAAGCTGACAAGGGCTCTGATCTATCGTAATAGTCAAGAGACTGAGGAGGCAGAACCCCACATTGACAACAGGGTCCTGGACGATTACCAGCAGCTGGAAGGTGCCCACTGGAGTGGAAGCGAAGAAGGCGAGGGGACGGCGATACGGATCCTGTTAGAGCTGAAAGAAGCGTAGGCGCTGAAGGCCTTAGACATCAGACACTTCTGCGGCGGAGCTAGAGCCCACATCATAGTCATAAGAAAAAAGGTAAGCGAGGCAACAACCCAACCCCCAAGCAACAGGCAGAGTAGGTTATGGAAACGGACTCTCTCGGAGAAGAGATAAATGAAGAAGGTGTGGGGGGAAGGCGGAGACAATCCTGATGGATTATCAGGAGATGCGAACAAACGTGAACGAGACCACCAGTACCGGTCGTATACCGGAACCTATAATCGAGTTTACGCTGATAAACTTGCACCACAGCATAGGTGCCTCCGCGATTTTAGCCAGGCGACTAGCGAAAGCGAACACAGGCATATGCCTAATCGAAGAACCTTGTGTTCATAAAGGAAGGATCGTTGGCTTGAGCAGCTGCAGAAAACTGATCAATGGTAGCACTAATGCAAAAAGAACGCGCTTTATCATTAAGGGACTTGAGACGGAGACGGTATCTATGCACTGCTCGAGGGACTTGACTACGGTAAAGATCAAGTAAAAGGTGAGTAACGGCGCGACTAAAGAACTCACCTGGTGCCTCTCAAGAACACGGCAATTCCATCTGCTACTTCGGATTTTCGTCCGATAGCACTTCTGAGATTTCTTTCCAAGGATCTTGAAAAGATTGTCCATGAGCAGATATCCGGGTTTATCGAATCTAAGAAAATCCTTGATCCTCGCCAAACTGGTTTCCGGCAACATCATAGCACGCATACAGCAGTATTAAGTATGTTAGAGGACATCCGGGCTGGTATTAATAGCAATAAAAAGTTACTTACCATCCTTTTAATGTTCGATTTCAGCAAAGCGTTCGACACAATCTATTCCTCGGGATTCCTCCATACTAGGTATTGGGCTAGTGGTATCTCCCCATTTGGGGTTGGCAGATAACGATGAGGGAAATAAAGTACTCTATATTAAGTTAGTAATTCCTAAACCCTTCCAATTGGAAAAATTCCCCCTCAAAATTACTCCGTAAGTTGATCAGTATGCGGTTCTCTAGGTCCGTAGTCCTGTGGATTAAGTCGTATATCACAGGTCGTGGCAACGAGTGGTAACGAAATGCAATGGTGAATCAGATTGGCTCACAACCACAAGGTGCGCGCCTCTGGCACTCGCTTCCCCGTATATACTTAATGTATCTCCCATCACTAAGTAAATTTAAGGCAGCGCTACGTAGGTACATGACTGATACCATAATAGACGAAAGTGAGACTTCCGGCGATAATTTATGATGTTATCCGCCAAGCTAAATTTATAAATAGTTGAGAGAAGAATACAATTTGTGCAATATAACAAAACCATGTGATGTATAATGTGATATAATAATGATGAAAATAGTTAAATATAAAGTAATGAATATAAATAGTTAAAAGAAGAATACAATTTGTGCAATATGACGAAATCATGTGATGTATGTCATATAATAATGATATAATGACGATTATTGTTATCTAAATATGCGAATATGAAATTCGTATTTTTTTACTTGTGCAGAAATAAAACTTAATCTATCTATCTATCTAACATCAGAACATTCCGAGTCGGAATCATCTTCATCTTCTACACTTTCGAAATCATCTTCAACATCAGAATCACATAATCCATCAATAGATTCAGAGAATCACAGAGAATCACACAGAGAGTCACTAGAAATATCAGCAATTTCATCCATACTTGAAAAATTTATTACAAGATTGTTTTGTACCAAGATATAAAAGAAAAGTGAATATTAGTCGTGAAAACGACTGGTGGAAAATGATGCGATTATCACAAATAATTAGCGAAAAAAACTTCTATTTACTATTCCGTTAGTCCGCCACTAAAACGTGATCTCTAATACGGAAAAGTTGTTATTACATAAATATGACCCCACAAAGTAGAGCATCATGCCCAGAAATTCTAAAAGTTTATAATTTGATTATAGGCATAAAAATTCAGTCCTCACCTAGCGGTGGAGGGCCAAAATACCGGCAGTATTTTGGGATAATTTTCAATAAATAATATTTTATCAAATGATGTGCGGTCTATTTGGGTTACTGCCAGCTTTTTCGGATCACCTAAACCCTAATTGATCTAAGTAAGATAAATAAATGGATAAATAAAAACGTTTTCACGACTAATATTCACTTTTCTTTTATATCTTGGTACAAAAGAAACAACCCGTGTAGATATTTCGCCAAAATTCTTATTAGATTCCGATAAGGTTTCCCTAAGTTTGACCAGAAACGGGTAAGGAGATCTCGTCAAATTCTGACCGGAAAGTGTGCCACTTTTTACAACGATTCTGATAAGGATTTCTGGTCAGATTCTGATAAGGATTCCCAATGTCATTCCCCATCAAAGAAAAAAATGATTACTCCCTTTAAATCGCATTTCCTAACATGTATTAATGTTTTTTTACATATTTATATAATTTATATTAACTGAAATATAAATAGAAATAGAAATACTAATAATTAATAAATTAAAAATTTTTGAATGAAGGGGGATTTGAACTCGAGTCCTCTGCATGCGATGCTGATGCCTTAATCACTCGACCACTGTTGCGTTTATATATCCCCAAACAAAATATATACAAATGGTACTTCAAAGTTTAAGTTTATTTATTTATATATATTCATAATACGTATTTGTGCATTTATTTATTATTTATAAATAGTTACATTTTTTAATAATATTATTTTTAGAATAATATTTATAGAATACGATTCTGATAAATAGAAATTTATTTTACTAATTCCTACCTTACCGGCTTTTCATTATTATAATTTTTTGCGGTATGATTCTTTCGGAAAAGATGTTATTGATATGCTCTCCAATTTTAAAGTAGAAAACTTCAGTAAATTTTTCAAGAAATTTAATATTATTAATTAATAAGAGAAAATGGGTTAGATAATATTAAATACATAATGTATTATGTTACAACATTTTTATTTCTCATATAGTTAATAAAAAAAAATATTAAAAATTTAATTGGAGATTCCTATTCTGAATTTGAAGAGCCAGAGATATTAATTTTCCGGAAAGATTTATTTAATTCCGAAAATAGAAATTATAAAAATGAAAAGCCGATAAGGTAGGAATCGGGTCGTTATTTTACATCACTTTAAGTAATTGTATTAATATATATAATGTAAATAATGTAATGTTAAATGTTGTAAAACAATGATAAAATTGTTAAAATATCACTGAATTAGTTAATTAATTATTATATGTAATTATTTATTTCTATTTTTGTATTTATTTATTTATTATGTATTATTTATTTATTTATTTGAATTTTTGTATTTATTTATTTATTTATTATGTATTATTTATTTATTTATTTGAATTTTTGTATTTATTTATTTATTTATTATGTATTATTTATTTATTTATTTGTTTTTTATGTATTATTTATTTATTTCTATTATTTAATTATTTAACTAATGATTAACAAATTAGATTGACAAAATTGTATAATAAGTTCTGAAAGACTTTCATATAAATAATATTTTCTTAAATTTAAACATTTTATTAAAAAATAAATTACGATGTAATTATATTAAAAAATAATTATGTAAAAGATAAGTCTATAAGTGTATATATATATGAATTTTGTTTAATGTAATAATTATAATAAAAACGTTTATTCTACCGATAGCTATTATTATGATACAGTTAAAATATTAATTATATTTAGTAATAGTATAAATCTGTTGTAACGCCGTTACCCTAAGCGGGTCCTGGGCGTAGTCGTCCAAAGCGGATGGGTGGGTGCCTATCACCACTACACAGCGCGTCCTCAGGTTGCGGATAGAGGAACGACCCCTGAGAAAGAGGTTAGCTGCGAATAAATTGAATAAGCAGTCGCGGACAGCCGATACGCCCAGGTGTGGGTGTGATGAGCCCGCACTGGCGAACGCATTCATCTAGAAACACTATGCAAGCACCACAACAACTACAAACACTATACAAAATCTCCTATCTTACTTTCTTCTTCTACCTTACTCTGTAATCTATCTCTTTTACCACACATTTCAAACAAAAAATGGGCCAAAAATCCTGCTGTCGTGGAGGATGCGGGAGCGATGATAACTGCCCTGAGAGGGGATGTGTAGAATGATTCGCCACCTGGTCTTACACGGCAACGAAGCCAGCGAAGGAGCGTTGCCTTGCAGGGGGGCGTTAGGATATGAGAATGAAACCGAGTGTTTCTGACGACAAGTTGACTATGTCCTCGCCAAAGTCGGAAAGCTCTCATACTTAGTTCTAGGGAGGTAGGAACAGGATCCAAAACGCGCGGGTTTAACTTACTATCATGGCTCAAAGAAAACAAAACCAAACCAATACCAAAAGGAACTTAAGGGTGGAAACCTGGAATGTACGCAATCTACAAAGAGCAGGCGCGTTCCGGGAAATCATAAATGAAACTAAGAGGTACAATTTAGATTTGGTAGCAATACAAGAAACCCGATGCTAGGATCCGGTAACTTCACCTTTGTATATGGGGGCGCGAGCGGGTATTCCCTAGGCACCGGATTTCTTGTTAACAAAAACATCATACATTCCGTTAAAAGTTTCAATTTCGTGAATGACCGACTCTCGTATATCATCATCGAAGGAGCGTGGTATAATTACGTGGTTATTAACGTCCACTGTCCTACGGAGGACAAAGAGGAAGAAGTCAAAGATCTTTATTATAAAACTTTAGAGCAATTAATCGACCAATTCGCGTCTTACGACACTAAAATAGTAGTGAGGAATTTCAATGCTAAAATAGGGAGAGAGGACATGTTTAGGCCCACTATAGGCAAAGAAAGTCTGCACGAAACCAGCAACGATAACGATATCAGGGTCATAAATTTCGCGGCTGCAAAAGATCTTATAGTCAAGACCACGTGCTTCAAGTACAAGGATATACACAAGGCAACGTGGACATCGCCGGACGGGGCCACGTACATTCAAATCGATCATTTTCTTATTGATAAGAGACGCCACACCAATGTAATCGACGTAAGGACCTATAGGGGGGCGGATTGCGACTCGGATCATTATCTGGTAGTGGCCAAATTAAGAGCCAGATTAGTAGCCGGTCAAAATAGTAAGTGAGCGAACAAAGTAGAAACCTTTGATATTGGAAAACTACGAAGCGGGGTAGAGCGAATCAAGTACCAAGTAGAAGTTCGCAACTGATTTCAGGTGCTCGAGGAAACGGATGCACAAAACGGGAGTAGATGACGATCCGAACAGGTTATGGGGGCTATCGAAAAAAGTATAAAAGGGGCCGCGAACAACGTACTGGGTAAGAAAAAAAGGCCGAAGAGCAAACCGTGGTTTGACGAAGAGCGCGAACTCTGGTTTGAAAGGCACAAGAAGGCTAAATTAGATAGCGTACATAATGAAAGCGGTAGGGCTATAGAAGAATACCATGAAATAAGAAAGCAAGTGGGTGTGATTTACAGAAACAAGAAGCGCGAGGATCAGAAAAATGAAATTAGAAAAATAGAAACTAATTGTACGGAAAATAATCCGCGCGAGATGTACAAAGGAATAAACGCTATTAGGAAGGGTTTTCAGAGTAGATCGCAATTAATGAAAGATAAGGACGGGGACCTCGTGACAAGCGAAAATGAACTATTGAAATTATGGAAAGACTATTTCGATAAGTTATTAAACGTGCATGAAAACTCCGAGGAAATGGGAGACGAAATCCACACTGCTGAACTCCATATGGACGAAACGACCTACAAAGAAGTAGAGGCCGCGATCAAAAAGCTAAAAAACAATAAGGCCGAAGGAAACGATTCTATACGAGCTGAACTACTTAAATATGGGGGCATCGCGCTTACATCTAAAATTTTTGATCTAGTATGTGCTATTTGGAGAAATGGAACAATACCAGAAAATTGGAAAGAATCCATCATCATACCGATCTTTAAAAAGGGAGATAAAAAAGACTGCAATAACTACCGGGGAATCTCACTTTTAGCTACCTGCTAAAAAGTTCTGTCAAACGTAATACAGGCCAGATTCACATCATTCGCGGAAGATATAATAGGAGATTATCAGTGTGGATTCCGGCGAAACAGGTCGACGAGCGATCAAATGTTTACCATAAGAGAATTATTAGAGAAAAAGTGGGAATATTGCGAAACTATACACCAGCTATTTGTGGACTTTAAGAAAGCGTACGACTCTGTCAAACGAAGCAAAATGTATCAAATCCTAGTGCTCCTTGACGTACCAAAAAAACTCGTAAAATTAATTCAAATATGTTTGAACGGAAGCACTGGAAAGGTCCGAGTAGGCGGTAATGTATCCGAATCGTTCATGATACGCGACGGTTTGAAGCAAGGTGACGGGCTTTCAACGGTACTCTTTAACTTGACGCTAGAGTATGTTGTTAGAAAAATGCAGGCTAGCGAGCTAGGCGCAACACTCAACGGAACAATGCAGATTTTAGGCTATGCGGATGACTTGGATATAGTGAGAGATAATGGTGAAACGGTGTCAAGAAACGCGGAAATCCTTATAAATGCGGCTAAAGACACGGGGTTAGAAGTGAGCGAATCGAAAACGAAATATATGATCATGGAGAAACTGGGCATTCGCGAAGGAGAGGGAGATCTCAGAGTCGGAAATTTCACTTTTGAAAAGGTTAGTGAATTCAGATATTTAGGTACAACTATAAATGATCGAAATGAAATTAAAGCCGCTATCAATAAGAGATTTCATTCGGCTAACTTTTGACAGTTATCAGGAATCCAGATTAGATTTAGATAGGGGAAACCCGTTTTTTTACAAATCCATCCTAACCTAGAAATCAAAAAGCGCGTACCTTGTAATACACGGGAATCTTGTAATAAATTTTTCAAGTATGGATCATATCGCGGATATTCCTAGTGACTCTGAATCTATTGATGGGTTATGTGATTCTGATGTTGAAGATGATTCCGAAAGTGTAGAAGGTGAAAGTGATTCCGACTCAGAGTGTTCTGATGAGAATCATTCTAGAGAGTTTATTGATACTGATAAGTGGACGAAGAGTGGAAAAGCCAGAGATGATTTTCCATTCACTGAAACTTTCGGTCCAAATATTCCGGACAATGTAACCACATATTTGGATATACTTTTATGTTCGTTTCTTAATGATCTATTAGATTTAATTATTGAGCAAACGAACCTTTATTCACTACAAAAAAAGTAATGCTAAATCAATTACCAAAAACTAATTTTTTTAATTAACTCTTTTTGCTATTAATATTTTTTCATACTACAATTGCTTGTGAATGTGAGCTCACCTTATTCCGGCCCAGTCGCATATGCCTGCGCTTGAAAGCACTATTTTTCAGGTTTCCTCGGGAACAAGTTGACGTTGAATAATATTTTCTTTTTGAAAATGCAGTTTAAAAAAAGCTCTTTTCAACGGTACAATTTTTCTATACTGTATTTCATAAAAATTTTTTTAGGATTTCTTCGGTTAAATTTCTTTTTTTTCAAATCGAATTTTCTCCGCTTTTGTCCGTATAATAACCATGAAATGAATATTCTATCTTTGAGACGAACTATTTCAGAGTATAAATCTCTTTGGATGTCACTATCGATCTGAAAACAAATACTTACAGCCATATTACGAAGACCCTTCTTTTTTCAAAGAAGTTAAATAATTAAATAAATAATATAAATATCGATATAAGATTTTACTACATATTCTTCTCTATATAATGCATACTTTTGTAGAATTACAAAAATTTTGCTAAACTCATAGAAAAATTAAAGATATTTTTTTAACTCTTCGTTTCTTAAAGTTTACTCAGTAACTAATAGAGATATCTTGACCATTCGTCACTCTTTTTGTAGGTTTTTACAATACCTACAACTTTCTTCTGTAACTTTTTTCTCTCAGGTCAATAGCTTTTGATTTAAATGCGAAAAACTACTATTTTAACTTTGACGCCACATATCTTCCTTAGCCGGATCGGGAGCCGTGAGCCGCATATACTTACATGGTTTGGATGTCAAATACTACCACTAAATAACATAAATCAGCTATTATGTATTTTCGCCACATTTTCTTGTTTTTACTTACAATTCGACTGGATTACAACACTCATTGATATTTTTTAACGCTAAAATCTAAATACGTCTTTTTTAATTTACTCTGTCTTTTTTGATACATTTTTTATAAATTTACAACCGTTACACCAGAAAATCGACTTTAATCAATAACTTATATCATTATCTTAAAATACACCCAAGAAAACCTATTATATATATTTAGATGCTATGGCAAGGTAGATGTACAGCAAAGGAAAAGTCTTCCTTGTAGTGTTGTCTCGATCCTTGTCACTATTAGTTATACCTGGAAATAAATATAGATACAACACTCTCAATTATTCAAAATCAAATTAAAGGTATATTATCTTATCATAAAATTACAAACTTTTTTTATTAATTGTAGTGTAATATTATACAGTCCTTCACTCACCCTCACAACATACACACGCTTCACCTTAATAAATGGCCTACCCGTATATTATGCGATGACGAATTTTGGCGTCGCATGAATTAGCGCCCGGATCACCGCCCGAACACCAATTTTCTCTATTAGAAAGAATCGCATGATACTAATGCGATCGAACTTTTCATGTATTAAATTTCATGTGACGACGACGAAGAGTGTAATGAAGGGAAAGAGCAGTAAGAGAGAGAGAGAGAGAGAGAGAGAGAGAGAGAGAGAGAGAGGGAAAGAGAGAAAGAGGGAGAGAGAACAAAGAAGATCAAAGATAATAAGAAGAGAAGAGCAGGAATTTGAATTACGCGAGATAATAATGCACACGCTGCTGCGACAGTGCTGATGTGTGTGCGAGAATATGTGTATGATGCAGGCAGCTGAGCGAGCGAGAGAGAGATAACATTTTATTTTTGCTTTAAAACAAAAAAGAGTGCACATATGTACATTTTAGTTTTACATTAATAACAAATTTTTACGCAAAATTTATCTATTACGTCAATTGTAAAATATATCACATGTAATAACATTGTTATTTATATAAAATATCGCACGTAGCTCGTCGGATCTATAACAAAATCGTACATACATTCATCCAGTCACGGGTTCATTCATGCTTATAAATACACTCACATCGAAACACAGATAAGTTAATAAATAAATAAATAATTGCTCAGCAATAGACGCTAATTTTACAGATTTTTTTTACAGTTAGCAAGTACCTGCGTCTCGCTGTCATAAATCTGCCAGGAATGAAGGTTTAAATGCGAGTATCGCCGGCTCTTAGGGAGTATAAGCCTACATCAGTATGCGACCCTGGACCTAAGGTATATTTAATTGTTTCACCCGTGCTGGAGATTCTGGCCTGGTTCTTTTCAAAAAGATCACTGAAATAGAAAGGTTGACCTATTTTTATAATTTTGTACATTAAGAGCACGACAAAGTATGCTCGCTTCTGTTCAATATTTATCCAGTCCAGTACCAATCAGTAAGGGGTGATGTGTTCATCCCATCTGATCAACTTCCACGTCAACTTTTAATCTATTACAACACCGAGGTTTGTCACTGTACAACGAAGGTCAGGAATACGCCATTGTCCACCTCAATACCAGGCAATTGTAATTCTCTTAACGAGTTAATATTATAAACAGAGCCAAAAATAATAGCTTTCGTTTTATTGACATTGTGGCGTAGACCGGTATACGACGCCCATGCCGACACAGCCCGTGCTGCAGTTGTTAAGTGCACGATGCCCTCATTTAAGTCTGTCAGTTCGACTTGCGTATAAATCTGTAAATCATAAGCGTATAGTAAGTGTTTGATGTGAGTGGAGTAAAAAATTTCTGCAAGGTCATTAATATATAGACTGAAAATAAGGCGTCCCAGGACAGAGCCCTGTGGATCTCCAAATTTGGTTTTGAGACAATCCGACTGGCCGCTGGTTCATGTTCTCTTTGTTGTCGTCCCGTAATGTAGAATTTACTTCACAGGATTACTTTCCTAGAGATCCCCATCCTAATCAGCTGGCGAAGTAACCTTATCGGCTAGACGGTAACAAAGACTTTACTAAAATCGAAAAGAAGAAGTATAGTGAGCAATTTTTTATTTTTGATAATACCATCTATATTGACTTTAATGCCGTCGATACCACCACGTATGTCCTCCGTTAGTTTGAGTAAGTCGGTCTGAGTGCTGTCGTACATACTGTGGTATACTTTCTAAAGCCGGCCTGAAGAGGATTAAGGGTATTTTTTGACGTCATATACTCGATGATCTGAGTGTATACAAATTTCTTGAGGTTGAGGACCTTAGAAAGAAAGCTTAAAAGGGCTATTGGACGAAAGTCAGTGACCGATGATGGTATGGTTGTCTTCTTTTAAGGTACCAAGTGAGCCCTTTTCCAGTTCCCCGGGAAAACGCCACGTGAAAGCGAAAGATTGAATAATTTGGCGAGAAATGGGAGACAGTGAGAACCACGTCCATTGAAGAAAGCTCCTTAAAAATGAAGCCCTCCTCTGAGGCAGCGATGCCACCCAACTCCCCATCACATTTATCCTGAGAGATCGACACACCAGTAAAGTGAGAGTTGAGTTCCTCCGGGGTAAATCCGTGAAGATCTTCTTTAGCAGCAGGTAATAACCGTAGAGATCACAGCTCATTCCAAATATCGATTTTATCATTTAGGGCCTCGAAAATTCTATTTTTATGGAAGGAACTGTGGGCCTGTTCAGCTCTCTTCTTCGCCTCAGAAGCTAGTTGTAAATATTCAAATGATAATTTAATATTCTTCGTCCTTTTGTACCGTCGTCGTAAAGCGTCTCGTTTGCTGTAGAGAAGTGTAATGTCAATATCCATCCATGGGGGTTTGACATTTTTCTTAGGAGTAAAACTTTTTAATGGTGTTAGTTTATCTATAGCCTCCATGAGGTTCGTGCTTATACACTCCATTTCGTCATTAAGGTCGCCGTCTAAGCAATCGAGTGGCGACCAATCACAGTTTTAAAGTATGGAAAACAAATGAGTTTGATCAATGGCTTTATACTCTCTATATGTAAAAGTGGATGGATTTGTGGTTTAAAAGTTTGAATTTTTATTGTAACATCAATGATATTGTGACGACTAGGAAAGGTCGCCAATCGATTGACCGCACTCAGTACCTCATCGTTATCGTCGACAAGTATAACGTCAATCCATGTGTGAGATTCGTCAGGGTGATGCGTCGTACCATGTTCGATGATTTTAAGGGAAAGATCGTTTGATAAGGCTCTAACGAGTTGCGCGTCTGCAGATGTTGATAGCAGGTTTGTATTTAGCTTCCCATTATTATTTTGTGACTAAAATCTTGTATACACGTGGAAACTCGCTCCACAAAGTCTGTACCTTTCACAAAAGGTATTTTCTTTCAATTTTAGTTTCTTGAGTCACGTAGTGGTTGCTAGTCAGTATTAACTCCGTTTTTGAAAATTGGCTTAAGGCAATGCTAAACCGTCCTGTTACAGGCAAATACAAGGAACCACTTTTTTGTTTAATTTTCAATTTTTACAAAATATTTTTCTGGAGAGTTGTTGTTTTTGATTGGGACAACAATATTTTAGAGAGATATTTACATAAAATTGAAAGTTAAACAAAAACAGTAGGTCTTCAAAATTGTCGTTGGCGAGTGGGTTAAGCCTCACCTTAATAATAGATTTCTTCTAATCCTCTGGTAATATTTGTTTTCTATTTATTATTACATAAAGAATAAAAACTCACTGTTTAGTTGAAATTCTTTATATTTCAAACAGTATTTAATTTTACAATTCTACTTAGCTTGTATCTACACTATATATATTAGACTATCATTACGTGCCCATTGCATTAGGTATTTCAGTTCCGTCTGCTATGTCAGTGATAAGAAAATTGTTATGTACGACATTGACGATTTCATGAACTAAAAAAATTGTACACAATGATCATTTATGAATGTTGTAATTAAATGATTTTTGAAAAAAGAAAATCTTACCGCCGCAAAAGTAGAGAAATTCATGACGCATATTCCTCCGGCTGTAAGTTGACAAGGCTTTATGCATCTAAGTCTGATAATTTTTAACAATTTTTGCGCCCTAATGGAAATGTTGTACCATTCGTTCATGTAACTGAAATATTAATTATGTGCACGTTATAATGTTTCGAAATATTTAAATTTTGATAAATATATTTTCTCTTTCTTGACAAACTTACGTATCATCGTAAAGGTCTGAACTGTAATCACTCAGTTTTTGGCCTGGCCACGAGAGATAAAACAAATGTATTATTAAACCCATGAAAAGTCCAATACATCTTACGTGTTCGAATGTTTGGCCGAACCTGAGGTAATACTAAGAAAATTGTTTTAGTAAATTGAGTTAAAATGTATACATGCATGCATTTTTGTATTTTCCACCAACCCAGGTTAAAACGTAATTAAACTTTATAAACTATATATGGTCAGTTAATGAATTATTTACGACGCTCTAAATGAACTCTTTTAGAACTCTCAATATAAACATTTTAAGAGCTTTTTACGAACTGTTTATGAATTTTAGACCAGTATTCACGAATTTATTATGAATTTTCGATAAACGCTTTATGAAACAAAAAAAAATTATCTCATTACGAGGATGGAGAACTCCAAACTCTGTCCAGTAGATGGCGCAAACGGAGTTCAACTAATCAGAGCATAGGAATCTCCGCTTCTGATTGGCTGGAGTCCTATTTCACAGTACTGCCCTCTGGCAAAAATTTAGCTTTGGTTGCCATTCTTTCAATCGTAACTCTTTATATATTCTTTACGTATTCTTAATGAATTAATTAATGAGTGCTATTATAAACTTTCTTTAATTTATTTATAACTAAAAAAAAATTATTTAAGGTGATGCTAAACCCACCCGTCACCGACAATCACGAGAGTCCACTTTCCTCATTTAATTTTCAGTTTTTAATAAATATCTCTCTAAAACGTTACTGTCCCAATGACTTTGCGATTAATTAAAAACTTTTTGCTAAAAATTATACTACTTTAATTGTACATGAATTTTAAAAGTCAATATCTATGCAATGAAAATGTTCGCTTTGCCGTAAACTCTTCAATTGTTTTGTATTAAAACTGTTAAGACTAGAGTATACTTATAGGGGTCAAAAAGCAACTTATTTTTTCATTTTTTTAAAGCGTTTCTGAAAGTTTATTATGTACGTTAAAAAGCTTAAAATTGCATTTCAAGTGACCTATAAATTATTTGAATATTTTTATAGTAATTAATTACATTAGTTTATACGCAGTTTGACATGTTTAAAGTTGTTCTTCTCAAAACTTTATTTTTGGCCTTAAGGTGATGCTAAACCCTCCAGTTAGCGGCAAATACGAGCAACTAGTTTTTTAGCTTTATTTTCAATTTTAACAAAATATCTCTCCGGAATAGTTATTGCTATTGATTGGAACGACAACATTCCAGATCAATATTTACTAAAAATCCTTATGATATTAAAATAATAAGGCTCCATTTTCTAATTTTTCACAAATTTTTTATAAGGTTTAACTACCTATACCGCTATAGGTTATCTGTACAAAAATTTTTAAACAGTGTGATTGGTAACTTTGAATCTCACCTCTTCATTTGATACAATTTTGTTTCATCAGTCATTTTTTCCATAGTTTTTTGTATGTTTTTATTCTCATATCTCCACTCTCCGGTTTATCCGGATTGTATGAATAAATCTATGTATTTTTATAATTTTTTTTTGTTCTTTTAATATAACTTGAGGGTAAACTCTAAATGTTAAGTGTGAACACTTAAAAATTAAGAGTAAACTCTCAATGCTGAGTGTGAAGACTCAACATTTGAGAGTAAACTCTTAATGTTGAGTGTGAACACTCAAGAATTGAAAGTGTACGATTGAATTTGAGGGTGTACTCTCAAAAATGAAGTATTCACACTCGAATTTAAGTGTACGACTGAAGGTTGAGTATACGATTCTAACTTTGAGTGTACACACTGAAAAGTTAGGTGTACTCACTAAAATATTGAGTATACGCTCCCAACATTCATTGTACATACTGAATGGTTGAGTATACGCATTACAAGATCGAGTGTACCCTCACGAAAAAACACCCAAATTTTCAGTTTTGTGCACCGAATATCGGGTGTTGACACTGAACATTTGAGTGTGTACACTCAAATTTAGGTGTTTACGCCCAGAACTTTCGATGCCTACACCAAGATCGTCGGTGTAGACACCTAAAAATCGGTGTCAACACTCAAACATTTAGTGTACACCCATAATTTCCGGTGTGAAACACCCAAATTCAGTGTTAACACTCAAATCTTTATATATAACTATATACAATTCTATATAAAAGTTTTTTTACAATTGCAGTCGGTTTGATAAACTGTATATATAATTATATATGATTATATATGTTCGTATACAGTTACATATAAAACATTTTACTTTTACGATGCGTTTTTATAGAGTTATATACGATTATATATATTTATGTATAAAAACATATTGAATTTTCAAGTGCTCTTAAACTATTTCTTTAATGCATAACCGATCGGAGTAGGAGTCCAGGTCGTTATGGTGACCGATGGCGAGGTTTAGGTAGTGCGCTCCTTCTTCAAGAAGTATGTTCATATAGACACAAAAAGCTACGGAGCCCGCTACCTAGATTCGTCATCGGCAAACAAATCACTTGGACGCCTCCACTGATGAGTTCATATATATAGACATTAAAAACTACAAAGCGCACTACCTAGACCTCGTCATCGGCTATTACGAGTATAATCACCTGATAGACGCCATCACCAACCAGTACCTACATTTATATACAAAAAACTACGGAGCGTGTCACCTAAACCTCGTCATCGGCCACCATAACCACCTGGACACCTTCGTCGTCCAATACGTACATGCAGACATAAAAAACTATGCAGTGCACCATCTCTCACTAGTAGTTATACCTAGGCACCAAAAACTACGGAGCGCACAACGTAAACCTGGTCATCGACGATTATGACCATCTGAACGCCTTCTCCGACTAGTACGTACATGTATATATAAAAAACTACGGAGCGCATTACCTAGACCTCGCCATCGGCCATCATAACTACCTGGACACCGCCTCTGACCAGTAGTTATAGCTAGACACCAAAAACTTCGGAGCGCACTACCTAGACCTCGTCATCGGCGATTATGACCACCTGAATACCTTCTCCGACCAGTACCCACATCTACGCACAAGAAACTATGAAGCATGCTACCTAGACATCGTCATCAGCCACCAGAGCCACCAGAACTCCATCTCTGACAGTTGTTATAGCTAGACACCAAAAACTACGGAGCGCACTACCTACACCTCGTCATTGGCTATTATGCCCACCGAATAGACGCCATCTCCAACTAGTACCTACATCTAGACACAAAAAATTACGGAGCGCGCTACCTTAAACCTCGTATTCGGCACCTATAACCACCTGGACACCGTCTCCGACCAGGAGTTATAGCTAGACATCAAAACCTACGGAACGCACTACCTGGACGTCGTCATCAGCCACCATAACCACCAAGTCTAAGCGTGTTACGCTCAGTCCCGTCTTTCAACAGTGCCTGAACTTTTACTGTACAACAATATATTACTTTTTACTACCAACTCTATTTTACGTTTGTGAAGTAAAATTTTCATAAGTCAACTTATGAAAAGTTTCAAAGTCTATTTATACATAATTTTATATAAGTATATACGACTATATATGAGTTGTCTACCATTATACCTTATAATACACTTCGGGTACTATTTTTACAACAAGAGCTGTTGCGATGGGGTATTGATTAAGGTAATGGCTTGATAACTCAAAGATTTTGGATTCAAATTCTACGCTGGTTTTTTTTTGTCTTTTTAATAATTTTTTGTAATCAGAACTCCGTAACACATTGCTAATCTTTAATAAAAACTATTTTTTATGATATATTTGCATAAATTAAGTATTATATTATTAATTTATTTAATTTAAAATTTATATACAAGTATATACAAGTATATATAATTATATATAATCATATATGATTATATATAATCATATATGATTATATATAACGTTATTCTATATACATTTTTATATAAGTTACTTATATATGATTTTATATAAGATTTTTTTACTTGGGTATGTAAGGTGAACAGGTGAAAACTTAAGTTGGGAGTAATAAACATGCAACTCTCAAGTTGGAAGTAGGAAATAACTTAGAAATTAAGAGTCTGTAATTAAGTGTTATTTTTGAGTGTTTCTTTAGTGTATACTCTCAACTGGAGGATCACTCTCAACTTGAGGGTTACTTTCAAATTGAAGGTTACTTTCAACTTGAGTGTGTGAAATAAGCTCTTCTGAGTGTAACTTTGAGTGTTTACTTTGAGTGTAAACACTCAAAATTTGAGTCTCTATTATACAACTATATATAATGATATATCTTATATATAGTCCAAATCTATATATACTTATATATAAGTGATTATATATGGTTATATATGGTTATATATAACATTTTTTCCCCGGGAAGTCCCTTCATGTTGAAAAAACCCAATCATCATCAACTTAACATTGGACCGCACCTACCATACTTACTTTCAATGGAAATTCGTTCTCATTAGAATCATTTAAACTAGTCAAAAACAAGTTTACGATGCATGGTTTCTTCACCGGAAGCACTATTTAACTATTGGGCGGATAGAAAAATGCGACGAACGCCCTGTATAGAAAGCTATATTTGGCAATTATATAGAAGAGATAATAGGCAAAGTGTATTAGCAGGATCAATCCTTTATTTGTGGAATTGACGAGTTATCAAACTAGTCCCGATACTTTCTGATCAGACCTCGTAGAACTATATATATATATCCACCCCCCATTTTCCTTCGCCCCCTCCACATCTCCTTCACAGACCCCTCCACATACCCTCCACATACTCTTTACAGCCCCTCCACATCCCCTCCACATACTAACGTTAAATTGTTTCAAAAACTACGTTATTCTTTTACTTACTTGCCCCTCCACCCCCTCCACGCCCCTCCATATCGCCTCCATATTCGCCTCCAGTTTTTCTCAACTTTTAATGAATTACTTCCACATTGGCCTTTACATCCCCTCCACATCGCCTCCACATCTCCTCCACATCCCATCCAAAAAATGATGATATATCTTAAGTAAAAATTATAGAGTTCTGGTTCATGCACATTATAATTGTGCACAATTTAGCATTGGTCGAATATAGATATATTGATCAATGTTAAACTGTACACAATTAATATGCGCGATTCTTATATTAAATATTACAACAGACACTCAATTCTATAAGGTTTATTAAAGTTTAAAAGTTGAATGGGGGTTGGCGAAGGTACGGGGGTCGTTCAATAAGTCCTTAGAAAATCCAAGAGATGGCGCTCGTAGTATCGAAAATTAATTTTTTTAGTGAGCTGCACTACTAACTAGACAGATGTTAAAGTTTCAGCTCTATCGATCACATAGTTTAATTACTATTGTAGATTGAAGTAAACAACTTTCGCTTATTCATAACAATGGGAAAAAGTGAGTTTCGAGCGGTGATTAAACGTCTACATTTAAAAGGCTTAACATCGAAAGAAATCAAAGCTGAGTTGAATGAAGTTCATGGCACATCTGCTCCTGTATTTGCAACTAAAAAGTACAAGATTTTGTTATTAGAATGAATAATAAATTATCAAATTTAAAAGATTAGTACATTTCCCTAATTTATATCATAGAACCTTTATAAACTTTTATAAGATTTTTTTGTTTTCATATATATATATATATAGCGAAAGACCCTCCTTAAATGAAGAAGCTACAGAAAAGGAACGAAATCTGTTAAGCATTGATAAATATATTTTTTCTTTTTTTGTTTATACCTAATAATACGCAAAAACATATTTGCACTAGTTAAAATCTCCCTAAACCGCCTTTAAAATATCAAAACTGCCAGAAAACCTTCAAAACATGGCATTATTTTAATTATCGTTTTGCACAACAGGCATCGGCGAATTTTTATCAGCTTGAATGTATTTTTAAGTAGAAATTAGAAATCTATGTTGTAATATTATTTTTTTTTGTTTCTAAAAAAATTCTTTAGTTAATTAAGTTTTTTATTTTTTTTTTCACAAAACTCATGTATTTTATTATAATTATTGCCGACCTAAAATTTGTATTTAAATTTGAGAAAATTGACTTTAAAGTTAAATAGTAGTAATAATTAAATAAAAGTATAGTCGTAATTATTTATGATTACTTTTTGTCCTCCACTGACATAGGATTTTGATTGTTACTGACACTTAGCCCTGCTTAGAGCTCGCTTAACTTCTTTTTTATCACGCAAATGTTGAAAAACATTGAATTTTAGATAAAAATGTAAAGATCAAAATAAATTAAAACAGCTTAAATAAGTCAAATTTTCTTTTAAAACATCTTTCATTAAGAAATAAGGGTAAGAATTATTAAAAAAAAGTGGTTTTTTGAGCAAAAACCTGAATCTTCTTCTCTTAAGTGATTCGTACAACCCCACTCTCCCCTATTCTAGTCATAAACCACAAAGAAATTCATAAGCTAGCATTATATTTTCGAGCACCCGAGTTTGTCCAAACTGAACCGTGCAACATCCCCTTAAAATCAAAGGTGTAATTATACTTACCAAAAGTGCTCCACAACTAATGCCCATTACAGTTAGAATCATCAGAAATAAAAATGTCAGAGAATACGATGATTCGATAATATCTGTGAATCTGGAATAAAATTAGATTGTGAATTAATAGTATATTATGACACTGTTGTGGGTAGAAAAACACCTCCCACAACAGTCTCATACGATATTTTATAGCACAACAACCTCAAAATCGACAATAAAGTTGACATTTTGAGGTTAGTGTGCTATAAAATGATTTATATTTTGTACCCGTCTAAAAATGAGTCATATATAAATTATACATAATTATATATAACTTTTGTCTTTATATAATATATAGAGACATAGAATAATTATATATGATTATATATAACTATAAAATAAATATAATAAATAATAATCCATTATACTATAAAATTACTATACATGTGCTTATGCGTATGAGTATGACTTTAATGTGTGTTTCCTTCGTATACATACAACACATATACATGAAGTGTGTGCAACTGTTTTGATAATGTAGAAGGGAAATTGTATATAATAATAATGATATAATAATATAATATAGTATTTGTATATAATTTTGTACGATCATATACCGCCATTCCTGACTCTATCTGGTTATTTATGATCATACATGATCATACATTTTAAAGCGCAATTATATAGACAAAAGTTATACGAAATTAAATACAATTATATATGATTATATACGACTATATATAATTATATATAATTGTACATAATTAGATATATAGTTATATATAATCATATATAATTATATATGACTCATTTTTACATATGATAGAAAATTATGTTAGAAATATGATAGAAAATTTATACTATAATATATTTTTCTTTATATCTCGGCCGAAAGTACGTAATTCCCGGATAAATCTGGCTCCGGGATGAGCGACATTTGTTGCCTGCCGATACAGCGCGCGCCTCTGTTTGGCCGCGAGCGTTTTATGACTCGCTAAACCTTTTGTCCGAGGATTACCGATACGCGCATGCGCGCGCGCTCTAACCTCACTGCTGGAGTAAGGTAGTTGACCCTGTTCTCGATAGCTTAGTAACAGACTCAACTTATTTCGCTATAAAAAATGCTTTAATTTTAAAAAAATTGAAATTTTTTGTTTTCAACTATTAATTAATATACTTATTTAGCAAATAACTCGAAAAAAACGAAATTTTAACGTAATGTTTACTTCTAAATTCAATAAACCAAAAAATAATCCGAGGGAGCAGTTGTCGATAACCATTTTACGAGTCGGAGCAATTCTCGATAGATGCAAAAGACCCAGTTCTCGATATACCAACAAGCCCATTATTCAGGTTAGGTTCTAGGTTATGTCAAAACTTGATTGAATAACATACACATTTTGATTATTATAATTACATAATTATTAATTAAAAGTAGTGCTTAAGTACTTTTAAGCATTGAAATAACATTTAAAGAAAAATTTATTTGTATTTTGCATATATTATCTGACTATCGACAACTGGGTACGTACGCATAATTAAGACGGAGTTGTCGATATATGAATTAAAATAGTTATAAGTAAATAAATCAAAATTTAACTTTTTGATTACGCTTATTTTGTTGAATTTAAAGCTAATCTTGGATTTATAGTTTTTTAAAACGTTCTATTTATTACAAAAATGTCACTTTAAAGTTTACTGTTTGTTACGGTCGTGATTAAGGAAACGTCGAGAAACTCATCAAATCTGAGAGTGCCAAGAAGTGTGAATTTCTATTTAACAAGTAGCGCTAACTGAGTTTTTATAATTCAAAATATTTATTCAGTGATATATTCTTAATATAGAAATAATTTTCTCGTACCGAAAAATTGCACAAAATATATCTAAAATCGTATTATTCCTTCGAGTTATCGACAACTGGGTACCTATCGAGAACCGGGTCCACTACCTTACTCACCATGGAGTATCTCGGTCGGACACGAAAACCTTGTAGACCGATGGCGGTCGCTCTCCTCTTGCAAAGAGCACTCGCGCGTGGATCACAGTCTGCGCCTGCAACGTGTCGTCAACCAGCGAGGACGAGGAGGAGGAACTGTGCGTGCGTTTACATAAAGCTTGTACATGTGTTTCCGATGCCCGCCCCCGACCAGCAATAGCCTCGGCTTTGCAAAAGTCGGACGGGCATCGACCACCCTTGCAACGTAATCAGCTGACGCGAGGGCTGGTGTAGGTTGTAAAGGCGCTACGCAATGTGACCGCTAGGGTGCGCTGACCCCAGCCACAAAAATGTAAATAGAAGTAATCATGGCCAAGCAGCAGCAGTGAGCTGTCAGCCAATTTTAATCAGGTAATTTTAAGCGTTAATTATAAACGTACTTTCGGCAGAAGTATGAAGAGAAATCGTATACAACACACGGCCAGAAAATTGAATGCCCTGGCATGCGTTATGACGGCACGCGCCCCAGGATATTCAATTTTCTGCCCTTGTGTCGTAATATACTATTTAAAAACTTCTCGCCATTAATTTCAAGCCTCACATCCATAATTTCTTTAAAAATATTAAAAATTTTCTTTCGTAAGATTGATTGGATCGCTGTAAATCCTAAATTGATCCCCTTTGCCAGTCAAAAAGCTACACGTAAGCTTTAAAAGTTCGTAATCAAATATCATAAGTTGCAAGGGAGTTTGAAGTCTGACTAAGGGTGAATTTGCTAAAAAAATTGCATTTTACGTTGGCAGCGTTTGCCACGAAGAGTAGCACATTTGGAAATCTCCCACAAAGACTAGCACTTTTCGCAATTGTCCCACGAAGACTAGCACTTTTCAGGATTTTCCCATGAAGACTAGCACATTTGAAAATTCGTCATGAAGACTAGTACATTTGGCGATTTTCAACCGCCTGATTTTTTTAGGCTACTTTTATTTACGCGGATTGAATGATTTTCTTGGGTAAAATGATAATTTTTTGAGTACCAAAATGGTTTAGTACCCGACCCGAACCCGATAAAAAAAGAATCAAACCGATTCACCGAGAGTTTATCAGTACAACTTAAATTTACATATTCTATACGAAAAGTCCTAGTCTTCGTGGCAGAATTTGCGAAATGTGCTAGTCTTTGTGGGAGAACGTCCAATAGTGCTAGTCTTCGTGGCAGATTTCCAAATGTGCTACTTATTGTGGCAAGTGCTGAAATGTGCTACTCTTCCTGACAGTTTGAAATGTGATATTATGTTTTACCTAATTAAGCCGGTTCCTTGTAAGAAAGACGTATCTCAGTATTACATTCAAAAAGTATACAGTTGTTACAGCTGATTGAATCCAAAGACCAAAAGTTTTAAGGGAACTTGCACAAGGCAGGATGATTTATTGAAATGTAACTTTTTATTTAAATTATATAAAAATTAAAAAATGAGTTATTTTTATTTTATACCTTTTAGTCACGACTTTTTTATTCGCAAGATTGAGAACCGGTTTCTTGGTAAATTGAAAGTACATGTTTAAGGAGGTTTGAACCCAAATTCAACTTTGAAATAAAAAAGAAATAACTTTTCATTAAAATGTTAACTTTGTCAAAATCTCAGATTCTGCAAAAAATGGAAAATCCGTTCGTTTTTACCCTATTTTCGACGATTATTACCCTATTTTCAATTGGTCATAACTTTACACCGGAACATTCATTTTCAACAAACAAAAACTTAAATTAAAGGTCTTTTCTTTTACTTTTATATACTTCGTGGAAAAAGAAAGTTCCACCTTTGTCTGCACAGTTATTAGCTGCGCGGTAAAATACTATTTTTTGCTATATATAAAAAAACCGTAAAAATCACCTAATATGCCAGGAGAACATAGTCACATGGCCAATTTTCATTGTTCAAACGCATTTTTCTTCATAATTTGGCCTCTAAAACAAGATAGAAAAGGTTTGGAAACCCGAGCATTCAAATTTATTTTTGCCATTTCTGGACTCAAAAAGTGCAGTTTTTTTGGGACTTCGTCATATACCAAAATATTAAAGACATACACAAAAATTAAGTTTATAATTTATAAGTTTTTACGTATATATATATATATATATATATATATATATATATATATATATATATATATATATATATATATATATATATATATATATATATATATATATATATATATATATATACAGAAAAGGAATTGAAGGTTTTTCAAAGACGAAATAAATGAATTTTATTTCGATTGAAATGATTGAGCTCTGTAGAAAAATGCTGGGGTGAAAAATAAAATGACAAATCTATTGCTTTTTAATATATCGATATATATATATATATATATATATATATATATATATATATATATATATATATATATATATATATATATATATATATATATATATATATATATATATATATATATATATATATATATATATATATATATATATATATATATATATAATAGCTATTTTTTGTGAAAGGGGGTGATGAGAAGCGAAATTTATGTAGTGACCAGATGCAGAATTCTTTCTGTACCGATTCGTTTTTGGAATGTTGTCAGAAACTCTCGTGCTTTCTAAATCTAAAAAATCTAAAAAATTTGTTATTAATTTATTTTTCAACTGTGAATTGTAAAGCAGGATTATATTGATTAAATGTTTCTATAATTCTATCAATTTTACCATCTTTAGCTATCAGAAAACAATCATCTACATATTTTCTATAAAATAAAATATCATTTTTTAAATATTCAGACTATGTGTTTCGAGTAGTTCTAACACCATTTCTGCAAACCAAGGGCTAGTACAAAAACCCATCGGAGCTCCCATAATTTGTTTATAGAATTTACCATTAAATTGTAAAAAAGTCGAATCTAAAATGTGTTCAACTCCTTCTAAGAATTCTGCCTTTGATAAACACCGACCCAGGTGGCCTTTCAGGTACTTCCATTTCGAGCCATGATGGAGAAAAGAGCCACAACATCTAGATAAATTAATGAATAATTCGCAGGAATAATCATGTTTTCTAAGATGTGTTTGAGCGTCAAACTATTTTTTAAGGGGGAATCTGATCTCGGTATATATAAGTTGAAAAGGAGGGAAAGCCATTTATCAAATAAATATGTAGGGCTATTAATAGCTGAAACAATGATACGTATTGGGAAATATTGTTTATGTACTTTGATGAGAGCATAAGCTCTAGGGAGAATAGTATTGTCTAAGTTAGGTTTAATAATTTTTCACCACACTGCGCGTAAAGTGCTGAATGTACGCCCTCTCAGCAGGCCGTACAGTACCGCATAGACTGCCTAGGGAATAAAGTGACTTGCGCATGCGCGATGCGCCTTTTTCCGCTCTCGACTGCGTCTCGAGCGGTAAAACAGCGCGTCGCGCGTACACAAGTCACTTTACTTCTAGGCAGAGCATGGGGTACAGTAGTACGGCCTGCTGAGATGCGTACAGTCATTTCTTTACGGGGGTGTGGTGAAAAGTAGTATACGCACCTCTGGAGTACAGTAGGCAAGCATGCACTGTGTGAAATATCGAGCTTCGCTCGGTCGGCAACGTCACACAGTGCGTACATTGTCCACTTTACTCTCTTGATGCATAATGTACTATTAATACCAATGTCTTGCTGAAACACACGTCTATTGATCCAAGTGCCTAACAATAAAGAAGTACTCTTTTGTATAGATTTTAGAGGGTTACTGTTAAGTAGTGTGTAATAATTATTATCATTTAAAGCTGACTCAACTTGGTCGATATACAATCGTGAGGGGACCGACAGTGAGGTGGTGACACACCTCTTTGTCTATAGCAACCGTGATATTCCCTTTATCAGCTCTAATTATAAAAAGATTATTATTATTTTTAATAAACAGTTTTGTTTTTCTAATTTTTTCATTTAGTAATCTATCCTCTATACTAATATGTGGCTTATTTTTAACATAATTATTAACAATGTGTAAAACATCACTTTTAACGTTAAATAGGATTGAAGACACGAAAAATTTGATTAATTCTTATAAATACTCAATTAATTTATTAAAAAATCATAAACTGTGATTTTGTTGAATTTGTACGTTCTCTAATCCACTTTTGTTATTATTTGTTATGTTTATTTAAAAATTTTTTGCTGTCCGATGATTTAGATTTTCCGCTAAAAGATACTTGTTAGATGTGTACTTTTACACGCATATACATTTGTGTTACTCCGTTTCTACATACCCTTAGCTCACTGATATGAGCGCATGACACTGTTTCCCTCTCTTTGGCCACCTTTCCTCTCTCCCTCTTCCCGACACTTTCCAATCTCATTGCCTCGCTTTATTTTCTCCGAAATCACCACCTCACTGTCGGTCCCCTCTCGAGTGGATATACATCAAGATCGGGTTGATCATCGGCTGTCGATTTGATGCCACTCTTGGGTGTTAGTGTTCCTTTGGATATGATTATGTAAGTTTATTTGTTTTTATTTATATTTTAATAATTTGTTGTATTATCATGTGGTTAAGTCTTTTAAGTTGAAGTTTTTATCTAAAATACTCTTATATTTAGTTATCCTTGGTTACACACACTTTCTTTTCGGTCTCGCACGAACAATTTCCATAGTGCTGAGCTTTAACTTATATACCGAAAAAATTAGCCGCCTTTAATGTTTGGTAAGGATTGTTTTACAATTTTATCTTTGCTGTGTTGTGCAAATTCGATTGTATTGTGTATTATTTTTTTTGTTTTTATAGCCTTGAAAAGGAGCTTCAATCAAGGAGTTCGAAACGTTGGCACAAATAAAAAATTGATTTACTCGCAGCGAATAATAGATTTCTTTTTTTACAGTTTTTTTTTGTAATTTTGAATCGAGCATAACTTATCCAATTATCCTAAACGATCCTAAATGATGTTTCGACCTCTCAAATTAAAGGTCTTAATGTCAGGTTTCTGTTAGACAGAAAAAGAATTGTCCATAATGAATAATACCTCACGTAAATTACGCCAGACATTAATAGTATGGCGTTTGCTATAGATGGTAAAAGCAAGCTAGAAAAAATATAGTTATGCTATAAGTTCAATAAGCCGAACCAAACCATGTTCTTTTATTTTTTTTCTGCTTTATTTTGTGCTTTATTTGGTGCTTGAACTAGGTTTCCTATAAGTTAGAGTTCAAAGGGGGAATGTAGAAATAGTTACAGAGGTGCAAACTTAACGATTTTCAAAAAAGTACCTATATTCCAGAGACTGCATCGTTGGTTATTCGTAACAAAAAAACTGGGCATAGCAAGCAGTATGTTTTTGAAATATATAGCTATCTAAAGTTGTGCTCCAATATTAATAGCATATCTAAATTGTGGTATAGTATATGCAATAGTTAATGTTGTGCTCTGGTTTTTGGTGCTTTTTCATGACTTTTATATTTTTAAGTTAATGCGTTAAATTGTAAATAGAAGGGTATTCATTATAGATATTGCCATTTAATGATGAGTTATTGTAAATTAATTTTTGGACCTTAATGTCCGCTGGTGAACGTCCTTAAAGTATTATTTCGAGCAATAAAAAAATCTTTCCAGATCAAGATTTTTTAAAACTAAAACTTTTTTCAAAATTTTGAAAGATTAAAATTTTAAACTTTTTCAAAATTTTTAATAATTATTTAAAAGTTTTAATATTTAAATTTTATTTAAAATTCTGAAAATTTATGAAATTTTTTTTAAGTTTTGAAAACTTTGGAAAATTGATATATATTTACTTGTTATTTAATTGAATTTAAATTTTTATGTGGTGGACGACAGAAAATGCTTCATTCCCCATCCGTCTTATATGCATAAAATTGGGCCTATTCATGCACTAATAAAATAAATACGATGTGTGACAGGTAGGAACGGGTTTTTCAGGATCAAATAATGATTTCCACTCGTGCTCAATCATCATCCTCGATATTTTACTACCTGTTACCCGGGATTACGAAAGATTTATGTGGGCAAATCCAGAAAACTTTTAATTTTGGGAATATATATTGGTCGTTTAACAACGTCTAGTGGATTTGACCATATAACTCCTAATAACTAACCTTTGGAAATCCTAATTAACACGAAGCAAAACGCCAAGTAATATTCAAAGTTATTTTTACCATTGGGTGTACATCCTTCTTAAACGTAATGATGAGATACGTCTTGCTTCATAGGGATTATCGATTAGTTTTTGATATACCAACTCGTCTTCTTTATTTTGGGCAGAAGAAAATGCAAAAAGAGATATTGTATAGGGTTTATTAAACCCTTTAAAAAAATATTAAATACAGTCAGGGGAATCATTTTGAGGTACCAAGACACTTTCCATATATTTCTCCGACTGAATCTAGACAGTTAAGGAATGAAAAATTTATTGTGATTCTGCTTCGCTTTTCTTGAGTAAAAAAATTTATTTTTTTTAGCTGTTCTTTATAATGGTGAGAAAGTTTTCGATAATATATCTCAAGCATGCTCCTTTGCTTATCACATCAGATATCGCATTTAAGTCGTACGAAATGTAAATACTCAACTTTATAATTCTTTTGTGCATTTGCGTTAAATTAACGATCATGTTATAATTAACATCATTCGTCGATTTCAAATCACCTTCTTCAATCTTAGTACACAATGACAAACGCAACCTGCAAAATTTATTTACATATAGTAAACAGTTACATTAGTGTGACACAATCCGAGCAAAAATGCATCGTACGACTACAAGTCTACATTTTTCACATTATTCATATATATATATATATATTGTAAACAATCATAAATTAACATATTTCTGGAACTTTTGAATTAAAAAAATAATTCATTAATCATTACGTGCTTCAAGGGGGTAGGTCTGGGCTAGACCCAACAAAATAATTTTTTCACGAATCCAGAAAACTTTTTATGTTACAAGCAATCATTCTGAAAACTCTTAAGGTGCATTTTCATGATGCATCTCATTTTTGGTGTCAACTACCACGTGATATTTTTACGCGCGCTTTCGCATTTTTGATGTCAGAATAGTTTAAATCATTAAATCTTAATCATTAATCTTTTAATCATTAAAAAGATAATCTAAATAAAAAATTTAAAACGTGTTAAAAATTCATTTCTTTTATTAGGAAGCATATTTAAACGCTTACAAATCATTATTAATATAAAATATTACGTTTTAGGAAGATCATATGTATATGACAATCAAATAATTTACTACAAAAATTATAAAGTTAATGTAAACATTGGGATTTCCCTGTAAAATGTCATGTGGTTGAGTTGACGCAAAATATTTGACGCAAAAGTTTACAGTTAACATTACAAGGTCTCTACCACCGCAAACAGCTTTTAACATTTGATTTTGAGCACTTTTATTACATTAAGTGAACGAAAAGTAATTGTATGTTAATATTGTTGGACACTAGTATTCAGAATTATTACAGGTGGAAGTGAGAAATTGCGAGGCTAATTAAACACAACAGTTGCTTAGTAACAGGATGATTCTATACCACCATACTCTTGGTGGTGCGAGAGACTCACTGACAACGGTAGCGTAGCTTTACATTTTAATTACGTAAACATTGACTTTAGACCATTAACTAACGTAGTATTTAGTAACCGCGTGAGATTCAAACATTATATTGTGCGAAATTGCTAACTGCCACAGTTAATTCGTCGAGCTACCACTTTTTACGTTTATTATAAGTACATCGCATTAGGCAAGCCAACAATTAGTTTGCTTTTTTTTAAGTAATAAAACCTGCTATTTTCGACGAATTTTAATGGTAATATATTTGAACGACTTGACACCTTCAACGTCGCATTTTGAAGAGTAAACCGAATACTATACATAGAAAAATTAAGGGAAAATAGAATATCTTGAGTTTTATATGCCAACTGATTATTGATTTATTATTTTTTTCTTAGTTAGCTCTTTAATCCTATTTAAATACATATATTTCAGAGGCCAACTTGAATTTAAAAATTTTAAATAATAATAACCTTATTTATTTGAACTTTTTTACTTATAAGCGATCTTTTATAAAGATATGATAATTATGATTTACTATATATTAATAAATAAATACAAGCTCAAATCTAATAAAGGACTTGGCAGGTTTTAATTTCGAACGCCTCATATATGAACTAGAATAAACAAATTGATAGAAATATGTAAAAAATCGTAAGAAACAGTTTTTTACTTAAAATATATACAACTTCGATAGCTTCTTTTCATAGGAAAAAAAGAAAATAAGCATAAAGGGATTTCAGAATAAGACTCTACAAGTATTAGAGAACAAATTAAATACAAAAATTTTTTCGTTATTTTGGTCAAAAACCACCAGAATCCTACCTTATACCTGATAACATATTTTTATGAAGATTAAGTTAGCAAATAATTCATCTTCATAGATTTTAAGTCGATACGACCAGATAATCTTCACCCTCTCATTGCTAGTGCTGTGTGGTCGCAGATTGACAGCCCAGATGCAGACGTGGACAGTAGATTACAGAGTCTTAGCAACAACCTGATGGCTGCGATCAAAACATTTAGGCCTAGATCTAAGAGGCAATAGCCGTGGGTTGGTTCTGAACTTCAACAACTATTCGACAAACGAGACACTGAACGCAGACGCTACCGACGCACATGGTTAATCACGTGATCAAATTTATGTTAATATGAAGTTAATGTAAACATTGGGATTCCCCCATAAAATGTCATGTAGTTGAGTTGACGCAGAATATTTGACGCATCATGAAAATGTACCTTTATGCTATAAATATTGTAACATAGCAAATCGCATGTTACATATACACTGGGGTGACCCATGAAATCCATTTTATTTTCAATTTCACAACCTTAAAGTGAAATTAGGTTTATTTTGATGAAAAATAAGCCTATAAATTTTTTCAGATTTTAAAAAAATTTTTAGAGGTCGATATGTTGTTTTTTATGAGTGATACGTGTTATTTTATAGTTATACATTTTTATTTATTTACATTATTAGTTGAAAATACTACTAAATATTGCAATCGTTTCATGTTAATATAAAGTAACTATTAAATTTTTTTAACCTTAAATATAATCTGCCATTGCAGAGAGGATTAAGCCTCTGTTGAGTCACAACGCGCGAGTTGTGAAATCTGCCACAGAGAAGCAGTCATCAGCGCGATTGAATAGCACGCAGGCGCGTCCCATCACATCTCAGCAGTCGTCAGCGCGCTCAGTTAGCGCGCAGTCACCTCATAGCTCTGATGATCAGGAGACCGATATAACTCAGCTGTATTCAGCGCGAATAACAAGCGAGTATTTGACCTCCTAAACATCGGCACCACGCCCTCCGTTATCCACAGGAACTACCTTATCTAGCGACAGCCAGGCAGCCAACGACAATCCGTCACATCGGCCGTATACCCGAATGTCCAGGAGGACGTCTCAACCACGGACATCCAGGCGGATACACCACCAACAGGCAACTAGCAGGTAGCCTCTAGGCACTAAGGCGAGTGCCACTCCTGACAGCGATCAGAAGACCGCTACTCTACGGAGCAGACTAGACACGCCTCGAGAGATGATGATCCCAAGGAAGTCACCACGTTGCGAATATACTTCGCCGTGCGGAAAATAAACCACCGTGTCTGAAGCAAGTAATCAAGACTATTAAAATGAACAATAAATCTACCTTCTAAATAAATTAGTCCTAAGTACACTTACACTTAACAATTATAAATTGCCGAAACATATACAGCTCACCTACGATAGAAAGAAAATGTAACTAGTCGTCTCTTTAGATTATGCTCAAGAACCTTTAAAGTATAGGGGAATTGTTATACGCCCAATACTATGCTCTTTCGGGCAGCTCAGGGTAGCTGAGTTTAAATTTTCGCGCCGCCGTCGTCCAAACCGTGGTAGGAGTAGGCATGGCAAATCCATATAGGACCGGCCACCGCGGTAATCGGCACCCGTGGAATCTCATTTAACTAACTTGCCTAGTAACGCCTAGAGACGATTATAGGATTTAGATCTAAGTTTGAGAATAAATCGCGGTTTTTTAATTAAACTTCTTGTTTAATTATTTTGCTTTCCCCTCCTCTCAATATATATCTATTCTATCTTGAGCTTCTCTCATCGACGGCAACTGTCACTGGGCTGGTTCTCTGGAGCAGCTCTAGGCTTGTAGAGAGCTAGGACGAGGGGTTTAGTACTGTGTCCTCTCTCTCCCAACGCAGAAGCAACATCATGGGACGACAAGCTAAGCGGTCTACACCTCAGGTATCTTCAGAGCGCTCAGCTGCTCTTCTCCTCTTCCCAAGTCGAGGGACGACAATCCAACCAGTCTACATCTCGGGTACCTGCAGAGCGCTCGGTCGCTCTTCTACGATAAGCCGAGCCAAGTAGTCTACGCCTTGAATCCTGAACAGCGCTCAGCCGCGCGTCCCTTCTGTCTTCTCCATCAACCTGGCGTACATCACTCTGTCTACAAATAGTCGTTACAGAAGTGCTTATAATCTGGTCAAAGAACTCATCTAATTAGAATTCAACGAAAAATAATCATCTAGGCAGAAGCAAGTACCGCGAGCGCTCAAATGTAAGACAATGTAAGAAATAAAAGCAAAAAAAAACATCTTTTTGTGAATGCGAGCTCACTAGTCTACGCTTGAAAACACTATTTTTCAAGTTTCGTCGAGAACAAGTTGACGTTGAATAATAGTCTCTTTTTGAAAATGTAGTTTAAAAAAGCTCTTTTCAATGGTACAATTTTTCGATACTGTATTTCATTAAAAAAATATTTGGATTTTTTCGGTTAAATTTCTTTTTTTTTCAAGTCGAATTTTCTCCGCTTTTGTCCGAATAATGACCATAAAATGAATATTCTATCTTTGAGAAGAACTATTTAAGAGTATAAATCTCTTTGGATCTTGCTATTGAGCTGAAAAGAAAGTACTTACAGCCATATTACGAAGACCGTTCTTTTTTTAAAAAAAGGCAAATAATTAGAAAAATAATATAAATATCGATCTAAAGATTTTACTACATATTCTTCTCTATATAGTGCATACTTTTGTGGAATTATAAAAATTTGGCTAAACTCATAGAAAAATTAAAGATATTTTTGTAACTCTTCGTTTCTTAAAGTTTACTCAGTAACTAATGGAGATATCTTGACTATTCGGCATTCATTTTACAGGTTTTAATAATACCTACAACTTTCTCATGTAACTTTTTAGTCTCAGATCAATAACTTTTGATTCAAATGCGAAAATCCACTATCTTAACTTTGACCCCACATATCTCCCTTAGCTGTTTCGGATATCCAATACTACTACGAAATAACATAAAACAGCTATTATGTATTTTCGCCACATTTTCTTGTTTTTACTTAAATTTCGACTGGATTACAATACTCATTGATATTTTTTACGCTAAAATCTAAATACGGCCTTTTTAATTTACTCTGTCTTTTTTGATATATTTTTTATAAATTTACAACCATTGCACCAGAAAATCGACTTTAATCAATAACTTATATCATTATCTTAAAATACATCCAAGAAAACCTATTATATAGGTATTATTTATAGTTTATTAAGACAATGATTCAATGTGTATACGATAAGTGCAAACAGTTCATAGTGTATCATTTTTTATTAATTGTACTTGTTCAAATTCACTAAGTCTTTTACAGCTTCTTTGAGTTATATAATGTGTTATAGTTAACTACCTATACAAGCTTTATTTGAAAGGATTTTATGCAAAATACGAAATTGCGGAGATTCTGAATTTTACTATACCTGATCATTTTTTTAGACTAGTATATTCGAACCCCCAAGGCATTGGTTATTGACATCCCTATGAGAAATCAAACTATTAACTTGGTTGGTGTCTTCCTTTAAAGTTAAATGTTCCAGAAATATGTTCATTTAAAAAGTGCTAGATTCTTATGTGAGTATTATTATAGTATCTTACCTGACGATAGCGAAGAGTGCGAGGCAGTGCTCCATGGTGGCCGCGAACATGGTGTCGATGGATATGATGACGAAGATGACAGATAAATAAACAAATGTGTCAAACACATAGAGCACCACGAAGTGTTCGTGCCTATTCATGGGATATTTACCATTCATCATGGGTGTATTCTCAGCCAGACGAGATTCGTTCAGTGGCACAAGAATGTTGAGAACTATCGGCGTCATCGGATAAAATAAGATGAACAACGATGGCATTATAGTGTACCCTGAAAACGAAATTGACAGTAAATATCACGGATAACATTGAATAAATTATATGTTTTTATTCAGTTGAGTAGGATGTAAGGCGATTGACTATCCTTATGCGACAAAACTAGGCGTGTACGTGTTTGCTGACAAATAGGGGCGAAGAACTTACTAAATGATAGTATCTGTATATAGGTATCTCCTTTATGTATTAATATATTTATGTGTTATGGCAAGGTACTTGTACAGCAAAGGAAAAGTCTTCCTTGTAGTATTGTCCCAATCCTTGTCACTATTATTTATACCTGCAATTAAAAATCCCAGAGGAGGCTCCACTAGATCGCCTCTCATTTGAGAATGCGAGGGATATAATTGAAATAAATATAGATACAACACTCTCAATTATTCAAAATCAAATTAAACGTATATTGTTTCATCATAAAATTACAAACTTTTTTTATTAATCATGAATTAGCGCCCGGATCACCGCCGGAACACCAATTTTCTGTATTAGAAAGAATCGCATGATACTAATGCGATTGAACTTTTCATGTATTTAATTTCATGTGACAACGAGGAACGAGTGTAACGAAGGGAAAGAGCAGTACGAGAGAGAGAGAGAGAGAGAGAGAGAGAGAGTGTGAGAGAGAGATAGATAGATAGAAACTTTATTTGCATATGTATATACAAAATTAAAAACATTAATGTCATACAAGGATTTTCTTAAAAACAATAATATCACATAATGCTCGTCACCATAATAGACATATCACATAATGCTCGTCACCATAATATAAATATCACATATGTTCGTCAGGTACCTTTAGGCAGTGCACTCCAGTCATTATAAGAATCTACCACGTCAATAATTAAAACTTACATATACTATTTACATTATTTCTTTCATTCCATTCCAATCACTCATTCATCCACGCACTACTATAAATTACAATCATACATGTCGAACATAGAACTTAACTAAAATAATTTAAATAATTTAGGACATCATAATCAGTTAATGTTCGCAAAATATTGTTTGACCGCCACCTTAAACGCTTTGTATGACGGTAACGTGCGTATCACGAAAAGGAGTGAGTTCCACAAATGCGCGCCCTGTAGTTGGAAAGATCTTTTTCCAGTTTCAGTGCGCATGTATGGAATAGAGAGCTCCCTTACATGACCCCTTACAGGCCGATTCGATTTATTCTTTTTGAAGAATGGTTTCAAATACTCTGGTTCCTTCATGTTTAGTGTTTTATACATTAATTGAGCTATGAAAACCATGTTCCTTGTATCAACTTTTGTCCACTCTAATTGTAGCCTATAAGGATGATGTGCTCATCCCTTCTAGCACCTAAAACGTAGCGCACACATGAATTTTGCAGTCTTTGCAGCCGGATACGCTGTTCAAGAGACGCGTCTAAATAGACAACAGAACAATAATCAATGTGCGGAAAAACTAGAGCCATGGCCAGATGTTTGCGCAAATCCTGAGTGGTATACTTTCTAAAAAGCCTCAAGTTATATAATACTCTGTTAATCTTCTTTGTAACCATGTTAATGTGAGGTTGCCACATGAGTTTAGAATCAAGTATAACACCCAGGCTCGTGACAGTCTGCGAGAAAGGTACGGAGACGCCGTCTCCCAAACTTATTTCCGGCATACCTCGAAACTCAAGACTATTTATATACAAGAGCCGAAAGCAATAGCTTTAGTCTTGGTCTTATTTAGCTTAAGAGCGACGCCTCCAGCCCAATCAGCCACCGCTTGCGTAACCCTGGACAGAATCTCAACACCTTCAACAAATTTTTCCGGACTGATCTGTATGTAAGTCTGTAGGTCATCTGCATAGAGCAGGTGCATGACGCGCCTCGGGTCGTCTTTTTTTAGATGTTTTTTTAAGTCAGCGAATAGCTCTTTCATGTCATTTATATAAAGACAAAATATCAAGGGTCCCAACACTGACCCTGAGGCACTCCAAGATTTGTGGATAGCCAAGATGACTTGATGTCAGAGCATGTTACAACAGCTTGTCTTCTACCTAATATATAAGATCTTATACACATCAAGGCATGTCTGGAGAACCCCAGGGCTCGCAGCTTTGCTAAAAGCTTAGCTGGCAAAATCGTGTCGAAAGTCTTGCTGACGTCAAACAGTAGTAAAAGAGTAACCAGTCTTTTGTCAATTCCTGTTCGTATGTCTT
Organism: Gastracanthus pulcherrimus; assembly: GCA_949152435.1. Lineage (NCBI taxonomy): Eukaryota > Metazoa > Arthropoda > Insecta > Hymenoptera > Pteromalidae > Gastracanthus > Gastracanthus pulcherrimus. The sequence goes on along the minus strand of OX424573.1, from coordinate 175,598,849 downwards.
CAGTTAGTCTTAGTAGAGCAGTTTGCGTTGAGTTATACTCTTATACGGACTGCATAGAGTCAACTTGTTTTGTCTTTCACATATGTTCTACTACCTGATCATGTACGATTTTTTCCAGAACCTTAGAAACATAGCACAGGGAAGCGTTAAACAGGTTCACAACGTGTTGTCCGATTACCTGCAATGCCTTTGCAACTACACTCTGCGGAATGTCATCCTCGCCCCTCGCTTGCCTGCGCCCATCTGCTATGCCTACTGGCTGAAATTTAAAGCCGTCATCACTGGCCGATGTCATTATATCCTCCATAGCTTCGTGATTTTCATCAGCAGTCATGAAGACGCCCGCGAAGTGAGTGTTAAGTTCCTCCGCCGTGAACCCATGCAGCTCCTCCCTGGATTTAGGGAGAAGTCCCAAATTGCGCAATTCCCTCCATACATCGCTATGCTGTTTTCCCAGCAGTCTACCCTGATAATAAGAAATATGCGTTTGTTCCGTCTTAAGCAAGGATTCGTTACGCAACTTTAGGAACTCCTCATAAAATCGCACTTCACCCGTTCTCTTGTAACGTCTGTATATCGCGTCTCGTTTTATATTAAGTTGTTCAATGTCAACATCAACCCAGGGTGGACTACCTTTACGAGGTTTAACTCGTTTTATAGGCGCAAGGTTGTTTATTGCGTCTAATAAGTTGTTATTATGGCAATTGTATTTTGTATTTTCTTTTTGTAGCCTGAAGAGGGGAGTAATAAAACTCCCGAAACGTCGCTAATGAAAATAAATTAGTGAGTTAGTTCCTAGAGATCACTCGATTTTTTATTCATCTGTTATTAAGGCAGTCCAGTGCTGAATCGAGGTCTACATCACGCGCATTCAGAATAGACCAATCACAACTCGATAAAAAGATTGCAGATCTAATGGATCAATGCTCTTATAATCTCTATACAAGAAAGGTTCCTCGCATAGAGAAGGTGCATGTACATTTATGGCAACATCGATGATGTTATGTTTGCTAGGCCAACTTGCATTGCGGTTTGAATGTTCCGTGATTACGTCATTACTGTCTACAAGTATCACGTCAATCCATGTGTGCGACGTTTCGGTATGATGTGCAGCCCCGTGTTGGACAATTTGAAGTGACAGTTCAGCAACAAGTTTTTGAACAAACTTCACTTTATCGCTGTCAGTCAATAAATCTGCATTCAAGTCTTCCATAATAATCTTGTGACTATACGCATCACAATATTCTCTCAACTTGTCGACAAGATCCGAATATTTAATAAATGCAATGGCAGGGGCTGTATAGACGACCGCGACAAATACAGGCTCTTGTGCACCATACTGTATCTCACACATGATGTACTCGGACTTATTCGATTTATCCGGTCCATCAGTGTTTGACTCAGCTAGTACTCTGACCTTATACCTGTCCCGAACATAAAGTGCAACCCCCCCTCCATGTACATTTCTATCCTGCCGCACAAGCGAGTAACCCTTGATTTGTATGAGATCATCGTCTTTATCATCATCCAGCCACGCTTCTGCCACTCCGAATAGATGATAGGATTGGCCTTCGATAAGAAGTTCACGGATTTGATCAATACAATGTCTAATAGAATTTGCATTGATAAAACCCGCCCTCATATTCACTCCCATGTCCGTCTCACTTGTTTTCTCTACATCTAGTCACACAGTTTTAGGATGTCCTGTCGCTATAGTCTGAACTTTGTTGCTATTGACATTGTGTTTGTTATTGTTTGCGGTACAATCGTCATGAGTGTGCAGTGGTGATGCTGATTTATTATTGTCATTATTGGTGTTGCCCTTATTACTATTAATATTGTTGTTTTTACTATTGTTATTGTTACTATTGTCGTTGTTGTTGGCGCTATTATATAAATTTGCAATGGTATGAAGGTCTGCTATTGTTTTAAATACATGGGCTCGCATGCCTTCTCAGTGTCTGCCCTGGTGGTTCTACCATTCATCGTAAGGGAAGCGGATTGCCTTACACTAACAATATCATTCTTACTGAAAGAAGGCAGAACGGTGCTCAGGATCACATGAGCAATCTCAACAGGATCAGTCTTAGTTCGCGAATAGTCAACTATTCCTGTGACAGTCAGCTCCGGATCCACGTCACCGCTGCTGTCTTCTCTCTTAATATGACTGAAACCGCTTCCTCCATGAGCAGGCACTGGGACACAATTCGATGCAGGATCAGTCTTATGTGATCAATCACTTGGCATACTCGGGTTTACGCATACCGAGGTGTCGCTTAGGAACACAAGTATCTGCGACTTATTCGCATATTCATCACTAAAGCGGTGATTCTTGTTGCTGCCACCAAGCATGTTTACGACTTTGGTTATTAAGTTATTGATTCTCTCTTTTAAAACTTTATTTTATTGCAACAACAACATGCGATCATTGTGCAGACCCGCCAGCGTGGATGACTGCTCATCAATCTTTTTCTCAAGTGACGAAACTTGAGCAGTCAGTTTGTCAGACAACGACTCCGTTGCTGGTACAGTAGTCGAAGTAGCAGTGTCACAGACAGCACCAAGTTTTTTCACCACAACCGATTTAAGCTCGTCTATTGCTGTTGAAAGAATTAGAAACTGTTTGTCAAATAAATCGAGCATGTTTGATGGCAGAGTGCAGTAATTTATACCATTCAATGCCTGAGATGAAATATCAAGAGTTTGTTTTTGCACTGCATTAGATTTTAACGACGCAATTGTGGGTGTGGATGCAGTAAGAGCATTTCTCACGCTGACATTATTGAACAAATTATTATTACTAGGGCTCTCCAAAATTGATTTGTCTGTAGTGTCTGTACTGTTTAGTACACCAGCATTATTGGAAAAATTAGGTGTTTTGCTGTTATTCCTTATTTTATTACTGATTTTATTCGCTCTATACATTCGTAACATACATCATGGTATGATTTTAGACAGACATAATAACTACGTATAATAGCATTTCTTCTTGTAATCTTCTTACATGTAGAACAAGATGCGTTAGCCATTATGTGAAAGACACGTAATAAGTTTGAGTATAGTCAGACAAGGCCGGAAAAGTCAGTAGTGCAAATGTGCGAGTAATCAGAAATGGTCAACGTATAGTCAGATTTTGACATATTTTACAATAACTAATTAATTATGTGGTTTAAAATTAATATTTAAATGTATTTCGGAGATACAGACACTAGAGGAGCTATTTACAAAAAAATGATTATTAAGAATCTATCACAGACTAGATTATTAAATAAAAAACTAAGAAAAATAACAGTCTTTCTACTAAAAATAATTTGAATATTCGCGCTGCTAAGTTCGATGGTCCAGCCATCTATTGATTAAACGAAGATCTAGCTGCCAATATTGTCGATCAAACAGAAAACAAGATGCTGCTGTCCTCTGGTGTAGAGAAATGATCAGGTGGATCTGCCATCTGGTGGATGTCACCGAACAATTTTGCTAAGCGACGTTGCCAGGTCAACTCAGCGCCAATACAGAGAGAAAGAAGAGAGAGATAGAGAGATGTAGGAACTCTAACCTCCAAAAAATTCTTTTTCTTAACTCTTCCAATCGTCCTCCGATAAAGTTGTTAGCTTGAGGTGTAAAAATCGGAGTCGGAGAGTCTCTCGTACCTGCAAGACATCCGATTTGTGCGACAAGGTATGAAGACGTCCTCCAGATCCTCACTCAGTGTTGATGTTTGGTAGTTTTGAGGTTAGTTTGAGGTTATGTGAATAGCGATTCAGCGAAATTCCACTCCAGGCTCATAAAAAGCACAAAATCATGTGATTTTTTGGCGTGAGCATAAGAGCCTCTTGGAGGATCTTTTCCGCTATAAAAAATCACTCCTCAGATTGAAAAACAATCAGAATTTTCTGTGTTTACGCGAAAGGCGAAGTTGTTCTCAACTTACCGGAAAGTAGGCGGAGAGTCAAGAGAGAGAGAGAGAGAGAGAGAGAGAGAGAGATAGATAGATAGATATACTTTTTATTCATCAGAAGACAAAATCTTACAATTTCATGTACATGTAGTTATAATTATAATTAAAAATATCAGTCGATTTAATATAATTGTTATCGTAACTTTCACTTATTGCATATTTCTTATTAAAATAATAATTCACTTTATCAGTTCGTCAGTTTATAAAATTTAAATGTAATGAACTAGTCACAGTCAAATATCACAGAAAACGCTTCGTCAAAAAATAATACATAGAATAAAAAATAAATACAATAGAGATAACATATAGATATAAAAGAATACATACACATACTTTGCTAAATCTTTGCGTATACTATCACGTCTAAATTTAAAACACACTCATTCATAACACTTTAACAATCACGCTAATAAATACATTCACACCTAATTAACACTAAACATATTTAATAAATAAATAAATAAATTAATAAATAAATACGTCGAATAAATAAATAAACAAGATAAATAATTAAATTAAATAAATAAATAAATAAATTTAAATAAATAAATAAATAAATTTAAATAAATAAATAAATAAATTTAAATAAATAAATAAATTAAATAAATAAATAAATTAAATAAATAAATAAATTAAATAAATAAATAAATTAAATAAATAAATAAATTAAATAAATAAATAAATAAGTTTTAATAAATAAATAAATTAAATAAATAAATAATTTAAATAAATAAAAAGCCTAAATAAATACTCGACTCATTTTTTATTTCTGAACATACTCTTCACCATGTAATTGCTTAAGGTGCCTGCTAAACGCCGTTTTAAATTTACAAAAAGATGGCAGGCACCTGACACTGCTCGGGAGCGAATTTCAGAGGTGCGCACCTTGAACTCTGAATGAGAAAAGGCCCTTATCGGTGCGCGACCCCGGAACCGAGAGCTCTTTCATACCACCCCTACTCGAAGACCTGGCCTGGTTTTTTTCAAAGAGGGCAGTAAGATACGGTGGCTGCCGCATGACAACCGCTTTGTAAAGCAGCAGCCCCATAAAATACTCCCTCCTCACCTTCAAATCTAACCAGTCCAGTTTTTTCCTGTAGGCGGTGATATGCTCATCCCGCCTAACACCACATATGTATCTCACACATGCATTCTGTAGACGTTGTAGTCGTGTCTGGAGCTCCCCTGACACATCAAGAAGAACCACTGAGCAATAATCTAAGTGAGGTAGTACCAGTGCACATGCCAGCTGCTTCCTCAGTATCTCTGTGGTGCTTGAACGGAAAAGTTTAAAGCTATACAGAGCCCTATTTACCTTTCTACTGACCGCATTCAGTTGCGGCTTCCATGTCAACCCTCCGTCCATCACCACGCCGAGGTTGGTGACTGTATCGACAAAGGGAACGTGTACGCCGGTCTGTATCTCAATGCCTTGAAAGTCAAGGTTCTGAACCTGTTTGATGTTGTGATCAGATCCAAAAATGATCGCCTTTGTCTTGCCGACATTGAGGCGCAGGCCAGCTGACGTTGCCCAGTTCGACACTGCTTGTGCTACAGCCGACATGCGACCGATACCATCACGAAGACCTTTCAGGGTCACTTGTGTGTAGGTTTGCAAGTCGTCAGCGTAAAGTATGTGTTCGACACCATCTAAGTCGAGTGCGTCTTGTAAGTCGTTTATGTACAGGCTGAAAATCAGGGGTCCCAGGACTGAGCCCTGTGGAACGCCAAGATTGGTGGTTAGCCAACCTGAATCCCCGTTTGTGATTGTGACGACTTTCTGTCGTCTCCCCATGATATATGACTTAAGCCACAGGAGAACACTCCTGGAGAATCCCATGCGCATCAGCTTACGCAGCAGTTTAGTGTGTGAGATGGTGTCGAATGCTTTGCTAAAATCAAACATTAACAAAATAGTCAATGCTTTGCTAAAATCAAACATTAACAAAATACTCAAAGAGAGAGAGAGAGAGAGAGAGAGAGAGAGAGAGAGAGAGAGAGAGAGAGAGAGAGAGAGAGAGAGAGAGAGAGAGAGAGAGAGAGAGAGAGAGAGCATTTTATTTTTGCTTTAAAACAAAAAAAAGTATACATATGTACATTTTAGTTTTACATTAATAACAAATTTTTACGTAAAATTTATCTATCACGTCAATTGTAAAATATATCAAACGTAATAACATTGTTATTTGTATAAAATATCGCACGTAGCTCGTCGGATCTATAATACAGTCGTACATACATTGATGCTTATAAATACACTCACACCGAAACACAGAGACGTTAATAAATAAATAAATAATTGCTCAGCTAAGACGCTAATTTTACAGATTTTTTTTACAGATAGCAAGTACCTGCGCATCTCTGTCTTAAATTTGCCGGGAATGAAGGTCCAAAGGCGCGAACCGCGGACTCTCAGGGAGTATAAGCCTACATCAGTACGCTACCCTGGAACTGACATATCTTTAATTGTTTCACCCCTGCTGGAGGATCTGGCCTGGTTCTTTTCAAAAAGTTCACTGAGATAGGGAAGTTGACCTATTCTTATAATTTTGTACATTAAGAGCGTGGCAAAGTATGCTCGTCTCTGTTCAATATTTAATCAGTCCAGTACCAATCTGTAAGGGGTGATGTGGTCATCCCTCCTGACGCCGTAAATATATCTCACATACGAGTTCTGCAGTCGTTGTAGTTTCATGCGGATTAGGAAGGAATTCCCAGCCAGCGTGCGGCCAGGGCCTTGCGTCGCGCCGTCCACGTCGTTACCCGTGCTCGTGATAAGGTAAGAGAGCTCTCAAGCGTGAGTATGCAGGATCCTCGCGGCGTCTTCTAAGATTTAGCGCTTATAACTTCTCTTTCTCCTATTGGTCTATTACAGTCTCTTTTTATTGTATAATTTTCTTATTTGTTTGTGATAAAGTGTTCGCTTGTCCCGGCTTTCCTCTCTAGTCCGTGAGAGTATTTATGCCTAGGCAAGTTGTCTATTTCCCGCGAAATAAATTGTGTTTTATTTATTAAACCTCTCCTCACTCATCCCATTATTCTAAATTATTTATTTATTTATTTAGTTAACTATAGTTTCTGTTCAAAGTGTATAACAAGTATTTCAAAAATAGCACGCGAAGTGCGCTATGGGCTTTTTGTTCGTAAAGAGAGCTTTGCATGAAATATATCAGGTGTAGATCATCAAAATATGGGCTAGCTATCTCAATGATAACATATTATTCGGGCTTAGAAATTTAAACCTTTTTTACACATACAAGTAGCACGATCATTTTATACGACTCGATTATTTCGGATTCATTTTGTGCAATATTTAGGGGAGATCGGGGCAAAGTGAGCCTAAAAAAGTTTGAACACGAATATATAATAGTATATTGTGTACCTAGGGCGAACCTATAAATAATAGTATATTGTGAACTCGTGTGGTTGCAGTACTCGTCTTTGGCTCGCAAACGCACTGGCCTTCGGCTCGTGCTAGCTCGCCTTCGACTCGTACTGCAATCTCCACACTCGGTCTACTATCAATAATTCGAAATATGTTAAAAAGGTAATATAGACTCTTTATTTAATATAAATTTCGAATACCAACACTGCAAAGTAATCGAATGTATTTTAAAATTCACTTACAAGAAAAAATGAGATGGCCTACTTTGCACGAGCTTGGGGTAAAGTGAGCCTTTGCACGGGGCAAAGTGACCTTCAATAAATATGCAGATATAAGTTTAAATTACGATAAACTCATAAGATTTATTTAACTTTTAAACGTAACTTAATCGATCTGTTAACAGGCATATAAGTTTAAAGCTTTACAAAATGTATTTAACGGACATAACCGTAGAGCTAGTTTGAGGTTACACTTTCTTTTTTACATTGTTTATATAAGCTAGCTTTACCCCGGTCAGTTTGCCCCGAATGCACCTGCGACATAAGAATGTTTTTTAAAAGATTTAAGTATTGTCTTATTGCATTCAAAAATATCTATTTAAATTTTAGTGTACTAAGTATAAAACAAAACATTTCAGTAATATAATAGCATATATAATGCTTCTTTATCTAAAAACCAAAACATGCAAAATTATCATATCAAGTGGCTCAAAAATTCATTGTTATTTTTTTTACTAAATAACCGATTATATGTACCACGACGTATTTAAAAATCATTGTTAACTTAGATTATTTTGTTATATAAGTGAAATTAATATAAATGTTTTATTTATGTCGAAATATAGAGAAAGCTCACTTTACCCCGAGGCTCACTTTACCCCGGTCTCCCCTAATTATTTTCAGATACCCAAAAACGTCGGATATTGATCCGTGAATTCGACTAAAATATTTGACTCGAGTCCGTCCGTGTTTTTCGTAGATCAGCACACTTCTTACAGTAATTATACAAACATGGATGTACCTATGTAGGCGAAGCTAATCAACCTCCCCCTTTCGGAATATTCTTTGAGTATATTGCGTTCAGTTTCATCATCCACTATTTTCCAATTATCTGCTACGGTTTCATACACTTGTTTTAACTGCAATATTAAAATATCATGTCCCCAATAACAAAATGCGTCTTATATTTAAAATGCTCGCAATAATGAACAAAAATATTTCCTGCATAACCAACCCCTTTGCCTGCCATTATCGTTGTCACCAACTTCATTTCGATTCCGCCTATGAAAATTATTTGAGTCGTGTGCTCCAGCAGATCATCTATTTTAACTCCAACACTTTTATATAGGCCATACATCTGTTCGATATTTAAATATTATTTTCGTATAATCAACATTTAATTATATAATCTGTATAAAAATATACACGTAAAATTTGATTACCTGCGGCATTAATGACAAGGACATGATGGTCACCAGAAATAATTTCATAACAATCTTTCTAATGCCAGTATCAAAGGGCCAAAGCCCAACAATCGACATTAATCTCTTATTTATGATGAAATAACGGGTATCAAAAATTTCCATTTTTTTCCTTGTCTTTGGTGAAATTATTAGCTGTTCCGCTATATATTAATATATAGGTTATTTATCTAAAAGTGGAAGTGTACAAAGTTTACATGTTGCCGACATTTACAAAACTGAAAATAGGTACATGCTGTTTGCAAACTTTTTAAACTATTAGATATAGTTATTTCTATGTAGTTGTAGGTTTTAGTTTGTTAAATATTGGCTACATATAAATCTTCCACTTTTTAGTAAATAACGCAAGTATACTGAAAGTAGTATTACGATTGCTTTTATTATTCTGCTAGAGTCAAATTCTCGTCTCTCTCTTTCTCTCTCTACCTCTCTCTCTCTCTCTCTCTCTCTCTCTCTCTCTCTCTCTCTCTCTCTCTCTCTCTCTCTCTCTCTCTCTCTCTCTCTCTCTCTCTCTCTCTCTCTCTCTCTCTCTCTCTCTCTCTCTCTCTCTCTCTCTCTCTCTCTCTCTCTCTCTCTCCCGTAAAAATATTATTTTTGTTTCCACATCCTCCAAAAACAAGCAAAAAATAATTAGCTCTGAAAAATTAATTTTGACCATGTATATTTAGAAATATGCTGATCCACGCTCATACACACATGCACACACAATCATTTTCTAGAAATAGTGTATATTGATTCCTTAGGTCTCAAAACATGTTTCTAACATTTTTTTAACAAAACTATTTTTGTTACTATCACAAAATAAAAGTTAAGCTATTTACCCGTTCTTTTTACCTATCAAATTTGACTCGGGGAAAGTATTAAAAGCAAATATAATACTACATCAAAACTCTTCATCATTGATTTTCAGTAAATTGTAAGAAAAGAGCGGATAATCCACTCTATTTTACATATTATTCATAATATATGCGCCAATAAGAATATGCTGTTTTAATGTTAGATTCCCTACAGAATGCATACTTTCAGTACGGCGTGCCACTCCATTTAATATTCCGAATTTGCGGCATTCCGAATATCTAATTTCCGTTATTTTAGTAATTCGATTTTTAATTTTTAACTCTCAGTAAAAATATTTTCCGAATTTTTCTAAATCCTATTTTTCAACATTCCGATTTTTTAAATATCTGAATTTTAAATATTCCGATGTTTTGGCTTTCCGAATAAATAACTTTCCGATATTTTAAGGGGACCCATGGATTCATGCTATTCAATGTTCCATCAAAGCAATTACTCGGCCTGTACGAAACTTGTAAGTGCTTGCTAAATAACAACAGATTTTTACCCTCAAGTTTATATAATGTATGAAAACCGCCCTTACAAACACTAATATACAGAGTGTTCCATTTTAATCTATTCACGATACTCTGATATCGTTTGGATCGCATTAAAAAGAATGTTTTAACTACAAGTTGTTGGATTTAGAGGAGCTAATCGAGTGGTACCCTCCATTTTGACCTTAGTGTTCAATTTGAAGGTAATCGCAAGGTCAACTTCTATTTTTAAATGGAAACACTTATTTTTCAAGGTTATTTCAATGTCACGTTGATTTCTTGATGATAAATTTGAACAGTATGATGTTTAAAAACACGTTACTTTAATGAAACATGCAGGACTTAGAGAGACTCTAAAACTTTTATTTAACAATTTTCATTTGAATATGATATCCTCACGAGAGAAGCGTATGCATAAATTAAAATTTAACACCCTTTAATATATTTTATTTATATATAACATTATTATTATTATGTAAATCAATTTCGAGCAAAAAATAAGCGGTACAATTTTAGCAGAGCAAGGAAACAAAGCCATTATCATTTGAAACTGTAAAGAAATTTTTGAGAAAGATACCTTCTATAATACATTTGCGCCGGTGGAAAGATTAAGTGGAAGTAGGAGGTGACAGAAACGACAAATTGTACCAAGTTTCGAACTTTAGTCTTGACAAATTTCACGAAGAAATTGCCTTTAAAATAGCTGTCCACAATATAAACTCGAAGATATGGGCTCTACAAAAAGAAAAGTTGAATTGAAGATGCCATGGTTTAAAGTATCTCGTTGGTGGGTACAACAGTTCAAGAGTAAACACAAGATTGTTTCACGAAAAATAACTAAATTTGTTACCCATTCAGTTGTGCACAATGTGAAAGATTTACAGTAACAATGCGAGAATTTTAGAATTGACGTTAATGGTTTGATTTGCTAATACGGTGCATAAAATGTTTTCAATTCAGACCAAAGTGGAGATTTCATTTCGAGATGCACAGTGGTAGAACATTATATTATGAAGGAGCAATAATTTATCCGACTGTATCGGCAGAAGAAAAGTTGCTATCATCTTTATTTATAGTTTTAAAAAAACAGGTGGGGCATTTGGACCACGTGTTATTCAAAATTTATTTAAACAAACAAATGTACGCGTTGAAGCATCAATCTTTGGAAAATTATCTAAAGAATTATTTCAAATTTGGAAACAATATTTTGGCCACTGATCGGAGACTCTCCGCTTCTTTTATTGGATTTTTGGAGTGGACAATGTGAAAGCACAGTAAGAAAAGTTATACCACCACATATTAACCTTAAGTTGAGAACAATACCGAAAGGCACAACTGGTATGATTCAGACTTTAGATGTATACGGCTTCCATTTTTGGAAGAACTTTGTTAGAAAGTCATCAGACCTAGTAATCTTGTTCGACTATAACGTGAATTTACATGAAAGAAACAACATTGTAAGACTACAATTTCTAATGCACAATCAGTTTTCGTCGCCAAGATTTCAAGATGCATTTAAATATGGATGGTACAAAAATGATTATGCTGTGACTACACCCATAAACTCCTAAAATCCAGTTGAATTTTTTTTAACGCCGAACATGAACCGATTTGTGACGAAAGTCGAAAAATAGCAATAATAAGATATGCATGGTGTAAAAAGCAGTTATGTTTTAAGCATTTTTCATAGATTATCAATATTGTATTGAATATGTGACCTAGAAATTATTATAGTATAACCTTGAAATTATTATTCGTGTGGATAACAATATTTTTATTTTGATTAACTGTACAGATAGTTATGAGTATGTGGTATCTTATTCTCGTATAATGAATTTATTTATAAATATAATAAAGGATGAATAAAATTTTGAATTGTCATGTCTTCGATATTTGATAACTTTAGGATTTTATTTATAACTATTTTGCTACAAAACATACAGTATAAAATTATTATAATTGCATAGGATCAGTAATTATCAATATCACACGAGTCATAAAAAATTGAAATTTGCCAAAAAAATGGGTGAATCTATATGACGTTATATGTGATTGAAAATGTCTTGTCCAAAAAAATAATTTCCTAGATTTCACTTATTTAAAAAATTATTGGTATTAAATGGTGGCTACATTAAATGGTGACATTGGAGTCAAGCTTAAGTATCATATTGATCAAGGTTAAATGTCATTTAGAACCAAAAAATTACTTTTTCTATCAAACATCAAGCAGTTATTCCATTTTTTGAATGCAGCAGATATCTGACCACGTTGGGGTGCTGAATTATTGTGAGTCCCCTTGCCACACTAAAGTTAAAGTAGAAGTTACCACCTCTTGACCCTTTCTAAGTCCTGCAATCTCCGTCCAAGTAATTTTTCTTAAATATCCCACTGTCAAAGTTTATCGTCGAAAAATCAAAGTAACCTTGAATTGACCGAAGGGGTCACCTTAGTGCAGGCCATATTAACATATTTGAAAGTAAGACATTCAAATTTCCATTGCCGGAAAGAAAAATAAGTTCCTATTTAAAATATCGAAGTTGACCTTGCGATGACCTTCAAATTGGACCACCACTCGATGAGATTGGTGTAAATAGATTAAAATGGGACACTCTGTATATTAGTGTTTTTAATGGCGGTTTTCACACATTATATAAGTTTGAGGGTAAAAATCAGAAATACGTGTCAAATATTGTTTGATCCTCTTTCGAGTCATATAATTATAAAAATTATTATTCACTATCTGAAGCTGACGTACTTTTAATGTCAAAAATATTTATTTTACATTTCTAATTGTGTTGTGAACGACTCAAAATGCATAATTTCCCACCCGATCCACATACACAAAAAAGGCCAAATCATGCCTTTGTTAAAAAATAATACGGTCTGAGACACGCGAACAAAAGCTATTTCAGACTCGGGTGAGGTGCTTTCAGCAATCGTCTCTGTCTCGCTAGAAATAGCTCATTTTCTCCCTTTGTTGAACAATGTACTATTTTCCCGCTGTTTTCATTATTTTCCTTGAAAAAAATTTCCTTGCATATGAATAGATTTTAGTTAAGAAATATCTCAGTTAAATTTTAGTGAACTTTTGGAGCGTGAGAAAAAGTTATAAACATTTCAATTTCCATAAATCGGACATCATTCTCTTCAACTCTTGATTGTATAACACTAAAGGTTTAGAATTCATTCAAATTTGGTAAATTATTAGTTAAAATTCTAAAAAATAATAAAGAAACTTTTTATTGATAATTATGATAAATAGAATTTCTTAATGAGAATGTATAATCATTATTTGATGTAAGTTGATCTATGCAATTTCTGTTATTAAGTATATCTCGCGAATAAACAATATATAAAAAGTGCATGTATTTTGATTAGCTACCTACGGGAAGTGTTTCATTAAGAGAAGGCCGTATATTCTGTCCTTGTCTAATCACGTTTTTTCTATTTATTCAAATTGTAGTTTCTTAATTGAAAAACTAAAAGTTGGCCACAATTGGTATTAAAATAAGGAATATTTTGAGACCTTAAAAAGTATCTAACATTATTTCTTTTTGGATAAAACTTCGGAACGCAAAAATTGGGTTAGCTTTTCCGTTCCGAAGTTTTCTCGAAAAGGAAAGAATGTTAGATACTTTTTAAGGTCTCAAGGTATTCCTTATTTTAATACCAAGTGGGGTCAACGTTTGGTTTTTCAATTAACAAACTACAATTTGAATAAATAGCAAAAACCTGATTAGACAAGGTCAGAAGATACGGACTCCTTTTAAGCATTCGTCTCTGTCTGATGCACCTTCGCCGGCCTTGACCCCGACTCGCACTAAACACCTCACCCTCACTAAACCCTGACTAAAACAAGGGTGTGTACTGAGTCCGATTCTTTTCTGTATTTATATAGCAGGAATGGAAAAGATGTTCAAAGAAAGAAATTTGGGAGGTATCAAAATAGGAAACGTGAGGCTGTGGACTCTGGCCTATGCGGATGACATAGTTCTTCTCGCGGAAAACAGGGAAGCACTGATTGATATGATGGGAATTTTAAGAAAATTTTTGAAAAGCAGAAAATTGATTCTAAGTGAAGAAAAAACAAAAGTGTTAGTTTTCAATAGAGGAAGAAACAGCAAAAAAGAAAGATGGACATGGGGAGGGAAGGAGATAGAGGAAACGCAGTCATTTAAATATTTAGGATTTACATTTAACAGGGAGGGAAACTATAAAAATCATGTATCAGAATTAGCAAAAAAAGATATTGTAGCAGCTAAAAAGACTTGGGGTTTAGGGGAACACAAATGCAGGAACAATTTTAAAAGAAGGAAAATGTTATTTAACTACCTGGTTAAAAGTGTAATGGCCTACGCATGTGAGATTTGGGGCTGGGAAGAAAGGAAGGAGTTAGAAAAAAGTCAGATGGATTATTTTAGGTGGGTTCTAAAACTGGAATTTTGTACACCAAGATACATTATATATAGAGAGGCGTGCATAGGAAAAATGAAAATTGAATGGGCGGGTAGGCTTATAAAAATGTGTTGAAAAGAAAAATTGATAGAAAAAACGTCGGATAAGCTAAACAGTATGTATAATATAGAGAGGAAACAGTATTACAATAGCGTAGGGTTAAGTGAGATGCATGGGGAATAAAGCTCGGCGTATGAGAAAGTTAATCTTATTACAATATAATACTTCTTACAATATATAATACGTAATATTAAAAGAATCTGTCTTAGAATGTGTGATATAGATATAATAAATAAATAAATTATAAATAATACATAAAACAGCGTGAATATATAGATTATAATTTATGGAAAATCAATATGAAATCTTACTCCTTGCAGTACTTCTTTCTGAAAGAATATTACCGCACGTCGGATAGACGGCGTATAGGTCATTACGTATTTACGCATGCAAATTGTCACGAGTTATAGACACGTCATCATCTGGCATTATAGAAAATTATGGAAATCATAAACTCCTGGAAACGTTGACTTGTTATAACTCGTTATAACTTGTTGAATGCCAAATCACTCTATTAATTCTATATTACGAAAAGGCATACAGTCGAGAGATTTAATATATAATCAGTAAATGATAGGACTATTGTTTCTATCGCACGGTGAAGAGTTTTGATGTGGTATTATATTTGTTTTTAATACTTTTTCCGTGTCAAATTCAATAGGTAAAATGAACAGAGAAATAACATAACTTTTTTTAAAACAACTGACAAATATTTATTGCTTATGAACAAGAGAACTACAGGTTAACTACTTCAAAACAACTGCCAATTTATTATTATCTTTGAACTGTAATAAATGTACTAGTAAAAGACAAAAGAAAGAACAGAAAAACACCTGCAAATTTTATATTTTGATTAAAATACTGAAGATTTATTAGATAACAAATGAAAAACAACTGCAAGTTTTTCATTGTTTTTTAGCGATAGACAAACTAATGTTTAACAACAGTAAAATAACTGTCAATTTATTAATTTCATGTATTGAATATTCTTGGTTAGTTAGAGTTACAGTAAAGCAACTAACAATTTAATATTATTAAAACAGACTAGGACAGCTCATAATTGTAATTTTTTGAACCAGGCAATGTAAATTACCGTTTTAACCCTTGGACGGTCACGTAGGGCCAATTTTGACTCTACCCTTATTTTTTACAAATCAGAAGCAAATTTAAGTAATTATGTGTATCTAAGGGTTTTCCACTAAAACTATTAATCCTTTCATGCGTCGATGTAATAGTGGATGTCGGTGTCTACAAAATAGAAAGAATTATGAAATCAATATCCGGATTAGATAAATTATAAAAAAAAATATGGAAAAGTAATAGCTTCTTACGGTTTCTATGTGATATACATAGATCCATTTCATAAGATGCCGCCACTTCATTGGTATTTTATATGTATTACGAAAATTAAAAAATTTTACAAAGAAAATATGCTGTGATCTGACAGAATTGAATATAATGCAAGTTCCCCTTGAAGCTCCCTATTGCATTGTGTGAACGATCTTATTGCGTTTAAATTAAAACCCTCCGCAAAGAAGTAAAATTGTTAAAATAATTATAAAGTTAGTATGAAATTTACTTAAAGTACTTTATGCAAGTACTAAGGTTCTACTAGAAAGTACTTGAAGTACATTATTCAAGTACTCGATATCGTGTGAAAAATATTTTATAGCACACTAACCTCAAAATGCCAACTTTATTGTCGATTTTGAGGTTGTTGTGCTATAAAATATCGTATGAGACTGTTGTGGGAGGTGTTTTTCTACCTTGCTCGATTTTCTCACTCGCTTCGCTCGTGCGAAAACCCTCGAGCAAGGTAGAACACCATCTTCCACAACAGTGTCATAATATATTATAAAATACATTACTTAATTGCCCGAATACTTGGCGAAAAGTATGTTAAGTACTTTAAGTATATGAGACATATATCTACGCATTTGACAACCTCCTTAAGTCCGCGATTTCAGTCGTCCGTCAGTAGGCGGATCGTCGATCGCGGTATCTCCTTATACTCGTCCGCGGCATACCGGCGTTTCGTGCTGCCCCCAATGAAATTGCAGGCTACCGTCAACTTGGGGGAGAGGTATACGCTCACGAACGTAACCGACCCAACCCTTGCCCATACCAAGTCCTCCTCTATGCCGCGGTCTGTGTCATTCCCATCTCACCCAGATCGCGGCTATAAATGTTTCATTCGATATCTAGGATATATGGTATATCTTCATTCGTGTATTGCTCGCGCGGAAGCGTTACGTCCACTCCTCACATGACTTGCATTATACCATCAGGGCCTCTCTAAATACCGCGCAGGTGCCTAAGCCTGGAAAATGGTCTAGGGCTATTATGTCGATCCCTTTGTCCACTCAGAGGAAACATCCTTATGGAAAGACTCTCAAATTTTGAGAGTTTACACCCTAAATGGAGTGTTAGTACTCAATTTTGAGAGTTAATACTTGATGTTGAGAGTTAACACTGAAATTTCAGTGTTAACTCTTAAGGCTTGAGTGTTTATTTTCAATGTTCACGGTTAATACGAAAGATTTGAGAGTTAACTCTTAACGACTGAGTATAAACAATAAAGTTTTGAGTGTTAATTCCCAAATCGAGTGTTTACACTCAAAAAATGAGAGTTTATCAGCAATGGTTGAGTGTGTACTCTCAAGGGTTGGGTGGTAATATGAAAATCGAGGGTTTAAACTGAATGGTTAAGAGATTACCTTTAATCATTGAACGTATATGCACCAGAATTAGGTATTAATACCGAAGTTGCATAGTATGTATTGTAATAGTTTGAGTATCTATTTTATTTACCAGAATAGGTATCAAGAAAATCTTTTTGAACAGGTTCAAAGTGATCAAAACGAGACCCTTGTAGGATTTTTGACCTTGAAATAATCTTGAAGTTCAAGCTCTAGGTCAATATCAAGGTCATCATCGTATAGCCAGGGAAGAATCCTGAAACTTTTATATTTAACATTTTTCTCTAAACTGCTCACCCGCAGAGTTATCTTGCCGTTCCGGTACTGTTGCTATACCCAGTACATCGAATTTTATTGTGATTTCTAATGGTATTCGGGACATCAGCATGCAAAAAATGTCGATTATCCTACATCTTATTTCAAAGAAACAGTTCGAATTATCGAGACCTTTAAGATTTAATTTGCGCCTTATTTGTTTTGGTAAATAATAAAATTAAAAACTATAATCTTAAGAAACCCATGCCCCAAGGAAAATAATTTTTGATTTACAATAAATGTTTAAATAAAACATCCTACATCTGTACACTATAATACACCGCAAAACCAACTACCGTAAGGAAATCAATTTTTAATTTATAACAAAAGTTTAAACAATAAAACAATAAATGTATGCCTCAGGTTTAAATTAATTAATTAATAAAATTAATAGGTTTAAAATTTGGTTTTGGTAATAAAAAAATATTTTGGAACAGAACGCTATATTCCATGCTGCCAAGCCTCATTTCCTACTTTCATTTTTCCTTCGTGACTTTTTCATTCACGGAATTAAATATTGGTTTTTCGGTAAGTTGAAAATGCACATTTTACGAACCTTCAAGACATGTAACCAGACCCTAGAATGCATATTGAATCTGATAAAATATTTATATGAAGATATAAAGAAATTTAGTTACAAAATTAAAAAATATATTTACAATTGTAAATATTTTTTTTTTATATGATTGCTTATTTAGTACTACTTAATCGAATAATCTAATTTTCATCTTAAAAAACAAAAAAGGTATCAAGATAATTGGGTGTGCTATCAAAGCCGCTGCGCCAACGAAGCTGCTTTTTCCCTAACTTTTAAATATCACAATTTATTACGCTTTAATTTACGAAATATTTCACAAAATCTTCACGATCACCTAGTATATGTTTCACAATCAAGGCGCTTACCCTTTCAGTTCCAAGGACCTACTTTGATTGAAATAAAAATATGGGAAGCGGTTTATTAGCTCAAAAATGGTCTACGAGGAGGTAACGAATTATTTTTAAAAGACAAAAATGCTCTTAGTATAATTTATCGAGGCAGATATAAAAAACTACTATGTTATATTTATACTCTTATATTATTTACATTTTAACAATTAGCATGGTACTTAGATAGTTTGAGTGTTATCATACAAGTATCTATCAATAGGATTGAAAACAAAATTTTCTTTAAGATTTTAAGAAACAATCTATTGCGCAAAGCGCATTGCTTTCTACCGTGCTCATTACTTTTTTATTATTGTATCACTATTTTCGTTATCATTTTAAACAAATGCCCTTTTTTGGACTTTAGTATACACTGACTTCTTCGTGTTGACTAAGTTGTAATTTGTGTTAGTATTATAATGAATTATAATATCCAACTTGATCTAAGCGTTTTAATAAGTTAAATTGGACTATTTAAAATGGCGTCAAAAGTGTCGTTTTATTGTCATGACAGAAAGGGTTCAGTATTGCAAATAATATTTTAATTTAAATTACGCATAGATATTCGAAAAGCTACTATTTTTGTGTAAATTTTAAGCCCCGAAAAGTTAGTCTAGGATATCTGCAAGCCGAAAATATTTTTTTTTTGTTTCTATTAATTTGAGCTTTATTTGCAATATTAAGATCCGACAAAATAGCATCATTTAGAGGGATACTAGTATGTGCATACAAAAGTGTAAATAAAATTAAGTTAAAATTATAATCTAAAAAGTTCGATAAGTATAGTGATATTGGCGGCTGCGCTCGCGCGCAGTCGAGCCTCAAACGGCGCGCGCTCGTCTTAAAATCACATGTACTCAGTATATTAATTATCTCGACTTAATATGAAGGTCAAATCAATCATTTTCTTTGATAATAATACTAGAATATATTTAAAACTAAAATTTATAATAATTATACTTGTTTTATGTAATAATATTTCATATTATAGTGAAATGGATTATTCAATACCGTTATACTTGTCACTATTCTTGTCTAATCAGAAAACTATATATTATTATATAATAAAGGATATATTTTAGTAATACTAAAACAATTTAAAATAAATATAGTAAATAAATGTCATATTTAAAATATGGTATTCAACCAGTCAGACCAACAATATTATGTCGTTTCACCTTTTATTTTTTCAGATGCACAATTCGTAAGTATCAATTCGAGCACCAACCTCCCACAATATAAAAGAAGGAATAATTTGGCGCTCATATTAATAAAGGGTAATTATGGTATACTAAAGTCCAAAAAAGGGCATTTGTTTAAAATGATAACGAAAATAGTGATACAATAATAAAAAAGTAATGAGCATGGCAGAAAGCAATGCGCTTTGCGCAATAGATTGTTTCTTAAAATCTTAAAGAAAATTTTGTTTTCAATCCTATTGATAGATACTTGTATGATAACACTCAAACTATCTAAGTACCATGCTAATTGTTAAAATGTAATTAATATAAGAGTATAAATATAACATAGTAGTTTTTTATATCTGCCTCGATAAATTATACTAAGAGCATTTTTGTCTTTTAAAAACAATTCGTTACCTCCTCGTAGACCATTTTTGAGCTAATAAACCGCTTCCCATATTTTTATTTCAATCAAAGTAGGTCCTTGGTACTGAAAGGGTAAGCGGCTTGATTGTGAAACATATACTAGGTGATCGTGAAGATTTTGTGAAATATTTCGTAAATTAAAGCGTAATAAATTGTGATATTTAAAAGTTAGAGAAAAGCAGCTTCGTTGGAGCAGCGGCTTTGATAGTACACCCAATTATCTTGATACCTTTTTTGTTTTTTAAGATGAAAATTAGCTTATTCGATTAAGTAGTACTAAAATAGCAATCATATAAAAAATAAAAAAATATTTGCAAAAGTTCTTGAGAGCAATGGAGAAAAGTAATGTTAAACCAACTTTGATTAAGAACATTACACAAGAGAAAGTTCAATAAACATCTTTATGTTGATAAAATAATTAATTAACTTTTCAGTATTTATAATTATTAAATTAAATTTACAACCACTTTTATTACTTATTTTAATCCCAACATTTGAAAGAAATTATTTTTTTATAAATAAATTTGAATCGTCAATAAGAGCTGCAAGCGGGTTGGATATGGCGCAAATTTATTTTTCTTTATTTATTCGTTCATGTTCGACTATTTATAAATGATAAATACACAACAACTATTTATTGCGAAAGAAAATATGTTAATCTAGCGTTACGTGCAGTTTGATTTATCTTTAATGCTTTTTTCGTTTAAATAATTGATAATCAAGCTTAGGTGCGCCAGTTATGCCACATCTCCTATAAGCATCTCAGAACAGAAAACATGTAGTTGTATTTACGTTAGTGATAATTAAATATTTTAATTAGCAATGTTTAAAAAGTTATTTTTTCTTCTTACTTTCTTTTATCTCTTTTTCTTTAATTGTTTAAGTTTTAAAAGGATAGTTACTTTTAATTCTATTAAAATATTTTATTTAGTAAATTTCGATTTTGAACATTAAATTTATTTCAATTTAGAAATTTTTATTGTTTACTCTTTACTGATCATTTTTATTACGAAATTCTTTCAGCTTTTACCAACAATTATAATTATCCCTGACATTCTATACGTACCGGTCCGGTACAAACAGTCGACGGTATAATATGGAGCATAAAGAAATAAATCTCTATATACTCTAAATGCCGGTACGGTGACATTATAGTGACTACCTGCAGGTCGTCGATACTCTTCGGAACTACGCTAAATTAATATTAATAATAATATTAAATATTACATAATATTTTATTTAATAATATTTTAGAACAAACATCAATAAAATATATTTCTTTACAAAATTTTCATATAATTTTTATTATTTACAATAATATTTAACGTATAATTATATTTATTAATAACAAGCCATGCTGGCGTTCTCTTGTATGACTGACCACTATTATTCTATATTTTATTGAATTAATTACTTGTTAAAAACTTCATCTTTTCTAGTCGACTTCTACTATAGCGTAGAGTATCCCAGTACAGACTCTCATAACTATTTTGGCTGTAACTTTTGATTGCCTCGGAAGAAATCAAAATTTCAAAATGGTGTTTGATGAAACTGACCATTATATATTTTTCAGGTTCTAATAAAATATTTCAATACATTTGTTAAATATTTAAATTTCCCGCGTGTTTTAATTCGCATTCCATCATTACATTCTGTGACGTCTATGATAAAGTTTCGCGGTTCTCCTTGGTTTTAGTGACGCGTCGTAAGATTTATCGACGCCATTTCTTAGCGCAATATTTAAATAAACGAATATTCAGTGATAGGCATTTCAAGTATTATTGAGTACAAGGGTGTGTGTGAAGAGAGAGAGAGAGAGAGAGAGAGAGAGAGAGAGAGAGAGAGAGAGAGAGAGAGAGAGAGAGAGAGATATTCTTTTTATTTATCACTAATGATAAAAATTTACTGCTGTATGTACATTTGGTTAAAATTTGTTATCACATTATCAGTCATTACAGTTAAAAAGTTTGGATCGCTATCACAGGTCGCCAATGTATTGTCTTAAATATCATAATGTCAGTACTATCACATATTGTTTCGTCAACTTAAGAATATACAAATAAAAAGATAACAGTAATATATACACGTACACATTTATATTGCACAGATATGTATCGGGTCGGAAAATAAAACGCCTTACATTCTTCTTTTGTTCATACACTCATTCACGCTAATAATTACACTCACAATTCACACTTAACACTTAAAGTAAATTAAAGACTACACAAGAATAAATAAATAAATAATACGCATTAGAATAAATTAAGACTACACAAGAATAAATAAATAAATAATACGCATTAGAATAAATTAAGACTACACAAAAATTTAACGAAAAACAATGACAAGATTTTAATTGCGGATTTATGGAGTTTTGTCGCCGTGTAATTCTTTAAGGTGCCTACCTAACGCCGTTTTAAACTTACATAGTGATGTCAGACACCTTACATTGCAGGGGAACAAGTTCCAGAGGCGTGCACCTTGGGCCCTAGAAGAATATAGGCCCTTATCCGTGCACGACTCCGGAACTGAGAGCTCTTTCATACCCCCTCTACTTGAAGTCCTTGCCTGATTTTTTTCAAAGAGAGCAGTAAGATACGTTGGCTACCGCATAACAACCGCTTTATAAAGCAGCAACCCCATGAAATACTCTCTCCTCGCCTTGATATCTAACCATTGCTCATCCCACCTAACACCACATATATATCTCAGACATGAATTTTGTAAGCGTTGCAGTCGTGTCTGAAGCTCGCCTGACACATCAAGATAAACTACTGAGCAGTAATCTAGGTGAGGTAATGCCAATGTACATGCCAACTGCTTACAAGAGAGAGAGAGAGAGAGAGAGACCGATTCCTTTCCAACTTTCTACTCTCAGAAGGGCAGAGCCTACGATCAAGGACTAGAATAACGTCAGAACGATTTTTTACTCTACTCCGTAGAGGCAGTTTAAAGTGTTAGAATATTTTACTTCAAGCACACACTTTTAATGCGGCCGTGAGTTTACACGTCGGTCTTAAACCCGATAACACAGAGAAGAAGTGTATTTATTTATTAAAGATCAGATTATTTAAACATCGCGCGACTTAGAATTGAACGTTTCGAAGTAAACGTTCTTCAGACAAAACGAACAAACTTATATTTTTGTGTATAATTGTTGGTATAAATAGCGCGAATATAGCTTTACTACATCAGCGACTGCTATAACAACACCAAGAGAAGTCTGACAAATTCAATATTTTTGTTTAGAGTAAGTTTTAACATAATTATTAATATTGCTCGATTTATCCATTTATCAGTAAAGACTATATAAAATAAAGTATTTGATTAATTATTTCGTCCAGTTTAAGTACATGGGCTGGCTGCTTTTGAATTTTAGGTTATACTTTTAACGAAGTAATGTCAGATCGTAATAGAAAATTCACTTTTCCCTTTATCTCAATTTTATAAGCTTTTATTTTTGATAATGTAGTAAAATTCTAAATGTACTTGTTTCTTTATTCTTTTTCCTTATGAGTTGTTTTGATATTTGAAATAACACAGAGACCACAAAACACAAAGAGCAACAAAGATGCAAATAGTACCTACGTATTCCGCATGCGTGCATGAGTTACTTGTGCGGTGTTGCCAAATTGATGCCCTCGCACGAAATTCAAATACGGCTCGCATCCACATAAGAAAGTATATTTTTACTTTCAGTATTTTTTTTAATGTTTGGAATTTTAGTATTTTTTTATCCACAATATTCGTGTGCTGTCGTTTAAAACTAAGTAAAGGTATCATAGAAATTTATATACCTTGCTGTGTAAATCATGTTTTTATATTACTTGTTTTTATTATTTTTTATGAATTTGTTTAATACATTTATGATATGCATTTAAGGGGACAAGCCACTGTTAAGGGGAAGCATCACAAAAATTATTATTTTTTAAACCCCGAATATTAATTTTTTTTATAAATTCATAAAAACTTTTCTTTTAAAGGAATCTTTCTGGAACTTTGTTTAACCATATATACTTGATAATACTTTCCATGTTTAGTTGTGTAAAACCATAATATCTAGATCCTACGCGTCACAATCTATATATTGCCATTGTCAATACCTTATTTATTAGGGAACTTTGCAGCGTGCACGATTCCAGGTAACTCAATAAATTAAATTTTTCGACGGTTTGACTCCTTTTGACGTGTGCTAAAACTTACGTGAAACACCTTTCCGTTAAATTAATTTATTTCATATAATGTTTCAGAAAACGATCCAATTTTTTAAAAATGAATGCCATTTTTTAAAAATTGAATTGTCTTCTCACAAATAATACGTAATGTAGACAAAATTTTAAATATAATATCATCTTTTTTTAGGATTCAACAGTGTGGCTTGTCACCTTTTTCTATTCATATTATGTAATTAATAATGTATACATGAACGTTTTTTAAATAATACATTTTTAATTTCTAATTAATTATAAGCTTTTTCACGTCTGACGTTATCGTCAAGATGGCTGACCGCTGGGAATAAAACATAAAATTTTCAAAACGTATACATTGCAAATAAATTATATTCTATATTCATATATATTGATATATCATGGAATGCATATCATGGAAAAAATGTTGCCAACTGACTTGGCAGGTGTATCTTTAATTTTTATTCTTATTTCATAGCTGCATAAAAAACAAATAAAAATTCGTTTGTTAAATAAAAATGACTGCGACATTTTTGAGATATAAGCAATCAAAAACAGAATGTTCAAGCATAATTTATTCTACTTAATATAAGAACTTTATTCAGTTGGATTAGAATCTGTAAACAGGTGAATTTTTTAAAATCATGTAATAACAACAGTAAAATAGATAATTATACTTAGCCTCACACTCTTTATCTCACCTAATCTCTGATCTCACACAAATTAAATATATATTAATTCATATTAGCATTTAAAGGTGTTAGTATTATAAAGAAAAAACCGCCGCCAATTCATCGACATTTAGCTTCCTCCAACCTTATTAATTGTTTCTATGTGTATATATTTGTTCTGTTTACTTCTGCGTTGCAAAGTCAAACCGACAAGTCCATTTTTCTTCCTTAAAGAGGAAGCTTCGTGATAATAAAAAAAAAGTTTTTCTGAAAACATATTAGAAACGTGTTTTGAGACATAAGGAATCGAAATACACTATTTTTAGAAAATATCCGTATGGATATGTGTATGTGTGAGTGCGTGCGTGTGTGCGTGAGCGTGCGTGCGTGCGTGCGTGTGTGTATGTGTGTGTGTATACATCGATATCTCAAGTAATCCACGGTAAAATTGAATGTTCCAGGGCTCATTTTATTTTTTCTTTTATACGAAGGGGGCGTAATAATAATTTTTTTTAGTTTTTCGGATTAGTTTTTGTTTTCTAGTGGTTTTACGATTTTTTAATTTGGTTTTTCGTTCTTTTTTGTATGCTAGAAATAATATTATCGACCCAGTCAAAATGCATTTGAAAGAACATAAAGTTTCCTATGTTTTATCACCCGAAATGTTGGATAAGGTGTTTCCTTTCTTTTGTTATACAAGGAAATGTTATTTTTTGTTTGAACGGTGATTTCTTTGCTATACATATCATATAATTTATTGAAGGCAAAATATTGTTACGGTTATTACATCCAAGAGCGCAAAATGTTAATTTTTTTTCTCATTTATTATATTTATAGTAAATATATCTACAATTTCATGAAGCCATAGTAATTTGAATTTAAAAATAAATTGTTATAATTTTCTGGGCTAAGCGCTCAGTCAGGATATAGTACAAAGCCACCTTGTCAGCTCAATTTATTTTAAAAATTTTCCATCATATAATTCCGAAATATCGTCTTTTAAAAAAATAGACGTTTTCGTGTATATAACAAAAGAAGGAAGATAGCTTATCAAAAATTTCGTGCCAGAGAAGATAAGTAATTGTATGCTCTTTCAAATGCATTTACACTGAAGCGATCATATCATTATTATTGACTATTGATTATATGATTTCAGAATATCGTAAAATAAAAAAATTTTAAAACAGAAACGAGTCAACGAATCTTAAAATTTCTTTTTAATTCCGAATTTTCAAATAAACGAAAAGAAAAAACCCCAGTTCGTAAAAAATGACCTCGCCGTTCTCGAGATATAAGCAATCAAAAAGATTTTTTTTTAAAACATAACCTCAAATATCTTAACAAATAAAAGTCCTCATGATCTGGGCAAATAACTTAACAAGAGATAGTTAAAAGCTATTACCTTTCTGGAAATTTTCAAAGAGAATAATGCCGTTTTACTCAAGTTATTGTACAAAATAGAATATCGATTTTTTTTACAAAATTCTTCTTTTCTCGAAAGCAGAAAAGTATTAAGATTTAAAAATTTTACTTAATATTCTTCTCCATATTCCTAATCACCTCAAATTTTTTCAATAAATTGCCATGATATATTTCTGAAATATAACCATTTAAAAAAATTACGTTTTCGTGTATAACAAATTTCGGGTCTGATAAGATAGCTAATTTTAGAGCTCTTTCACATGCATTTTATTCGAATTGATTATATTTATTTTAACTTTTAAAAAGATCTAAAAAACTAAAATTCAAAATTCGAAAAATCGATAAAAGAACAAAGAAACATCCAAAAATAAAAATTTGTATTCATCAGCTCTCACGCACGGACGCACACGAATTATTTTCACAATAAAGTATTTATAGAATCCTTCAATTTTACACCGAAATTTTTTTAGCCTCTAAAACTTGCAAATTAAATTATGAAATCCAATTAAGTCTTACTGAAAATAATAAGATCTCTGAGAAAGCAGAGTGCCAAATTAGTTGACTGCGTTTTTCTTTCTTATTAATAGCTCAAAAAAGGTGTGTTTTTTTTATCATCGATTGTGTCAAACAATAAATTACAAAAAATTGTAATCTTGTGATAATAAATTGCATTATCGAATTCAAAATATCGTAGAATAGGAAAACCGTTATAAAACAAAAACGAATCGAAGAATCTTTAATTGATTTCTGAAGCCATATCTTTAAAAAAAATAATCTGTTTTTTTTATGAAAAATTAAAAAATAATAATTAAAAAAAAACAATAATAATTAGCTTAATTTTTTTTAAAGATTTTGCATTATATGTTTCCGAGATATCACCGATTAAACAAAATATGACTTCTTCGCGTATGGTGGGTGTAGGTAATGGGCCACCAACATGAGTTATCGCTGCATGCGATATTCTGGGGCGCCGTAACTCCTACAGTATATGTATTGTGACAGTAGATGTTGAGAGGCGCGGTGACCCCACTGCTAGCGTCCTCTAATTATAAGATAGATAGATAGATAGAGTTTTATTTGCACATGTCAAAAAATAGTGTCATGTTTACGCACGAAATAATCAAAACTCTGATTTCTTAGCAGTGCATGCATGTATAAAAGAAACCACTTTTGTCAGCGTAATATGAGCGGAAAAAAATCATACGATACATAAAATTGTAACCTTTTTACGTACTTTAGGATGCACGTACCAGTTTTTGCCGTAGAGTTTATTTTTGATGCGAAAATGTCAACTTTCGTTGACATTTATGGTTGGTAAAGTGGCCATACGAATGCATTGCAAGGCAAAAGGCAATTAATCGACGCCGATAAAACCGTCGTTTGGGTCTTCAAAATTCCTAGATGTATTAATCACAAAATATCGACACCAAGGTGTACGCTACGGCACCATGTAGTTAAACAACACATACTGGAAGTCTCTGCTAAGCTAGCCTTGACTTTTTGAAACACTTACTATACGAATTTGCCATAAGAACTGATAGAAAACTCAGAAAGTAAATCTTTTTGCAAAAGAACTCATGAGGTACCAGCGTTAAAGGTTCAAATAACACGTCTCAATAGTTTCCATATTTCTGCATCAAATATATTAATCACCAGAAGTCTACCGAAAAATGCAACAAGCTCCATTCAACTCTCAATGAATCTACCATAGACCAACCTCTCACTATCCAACATTCATCTCGGAATAAAATCCTTACCATTACTAAAGGGTCCATCTCGGCTGCTCCAGGAATGTCCAAACCCAGATAAGAAAGAAACTCTCAAGGATCCAAAGCTCCAAACATACTCAACAAAATCCATCCGACCGCGAGCAATGCAGGCCACCGACCAATCGATCCCGTCCAATCCGAACGCGGAGCTGAAGCGCGCGGTGACGCGCGGCGACGTCGAGCTAGCCAAGCGGCTCCTGGAGCCCGGCAACCTCGACGTCAACGCCGATCCCGACGACCTGCTCGCCGTCGCGATCAAGAGCCACGACGCGCCGATGGTGCGACTCCTTTTTGATCATGGCGCGCGACTTGATCCGACGACGACGACGAACTCGGATTCGCAGCAGCAGGACAAGGAGCCGTACTTGTGGCTGGCGGTTACGCATCAGTACGCGGACATCGTCGAGCTGCTGATCGACGCTGGGGCTGATGTGAATGTTGTGAGCAACGGGGTATTCTACACCGGTGAGGAATGATAATGGGTTTAATGTAGATTAATGGGGATGCGTCAGGTGTGTACTTTAGCCGCCGTTAGATATATCAGAAAGGTCAGCTTTTAGTGAAAAAGTGTGTATCAGAATCAAATTTTATTTTTATAGGGTTGCTTTTAATGGTGGGTAATGCGTAGTAGAATACTTAAAATGATATTAGATTAGAAAGTAAGCAAAGTTAACTTTTTAAATTGTATTATTTGTATATTTTAATGTTTACCAATAATTATTTTTCTTTGCAGATTTTATACATATAAAAAACTGACTTTTTACTCTTACTTTGATGATTTGGTACAGTCTGACTCAAATTTTGCTACATTATGTTATTAGCGTAGATAAGTCATTAACTCAAAATGCTTTTATTGCTTTAATTATTCTCCTCGATAAAAAATTAAGATTACCATGTACGATTCTCTGCTACTGGAAGCTGGGCTTCATTTTCGGGTACTAGAAATTACCTTTTAAAGTCTAATTGAAATCCGTTTCTCGGAAAATGTGCACTCTCTTTATCTCTCTCTTTAAAATAATTTTTTAATAAATACGTAATAATTTATGTTCGACAGGTTATCACCCAGATGATCATAGCAGATGGCAGTCAGTGCTGCAGAGATCTTTGACAAACAAAGACGAGAAATCGATAATGTTGCTTTTGAATAATGGCGCCGACGTTAATTTCGTCGACAGCGCTGGAGACACTCCACTCAGTTATGCTGCGCACTATAGTCTTTGGTAAATACGTTTTTTTACATAAATACAGCTGATACATAATACAACTAATGACATTTTATTCGTGTATAAATTGTAAGAATGATGATAGATGAAAAGTATGCTTTCCTACATTTTTTTCTTACATATTTTGAGTTAAATACGTCTTCTTAATTCGATCAAGATTTCACCCTAATAGTCAAGAATCACACATGCATACACAAACACACATACACACGCGCACACGCACATGCCCGCACGCACACACACCCACATACACGCGCACACACACATACACACACCCACACACACATACTTATCCAACCACGCGACCAAACACGCTCACGTACCCATAGATAGGTGAAAATCAAATAATCGACAACATTGGTACAGTAAAATATCGCGGAAAACAATCTTTCCAATTAAGTTTAATGGCTTTTTTTCTTACAGTATTCAATATCAATAATAGTAATATGGTACTAGCAGTGCTAAAAAATTAATTTTTGTGGATATTAGGTAAAAAATAAAAATGGATATTTTACGTGTTATGTAATATTTTAAATCAAATATATTCGAAAATTAATGTCTTTTATGCCCATCTGAACGAAAATGGCCACTTTTTTCCCGCAAATCACTTCTTTCCCTCGGGAAAAAAGTGACTTCACTAGAAAATAGTCAAAATTCCTTTATTTCATCAAGTTTTACCAATAGCCCTGATTTTCGATTGTCTTTTAACAGTCCATTAGTCCCGCTTTCCAAGTCAAAAGTGGCCACAGTTGAGATGGACATAAAGTACTATATGTAACTCGA
Organism: Gastracanthus pulcherrimus; assembly: GCA_949152435.1. Lineage (NCBI taxonomy): Eukaryota > Metazoa > Arthropoda > Insecta > Hymenoptera > Pteromalidae > Gastracanthus > Gastracanthus pulcherrimus. Next base: position 175,568,580 of record OX424573.1, on the reverse strand, counting down.
GAAAAAAGCCGATTTTACCCGCGGGTGAGTTTACTGCCTGAGCGTCGCTTCGCTCGCTCGGGCAGTATCGGGTAGAATATTCCACCTTTTTCCCTTGTTACATAATGTACTATTAAATAGAATTATATTTTTTTCAAGTTTATCTTTGTGTGTTATAGCATTTTGAGCATCATAACCTCCGAACGTGTGCGCGACTTGTGAATAAGACGTTACGGAAAGACATATCATAAAGTGAAGGTCCATCACATTTAATATTATAACTTTTTGTTAATAAAATATTTCATATAATAATAAAAGAGTATTGACTGGGTTTATGAAGAGCTTTAATTTTAGCTATTAAAGTAATTATTTAATTATCTCTAACTTTAAGAAAATAGCGTTACAGAAAGACAAATTAAAAGCATACGCGCTTAGTACGTAATCGTTTAACCGTATTCACCTGTAACAAATAGCGCTTTTTAATAATTAAAACATATTTTCTATTTAAAAAAGGTTGTTCCTTTTATATCCCCCAATTCTTAAAATTCAAACCATTTTTTCAGTGAATAAATACTAAATATTGAAGTGTTACGGAAAGATATTTAAAAATCAGGACATATTTCAATTGAGTAATTTAATTATTTAGAATGAGGATTCTTACATTTTTCGGGCTCAATTAAAAACTAGAATATATATACTAGAAGATATATAGACATTGAATAATCAAAAAGCCTTTTAACATTAATTTGAAGGAACTTAAAGTAAAATGTATGGTTACGGACGGGTTACGGTAATACATTTTTCGACGTTTCATGCTTACTTAAATAAAGTTAAATCGGTAATATTTAAGTCTATTTAGGCAGAAAATATAGTAAATTGTATATATTTTCATAATTTCACCGACAGATCAACCCTCAAAGTATGTAAAATTAGCAATTAATACGTTAAAGCCAGATACAGTCAGCAAATACACACCCATACTCTCATCCAACCACACACGCGCACTCATCCAACCATACACATGCACTCATCCAAATCTTTCACACACGCACACACACACACACTCATACACGCCCACATACCCGCGCATGCACGCACACACACACACACATTTCCGACAGGCTCCTCAAATTTTGACAGAGCTCATCATCCAGAAAATAAAATATATTATTCTCGTATCAGTTCGATAGCTCGAGAACTCCTGAGCAGAGGCGCGAACGCGAACTCGCGCAACAACGCGGGTTTCACGGTTCTCCAGGTGGCGGTGCTGAGCTGCTGCTGCCCCCTCGTGGATCTACTGCTGGACGAGGACGCGGACGCCAGCCACCCCGACGGCACCAGCCTGCTGCACCTGGCCGCGGAGTCGCACGAGCGGGGCAGCCCGGACGTGCTGCTGACGCTCCTGAGACGCGGCGACTGCGACGTCAACGCCCAGGACGCCTGGGGCGACACGCCGCTGCACGACGCTCTGCGACAGAACATCAAGGTCAACTCCTGCTTTCAGTTGGTGAGCACGCGACAGAAAACACTTCGCACGATTGAGCAGGATGAGGTCTTCGAGACACGCCCAAGTAGTTTTAAACGGCTTTTCTTATATGTTTCAAATTTCAAATTTCAAATTTATTAACCAGAAGTTTTACGTACGTAGAGTTTGACAAAATGATGCAAATACGTACAGAGGTAAACTAGTTACCTGTGCCCAGGTCCGGCACATAAACTAAAATAACAGAAAATACTTAAAGCTTAATGTACTTAATTAAAACTAACTTAAAAACTAGACTAGTATAGTATAAGTTGTAAACTAAACTAGTATTTTTGTAAAATTTAGTTGACTTATCTAATAACAGAAATAGTGTTTGTATATACATATATTTAACATAATTGCACTTCAGATAATTCAGATATATTTTATCAAGTTTTTTAGATTATTTTTGTGTGACTTTTTATCTAGTTCTAGAGTTTTTAAATCATTTGGTAGTTTATTGGAAGTTGTTATTATATATATATATATATATTTACGAAACATTTGTTCCTCTTGTCATGTGCTTTATGCGTGGTTCAGATTTATGGAATTGATAATAACAATTTTCTCTTTATAAATATATTAACCAAAATTAATATTCAGCGAATCATTCCAAACTTGTAGTTACGTTGCTCAATATTTGAACGTACCATAGTGAAAATGTAAAAGTTTATCCGATTGTCGGATTTGGTACAATTAATAACACATTAATGAGACATTTTGGCATACCTGAACATATTTTGGTAAAACGTGTCAGACTTGGGCATTTAATATTTTTTCCACTAGGGAGCAAATTTAATAAATTAAAGAACAATGCCCATGATACATAGCAGATCGACCGCTATTTAAAATTAATAAAATCTATATTATTCGTTAGATTACCAATTAATTTATACAAAAATTGGCCCTTGTAAATAAAGAAAAGCGGATATATTTAACGATACATTTTACATCTCTTAAAATAGAAAATACAATAAAATTGTAATAAAACAAACACTTTTAATTTTCGTAATTTTCAGAAATCAAAGATTTTGTTCATAATTTAAAAACAACGGCACCCTAAAAAATTATTGGAATTAAATTTTATAAAATTTTCATTCCAATAATTTTTTAGGGTGCCGACGGTTTTATCGTCTCAAACTTCATACATTGGTCCATAATTGCTCAATGGTGATCTAGCGAGTTAGGGTTTTAGCTAAATAAACGTAAAGTTGTTTTTAAAGTAAATAATGTATGGCTCTGTCGGTAATTCAGAGAAAAGACTTTCGGACCCACTTAAAGTTTTCACCAGTTCTCTCGGGGTTAATTGTTTAGAAATGTGCGTTAAGACAATTTTTCTCTGACAAACCAAATGGCAAATGAGAGACAGCAAAAAAGATATAGCAGATATAAGTATAGCCGAATTTTTAAATTCTTGATTTTTGGTGCTCTAAGGGGCCGATTTTCTTCGTATCGTTCGTATCGTAAGCATCGATCTTTATCATGCAATGTTTGGTATGCGTATCTGCTCCCATTAGCCTATATTATATAATTATTGTCTCACGTACTAAGTAACAAATAACCCTTAAATGAGCATTGCTAGTACTCATTTTGCCTACAGCCGCGATACCAGTCTCGCGAAGTTGAGTTTCTTCCCCAATAACGCGGGTCCTTTGTACACCCTTGGCGGCGGAGCTGCGAGCCCGCGAATCAAAGGCAACATCCAAGCCGCCCCCTACGCTGAGCTTTCAGGTACCCCCGGAGTTCTTCCGGCGGAAGATCGACGTCCTCCTGGCTTACGGTGCCGACGCGACCCTGCGCAACTTCTCCGAGGCCATGAGCCCGATCTCGGCGATGGCGTCCTCCCGCGCGCAGGAGGGCAAGCGTCGGCCCTCGCACCTGGTGCACCGCATGCGTCGGCTCGGGGCCGCCGGCTCGGATCCTTGCTCTCGCCACCGGGACTTCGACTACTGTCTGCCGGTCCTGGAGCACGCGATGAGACTGCGCGCCAGGGGCACGCCCATCTGCGCCGAGGACGTCGAGGCCCTCGAGGGGCATCCGGTCCTGAGGCACGTCTACGCCGAGTGCCTGGCGCAGTACGAGGCGATGGAGCGGACGAGGGTCCACGAGGGCACCACGTACGCGAGGATCTTCGCCATGGGCGCGCCGACGCTGGACAGGCGGATGCGGAACGAGGAGTTCGTGGGAGCTTTCAGGGCGGTCGAGGGGGCGGAGAGGTTGTTCCCGCTGTTCGCGCGGGGGACGAGCGAGAGGTTCGAGAGGGCGGCGAGGAGGAGCGAGACGCTGGCGAGGATCGAGGAGGGACTGAATTCGGCGCTGGGCTTGCGACTGCCCTACGCAGCGATACAGAAGATCGCGCTTTATTTGATGAAGATCGACGGGAGGTACAACGCTGATGCAGGATCGGCGCGGAGATAAGCGGGAATATACGTATTTCTTTAATGTCCGGGCAGAAATCATTTTTAGTTAGGGTTGGAAATCGTTTGATATTTATATACATTCATACATTTTATTTAAGGGTGCCATAAAGTGAGATCCGTGGTGGGCTCTGGTAGAATTAATAATTCATTTTTTCTTTAAGCTTGGACAGCTGCTGAGGATAAGTTAGTGCGTTCAAATAGTTCCAATTGACATTTATTTCAATCAATTGGGCAGTGGCCCACGACACCGCACCGATCAAAGGCCCCATTTTATGCGAATTCATGCTTTCTTTTATATCATTTTCGTGCCATTTGAAAGTTAGTGTTAGTGTTAAGTTCGATTTTTTACTTACAATTATTCAAACGCATTGTTTATCATCTCGGTATACCTGGTTTTACTACAATCATAAAACTTTTTATAATTATTTTTAAAAGTATATGCTAATTGTACAGATAATACAATCGTCTATAAATATATTTTTTAAAAATGCGACGGGAATTACTATAGTTATTTACAATTATAAAAATACTTATATATTTGCCTTTCATTGAGTAGTAATAAATCTCTCTATGAATTTGTAGACGTTAAAATCAGCGACATTCTAGAAAATCATCGGAATGAAACACACGGTAGGAAACACGCGTGTAACTGTTTTTGTTAACAATTTCTGTCAGGAAATTATTTATTAATAAAAATGGCAGACAAAAGACAATGTTAATTTAACTTGTAAATGATTATGTTTGTAAAACATATCATCACAACTAATTATTAAAAATAAGTGACTATGATGAGCGAGTTCGAAGAAATTGACACCAGCGTCTTTTTGTGGTTGTTTTAAAATAATTCGAAAGCACGAAATGGCGATTTTCTATTACACTTACCAGGAGAGTGGCAAAATTGCGGGCCCTGAAATCTTTTAAAACTTTGGAATTTATTTCATTATGATATAATATGATATAGGGGAGGCTGGGGTATATATAAAGGGCCGCTAAAATGCAATGGCCCATAGAAATTATAAAAAGCATAATTTTAAATAAAATAAAATGACATTTTTCTAACCCTTGCGTGAAAAGGCCCTTTTTCATGCCTCTAAAACGAATGGAAAATTGAGCATTTCGAGCGTCTTCAAGTATAAGTATTATTTTCCTCACGTTGCTGAGCTGCAGCGGAAGAGAAAGTTTTTTACACCCAAAAAGAAATTACCAGGTTCGATTTTTTTAAATTTAAAAATTTTTAATAAGAACACCGTTCTAACCAAGATATTTCGAAAACGTGGAGCTGCCAAATTACGAAAATTGTTTTCGTGTATCCTACTAATACTCATACCGCTACCGCGCCCCGTGATAATCGATTTATTAAAAAATTTATCAATAATACATTATTTCGTCGGCTCCGTGTAAGAAGGTATCAATTTGCGGGCCAAGAATTTTAATACAATTTTCAGTTAGCACTTCTCCTGCAAGCTTTGATACCTGAGAACAAGTACTGTATATAGATTTATTTATATTAATGCAATTTATATTAATACAATGTATTATTATTAATACAATATATTTAACCTATATACACTACTGGTTTTCAGGTATCAAAGCTTGCAGGAGAAGTGCTAACTGAAAATTATATTAAAATGATTGGCCCACGAATTGGTACCTTTTCCAAGTGGACGCCGAGTTGGAATCTTTTCCAACTGGACGTCGAGTTGGTACCTTGTTTAAAAATGCTAAATTTGTATTTTAGATAAATGTTTAAAGAAGAAAATAAAACCCGAAATATTAAATTTGATGGAAAAATGAAGAAAATTCTATTGTGTAAGTAGAATTTTTCTTAAATTGACAATATTTACGCTTGTGATGTCACAATTTTGTTGAAATATTTCTTTTCCATTTCGTTAAGCACTTTTTAAATTATGGAATCTTTACAAGCTATTTATATAATTTTCTTTCTAATGGTCAATTAATAACGGCATAACCACCTTAAGGGATCCTGGTTTTTGTTTTCAATTATTCTTTATATTAAAACTGAAAAGAAACAGATACAATTGAACCAGGTATTACTTATAAATTCCTATAAAAATTAATTTTGAATTGGTTGCAATGGGATTTTCGCAACCATAATTCTGGTTTTTTTATTTAATTCCAATTTGTGAAGTTCTTATTCTTATCTTTCAAAAAAAGAAAACTTTTACAATAATGATTTAAAACTAATTGATCCACAATAGAGGCACTGATCTATAACAGGATTCGTGATGGTACTATCAGATCTTAGCTACTTATATATTATACATTTTTTTGGAACGTCTATAGGTATCCCCTAAAATCAAAAGTCTCGAGAAACTTCTGAAATTTTGAGCAAAATCAATTTTTATAATAAAGAATATACCTGTAAATTTTCAGATCGTTGTACCATATAGATTTTGAGAGTGTATTATACTCATCCAAAATTCACGTGTTTCGGGTCTTATTTCAATAGAATATGGCAATTTCAACGAAAAATCCATGAATATGAATTTGTTTGCTCTAGGGATTGAGCAAGTTTCAAGAAATGTCTGAAAATCTGAGAAAAATTAGATGAAACCCTAATAAAGCATATATTTTCATTTCTAGAAGCTAGTCCATATAGTAATGAAATTATATTAATCCGAAGATCGTAAATCTCACTTTTGGTCATAGAGTCAAAAGTTGATATTTCCTTTGTAATTTATATATTTTCAGTTTTAATTGCATTAAAACAACATGAAAATAATTATTTTGTGCTATTTTTATTTTACATATAAAGAAATTCGTGTATAAATGAGATTTTTATTTTTTCGCTATGTTTTGACTCACATTACAGTTGGGGGGATAACTATTCTTAATTAACCCGTTTATTCCCAAGAATCCACACATTTGGTCGTTTCTTTAATTGCATAATTTTTATAGTAGGCGATAGTAAATCTTAATAAAACTTGATACCCTATATAGTTTTTGGATGTTATCTTTTTCAATCTGGACTGTGTTCTTTTTTCAAAAAACTACGAGAAATTTCTTTTATATAGGGCATTAATTATTATCAATTATTTATATTTCATTGACTCTACGTAGAAAGCTCAACTACTATAAAGGTATTAATAGTTAAATATTGTTTTTTAGCAATGAAAAATTTTAACTAATATATTGGAGGTTAATGATTACAATTTTCGTAGTTTAAACTATTACTAACTGTTAAATATTAAAGGCTTACAATGCTAGTTTTTTGCGCGTTTGCGTCGCGTGCGTATAGAGTATATTAGATTATATGGATTATATAGTTTTTGGCGTTACTGATTTCGAACCTGAACTCACAATTGCAAAATTAATTTGTTAAAACAATTTTGAATAAAAAAATTATTGTAAACATTCTCTGTACACCTCAACTCCAGAATTGTATTCTACGGAAATAGTCTAAAGAAAACGTATGAGTGATCAGATGATTTGTTTTTATAGGGTATAAATAATTAATAATTTATTATTATTCATTTGCCACATGATATTACTGACTGCTTGCAGTCAGCGAGATGTCTCATTTATGCAGAGGACGTAAACATTTTTTACACAATAAAAAGCCCCCTGGATGCCTCTAAACTTCAGGCTGACCTGAACAATTTTGAAGCTTGGTCGAATATGAATGGCCTAATCATAAGCATAAACAAGAGCAACGCTATATCATTTGTAGAGGTTATAACCCTCTTTTATTCAATTACAAATTAAACGATCTTGCTCTTAAAAGAGTAGACTCAGTTTCTGATTTGACCATCAATTTCGACTCAAGCCTTTCATTCATTAATCACCTCGACTTCGCAACCAATAAAGCTCTAAAAACCCTAAGTTTCGTTAAACGAACAACTGTGGACTTTTTTAGTACCAAATCCACACTTTATCTCTACAACTCGTTGATTTTACCTACTTTGTCTTACCGTCACGGACCCAGTTCCTGATCAACTAAGAGCAATTCCTGATCAACTTGAATTACGAAACTAGCAAGTATAGTTTTTGGTCCCCGGGGGTGGCAACCCTTACTTTTTATTTCAGAAAAACCTTATTTTTTAATCTATTTAAACGTGCAAAAATAGCTATTACCTGAGAATAGGGATATTGACTCACTGTCTGTTTTTAAACAATCTCTATCACGTTGACTTGTGTTCAACCGTATTGTAGTTCTATTCAAACCAACTTCTCTAGTACCCCTTTGACACTTTTACATACCTACTCCTACACTTATCTTGTACCTTGGTGCCTTTACCCTTGCAGCGTTTGTTTATTTCACACGACCCTCAATGCGTATTAATATAATTTTACATTATTTTTTAAGCTTATTTTGTATTTATTATTGTATAATTTTTGTATAAAGGGCTTTTAGCCCATTGAATGAATAAATAAATAAATAAAGTTAAATAAATAAATAATACATACAGTTTTTTCAGAAATCGTATATACTTTATCGACTCTATATATTTAAGTTATAATTTTATTACATGAATGTTATTTAACATAGGAAGTTAAATAAATAGACTCTAATAACCACTAAGATATGGTTACATATTATGGAGAAGGCGCATCGATAAATAAAAAGATCTGTACGAAGTTTAATTAATTAATGGAACCTAATATTATAATTTATATAGCGTATTGATAGAATTTTAAATTCATTGCTTATATTCCTACTTCGTCAATATTGTCACGAAATGTTATTTGACTGCTTGAGCTTGACCGTCATTAAGCGAGGGCTTTACGCGCGTACGATTTAGCAGACTTCAATGATGTCCTTCTTGGAGCGAGATTATAAGTTCCGTGTATTTCTGTAAATATTAATTGCCAGTTGGACAAATATTGTTATTATTATTATTTATTATATCTAAAAAATCAAGATGTCCAAGTTCACGTTTGGCACTCCTACCACAAGTGCAAGTGCACCAAGCTTCGGATTCACCGCACAAGCGTAAGTCTACAATGCAATCATAACCTAGTACATTTTACAAAAACACCTTGATACTCTACAAAAAGTAGCTTTAAGTTGGCAAAAATATAGTACAAATATTAATATTATCACTTTTTAAAATACATTAAATATAACCGAAATATTGTCGTATTTATAAGAAATATTCTTTAATATTTACCAAATCAGAGTAGTCATTTTAACAGTTATTATTTTTTGTCAAATTTAGACCTGCAGCTGGAGGTTTTGGTGCTGTCAGCGCCTTTGGCACAACTCCAGCTGCAGCGGCAGCGCAGCCGACAGCTCAAGCCGCCACGCCAGGCCTGAACTTCAGTTTCGGCAGTGCACCGGCAGCGACCGCCCAATTGGCTCAGCCTACCTTGACCTTGGGAGTTGGCACCGCGACTCCGGGTGTCGGCCTCTTTTCAACCACGCCCCAAGCTCAACCTGCGCAACAAACGCAACTGGGTCAATTCAGCCAACTTGGTCAGCAAGCTCAGCTGGGTCAGCAGATTCAGCTTGGTCAACAAACTCAGCTTGGTCAACAAACTCAGCTTGGTCAACAAACTCAGCTTGGTCAACAACCTCAGCTTGGTCAACAACCTCAGCTGGGTCAACTGACTCAGTCGACGGGACTGTCGTTCGGTACACCCACGGCTAAACCAGGAGGTCTGACCTTTGGAACTCCAGCTAGCACCGGAGGATTGACCACCGGTGGTCTGACGACTGGAGGTCTGACGACGGGTGCTTTGGGGACTGTAGGAGGTTCGACGAGTGGAGGAGGTTTGATGTCTGGAGGAGGCTTGACGACTGGAGGAGGTTTAACTACGGGTGGTCTGTCGTTTGGAACCCCCGCCACAACTGGAGGGCTATCCTTTGGTACAAGTACGTCGGCTGGAACTTCAGGGGGAGGTTTGAGCTTTGGAACTGCTACGAGCGCTGCTGCCGGAGGATTGAATTTCGGAACTACCTCGACCGCTGGAGGTTTGTCGTTTGGAACAACCACGAGTGCGGCTGCTGCTGCTCCTACCAGCTCAGTCTTGAGCTTTGGTGCTACTCCTGCTACCACCAGTACTTGTAAGATTTCATGGCTTTATAGAAGAGTTCGATGTCTGAATTTAAAAAAAGATAATTAAGTTTTTCAATGTTACAAATATGTTTGTTTTTACAGCTTCATTATTCGGTGCAACCAGTGGAGGACTTTTTGGAGCAAAGCCTGCAACAGCAGCATTAGTTGCTACTACTACTGCAGTTGCAACTGCTAATCGGGGACTTGGTGGATTAGATGTGTCAGTTACTAATAAGGGTCTTACACAAGGCAGTGCAAGTCCAACAGCTGCTAAAGAAAATTTATTGCCAAATGAGTTGATGCAAACAATTGAGGGTTTCAAGTAAGTCAATTCTGAGTACTTATCATTTAGATTATACAAACTATTATTTTTTTAAATCGATAAAAATGATTTAAAGTTCAAATTATGATAAATTAATGATTAATTTATTATGAATCCTATTGCAATTTTAGAGAGTATGTAAAAACTCAAAAAGTTTTGAGCTCTGACATAGCCAGAGGCTCGGCAAGACCACTCAACAGGTGTGCGGAGGATACGGCTTCTCTCATGGAAATTCTAACAACTTTGGCTGGTTCTGTACAAAGAGATCGATCGTTAGCTGATAAACTGAAACAAGATACAGCGAAAGCATTGCAAAATGCAGAAATAGCTCAAAGGACACACGATACACCAGCAGGACTGCAGTATGAGAACAATGCACCACTGCTGTTCTTCATTGAGCTGGCGGAAAACTTTGAAAACGATCTAATGCTGTTTAAATCACAAATTGAAACAACCGAGAAGCACATACAGACAATGATGACTCCAAAAACATTAACACCACAAGGTAAGATTCATATTATTTATAATATACCATTGCTTATTTATTTCTGTCCTACTTACTTTATGCAAATTGAATATCCTTTTTTTTCGTGATTTCAGAATTAACAATGGCAATGAGTAAGCTACATGAATCCCTTGTAGCAGTTGCTGGAAGACTTCAAGGCGTACATTCGAAAGTACAGCAACAAAAAGAACAGTATCTCAATTTTAGAAAATATGTGTTGAAAGACAGTACAAATGTTTTTGAAGACATTAAGCTAGATGGAAAGTCAAGTAGGAGTAGTATAGGAAAAGTAACCAGTGGTCCAACACCATTTGGCCCAGGTATTTATTAATCACAATATTATACAATCTAAAAATTCATTCTTACGTTTGAAAATCATTTCGAAAAATTACGTATTTAAGTATTTATGTGTCTAAATGTATGTATCTTTTTAATTTAGGAAACAGAAGTTTTTTATCCTCGACAGCTTTGAATGCGGCTCAAACACCTAATTATGGGACTCCAAATCCATTAGGTGAGAAACAAATTTATTCAAAAAACAATTTAATTAAATTCAGACTCAATAATTTTTTGGAATTGCTCTACATCGTTTATAATTCCCTTATATAAATTCCAATATTCAGGTCTAGCAAGGATTTAGAGCAAGGTAGAAGTTTTCTAATATCTTCTGCCACTTAGATATATTATGTTTATTTGTAGGTGCAACTTGAATAATATTTCTTTTGAGTTATAGCTCTAGCGAGTCTGCATCTATTTTCTTGTCAGTTGGTTTTTCTCTACATTGCCTTTTTTGCCAAAAATTTTTATGCCAATTGAGTGTGATACTTGTTTTATTTTTAGTTTGCTTTTTATTTAATCAAAGAGTAACGTCTAATTTATCTACGGCTGATTTTGTTTTAATGTCAAGTCCTTAGCATCGGTCAATAGCAATTAACTGTGTTACAATTCTTCTCTTACCTTTTCAGGAAAAAATTAAAATTTGGCTGTACATATTCTAATTTGTTAACTGAGGTATTGAAAATTTATTTTGTTTGCTTTCACTCTGTGTTTTTTCACCTTGGGATTTTTATGGCTTTATCATATCAACAATTTCACTAATGAATAATAAATAATTCACATTTTTTAAATTATTTTTGTGAATAAATACAATTTTTTAATTTCCCATCGCTTTGCTTACATGCTTCTAATAATGTATAGGTAGTGCATTAACAATCGTCAAAAATTATAATTGCAACATTTATATCATGTTATTAACACTTTTGCTGCTATCAATGTATGTATGTTCCAATTTAAACGCCAATTCTTGTAATTTAAAAAAATAATATGTATTAGGCTATATATAACATGTCACTTATTTGTACATTTCTACAACAATATATCTACAAAAATAGACATATATGAGAAATTTGATAGAACTTTTAACATTTAGGAAATTAGCTCTAAAAAGGCTGTGATTTGAATTTCTGGTGAAGTACGTCGTTTATTGAATGACTAAATAATTTATTTGAAATTGCTACTCTAATTTTTTATTTTTATACAATAATAGGGTCGGACTGTTTCCCTCAATCTCCAAATAACTACTGTAAAGTCATTGAAATGAGCCTAAGTGTATTTTAGGTACATTTTGCAAATCATACATGTATATGTGAAGAAAAAAAGTAATTGAAATTTTGATTTTATAATTTGCAAGGAAAGTTTGAAGTAATAAGATATAACATTTTTTTTATTGATCAATTTGGCTTTGAATAATATTTAATAAGGGCTTAAATTATTGCTTTTGTATGATATACAAACCTATTTTTTTGCGAACTTAAATATGCAACCTCGCATCTCTAGAACGGATTTTGTTCGTTCAGTACTTTTCTTTTCTATTCGTATTAATAAGTGTCACGTCCAAATCACTGATACTTAAACCCCGACTGAACAATGTGCTTCGTTAAGAATCCAAATCACCGCCTACTCAGCTTACGTGCACTTAGCAGCAAAGGCGTTAAAGAATTTGAAAACTTAAGGAAGTGCCAAAAGTGAAGGTACACGTGCTCACATGCGCCGGCAATGCAACTTGCGCAACAAGCTCGCACGCTTAATTCGTTCCCTTTCGTTCTCTTGTACGACCAATCGGAGCACCGACTTACTTTCGCACTTTCTTAACGACTCAAAGCGACGAAGGCTCCACCGGGCGAGGGCCAAACATTCAAACGTCCCGCACTCAAAAGTCTGAACTCTCCGCTCCCCCCCCCTCCCCCCTCGATCTGTTCGCAGTGTGGGGCAACGTGACGTCGGCCACGCCCGCGACGACGAACCTCGCCACGGCCTCGTCGACGATGAAGCCCCCGACCACGGGCCTGAGCTTCAATCCACCGGCCAACCTGACGGCGCCCCTCTCCACCTCCGGCACCGGGGACGCGACCTCGAGCTTCCAGCTGCAGAAGCCGCCCGTCGGCAACAAGCGGGGGAAGCACTGATCGCGACGACGACGTTACGCGTTGGTTTTTTTTTTTTTTTTTACTTGAAAAAACGGATGTGCACGAGTACCGAGCGCTTGTGCGTGTTTTTACTCGAGTAACGCGGAACTTGTGAGAAGTACTATTGGCGCTTCTCGAATGTACGGGGAAGTAATTGAACGGTGTACTTCGAGTACTTTTCACAAGGGCAAAAGTAGTTTAAACGAGTGCAAAGGTACTTTAAGTACTTATTTCAAGTGCTAAAGTACTTCAAGTACTTATTTAACGTGTTAAAGTACTTCTAGTACTTATTTGAAGTGCCAAAATACTTCAAGTACTTATTTAAAGTGCTAAAGTACTTCAAGTACTTATTTACCATGCTAAAGTACTTCAAGTACTTTAAACGAGTACGGTACTTGGTGATGCGTAATTCAAGTTCTACTCACGTGTGCACAAATTCCCGGTTTAAAATTAACGTAAAATGGTGAAAAGTACTTTTGAAAAGTACTCGAAGTACTTCCTCGGGGTACTTTTGTGCTTGAGAAAGGTACTTTTGCACTTAAGAAATGTAATTTTGATCTTAAGAGAGGGTCCTTTTGTACTTGAAAAATGTACTTTTTCACTTGATAAAGGTACTGTTGTACTTGAGAAAAGTACTTTTGTACTTGATATAGGTACTTGAAGATCTTTTTATAAACACTGAAATATTTGTTCAATAATACTCAAGTGACTTTGTACCGAAGTACATTTTAAAACGTACTAAACTTGAATAAAATTACTTGAAGATTTTAGTACTCAAGTACCATTTATTCATAAATAATGCCCATCACTGCTCCTAAGTGTAAAATAATATTATCGAATTGCCCCGCAGGATAGGTTGAATTTTTGTAATTATACTTTTTTAGTTGGCGTTTGTAATTTTTTTTGTATAAGTTATCTGTTGAAATTAAAAAGATCGCTACTTTCTTTATAAAAAATGACAGGTGGTTGTATTTATTATTCACTCCATTATTATTGTTATTTTTATTTTATTGTGCGATGTAACATAATTTTAATAAACAAAACAAAAATAGTTTTTATACAAAATGTGTAGAATTCAAAATAAAAACCTTTCGTTGATTTTTAAAGTGATTATAAAAATTGTTGCAAGGCTATACAAAATAAGAATATTGATTAATTTCAAATTATTTAAATTGTAAATAAAATAATGAAAAATTTGAAAATAAATTAATTCATAATTATATATTAAATTAATTTTAGTTATAAATTTTTAATGTATCTACACATGATTAAATCGTATTATGTCTATAATCACAGCTGTTTTACTGCCGGATTAACACTAAAAGTAAAATATCATCCGTTCTTTTAAAAATTCCATGCTTCTCGCAAATTCTTTTTTTTCTTTGTATAGAATCAGTAATCGTTCATAGATAAATTAAAAAGAAATTTACGAAAAGCTGAAAATTTTATTACGAATTAATATTTTCCTTCTATAAATCTAGTTATGTATGTAGAAATCTAAATTTTAATTTATATAATGTATTTTTTTAAACTTTCATAAATTCTCATCGTTATAAATTCGTAATAAAAATCTTAACACTTCAATAATTGTACAATATTAAAACGTTTTTCATATCGCGCCAACTTGTAAAATTGGAATTAATAGTCTAAATGCTTCTTGGACATACGAACTAGCATTGGTTGCCTGTAAACATAAATATACATTTTATTATTATTTAATAAGAAATATTATAATATGGCTTAGTATAAATTAATACGATAATTTTACCTCTAAAAAAATCGTCGTAATACTTGATTTAACTTCAGACTTTTCAGCTTCTTCCTTGATTTCGTTTAATCGGTTGCAATAGAGATTTGCTATGGACCCAATTTGCAAGGATAAGGTTTTCGTTAATTGTACCAAAGAGTCAGCCTCATTTACAGTACTTCGGCGTTCCTTTATTAGAAGTAGCTCTGCAGTTTTATGAAATCTCTCCACGGAATAAGCTGTGAATTGAGCTAAAGCTGATATGGCTTTCTGGAAAATTTCTCTATGCGAAATATCCTTTGACTCAGAGGGCTGAATTTGAGAATTCATGTCATTCCAAATCTATAAAAATAGCACAAAGATTAATTTAAACGTTGTAAAATTTGTAATTATTTATAGGTAATTTCAATTTATAAAACTTACGTCAATAAGTTTGTCATACGTTATGCTAACACCTAAATCTTTACAAGCATCTTGCAACTTTTGTTTTAATTCCTTCTTTTCCTCCTCTTCATCCTCATCATCTTCATCCCCAAGGTCACACAATTCTTTAACTTCGTCCAATGTTTCCTGCATCGACGTTAATTCACTTCCATCAAGATTAACCAGTTGCTGCTGGATTTTCATATTGCATTGCTTAGACAACATTTCTAGAGCCTCAAGGTGTACTAGACCCTGATAATCATCAAAAAGACTTTCAAGATGAACTTTCCTTGCCAATTGTTTGTCTTCTGCAGACTTCTCTTCGACATCTGCCTTTTCTTTCGCTTCTCTGAGAATGTGTGAAAGTATAGGTTTATCAGCATCATTTAAAAAAAATGCTCTCTTCTTTTTTAGACCTGGATCCCCTTCCTGTAAAACTTCCATGGTCTTTTTTCCGATTGTTTCAAGAGTGTCTAGTCCACCAGAAATAACTTTTGTACTAGTGGATTCAACTAATTTTGTGATAGATGACATGCTTGACATGAAATTGCCAAAATCAAATGACGATGGAAAATATTGAGATGGACTTTCCTTAATTTCTTGATTAATTTCCTTAGAACTTTCAGATTCTTTGTCTATAATAATTAATGATTATATTATTAATTTCAAAATTATATCTATATCGCAGATATTTAGAATAATCCAGCATTTAGTATTTACGCATTTCACATTTGGCAAACAAATTACTGCCTATACAACTTGCTAAATGCTCAAAGAAATCTGAACAATAATTAGAAAATTCCTATAAAACATGAATTCTAAAACAAAATTCACAAATATATTTTTTATACCAAAGTATATTTATGAAAGTATTTACTTATGAAATTGATCAAATTTGTGTCCCTTTACAAAGCCCCTATACAAATCCTGCTTTCTTCAATTATAAGCCTATACTCGAAGAAAGATGAATTTGAATAGTTGATCACGAATTTTATCGTCATGAATAGAAAACAAATACAAATTTTGCTTTTTCACTTGAAGCCTGGGCTAACTCCTGGAGCCCAGGCTTGAAGTAGAAAAAGGACGAGTTTGTACAGACAAATCCCTCTGTCATATACTTCAATCCTAGGCTTTGAGGGGATGAATTTGAAAGATGTATTTGAATAGTATTTGATAAAAGTGTATACTAACAAAACAAATAAAATGTTAATTAAGAGGACGCCGGATATCTCTGTCCTTATCTAATTGAGTTTTCATTCATAATTTTAAAAGAAATAATTTTTCTGAAAAAAATAATAGTTGTTCCCGCTTCATTTTATAGTAATATAAATATATGTCCAAGCTGGTTTCATATGATTGTTTTGTTTTCGAGAAAACTTTGACAATCTTAGTATGTAAAGGTTAATCTCCACGTAGTTGGCCCTCATAGTGTGTCAAAGTTTTCTCAAAAACAAAACAATCATATGAACCCAGCTTGGACGTATATTTATATTACTATAAAACGAAGCGGAGACAACAATTTTTTTTTTCAAAAAAATGAGATCTCTTAAAATTATGAATGAAAACTCAATTGACAAGGACAGAGATATCCACCGTCCCCTTAAGGTTGATTCTTTTTTAGTTTGAAGGATCTTTTATGATTCAATAAAATTATTAAAAAAAAAATTTCTCTAAACATAGATTACTTCATACCATCTGATTTTTCTTTCTTTTCTTCTGTGGGAGTTTCGGATTGGACCAAATCTCCAGGATCTGGTACTCCAATCGTTTCTTCTAACAAGGACAATCCTTGACTGACATGATTGGTGAGCGTTGACACACCTACAGTGGCACTGTTAATCAGAGAACTAACGCCCCAATTCCCCCATCCACCCCAACTGCTGTTTGTGCTATCTTTTTCTGTACCACTTGTTGCTAGCTTATCCAAAACAGGATGATACTTATCATCGGAAAGATCATTCGGAAGTTCAATGTCCTCACCCAAGGCTTCCCAGCCATGCGGCTTAAAAATATCTTTGAACTTGAGATTTGACATTAACTCTTCCGGCAGTTCTTCGGGTTCTTCCGTAACCTTTGTTTTTGAGTTTTCTTCTTTCAACTGATTCTGCTGCATTGCATTTCTTAACTCTTCTTGTAAATTTTGCTCATTGCCCTCTTCCCAACATTCTTGTATTAGCGGAGCTGGTTTGCCTTCCAACACTGCCTTTTTCCTAACCTCATCTGGTGTTGTTTCTACTTCTGGAAGTTTGTCAATTTTTGTTGCACCCAATTTCTTCGCACCCAACGAATGAACTTCCTTTGGCTTACGCTGCCTTTGTGGTCTTTCTCTTCTGTTTGGAGCAGTTTTTGATTTTTCGATACTGCACATAGTTTCCTCAGTAGACATTGTTGACTTTGTCTCTTCACTTGTTTTACTAGATTTACTCTCGCATTCCATTTCACTTTTACTCTCTAAGTCCTTACTTTCCTGCTGTTCTTTGTTTTTGGCACTGTCTGAATTCATTTCACTCGTTTCACTGTCATCAGGAGTCTTCTTTGTTTTCATCTGAATCTTGTCTACTTCTAAAAAGTTACAAAAATGTCATTAATCACACATTATCTTACTCTAGCAAATTAGAAAAAAGTTTCTAACCAGGCTTGTCATCAGTCTGACTAACGTAATTGCGTTTTCGCTGTGGCGGAGATTTGAACTCTTTCTTATTGGATCCTTTCATCGGAGTGTGATACTGTACTGGTATGTAGTCCACATCGTCATCACTGTCCGAACCAATAGATGTGTATCTCTTGGATCTGGCAGCCTTTTCAGTTCGAGCATTTAGTTCTTCATCGGCGCTTTCGAAATCATCACTCTCCGACGTTGCCATGCTGCTGATAAGACTGACAGATCTACAACAAATGATAGTAATATCTATATAGTGCTCAATGTGTACATACAGTGTAGCACCATTTAAATCACTTTCAAATGTAAATATCCCAGATTGCCATGTGCTACATTAACGTTATTTAAACTATTAATAATCAACTGATAATAAAAACGTCATGATATTTTTTCTTTATACAGTCCAAAATGAAGAATACTTCAGCGATGACCAGATTCTTTGTTGACACTCTACCAGCAACTATAATCAAGCCTTCAATTTCAATTATCGTCGCAAAGTGACAGGGAAAAGCGCGAGACGCAATAAATGACTTACCACGCATCAACCCATTAATTTACCTGTAGCTCGACTTCCAGCTCCACTAGAATGACTATTCGCCGACTATTAGGTTAAGGCCTCACCGTCGGACTACCTTCGAGGACTCATCTGAATAGGTGTCTATGACTTTTTTGCGTTTACAAGTACACAGCGCAGCAGCAGCAGCAGCAGCTGATATCTTCCTTTTGCATTCTCGTTGTCCGTCTATCGTGCCTACGTAGTATAGAGCTGCTGGTACCTATACTTGTATTGTACAGTAGCGGAGTATTATGCGCATGTATACAGGGGATGTACACACACATGTGATATTGCACTTGTGGGAGGAATGTGTAGGTATATATATATATATATATATATATATATATATATATATATATATATATATATATATATATATATATATGGATGGATGAAACGATTATGATCACGTGGATGAAGTTGGCGCCGCGTATTCGTGGATTCGTGGCATATCACATACACGGGCAATTGTTGCATCCGTGTAGCTGCAGTGTATGACAGTAGAGGAGAGTGGGGCAAATGGAATATATTCTTGGGGCTATTTGAATATTTTTTACTTAAAAAAATATAAATATCGTATTAGAAAGCAAAAGTAATACTTCGGAAGTATATATGCTATAATAACTTCTTTATGTTTAACAATAGATTAGAACCACAATTTTATTAGAGTGTAAAGTATTTAAAATTCTTGTTATGAAAAGAGCGTTCTGATGAAGTGACGCAAATGTCTAATTTAGCCCATGCAGAGACTTAATTATAGTTTACTAATTTAATTTCCGTTTAACCCTCTGATCGTGATGAGACCTTTTTCCGGTCGAGAAACATTTTATGTTTTTGTATAGTTTTTCTATATCGTATAACTACTTATATATAACGATTCAATAGTTTTGATAGGTTGAAAATGACCGGAAATAAGTTTTTTTTGTATAAGGCATTAAAATAACATAAACATTTGTTCTTTTTAGGGGATATGTTTGGCTGTAAAATGTACATTGTTGTAAAAATTATATCAAAATGTGTTGTTTTAAGATTAACAATAGTCAATATTATTTTCACATAAAACTGCTCAGAAATATTTTTTTTTCATGGATACAATAATTGAGGGGACCCAGGATAGATCGAGTAACAGTATAACTCGAAAAATGAGGTTTTGAGAAAAATAAGAAAAATGTGGGAATCTTAGTTTAAAGTTAATTTACATTTTTGTAATTTATCATAGTCTTTCAGAATATAATTTTACATTGATTTTCTAGAAGAAAAAGCTCAAACTAAATATATGAGCTGAAGAGTAAAAAAAAATTTCTAATAGTACCGTTCTTGCATAATAGCGAGTCTGTTTTATGATGTTTTAATGATTCTATTCATACACAATCTGTGCTAACGAAAAGTACTAACTTTATATTATAATGTCAAACATTCAGCGGTTATTTAGATTCTTTTTTCTGTTATTTTAAAATTTCTTAAATTTTTTGTGTAATTGTTTATAGTACTTCATTTTTTAGTAGATTTAACATTTCCAGCAACTGCGCATGTATATGTGCATGTGGGCATAACCGCACCCCTCCGCTCCTCCTCAAACCCACCTCATGCCATCCTTTTGAATAACTATAACTCCGATTGCATGCAATTCCTTACGCTCTCTCTTTCTTCCCCTTTTTCCACACTCCACCCACTTCATTCGTCGATGCACTACTTCATAGAAAATGAAGAGCTAATTCTGCATCTCACTTTTAGCGATTACAATCATTCTTCTACTAAGAGAAAATACCCTAATCCTAATTTTGTCCCTTTATGCTACCCCACCCATCCATCATCTCCACAATAATCCTCTTAGCACTATGTTAAAGTAATAACACGTATCATTTAACATTGCGGGGCCTATATCATTATTTTCATTATTTTATTAAGAAAAAAATACCCCATCCACGTTAACCCACTCACCCCCCACTTTTACTACCTATCATAATTTTATCCCATTATGCTACCGTACCCTTCCACCCTTGCCTCCACCATCTAGCCATTGTCTCTAACGCGCTTGATTAGCGTTGAAAATGTTTATATCATTATTTTCATTGTTTCATTTAAGAAAAAATACCCCCTTCACGTCACCCATACCTCCCTCTACTTTTCCTACCTATCCTAATTTTGTCCCCTTATGCTACCCCACCCATCCATTATTTCGACACTCTTAGCACTATCTTAAAGTAATAATATATTTAATGTAGATTTACGATGCCTATATCATTATTTTCATTATTTTGTTAAGAAAAATCCCCTCCCTACGACCCCCATAACCTCCCCCCACTTTTCCTACCTATCCTAATTTTGTCCGATTATGCTAACATACCCTTTCATGATCTCCAAATTGACCCTTCTAACACTATGTCGTAGTTATAACAGTGATTACAATCGTTCTCTTACTATAGGGATTAAAGTAGGGGAGACCGGGGCGAATTCGAACAAAGTAAATATCTTGTAGTAGGAATGTCTAATGGTAATTATCGATAAACTAGTTTAAAGACACCATCAAAATGAACATTTTACCATGTTAGTAGCGACCAAATAAAATCTTAGGCCAATATTCAACCGGGTCTCACTTTTGAAGGTTTCAATAAATCATTCGGTGGATCAGAATTCTTGCGATAATAAATAAGCAAGTAAGAGTTTAAGTCTAATAAACGCATACTAGGTATTTCAATAGTATCTTTAATAGTTTTTTTAACCCGCTAATCGACTTATTAAATTTGAACTAAACATTTATAACTATTGTTTAAAGTATTTTCTTATATTGGGGCGAAATCGAACATAAAGTTCGGGTCGATTTCGAACAGCGTATTTCTCTCACGAAACAATTTCTATTTAATTGTATCAATAATAACAACATAAAAAGACAAAATATAATGTTAAAATGATTCGGAAAATATTTTTTAAACAGTGCAATATGTCAAAGGTAGGAAATTATCGTACGCACAGATATTGTCAGTAAATATTATAACGCGAGCATATCAATATTATCTTACTGTATCAAACATATAATCAAGTTGACGTTAATACTGTTCAAAATATTTTTAATTAAAACGACTACAAACTACTCTTCAGTGTAGAAATTGAGCCCAAATTATTAGAATATGTACTTACATTGTAGAAGTTGCCGACAATTTTAAATTTTAAACATGTAAAGCCTTATACGTATTTGCCAGCTAGTTTATATAATCTAACATCAATTAATTTACAAACTGCTGGAAGCTGGATTAAGAATAACATAACAGAAGCGGATCAGTTTAGCATTTTTATAAAAAGGCATTCAAATTTGTCGTCTATACAGTCCATAAAGATTCATGTTTAGCTAGAGTTATACATTTCAATAAAAACACGTAAACTTTATATTCAAATTTAAATATAAATAATCGTTAGTATTTATAACAATGTTATGTAATGTATAAAAAGGAAATAAATATAATTATGATGTACTTGAATAATTATTAGTTTCTCGTATTTCCTAAAAGATATAAAATTGAAGTTACATATTTATTCATATTTGCCTGTGCTATTTAAAATACATTGTTCGATTTCGCCCCAGCGTCTGTTCGATATTGCCCCTTATCCGGGGCAAAATCGAATGAAAATGTTGTTTGTATTAATGATGAAAAAAAGGTATATATTGGGTTAACAAAGGCTTAGAAAACATTTGTTACATTAGTTTTGATGATAACTAATACCGTCGCGGAATTAATTTTTTTTATTAAGTATGTTGAACTAAAAATACTAATAAAAAAAGTGTTCGAATTCGTCTCGGTTTCCCCTATAATGTGTATATTCATTAGCTGATTTATTTTGTGTAATCTCCGGAAAAATAGTTTACACGACTTATATCGTTATTCCAACCATCCCCTCATCTCGCCCCAGGGTATTTTTCGTCAGCTTATTGGGAGGTGCCTATATTACATTGATATTCTGGCAAGATAAAGCAATAAATGAGACTTCTAATGGATTACATACTTTTTTTTATAGTTATTTGATAAATAAGTATATATTGGTATATTCTCTGATTTTGACTTATTAGTATATTGTGTACTAAGGGCGTAAAGTGGGCTTTTTTAGATCGAGTATGGAGTTTGCAGTATTACGAGCCGGATATGAGTACTACAAACACACAAGGTCAAAAAAGTCCACTACACTGTAAAAAAATGAGTAGTAAAATTACCACATCGGAAGTAGGTAACAAACCGACCTATTTCCAAAGTAGTACATTTTCCGAAACAATACTAAAATTACCATAGGGTAATAAAATTACCGTACGGAAATAAAATTACTATACGGAGGGTAGTAATTTTAGGAGTAGAGGGATTAGAAGTAGAAATTCATTACCAAAGTAGTAATTTTACCACCCGAATAGTAAAATTTCAATGAGCATGGTGAAATTAAGGTTAAGAATAGAAATTTTACGTACATTTTTAATAATACTTATTTCAAAACTTTTCTTAATTTTTATACCAGTTACAAAAACAATCCAGCTACAAAGCGATAAGTGGTAAAAAAGAAAATATGTTCGGCATGATTCAAAAAATTCCAGAAAGTCTAGAAATGTATGAATATAAATATTAACAATAACGTGAATGCCGATAAAACAGTAATTAAGCGGTATACGGCTTCATCTTAGTGATGTATACGTTTAGTATTTTTTAATAAACTACGTGAACATGTTTCTGGTTTCATATGCGAGAGAATTGAAATTTTTTGACTTTACTTCACAAATTCATTGCCTTTTGGCAATTTTAGTCTGGCTATGCAGACAGTTAGAAATTTCGAAAAACTTTGTCACTCTTAAACAATGTATTTAATTACTATCTTATACTTTATTCAACAGCCTATAGACTGTCTCTAACCTTAATTTCTGTTTTGTCATACAAAATACTTCTGAAGCTAACTGACAGTTTCTCCTGCGTCCAAGATGGCGTTAGCGCAAACATTCTGTATGTGGTACTTTTACAATGCATGTGTGAATTTTACTACTACTGTTGCGGAATTATTACACCGTTTCCGTTGGTAAAATCACCATATCCAGAGTAGGTAACAAACCGACCCATTTCCAAAGTGGTAAATTTACCAATTTTGGTAATAACACAATTCCAATGGTGTTTTTACGTCACTCACAGTCGTAAAATTACGAAACGAGTAGTACAATTCCACAATGATTTTTTATAGTGTAGCCCTTGGTACACACCGAAGCGCACACCATACTTTTTGTGACACATGTTTGGCTTTTCGTGCCTGGAAGGCGAGACTGGAGTGACTGTTTTTCGACACAGCAACCATGAGGCTATTAGAATAGAACATCTAAATCTTATATGATTTTTGCCTAATCCGCAGTCTTTCGCCCGATCCCGACTATTTTCGCTTGCTCTGGATTATTTTCGCCTGCTGGTCGGAAAACGGTCACTTTTACAGCGTGTCTGTCGCAAACTTGAAAACAAATTCTCTGATATTTCCAGACCATTTTACATATTTTTTCCAGGTTTTTGAAAAGCATCAAATATGCAAACCTATTATTTTTATGTATACGTAATTAATGTTAATCGTTTACTCAAAATAGTCATATATTTCAATGTTTATAATTTATTGAATTTGCACAATTTTAAAAATATTCACCTGAGGCATAAATCTTCAACAAATAATCAAAAATTGTAAAAACTATAGACATTAAGAACCACATACTCGACGCGTACAATTTCAATAATTTAATTATTTTAAATAAATTACCATATACATCCAAAACCACATTTATAATCCAGGTTATCTTATTTCAATAAATATTATTTATAAGATATATATCTTATTATTATTTTAAAGTATCCTATTCTTTAAAAGATCTTGTCCACAGGTCACTACATTAAAAGACAGAAATATCAAAACACATGCAGACAGCCCACACAACCACAAGCAGACATCGAAATACTCGGGTACATATCAAAACAATTAATTACACACACTTCATGTATATGCGTGATTCCGCCGTAACTTGCCCACTTTGCGTTTAGGCCTCTTAGACACTTATACATTCGGAAAAAAATCTCTTCTTCATTTATAATTATTAAAAGCCGGAAGCGTATTACACAAGTTCTATCTTTTAAAACAAAAAAATAAATTAGGTTTAAAATGTTAGTTCCGTAACATGTCCAAAACTAAAATTTCGTTATAAAACGACACTCTTGGCAAAAGTAAGGTAGGTAAAAAATTCCTCCGTGAACATATAGAGTTAATAACATACATTTGTATTGGTTATAAACTAAAAATTCGCTAATTATCATTAAAGCAAGGTACATACTTTTTGTCCATCAGCAAGCGATAAAATATTGATGACAACCGTATATACACCAAAAAGCGCAGTAGTTTGTTATAATAGACCATCTTGACGGTGGATTCACAAACTATATGTTCTGACTCATCAAATGCATCCGGAAAAAGATCTGGGAATTCAAAATTTCGCGAGTACAAACAGTTTTATCACTTCAGATTTCAGTACAAAGCGGTAGAGGTCAGTTCCATAACATTACTAAATTAGTATCTAGATACTATTTATTAGATGTTTTACTAAAAGTAAAAAGTGATTTTCGTTGCATAATAGTAGAGTACATAAAACGTATTTGCAAAAAAGTTCGTATGTTAAGTCTAGGAGTCATGAGAGCAGTTTCAAAGTAAAATATCATTTCCGTAACAGGTCAATTCTGTAACACCTTATGAAAAGTATTATCAAACTAAAAGGCATTTCAATCATTTTCATAAAAAAACTAATAACACCACGTGATTCTACGGCTAAAAATACATAAAAAGTCATACGAAGTTATCTCTTGTAAATTCAGGGGATCTAATGCAGGCTGAAAGTAAAATGCGACAATTTTCACTCATCCGCCGTTTTTATGCTTGTTTTGGGCAAGTTACTGCGGAATCACCTATATTATACGTGCGCACATATATGTACACGAAATAGCACATTAAAAATCATACTCATACGCATAAGCACACTCACATACATACATATGAAAACACACGAAGATCACACTTAGGTGATGTTAAACATTACCGACAATTACAAGGATCCAACATTTTCATTTAATTTTCAATTTTGAGCAAATATCTTTCTGGAACGTTGTTGTATTAATCAAAAACAACAACGCTCCAAAGAAATATTTTCTCAAAATTAAAAATTAATTGAAAAAATTTGATCCTGGTATTTGTCGATAACGGGGAATGGGGGGGGGGGGGGGGAGGGTTAGCGTCTCCTTAAACTTATAAATATACACTCACTATGATTCATTATAAAAGAAATGTAATCTTACAGTATAATGGATTATTGTTTATTACATTTATTTTATAGTTATATATAAATTGTATATAATTATGCATTATTATATACAGACAAAATTTATATATAATTATATATAACTACTTATATATAATTAATAGGGGTGCAGGTAATGTGGTCACCTTAAGGAACTTTTGATTCCCAGTAGATAATATATATCGGATATTAGGACTTTGGAAACTATTGAGACATGTTATTTGAACCGTTAACTAATACCCCACGCAGCATAAGATATTTCAGAAATATTTCAGTAAAATATTTCAGTAAAATATTTCTGAAATATTTATAAGCCCACTAAAACGACGGCTGAAACCCTTTCTTGAAATATTTCGTGAAATGCTTTTGGAATATTTTTGGAAGATTCGTCTGGAATATTTAGAAAAACATTTAGGTAACATTTTTGGAATATTTCCCATTTACTGTCTGAATATATGCAAACGCGAAATATTTGGAAAATATTTCTTAAATATTTTTATAAATATTTCAGACGAATCTTCCAAAAATCTTCCAAGAACTTTTCACGAAATATTTCAAGAAAGGTTTTTAACCGTCGTTCCAGTAGACTGATAAATATTTCAGAAATATTTCAATGAAATCTTACATTCTGTGTGGCACCTCATGTGTTTTTTGGCAAAAAAATTACTCTCTGAATTTTAATTAAAGTAGTTCTAAGTAGTTAAAAATTAGTCACTTTATCAACACTGTTGGTAAAGTGTCCATCTATCAATTCTTACGGTAATTGGGATTGGTGGTCGTGACGTCATTGCCCTACTGCTTGCCTCCATCTTGGGCCTAACAGCCAATCAGATGCAGGCTACAGTAGAAGACCTAGTTAGTTTTCGCAACTTTTTATTTATACAAAGTTGACTCGAGAGTTGTGTGCGAATCACCTTAACTACATGGTGTCTTAGCATACGCCTTGGTGTCGATATTTTGGGATTAGTAGGTCTATAGGAATTTTAAAGAAGCAACCGACGTTTCTATCGGCGTCGATTGCCTTTTGCCTTGCAATGCATTTGTATGGCCACTTTACCAACCGTTAAACGTCAACGAAAGTTGCAATTTTCGCACCGAAAAGAAACTCTACGGAAAAAAGTGGCACATGCATCTTAAAGTACATAAAAAAACTACAATTCTATGTACCGTATGATTTCTTTTCGCTAATATCATGCATACGAAAAGTGGTTTCATTACAAGTTTTATTGTACTGCTAAGAAATCAGAGTTTTGATGCTTTCGCGCGTAAACATGACCCTATCGTGTAATTAGAGGGCGCTAACAGCGGGGTCACCGCACCTCTCAACCTCTATCGTCACAATACATATACTGTAGGAGTTACGGCACCCCAGAATGACGCATACAGCGAGATCTCGTATTCGCTATGAGCATGTGGTATAGTATCTGCTATCTTATTTTCAAGAATAACGCCATCTTACGGCCGAGTGACGAAATCGGGGTAGTACAAAATACACAGGCTCTTATGGACATTCAATGAAAATAATATTTTTTTAATTACTAATGAATCAGAGAATATCCTTATAATTTATTTTAATAATACATAAATATGGCAAGAAAAAAAATTGAGATCACACATATTGTCAGAAACCTATAAAAAATTAGTTTCAGAGAATGACCATAACTAGATTCTATGATTGTGTACAATTTATGTCGTGCTCTGGACGAATAGATGGCCACATTACCTGCACCCACCTTACATATGACTCATTTTTAGCCGGGGAGGTCTATTACTACTCAATGTAGGGCAAGCTACTTCGGGTTATATCTAAATTTAGGTATATTTTTATAATTATAAATAATTATTCACTGATTCACCGTCGGTAAAAATCAAGGCGGGAAATTTGAATTTTTGATAAACCATCGAACCCCCTCAAGCACACTGTTGACTGCTGTGTCTGACGCTGCTCGCGGCGCAACAGCTTGCCGCGTGCGCGCGCTCCTCGCTGGAACGCAGGCAGGTGGCGCCGAATCTGCCCCTCGCGGCAAATATGCTCGACTCGCGAGTGCCTGGCTTTCCTCTTCTCTCCCTCTCTCTCTCTCTCTCTCACTCTTGTAGTATACATTATTTCAGTACTATATAGGTATGTGCACACTGTACTATAGCGGGCCGTCATTTGTGCGCCGCGCATATGCGGTGCGGTACAGGCTACGCGTACAATTGCAGGTCGCGCGCACGGCGAAGGCAAAGTACAACTTGAGGGAAGAGAAGGTATAATATAATTTATCTGTAGGGTGCAGCGTTCTAAGCTTCCCAGATGCACGGTATGTATCTATTTGGACTGTAATCGAAATGTCTTCCGTTACAAATTTATTTTATGCAATTCGTGTTTTTCTGAGCAGGTAAATGTATAGGTATAAATGTTGTTTTCGTATCTGTGCAAAATAAAATAGAACAAACCGGGCAGGTGCACCTGTTTCTGAGTGATGTGTAATATCATAATTGCTAACATCATGTTATTTGTTACAGATTAACATTACGATTATTCTAAGGCGAATTATATCTACATGAATTCAATATTTCTTATTTTATGAAAAATGATTAGATTATGGTAAATACTTTTTACACAGAGAATCTATTTCAGTGACTGTAGCATTCTAGGTAGCATTACATTCTATTAGGTATACAACGAAATTCTCGGCCTTCTTTACATAAATTATGTTTTTACTTGTAAACAAAATATTAATCACCTAATCTCGCAAATAATTTCCCTCGTTCTTTACATATTTGCGCCATATCTTTCTGAAAACTGACGAATTCCGTC
This sequence comes from Gastracanthus pulcherrimus, assembly GCA_949152435.1. Taxonomy (NCBI): domain Eukaryota; kingdom Metazoa; phylum Arthropoda; class Insecta; order Hymenoptera; family Pteromalidae; genus Gastracanthus; species Gastracanthus pulcherrimus. Next base: position 175,539,820 of record OX424573.1, on the reverse strand, counting down.
TCGAAAAGCTGATGGTGGTTTTGACTCGATCTACTTGATGATACTTTACTCGACTTCCTCGATGGAGTTAAGGGGACGCCAGATATCTCTGTCCTTGTCTAATTGAGTTTTCATTCATAACTTTAAGAGAAATAATTTTTTTGAAAAAATAATAGTTGACCCTGCTTTGTTTTATAGTAATCTAAATATATGTCCAAGCTGGGTTCATATGATTGTTTTGTTTTCGAGAAAACTTTGACACACTATGAGGGCCAAGTACATGGAGATTAACCTTTACATACTAAGTTTGTCAAAGTTTTCTCGAAAACAAAACTATCATATGAAACCAGCTTGGACATATATTTATATTACTATAAAACGAAGCGGGGACAACTATTATTTTTTTCAGAAAAATTATTTCTCTTAAAATTATGAATGAAAACTCAATTAGATAAGGACAGAGATATCCGGCGTCCCCTTAAAATGTGAATCGGCCAAGTGGTGTTGCAAAGATAGGAAAAGGTGGTGATTTGCAGGTGCCATATCTGTGGAATCCGCCGCGTGAGGGAGAATTTTCTAGCTCATGTTAGAGAGGAGTTCTATTATGGTCGTTTTCGCGGTGTGTGGCGGCGCGTTGTCCAGCAGCAAAATCACTTTTCTTCTTCCACAACAGGTTTTTTCTCCTCCAGAGCATCATTCAACTTAATCAACTGCTGCCGGTAACGTTCAACTATGATAGTTTCACCCGGTCTGAGCAACTCATAATAAATAATTCCCTTCTAACCAAAAGTACAGCAATACCTTTTTTCCGTGAATATTTGACTTTGCTGTGATAGTCCCTGGTTCTCCTGGATCAACCCAATATTTTCGTTGCTAAAGATTGTCATAAAGCACCCACTATTCATCGCTCGTTATTAATTCGTGCAGAAAGTCCTTTTTCTTGAACCTACAGAGAACAGGGCTAGAGCAGTGCTGCAACCGCAATTTCCATTCTTAAGGGGGCAAACCTGACGGGTTAAACTTAACAAAAGATTTTTTTTATGAGTCCAGTAAACTTTATATGTTTAAATGCAATCATTCTGAAAATTTGTATGCTTTCAATACTTAATAGTATCTTTAATTTTGCCGTTGTAAATCCTCAAAATCTTGATTCTACACATCACAATAAATCCGAGAATATATCACTATTTTCAATAACATATTTATTAAAGGAACTTTGTTCCTCACGCAATTCTAGGTGACATGATGATCAACGAACTTTTTCGTTAAATTTTTTTTATTATTCTTTTTCGGAGATCCAATTAATTTTAAAAAAAGTTTTTTTAATGTTTTTCGATTCCTAATGCAGCACATTGGTCATCTGGTGCTTTAATTATTTGTTTGTTCCTGTCTCTCTGGTCTTTCAACTTTTATGTAAGTAATATCATACTTTTTTCAAGAATCTTTAAAAAGACATTTTAAAAAGGACCTAATAGTAGCTTGAGGTCTATTCTAGTGACTTATTAAAATCGATTTAGAGAAAAAAGGTTTTGCTCGATCTTCACCAAAATTGTACAGTATATTCTTTGAATCAAACAACAATAATTTAAACCCACAATGAATTATGTGCCTTGCTCCATCGAATAGTAGTAACAGTTTTAACTTTTCATATTTATCAAGAAATTTTTAACCTAAAGAACTTTGCAAATTTTTAAAATTGAAAATTTTATTTCCAACCGACGGAATGAATGATGACTTAAATTGATGATTTTGATATGAGGAATATATTATATAATTTTTATAACGATACGAAATGACTTTTTCTTTCTATGTTGGTGAGAGTACGTTGATATAATAGACCAAATGACCGCATTTTTGGTACTTTTTAGGATATTTCATATAAAAAAGTATGATTCTGTGCATATAGGAATTTTAAATTTAGATTCTTAGCTTTTAAACGGATAATTTGAGACCTGGTAGACCTATGTGCCTTCTTAGGAAGCCGAGTATTAGCCTTTAGAAATTCGATGATGCTGGTTCCCTAAAAGTCAAAACTTCTGTAGAATCTCTCATATATGATACACTATACGGAAGAAAAATCTGATGGAATTTGTTTGAATTTTTTTCTCAAAAACTTAAACTTTATTAAATTGAATTCGAGCATTTTAAATAAATTCAAACAAATTCAATTTGATTTTCGTTCCGTCAAGTGTACACTGTACATATTGTCAAGTCAAATAATATCGTTTTACTTGTCAATAAAGTTGGTGTATATAGGTCTCGGTATAGGTGACCGGGGTGGAAGTGGACGAAAGATTAATTCGAAGAGCATCCATATTTTTAAGTTAACGCATAATTAGAGGTTGTGGCTTTGAGCAAGATAAGGATATCGACCTATTATGAGTATACAAAATCTGCAGAGAAAAGTTATTAACGGTTAGGAATTATATTACTTTTGTTAAGTTGGTAACCCAATGACGTTTAGAATTTTATTAAAACTAATTAAAATAATAAAAACAGAAGTGAGCGTATAACCACATAATTTTTTATTGATAGAGTATTTGATTACGAATAATTTAAGACCCTGATAACCTATTAAAATGCCACATTAAGCTATATGGTTAAAATATTCGGTTAGAATATTTTTTATACGTTGGAGGGGAAATGAACGGAATTGTCTCTACTTTTTCCGGTATTTACTTTTGTTTAAATTTACATTACATATGTAATATAAAACTGTTTATGCTGTTTAAAAGATTTAGATCCTTTAACGTGTAATACATTTAACATCAAACCAATTTTTTACAATAATTGCTGATGTTTACATTTAAAATAGACATTCGTGGTTTAGAAAAATTATGAAATCCGATTGCAAAAAGAATTTATTTAATCTATAGGGTAGAGTGGAGTATTTTTGTACATTTATGCTTGCCATTAAAACTGATAAATAAAATTAAATAAATAAATAAATACAGGGCGGAAAACTTTTAAATAGTTATCTGTATATTTGATAAATATACGCTAATGATAAGGGTACGATCTTTTACAGAACAGTGAAAAATAAAAGTTTCAAAAAGTAAATAATTTTTTAACCTCAAAAGTACCAAATTCCGAAGTACCATCCGGATGATACTTCCCATAGTGGGTATCTCAATAGATGATAAATTAATTTTTTTTATTTATTGTTTAGTTGGTATTTCAATTTAAAATCGCAAGTAAGAATAACTTACGTCAGAACTTAGTAAGTACTTACATAAGATCTTCGTTGAAATCCGTACGTAAATTTTCATGTAAGTTCTTACGTGAGATCTTACGTAAGTTCAGACGTAAGTTCTTTCCAACCATTTTCAGTAGGGTTCAGCGGTGGGTACCGTATCAAACGAGGGCCGCACGAGGGGCTCAATTTTAATTTTTAATTTTAGTTCAATAATCTTATTTAAATTTCATTCTAAAACATTGTGAACTACTTCTGAACGTTTATTACAAATTTTTTTATGTTAATACGCAAAGGAGCGCAAATTTGTTGATCTTTTTTATTTGGTCGTTAACACATATATAAGTTTGATCACGTCATTGGATTCCCCGTGAAAAACTCTTTAATTACATATTCAATTTGTTAATAACTCATTTTCTATAATATTCTCAGAGGCGACAAGCAGCTCCTTCCCATAAGGTTATGTGTTAAAAGTGATTCTTTTAAGCTTAGTTTTTTCAATAATTTGGTCATTCACCCCAGATTTTCTTTATATACCATATATATCAAAAGTTTAATGTGCAAAGAATATTTTTGGAAAGTTTCAACAACGTCTATATTTTTATAAAAAGTCGCTGAAGCCACCTTCATGGCACTTCTAGTCACACGAAAGCGAATTTTCAGTTTCCATCACCAGGCGGAGACATGCGAACTACAATTTGCGTTTAGTACATAGTCCTCTTCGACAGAATTGCGCAAGATGCTGCAAAGTGCGTGGCGCAATCGTCTGCTGTAGGTCTACTGCAATTCTGTTACACGCACGCTTGTGTTATTTTAACATCTTGACTGCACTCTGACTGGCACATTCCTGCCGCAAATCTACTGCAAAGAGCCTGACGCTATCAGCTGCTGATATTTGGCCGCAATTTTACTGCAAAGAGCCTGGCGCAATCGTCTGCTGAGATGCTACCGAAATTCACTGCACGCGCGAGTGCAAAATATTAGTCAAAAGTTTGCACTTAAGCTTCTTCAAGACTTGCGCAATTTTTCTGCAGTAAGACCTTCTGAATCTTCAATTCAATTATTCTGCTGTACGTGCAAATGCGTGTTAACGGAATCGAATATTTATGCACTCAATTTGCCACAAGGCTTTCACAATTCTGCTGCGTAGGCCTGCCGCAATCGCCTATAAGCAGAAATATAGTTAAATTCGGAAAAAGAAGATGCACGTTCTGTTGCAATTTTCAAGATATGCAGACAATTTCGCGACAGAATTGCAGCAGAATTGCAGATGACTTTGTTACCAGGCTCTAACCAGTCCAGCTCAATTTTTTAAGCAGATTCTAATTGATCATTAAGTAATATATTTACTAAGGATTCTTCTGTGAAGTTTTAAAAAAAACCGAGCGTGCATTTTCGACCTTACACTTGACAGCCAACCGTTATGTCTCAAAAAAAAATGTTTGATATTGTAGAAATTAAAATTCAAGTTAAAATAAGTGTTCAAATCCTTCCCGTCTTTCCTACAGCTGTACGCCTTTGTACGCTGTCTATAAACAGTCAACAGCAACAATCTATCTAAAGGCTACTAAATCTACCTCACAGATGTATCAACACGCCAGTGTTCTCTCAAAAGAATACCCGATCTTTGCACACTTCAAATCCAAAAACCAGCCGATATCAAACGTCTCATCAGACTATACGTACTCGCAGTCCGTCCATCAAATTTCATTGTACAAGCAGCCGCAACAACAGCGGTCAGAGACACCGAATGTACATTACTCGAGAGCCTCAAGCCCCTGTACACACCGCCGTACTCCGTACTCCTCGTGCATCGCGATCCACACCACCACGGGGCGCGCGTATAAGACTCCCGTAATGCCCCGTCTCCACCTACCCTCGCTGCAACTCTCAATGCACGATCAACGACAGTGCAAATAATGACAAAATTAAAAGATTTCATTGATCAATCTTCGTGTAAACTTCAGTGCACATATCTCCTCGTCCTTTCGATAAAACAGCAATCAATCAACATCTCAAATTCTTCGCTGTCCCATCAAGCTTCATCAAACCGTCACGCGTAATCGCGGCATAACCCGTCGTACCTCCCTGCCGCATAGTGCACCTAACCTACAAAAGCAGAAAGAAAGGGGAAAACTCACGCACACGCGCGCGCGCGCGACCTGTGTCCAATCGAGCTGCACACCAGCGTGCACGCGCGCAACATCACTCCTATATACATCCCGCGCCACGCTGCCAGCAGTCATCGGGTCTCCACGTTGAAAATGCTTGTCCCTCCAGTCTCCACTAGCGCTCTAGTCCGCACTCCACTCTACAGTACGAAAAGTGCGTGCGTGCAGTGCCACCACCGCTGTCTGCGCGCACTCACACACACACACACACACACTCGGCTACACGTAAAAGCCAGACGGAGACCGAGCATATTGGAGCGGCGCGCGGCGCGCGGCTTAGCAGCAGCGGCAGAACCCGGCGCGCGCTCGCGAGTCAGCCAGTGTGCAGCACAACACTATACACATAGCACACGGCACGGCAGCGCGGTGCAGCAGCAGCAGCCTCTGCTGTACACGCGCGTTCTCTCTCTCGCTGGGTGTTTTTGTCGCTTGATCTTTGCATCGAAAAAACCGTGTGCGTGCGCTCGTTGTTTTTGTTTTCGTTTCTTTCTACACCCTCGCCTCCCCCCCCACCCCCCCCGTGTGCAGCGCGCAGGGAGAGAGAAAGTGATGTAAGTACACTCGCGCACACACACACACACACACACCAGCATCAGTGCGTGAGATTGGATCGCGTTGTTCGTCAGCGGTGCGTCTCTGTATTTTTTCTCTTCTCGTTGTCCTCTAATCGCGAGGAGAAGCGAGGATGGGGAGCGCGATTGGTCGCGGAGCCGTCGATCGGCAGGAGGATCGATGAGAGCCGTGCGCGCGTGTGTTTGCTTCCTCTTTTTTTTTTTTGTTTCGAGGTTATGCACACTGGAATGTCGTCGCTGGTAGCCGTGCACCAGCAGGAGTATCATAGAGAGAGAGAGACGAGGACGACCACTACCGCTGCTACTCCGTTTTCTTGAACTTGGCTGTGCCGCTGTGTGCGCGCCGCACCGCCGCTGGCGCTCTTTCGTGTGCGTGCGCACGTACACGGATCGTGTGTGTGTGTGCAACGCAAGCGGCAAGCCTGGTGGAGAGCTCTCGAGGTTACACATAGAGAGCGACAGAGAGAGATCGGCATTCCGTGAGGAATCGTCGTCGCGCGCGCTCGCGTCAATATATACAGATATACGCGTACTCGCGTACTCGCGCGGTGGTGTCTGGTCTTTCTGTACCGTGCGTGCGCGTGTGTTTTGGAGAAAAGTGCCGATCGCGCGCCTCGCTCTCCGCATAGAATGCGATATCGGAGCACTCGGCTGGTGTACTTTTCCCGAGGCTACGGAGTTTCGGAGCAGAGTGAGCGGTACTTTTTTCGCGAACGAAGAGGAGGAGGAGGCGGTGGTGCTGATCGGTACCGGTAAAAGGCTGTACAAATCTTTTCTTTTTTTTGGTCGCGCGCTGTCTCGTGGAACTGTGTGTGCGTGCGTGCGTTCGAGTGTATACGTATATATACCGCGTCGCTCGAAGAGAGAAGAGAGAAGAGCTGCTGCACAGAGTGAAGAAGAGCCGAGCGGCCGCGCGCTAGTTTAAATATAGAGAAGACGCAGCGCAGCGCTCTCTCGAAATTTACGAAGATTTCGCAAAAGAGAGAGAGAGAGAGAGAGGTTTGGAATTCCGCGCGAAAGTGTCGTCGTCGTCGTCGTGTCGTCGATGGAGGCAGAAAACGGCCGGAGAGGAGGAGGAGAGTTGAGCAATAAGTATTCGCGCTCGTAGTCGCCGAGAACCCGTTCCTATATAGGTACACCTCGGTCTGAAGAAGAGATCTTCGTTTTTTCGAGGGGGAGAGAGAGAGAGAGAGAGAAGGAAGTCGGAATTCGAAGGAAAAGAAGCGTACGCGCGCGAAACGGTATATCATTATTATTATACGTGGCGAGAGCAGACGAATTCGCGGCCAGTGGCGAGAGTGCATATATGCAGCGGGGAAAGGAAAGAGAGGTGGCCCGACCTTGAAATCGGCCCCGACACCCCCGGAATTTTCCGCAACGCGGAGCCCCTCTACTCGAGAAGATCCTACGAAAAAGAGGAGAGAGAGAGAGAGAGAAAAGGAAATGAGTGGTGAAGTGCAAAGTGATTTTCCGAGAAGATAAATTTCGAAAAAGGAAAAAAGTTTGTTCAGTGTTTCATTTTTTTTTTCAGTGCCTTAAATTAAATAATAATAATAAAAAAAAAAGAGTAAAAATTCAGTTCAGTTTCTTTATTTCGTCGTCCCTCGTTGTTTATACACGAGCAGCAACAGCAGAAGAGTCGAGTTTTTCACGCATACCGAGGAGAGAGAGAGAGAAAGAGAAGATAGTAGTACACACACAGCAGAGGCAGAGAGAAGAACCGCCGCCGCCGCCGACTATACACACACACACACACACACACACACACACTATCATGCTAACGGTGGAATTCCGCTCGAGAGGAATCTGAAGGCGGGGACTCTGACGTCACTCCGCTCATGATAATGAGGTATTCATGATGGCGGACGCGCTCGCACATGCGAGAGAGAGAGAGAGAGAGAGAGAGAGAGGCCGCAGCCGACTACGACTGTTAACATCCCCCTCTTTTTCTTGCGGCCGTGTGTGCGTGAGTTGTTTTACACCGAGTCGCGCGAGTGTTGTGCCTGTCTATTTCTAGGCCTCCGCGCCTGCTGGTGGTGGGTCTTTTTCTCGGGAGAGCTGCTCCGATGGTAGCTTTTGAAAAGGTGGAAAAATCGAGAGGATGAGAGAGAGAGAGAGAGAGAGAGAGAGAGAGAGAGAGAGAGAGAGAGAGATGAGGGGGAATGTTCGATGTGCGTATGGTCGGAGTAAATTTTGAGGGAAATTGAGAGATTGTGAAATGTGGGTGAGGATTCTTTGGGATTTCCGTTGAAAATTTACAATTGGAAAAGACTTAAATAATCGAAATTAAAGTGTAATGTCATACCGATAGTTTATGGTTCAGAAAAATAAAAATCAGAATTTTTGTAATTACCTACTGAAGTTGTATTGTGGAATGTTCAATAAACAGAAACTTGAAATTATGTAAAATTGTACAATAATAGACCAAAAGTACATTTTTAAATGATATTTGGACATTAAAACTTTCTAAATAAACTTTGGAATTTTGAAAAATGTAATTTCTGTACTTGAAGTTCTGAATGGATGTTCGGATAATAGAAACCCATCATAATATATGTAGGAGTGAATCTCTGGAATGACGCGAATTTTAAGTGAATTCCGGGGCAGTATTAAAATTTTGAGTATGTTATTTTTAAGCGATTTAAAAGAAAATAAGGTTTCTCAATTTGCATCGCCTATACACAGAACTACTGAACCGATTTTCTATAACTTGTTGCGTTAAGCTTGACATCCTTTAACGTAGGTGACAAAAGAAAAATTTTCAAAATCTGTCAAGTTATCGCGAAGACGATTTTTTGAAATTCTAATTCATTTTCGTGGGAACTATATAAATTAATTTAGGATACAGTAGACTTTTATACTGTTTTACTACTACATTTTTGGAGATAAAACTCTGATAAAGAAATAGTCACTGTCCCGCAGTTTACACAATATCGCTATAATGTCGGTAATATAACAGGAGACCAATGTAATATTTAATTCAATTGATTAATATCTAATATATTCAAACAAAAATACTTTTTATTCTCTATTTGTATTGAAAATATTATAAGTACCAGTGTAACGGAAATTATATTTTTTAATTATTTTGTCAATGAAAGGTTTGGAATAGTTTGATAGGCTATATAAAAAAGTTATTGAATAGAGGCATGAAGTTTAATTTTTACAGAGAATCACTCATTCAATATTTTACGTTGTGTTTGGGTGAAAGCAAAAGAAAAGACTAAAATGTCAGTAAACTCGCTAGTTTGAAAAATATCGACAGCTTTCGAATAATTTGTTATGACAATACATGTATAATCACGATAAGGTTATATTTTATGAATCAAGAGAATGCCATTGGCGATATTGTATTATTCTCCACATTTGTTTTATTTCTAAAGTCTAACATTTTCATTTTTTTTTATTTTTCTGCGTATGTTTCGATCTTTTTAAAGTTATATTCTAATAAAGTCAAAAAATGGAAATATATGTATTAGTAAGATAAAAGCATAGAAATGTGGAACTTTAGGAATGCAGAAGAATATGCTTTCACATTTCTAAACTTCTAGAAAGCATGGCATATATGCACTGAAATGAACTGGAATAACGTCGTAGAACAAAAAGGCCAACATAAACACGAACACGTTTCACTTCACTTAACAATAAACATAAATTTCATCAATTGAAAATACATTTCGTGATATTTTAGCTCATAGATATATCGGTATTATAACTTTTTAATTAATAATTTTTTTATTAAGTATTGTTTTCGTTATTAGTCATCAAATCAATGCGGATTGCATATCTTTCTTTATCATTCTGTCTACATACATTTCTATCTTATTACTTTTATTTAAAAATAAAACGGGGAAATACCAATGTAAATAAATAAACATAATAAAGTAACCAGTCACTTATATTTTTTTAAATTATATACTCGGTTTATAAAAAATTTTATTGAAAGAATTCTTTGTTTAATTTATACAAAACCTAAACTGATTTCGTACACACGCTGAATAACACGTAAAGTTATGCATAATCGATTAAATACACACTACACGGTTGAAGCGCAAATCCTCTAATTATTTGGAAGTTAATGAATCAGACTATTTAAATATTTAGATTATGAATACCTGTTCTCTTTATAATCCTGGTTAGTCAGAAATCATTACGTGTGTAATGTAAACAACATTTACTTTGATCTACTATAAGAACGTTTATCTACATAAAAGTAATATAATTTTGCAATATTTTTAAATGAAAACCTTCAATAGTGATATATAAAATCATTTTCCTAGTTGCATCATTTTTAATTTCATTCGACGATTACGAAAGAAAAAAAAATTGCATCGCAGTCTTATTGACAATTTTATTCCATTCTGTTTATTGTATGCAAATATGGTACAACCTTTATCAATATATAATTGGTCAGCACGTGAATTATTTACATGACAATGCATACTCAATTTCAATTATGTATCTGAGAATAATTTTTACATTCGAAAATAGATAAAACTTCCAAGACTAACACTAAAGCTTCACACTTAAATACGGATACTTCTAAAAAACAAAATGAAATTATTAAAATTCTAAACATTTTGTATATTCTTCCATATTCTTAACAAAAAGGAAAGATAGGCATGCATCGTGTACTTGTAAACAGATATTCTGATAAAAATTATTTTCAAAATTCATAGTAATCGTGCGACATCCTGCCTTCACCTTAAACATTACCCTGATACACATTCAATATTAACATCCCTCATCACAATTTCCTCCGTTCCTCGGTATAATTGTTCCCCTTGCCAAACACACACTACCACGGTACAATTTTCATCAGAAATCTTTTTCTTTCACTAGACGCGTGCGTGTGGCATGAATGAACGCGCGACACGTGGAGGGAAATGACGGGGGGGGATGCACCTAATATATAACAGTCGTGGTTGCGCCGCTGTGCTCTCGGAATGTGCACCGCACAATGCACACGTATATATAGAAGCCAATATATATACATATATAGGCCAAAAGCGAGGATGACGATGTTGATGATTCTTGTGTCTTTGCTTTCCGCACGGATTTAGAGCGCAGTGAAAATATGCCAAGGAGACGGAATGGGGAGATACCGCTTCCGGAAGGGTGGGACGTCGCGCAGGACTACGACGGGAAGGTGTACTTCATTGACCACAACACGAGGAAAACGACCTGGATCGATCCTCGTGACAGGTACGTGTCCATGCATCTCATTCTACGATATGCTTTCAATTGTGGCGTTATGCGTTATGTTAGGTTGAGGTATAACTCTTGCAACATGGTGTGGATATGGTATGATATTTGAGGTAGAGATTTGAGCGATGCGACGCGACGCTGCGAGAGAAATAAGTTACGCGAGTGCGTGAAATTCAACTCACTCGTTGCTTGCTTGCCTGTTTGCATGTAGTATTAGGTAGACATAGTACGTGCGCAGCAGTAGCGGCTTCGAGAGGCACGAGGCCCCGTTGAAAAAACTTTTTTATTTAATGAATGTCATTATACAAGACTTTGACTATACCTCCTCTAAAATCTTTTCCATTCATTCATTCGTAACCCGGGAAAAAATCTTTTTACCACGTATTTTGCTTGGAAATTTTAACGAACCCTCCCTAGTTAGCAAGTAAACTTGTCAACATGGTACTCACAATACCAAATATGAAATATGAATATTATTCTACGTTATTATCACATAGAAAATACGACTATAAACATTGCTATAATTGCGATAAATGCTGTGGCTATGTGGTAAGCAATGTAGCAAATAAACAACGTTAAAAAGAATAATTATTCAAACTATATATAGAAATACCAGTTTATAAATTAAATGCTGGCTTATCCACCATTAACATTATTATTAAAAAAACTGTCTAAAACACCTTTTTATATATAACTAGATTATTACGACACAAATGTTTATAAACGAGAGATTGGCGAAAAACTACATCCCCGATTTGTTTCTTCAGTCTGTTTAGAGTGAGACAGAGTGCCGATACTCTGTAAAGTCAAAGCTCGCGCTCTAGCTGTTATAATACACGATTGCCGCGCCCGCATTCCAGGCGCCAGGGCCGCGCGCGAGCTCTGCGCCCCGCAAACCCAGTCGTAACTGGCATGTATTTTTAATAATAATACTTTTTTTAAACCAGTGATATAATTTAAGTCTGAATGGCCATTTATTAAGCTATTACTTCCTAATTGAATATTTAGATAACTATTTGTTTTTGTTTTTATTTTATTAAAAAAGGTAAATTGTAAATGGTCACTTTTTTACCATGGATGTCCTTGATGTACGTAGATTTAGAAACTGTATATTAAAACTGTCGGTTTAAACAGTGCTGCACTAATAAACTGTGATTACGTTTATTAAAATGAAATACTTTTTATTTGAACGTTTGTGACGTCTCATTTCACATGACGATTTGATTGAATTGACCGTCATTTTGCATTCAAAAATGTTGAATAGTCACGACACAAGCGAATTTTCTAATGTTTAAAACCTACTTTTTCAGGGTTGGAGGTAAATTTTTCTACACTGAAATTTATAATATGGCCACTTCAAATCGACCAAAACTGACGAAAGTTAGAAATTATTTTTGTTTCATACTAAGCGATGATATTTAATTTCAGTAAAGAAAAATTTAAAATCTGACCTTAGAGTATAAATAATGGGATTTGGGGGTGTCAAAGACAATAGAAATTCAAAATTTCCACCACCAATGTGTAATAGATAGAGAAATGAATAATTGGTTACTCTTTCTTATGTAATTTACCATTATACAGAGTTAAAAGTAAATATTTTAATATTTCGTCAAATGACATTCGAACAAATTCTCGAGTTCTAGAAATTTGATTCGAATGGTATTCTTTGAAGTATTACAATATTTGCTTAAAACTTTACATAATAACATATTATTATGTACAGTAGAACGTACGTTGTTTTACATAATTTGATCTGCGTACATTGATTTTTGTGATAAAAATTACCCTGATTTACGATAGCAATTGATTTAAATCGTGGTAAAATTATAATAATAATTAACGCTAACTTTACCATATCAGAGTATTCTTTGCCATGAAGTCAGAATATCTCAAATTACGCGTATTTCTCACAGTCATTTTACCAGAAAATTCCGTCTGTAATAAATGTACTTACAACTAATTATTTATCCTTCGGTCGATAAGATTTAAAGCGTGAAATTTGAATATCTAATTTAATTTTACCAGCCTATAATTGATACATTGCAAAATCATACATAAGTTGAAATACTCCAAATCATATACACGGCACATCCATCCTTCCAAGTATATAATAGGCTCCTAAATATAAAACCGCCACAATCTGTTCGCTATATCTCAGGACGAAGTAAACCTCCACGCTCATCCTATCCTGTTACCGTCTTTTCTCCCGATCTTGCCGTATACCCGCGTGCGTTGCACCTTAACTCTCCCCCTCTCTCTCTCTCTCTTAACTTCCTCTTTACATTCGGCTCCTTCCAGCCTCTCTTCGTCCCTTCTTTCCCCGTTATATTAGTCCTCCGTTCTCCAAGACATTGCTTCCCGCATCCTTGCCTTCTTGTTTCTCTTGCTTCTTCGTCCTCTCGCATACTTCTACTTCGTCTTCCAACGTGGGCATATCTTCCTTCTCCTCCCACTAATTCCTTCTTCTGCCTCCTTCGCTCCTCGGACTTCGCGAAGTATTTCAAGGCCATGCACTGTGTGCACGTGTGTGCGTGCGTGTGTGAGCTGCGTCGAGGCGGTTAATTGGGGCCTCGACCTATAAAAAAGCCGGGGCATGTTTTATGGGGACATTGATTCGAGATTGTATTTCGAATACTGGGTTTGTAAGGCGAGACGCGCGAGGGCCCCCGAAGCTGCGAAGGAGAGTCTTCGGGCTTTTCCTTTTTAACCCACGGGTCGCCGACACTTTTACTTCCGCGATGCAGCGGCCAAAGAACGGATGAATCTCCGTTCGTTCGCCTCGAGCCTTTCTTTGGTCCTTCGATCTTTCTTTTGGTCTGTGTTTTCGTTGTTTTTCGGTTTTTAATGTAAGAATTTGAACGGCCAAAGGACGGCTGGATCTCAATTTGTTCGCCTCGAGGCTTTCTTTGGTCCTTCGATCTTTCTTTTGGTCTGTGTTTTCGTTGTTTTTCGGTTTTTAATGTAAGAATTTGACGTTACTACACTCGCCTGTAAATTAATTCGCGTGGAGAAATCTTCCAATAAGATGAGTTGGAAGCCTCATGTTAACCAATAAGAATACTTTACTTCGATGACGTTCGATAATAATCAGATACCGTTGACTGTACATTAATAATATAAATTTAGTCTTTTAAAAGTTCTTACATGATAAACTGTCAAGACAATATTCTATGTGTCAAAGGTTATCTTTCCAAGCTTTAGCACCAAAAATAACGTCCAATGTACAAACTAAATAAGTACTAAAAATGCTTAATTTTTTATTATTTATTTTTTTTTATATGAATTGTATTATTTTACAACTTTTAAATGTGATTATAAATATTATTATTATATGTATATTATAAATATCTATGCATGATATAAGCATTTAGACCAATACATTCTACTGAAAAAGATGATGGCTGACATTGGATGACATTTCTTAAATACTCAAAAATTTAATTATTTACCTTAATTAATAAATTTATTTACGTAATTAAATTTGTCTACCAGTTAGCACTTGGATATTAAAATATTTTCAAGCATTAAGGTTGAAGAGAGTCTGTTGTTAATACGAAAATAAATGCCTTTAAGCCCGCTGCATTATAATAAGTTTTATCTTTGATTCAATCGTAATCGTTCTAAAAATCGTTCGTAAGTCCCACTTATCATATCTATGTCCGTAATTAAATCTAAATTCCGGCGATAACGACCAGTGTAACAAAATACACCCGCGGACGTGTCATAAAAAATTAATTGCGCATTTATGTGGCTAAGGTGCAGTCGATCAAATTTGAGAGATTACATTATTAATTCACAGAAATATTTTTATTTAATTATTAATATTCTCAGAAAATAAAACGCTTTCGTATAATAATGAAGAATAATTTCTTTTATCAAAATAAGTACATATTATGTATTAACGTAACAACATTTTTAACCCTTTTATTCCTGCTGTACCCTTGTGGGATCCTTACCAATGATGTATCACAAATTTCTCACCAATTTTTTAAATCTAACAAAAAATCTTACATATTTGTGTTACAAATCTTTCTTCACCAAATAAAAAGTCAAACTGATTATAGTAATAAGTAAGGGCTTTAAATGTTTAATAAAAATTTAATCAGATATACACAGAAAAGAATCCATGTTTACTCAAGAAAAATAATACGGGAATGAAAGGGTTAAAATAAGAAATTTTTCCGTTATAATAACTCAGAAAGCAGTTACTTGCATCATAACTTGAAACTGAAGAACAAGAGCTCCACTTATTAGATTTTCAATTCAAGGTCCCACCTACTCTTCATCGCCTCTCTCGATGCATCTCATTTGCATCCTAGCAAGAAAAAAAGCTTCTAACTTGATCTCTCTCACTCTATATATATATATATATATATATATATATATATATATATATATATATATATATATATATATATATATATATATATATATATATATTTCTCGTCTAAATCAGGCTCGCAAAATGCATTGCGAGCGCCTTTCGCAATATTCTCAGGCGCGCAATGTTATAACGGGCTTGGAATGCCTCCGATCGCGTATATACACGCGCACACGTATACGACTGCATACCGTAGCAGATGCAATGCGCCCGACAAGAGACTCTTTGTACAGAGCGTGCGTGCGATTTTTTACGAGTTTTTTTTTTGTTGTTGCAATTTCCGTGGGTGGATGCAAAAGTAATGGTTTTTTTCTTCTGTTTTTGCAGTGAGCGTTCTCTCGTGCGAGAGAACAGTAGTAAAATTGTGAATTTACGACTGATAAATTAATGCAAATTTTAACATTGCGATGTTCGTTTCAATCTTCTGTCGTGTATCTTTGTGTTCACTGTGATTCTGATTTAGAAAGGATTACAGATTTAAGTAAATATATTAGAATCATCGCTGCTTTGGTCACGCTAAAATAGCGTTTTGATCAAATATTTTCAGGAGCGCGGACC